>OY987204.1:29966193-30566193 GCA_963920795.1 Eutolmus rufibarbis
GCTTCGAAATGCACCTAAGGCCCGGGTCGAAAGGGGGTCGGACGGAAAGTCGCTCTTTTAAAATTCATGAAAAAAGCTTTTAACAACAATAAAAACACGAATTGCAACAAAAGTTGAATATTATCCGGCCGATCAGGTCAGGGCTATCGTGTCTCCGAGCTTTTTCGATTTTTACACGCAGCAGCTTCGATATCGCGGTGCAGTGGCATGGCGTTGTGACTCTCCGCTTCGCCAACTGTCACGTCGCTATCATTTGCTATTTTTTATGCTAAAATGGAAGTAAAAAATAAAAATAAAATAAAATAAAAATAACGTGCGATTTCCCAGCGCACTTGGCGCAACTTCATTGCCAGGAGCCGAAAGCCCCGCAGCGTTTTGTTGCCTTTTTCGCGTGTCAATTTCGTAGAAGTCGTCGTAGTTGACTGTCACTTGACTTTTAAGTGATAATGTTTTTTTATTTTTTATTTTTTTTTATGAAGTGGGGGAAAAACGGCCAAAACGAGCTCAACTCGAAAAACATCGATTAAGCTTACATAAAATATTCTAAGATCGTTCTAAGACCCACTTTCGTGTCCATGCACTCCAAATTCAGTGCGTGTGCAGTTTGCGCAGAGAATGTGCACCGCGCATGTGCAATAAGCTTTATACTTGAGTCAGCTTTAGAATTTATTAGGCGGACTAGGCTTTTGGTGCCAGCTCCAGCTCTAAACCAAAATCGAATAACGTTCTGAAGGCTAAGCGTGCCTCAGCGGGACAGCGGAGACGGATGGGTTGACGGAATAACTTGTACTCGATTGGCTGGCAAAAATGCGTCCACCGTGTGTGTTGGCTTCAGTTCGAGGTTGACGCTGGTATTGACGAATATTTGAAAGCCACGCTAATTAATCTCATCTGGAATTGGTTAGATTTTCTGATGATTAGTAGGCGACTGACTCAGACAATTTGATGGATATCATGATGAAAATTGTGGGAAAATGTTAGGATTGTATTTTTATGATGTTTGCCCCAACATTTCATACGTCGTGAATGTTTGTTATATAGTATATTATATAATTTTTTAATAACCTATATTATATACATACATACATATATTACCTACTTTAATGACTAGAAAGCTAATATATTACGTACTAAAATACGGTAAATAATAAAGTTGTAGCGTTCCTAGAGCGGTCTGGATCTCAGTTAATTGAATTTTTCACCAAATCTCTTTTCTAGAGCTGCCGGGCTCAAAAATTTGAATGTCCAAATTAATTTTTACAAATATTTTCAAATCTTTATGGCTATTGGAGCGTCGTTTATTTAATTTGAAAGTTTACATTTTTCCAATCAAATCTAATAATACAATTAAAATCTTGTGTTTTAATAAAAGTAAATATTTGGGTTTTTATTTTGATATCAACCATCTAAAGATAACCTAACCGGGTTTTGAAGAAATTTTTGTGTTTTCAAAAGTTTTCCCCTGATTCTGAATTTTATTTTCTTTATATATAAATATAGCACGTTTATAAAGGTATTCAATACGCATTTAATATCGTACTATTAAAGGCATTTCCTCCGTTTATTCTTTCGACCAGATTACTATTTTACATAACTTTTGCGACATCGAAGGTAATTTCAAACCGAATGGAAGACTCAATTATATAAACGAAAAAGGCCAAGCTGAAATCGACGAAATCTGACCATGTCATGACATACACATGTACCCACATATGTACATATGTTAGCACTCATAACTTAGTTGTTTAAATTGACATAACAAAACACTGTATTTTTCTTTAAACATTCGTTCAGCTCTTGTCGTACAAATGAAAGTGCATTTAACATAGGACATAACCTCAATTTATTCAGTTCATTTCCCTTAACATAATCGTTGCATTGGTTCTTCTCAAAAATGGAGAGTTTCTAAGGGGTACATATTTACATATTTTAAATGTACAATGTTTTAGATGTTTGAATGAGAAATTTGGTAAAAAGTTTTAGAGGCAGATCTTATGTTTGTATATGCTTATTATCATCTTTTATGTCTATGGCATGTTTTCGGATCTCAATTTTTCTTGCACTTTATGTACTTATATACTTAACTCCTCAACAGAGTTATATGATACTCTAGTAAGGGTAGCCTCATATATATAAATAAGGTTGAAATAAAAGTTAAATAAACAAAATTTCAATCTGCATTTTACTGGCCAGTTGAGATGTGAATTACCGAAATAATTATCACATTAAAATAATGGAAGCACATAAACAGGGCCAATAACGTGTAATTTGCTTAGTACCAACGCCGCAATTGGATTGCATTTCTCTTAACTATAAAGGAGCACTTCCGAAATAATGTTTTCGCTTGCTTAGTTGTTCAAATGCCCGGAGTTATCCGCTGTTTGGGGCTACCCGACTTTTCATTATTTGTATATTGAATTATGAAATCAGCATAAGAAACGAGCACTTCAAATTTAAAATATGGAATACTTGAAAATTTTGCCTATTTAAAAAATAAATAAGTAGAAATAAATAACACCATGCTATTTTTTACTGTTTTTCTCTTTGTCCTTATAATAAATTGTTGGCAATAATCAATTATTAAGTTTATAATTAATTCATTTGGAGACATTAAAACTAAAATGTCTCAAAGTAAGGAATAACAACGTACATTACGTAATATACATACATATCTTGAAAATTCATTTCTTGGGTCGCACTTCTCATCAGAATTCACAATTACTTGAAGGCATCACAGAGTCCTGCACTTGGTTTCACGAACATTGCCAGACAGATCAGATATTCAGTATTTATGGATTTTTGAGTACAGTGGTTGCAAATATGCTGTCCGATTTTTGGAATTTAAGTGAGACCGGAAATGGGTATTTGTAAATTTTAGAAGGTATTGCAGCTTTGCAGTCCGATTTTACGGATATACGATTGCGAACCGGAAATTCTAAGGGTTTAAGTGAAAATCCAATTCAGCTTTGGCAACATATTGAGGTCTCCTCACGGATTTTGATAAAACTTTGTAGAATTATTCATTTGGAGTCAAAAGTCACAAATGTGCAAAAAAAATTGTCAGTTACTTATACTTCCGCAGATATTTAACTTCAAAATTTTGCACATTGACATTTTGCCGCCACGATTTTTTGCATATTTTCATAAAGTTTCGTTGCGAATTGTATAAATACCTTAAATTAAGGACATTTCCGCCTTTTGGTTCTAAAATTTTTTTCAAGAATCTTTGAAATTAACGAATAAAAGGTAAATATCTTTTTCAACTTATCGTCGTTGACGAGTACGCATTTGTCTTATAAAATGACAAATCAAAGTAAAGTAAAATTTTTCTTATTTTCAGCACTCGCATAGAATTGTTTACAGATATCCGGTAGAAACATTTTTAATTTAAGGTTTTTTCATAATTTTTACCAAAATATTGTGGGAGCATGATACTCCATGCTACCTACTTGCGCCAGAAAACTATCACTTTTTAAGATTTTAAAGTTAAATATCTCAGGAAATATAAGCGACCGACAAATTTTTTTTACATTCCGTCACTTTTGACCATAAAAGAATAGGAGTGTTCTAAAGTTTCATTAAAATCCATGAAGAGACCTCAAACTCAAATTATGCCCAGCTTAACTATCTTTTTTTAGCTAAAATGACTGGTCTTTCTTACTTGATGCTCCAAATATTGTCGACGATTATTTCTCGCTCCTTCTGAATTCTAGTTAGGGCAAATTATGCTAATAGTATTACAATACTTATACTAATGTATGAATGAGTGAGGGGATATAAAATACCATCAAATTAAAAATGTAAATGAATAATAAACTCTTGGTGGTAACGTTAAGGTGTTAAGTCAACAGCCTTAATTCTCTTACATCATGACAGCAAAATAACGTGCTCGATCCCATTATTAAGGATGTCCAAAAAGTCCGAGTTTATTGAAATTGCTATAAATAATGAAAATTCTGAAACCTGAAAAGGCCCTAATTTATCTTGAGACCAAATTGAAACGTGTCTGCGTGCGTGCCGAGAGGCGCTGTTGTGTTCTTCGAGCTTTCACTTTCTTTTGCGGGCAATTTTCCTGGCCGTCGCCGTCGCCGTCGCCGCCGTAGCACTTCCGCGCCGCAGCCTCGAATCATCTCGTTTTGTTTGGCATGTAATTATAAATTCCCCCTGAAAGAGACATCAAAGGCATTTTTCATCACGACAGTGTCCCGCATAGCTGCATCTGAAGTGCGCTTCGAGCGATAAATGACGGCATCGCCGCCATCATCGCCAGAACAAAATCGGCTGCAGCAGCGGCGGCCCATTCAGGCGAGGCTGGGGCGAATCAAACAATCTGGTTATGGAAAAAAACAAAAGTGAAAAAATATATGCGATGAAAAGAAAAGAGGGAAAAAAAAGATACACAACTTAAAACAAAAATCGAGATTAATCGGTCAAGGATTGCTTTTGCGTGTGCAGGCAGCGCAGATTTGTTCTGAACGCGCGCGTTATACAACAACCTGACGGAGGCTGTGCAGTGTGCAGCACAGTGCACTTTTGTGTCCACCGATGTGTCGCGATAGGTTAACAGGGGGTGGGGGTTTCCCCTGGGTGCACCTAGTCCACATTCGCTAAAATTTAGGGTGCCTACTGTCCACCCCCTCGCCCCATCGACCTGACCCCATAAAATCTAGATGCAACGAGCGGCCAATTTAAATCGCATTTGCAACAGGAAAATAGGTGAGCAGTCGCTAAAGGTCGTGGGAGCGGAAAGTATCGAAAAGCGCGCTGGGTGGAGCGGTGATTTTAATCGCAATTATTTAATGGTTTAATGCGAATGTCATGTCGCTTGAACGGACAAATCCGCGGCATGTTTAGTCGCGGTGCTCGCACGGCGCCCCCGCCGCACCACCGTCACTCTACCGCCCGCGATCCACGACTGCGTTTGATAGAGGCTAATTGAGTGAGAACAACAAGTGTACGGGGCGAGTGCTCGCCCGCGGCTACGCTGCACACTTATCCCGCTGCAAATGCGTCTTAAACGATTATGCGTTCGAGAGTTATGCTGATTGCATCTAGAATGCACTTGGACAGCCTCAGCGAGCAATTACAGGTCGTTAACATGCGTTTTGTGGTTTAAGGGCAAATGCAATTTGCTTACGAACGAGAGCTACGCCCATCGGGCGTTGAGGCTAGAACTAATCGCAGATATAATTGAAATTACCCCAAGATAGGTCCCAAATGTAGACTGGTTTTAAGTAGGTATGCAAATGCATTTATTTTTTTTTTTTTTTTGTCGGTTAAAAATAAACGAATTTATCGGTTTTTGGCAGGCGGGCTTTCGGCGCGGAAGTGGAACTTGGTCACCGTGCTCGGCTTGGCTGGCACGGATACGTTCACGTTGGACAGGTGGCATGCATTCTACCAGTGCAGTGCATCAGTGTAAGTGCAGATTTTTGGCCTCAATTCTGGTTGAACGCCTTTCCTAGATGCTATTTTCGTGCTCTTACCTGCACATTCCGAATACTTTCTGACATTGTTGTAAAACAGAATTTTTCCTAAGACTGTTTGTTTTGCAACACGTTGAGTGCTGAAGAAAAATAAATAAACTTTATAAATCCCTGATTTTGCTATGAAATCAAATACCCCTACTATAAAATGCATATTCGATATTCGAAAAGTATCCGATCAACAGTCAAACAGATCAAGTTTGTCTCAAGATCGTATTGTAAAGTAGGTACCTTATCAGTCCCAGATCATTATCATGTCCAATTGTTCTGCTAAAACGATTATTATTCGAAATGTTCAAATTTCGTTATAGTAAGCTATTAGAAGTATAGCAAGACAGCGAACTTTTTTTTTATATAGTTACTATTTTGAAATTGCCAAAAATTGTTCGTTATATAGAAAAGTTCGTTATGTAAGAAATTCCAAGTGCAGTTGAAAAAGCTAAAGGGAAACTCAATTTAAAGCAATTTAATAACCCTTTCTCTTTCTCTGTTTTACTTTCTTTTCTCTCTCAACACGTTTAGAATATTCGAATATATTCTTCGAAAATCGAACCTGGGTCTTTTGGAGTCTAAGTTTACTTTTTAATTCGCCTTTTCTGCTTTTGAGTTTCTAAAGATAACAATAATTTATTTAAATCTACATACATATGTCGATAGAAAATTGGAAATGGTGTTCTTTATTATTCTGATCTAAAACGTTATATTTGTGTTAAAATATTGTTTGGTTAAAAGTCTTGGGGAAAATCGCTAATTGTTATTATATAATAAGTAGAAAAAATGAGAAGAATAATTTGGCTTAAGAATATCAAAATTTGAAATAAAGCCCCCAAATCTAATTTATTTACGTATACAGTGTGAAATGAAGTTCCTTCTCAAAATACACTTCATCATCGATCGCAAAAAGTGGCACGCATACAGAGGAGTTGTACTTGATTCAGCTCAGCTCGATCAGTTCGATTTCCTGCAATGTGTTCCGATAAAAGTGACATAACTCGGTTCGCAGCAAGTGGCTCATTAAATAACCGCAACACCAGCGAGCGCCATGACATCCTTTTCCTCTTCACTTAAAGAAAAGATAAAGAAAAGCAAAAAGCCGAAGAGCAACAAATAACGCCTCAGACACGCTCGGTTCACGGCGCGGCACCAAGTGGGTGCTCAGCTCGAGCAGTCAAAAATTATTGAGTCACATGCGCCTGCTCAAAAAAGATTCAAGTGCGCGCGCATTCGGCAGCGGTTTGGTTACACAAAAGAAAAGTGCCAAGTGGTTGCTCTGGGGCTCCCTGATTACTTCTTGTAAGTGAGGCCCCGTCGCGCCGCCGCAGCCGCCTGCTGGAGTTCGAATGGGGCCACAGGGGAAAACGGTAATTGCAAATTGCAACTACCGAATATCGCTGGCTGAAAGGGTCACATTAACTTGATTGGATCGGACGTTTTTGCGCGGATCTGATCGGGCCGAGCCCTAACATGCCACGAAGCGGGCCACAAAGCGGCGAGAAAAATTGTCGCGACAAGATCAGGCCAACTTTCACTCGCTGCAGTGGTCCCGCTGTAGGTTGAGGTGTATTCGGACAGGTAGACGGTCGCGGAGTCGCAGTTTCGACAATGTCGACAGCGGGTGCTCCGCCAACAGAAAACGGCGGAAGAAGGTGAAGCGAAGGAATCTGGGATAGGGCTGCCAGGCTTAATAGGCTACAAATTCAAAGACCGCTTTAAAAATCGCACAGTTCAATTACAATAAAACATCGTTGCAACGAACTTATTTCTCGGTTCTTTCAAAAATACTCATTTTATAACGAACAGTCGTTTCCTCGATTCATCCAAGTTCGTTATAACGAAAGTAATTTTTATTTTTTTTTTAGAATTAAATCAAACCAACCAAGTTATATTCACACGCAACTAAATTAAATTTAAGCAGATTTGGTGGTCTTTAGTTCAACTTGCCCTCCAAAGTTCATAGGCAATCTTTTTGAGCATAGTTCAATAAAATTGTTTATTTAAATTTTGAAAACTTTTTTTGTTTTATTATATTTCCTCTTCAGATTTGTAGTAAATTAACTTCTTTTTTTAAATAAATAAATGCTTTTATTGCAGTTGAATTTAACCGCCTTGAAATTGATTTTATTCTATTTATTGTAATATTTAAATGTTGTAAATTATTCACAAACGTTGATACTGATTATATTTCTAATGTTTCTGAGGGATGAAGCCACAAACGAAAGCTAAAGTTGGAAAGTTACGATACTTTCATAACCGTACAATTTTCTTTTATATTTAAATTTATTTTCAATTCCGTCTTAAGCTTTAAGCCTTAAGGTTTAAATTAATTAGTTTTTGTTCTAATGAATTACTTTCCGCTTTGTTTAATTTTACGTGTGATGATTTAACCTTTGATCCTTTTTATGTTGTATAGCATTATGTACATATAGCAGATGCAACTTAAGTAGTTCTCTGACAATTTGGTATCTATGTATAAAAATTCCAAATCACAAAAATGTGAAATGTTACAGGATCGCTACTTTTAAGTTATTAAAATTTAAATGCTTGACAGTAGATCAAATGCGTCATCCGTTTATCTTACAAGGGAACTGTGCAAATGTCCTCCTCACATTTTGTTTTTCTTTTAATGTTATTCTTTATTGAAATCTAAGAAATACGTGTATTTTATTTTTGGCGATTAAAAGGTTTTAAGGGTTGAAATCGCCACCTCAAAGCTGCAAATAATGTAATTGAGATATTCAAATGGAGGTTGTTGCAAATCCTCAAATGAGGAGTAATTTTTTTTTTAATACAACCATAGTTTAATGTTTGTGTGACCAGTAGAAAGAAGAGTCAATATAACAAATTACTTTGGTTTTAATGTATTTTAATAATGTTTCGGCGGAAACATTGAAAAGCCACGAACCGCGCCCTAAAAATGTAAACAAATGGAACTGTCAGAATGAAAAGTAGGGTTAAGCTGCAACTTCACGCAGGATTGTGTAGCAACACAATTTTAACTTTCCACGTGCGTGTTACGGGATAAGAAGAACATCATTCCCGTGTGATCGACCAACACATGCGTAATCCAGTCGGAACGCAAGTGGCAGGTTGCAGAAAAAAAAAGAAAAACCCAAATAAAAAAATAAAAAAAAGGAGATTTAACGGTTTTTCGGCCTATAAAAGGACGCGCTAAAGCAGAACGAAACAAATAATAAATATTAGTTTTAGCAAATCCAAAATTTAAAATAACAGTTGTAATGCATTCTAAAGAAAATAAATACTTTTATTACAAAGTAATTTGTTAATAGACACTTTTAGTTTGAACTGACTGTAAATTAATAATTATATTATATTACTATCTAACTTACTACCTTCTACTTAATTACTACTGTCGACAAGTTGTCAGATTAGAGGGTTTTGTGGCAGCGAGCAGTGTTCAGAAAATTTACTAGCTATAGCATTCAATCTAGGATTTATTTTATCTATGCTGACCCTTATGTGTAGCTCTGAAGTTGAGAAATACCAAAGCAGTCCCATGATCATTTTGAGAATGTTGTTTTGGGTGATTTATTATTTATCGATATCAGCCTTTATACAACATGAGTTTATTTCGCATTGTTTTGATTAATAAGTTTATTTTCCCCTATGTCGATGCTAAGATTTGTTTGGAAATAACATTAAAATATGAACAAAATCGTAGGGCGACACTTCGCACAGTTTCCTTGTTAGTTTTTCGAGTACAGATAGGCCTCCTAAAATACTGTAAATAGGTTGTTAGAAAATATCGTGTCGTGTGAAACTATGTTATAGGAGACTAGAAGTCAATATAAAATCGGACGATGCGTTCCTAAAATTTAAAAAGAAAAACGGAAGCACAAATAAAAATTGCAGTGTATATAAGAATTTAAAATTAAAAATAAAATGTTTTTATGGAATCTACAAAATGAACATTTGGAACAAAAGATAAATACTAAACGATGTGTTAGACTTAAGCCCAAAACACATTCCACCAGTAAAACAGTAAGCAGCACGCAGTAAATTTGGAAATTTGCTTAAATCGAACTGTACCACGTTACTGCTTATTGCATTATTGCGATATTTAATTATTATTATTATCTCATTTTCATTAAGTCAAAGTGTACGGACTTATTGTTATAATTATTATTTATTTGGTATATATTCGGAGCATACTCCAGATAATGCATAATTTATTTTTCTAACACTGTTATACGAAGTTTTCTGCGATTTGATTTACGTGTTAGAATGAAACCATGTTGTAGGAGGGTTACTTATATTTGAAACCTAATCTACACCAAAAATAAAAATATTTCCGAGACCAGAGTTTGTGTATTGAAATTAGGTATGTAGGTATATTAAAAACTTTCATTATTTAGGAGGATTTTGGGTACAAAACAACCTATGTTAGGGCATTCTTGGGGTCACTAAAAACCCGGTGGGAGTAATTGAACTTAAAAGTTGATGTAATGATGCATAAAATAGGAATTTAGTTCGGACTAAGTTTTTTAACCTTATCCGGAGACCTGGCAGCCCTAACCAATGACAAAAAGCGTATGAGCAAATAAAATGCAAATTTTGGGCGGACACCCGCGACGGCAATGAAAATTTGCAAATTTTAAATTCCGCAACCGAAAGCGAATGCGTCGAGACTCGCCGGGCCGAGGGGCCGGAGAGGCCTGACTGCGGCCCAGCCACTTCCAGCGGCTATTTCGGGCACCTTTTTGCGCGACGGGGCCTTAATGAGGGCATTAACAAATGAAGTTGAAGTTCGGCAGGGCAAAAAAGCGTGAAGTCGTTTTGCTTTTTGCAACCGCTGCGGGCTCGGCTCGTCGCGGCTCTTTTTCGACTGGGCCACGGCGATTGCGTGTTTTTATTTACAATGCCCGCGTCTTGCATTGCGGCCCATTGTGTCCGTGGCGGCAGACGTGTTCAGGAAGCTTTCGTAACTCCGCCGCTCCGGTGATGGATCTTTTCTTGGTTTTGGCGTCTTTCGCGGACCCCTTTTCCCGCCAAGTTGCTTTGTTCGTTTCTAGATCAGGCCAAGAAGGCTTTTCGGCAACACGTTCCCCACCCCCCCTTGCAGCCACGGCTACGACTGCTCGTCTGCAAGCAAACGGAGGTGTCGCAATTACGGCCGAAAACGCAGGAAACGGGCGAAGATGGTCGCGGGTTGAACCCTTCCCGAAGGCACCAATTGTCGCGGTTGCAGCCTTAATTTGTTTGACAGATGTTAATTTCTGGAATTAGCATGAAACCAAAGCCGAAAAAATGAAAGTGTAGCGGGCCCACATGCACCCAGCTAATTGGCAATATCTCGCCCGCGGCGGGTAAACCTAAAACATGATTAATTCATAAGCGGGTCGCGCAGCCGCGGCTTGTATCCAGCTTTCGTATGCGTGCGCTTTGTTTTTTAGAAAGGGTTCGCGGGCTGGGATCGCGCAAAAATCGCGATTTCATCAGTCGGCAGATTAGTGCGCCTGAAACGGAGAAAAAATATCTTTTCTAATTTGATTTTGCAACGATTCTCCAGTTATGTGGATTAGCCGATCGCAGCCGGGGACAGGTTCGCAGTAATTTTTGCTTTTTGGGTCCTCTAAAATGTGTCAGAGGCCCGTGTGTTTTGTAAGTGGTAATTACGCGGAAAAAATCTTTTTATTTTGCTTTAGGCCACATACCACATGAGAAATATTTTCGGTGGTGATCATGCGCATGCAGAAACTGATCGGACTTCGGATATTTTGATTTGTGTCTGGTTCTGACGCGAGCTGCGGGGCGGAGCTGCTGGCAATTGAAAATTAACCTTTTTGGAGTGCTTAATGTGGGGTCAAAATGTCCAGTCATCACGCCAAATTGTTAAGCATTTCCCAACACAGTAATTGGGATTTCCGTGACGTAGGTTTGATTGCTGCATTTCGTGTTCAGAGGAGGAATGAGTGCATTTTATACAGGGAACTATACCATTAAATGATAACTTTTATATTTTTAAAATAAATACCCATTTTCTGTAATGAAATTTTTTGGAACAGATTGATGAAATTTTTTTCGGACTCTTGTGCATATTTCCCGAGATATTCAATTACAATATTTCAAAAAATTGATTTCTTTCGTCACAATTTGCTGCATTCCCAGGTTCTTTAGAAATTATATGAAAACCAAAATTAAAGGTGTTTTCAATTTTGGATTACGTATGCAAATTTCTAATAATCCTTAAAATAAACGAAAATAAATTAAATATCATATTTTATTTATCAATCAAAAGCACGGATTTATGGTATAAAATAACAAACGGAAGAAATAATTTCTTTGTGGAGAGTTATCTACAGAAAAAGTATGTAAGTCGATTCAATTAACTTTATACAATTCTTTCTATTTACATCCTATGAACGTCGATTCGAGTAAAATTATGCAAAATCAGTTTTAAGATCCCGAAGCTTAGGGTAGGAAGGAACATAGCCGCGCTTTTACTATTAACTCATAAAGAAAAGTAAAGGTTTCTTTGAGAAGTTTCAAATTCTACGTTGACTGATAGACATAAAGACATTTACGTATTTTAGTTAGCGTTAATGCTAAGAGATATAACTACTGCAATAATTGGATATAAAAGGGGTGAATGGAAGAAATTAAATAAGAAATGAAACTCTCTACTCTTCAGACTATAAAAAAAATTACATTTTTGTGACGAAAGAATTGTAAGACTTTCCACAACATTTAAAAAGAGGAAGTTATTTCAATGGTTTGAAAAATGAAATTTCTTTGTATGATCCGTATTCGAAAAATCATATATTTCAGTACACCTGACAACTGTTTTACAGTTTCCTTACTATTGAAAATGATGCGAATATGAATATATCGATAATATGCAATTAAGGAATTGTTATAATAAAGATGTAAATTTTATAACATACATATATTTGAAGACATGTACTAAAATGTTCGAAAAGCTCTCAAGCGTAGCATTCCTAATTTCGAAAGCTATTATTTTTTTAAAACCCTTTAAGAGACGAAATATATCTTTATATCTTATGTATGTATGTATGTATAGCAAAAACTTGAAGTTGTACTTTCATGTACCAGCATTTTGTGAAAAAATTAATTAGTGTGAAGAGAGCTTTCACTGTCTTCTAATAAATTCAGCTTTTAGCTTTTATTATTCTTCTTACATAAATAAACAGCTTCTTCAAATAATTAAGCTATTTTTATTTTTTATATTTAATTAGGCAGCACAATATATTTTATTTTTTAAGTTTTTAAACAACCTTTTAGATCAGGAAATATTTTCTAACTCAAAACAATATCAGTCAATAGCTACTTCTATTTTTTATTTTTTTAAAACGCCTTCTCGCTTTTTATAATTTTCAAGTAAAAATCTCAAACCTACTCTACTCTTTCCAATACACTCAGAAATAAGCAATTTAAATAAACCAAATAAATTCCGCGACGGAAACAAAGTCTAACATGGAAACAACATCTATAACATCGACCACCACAATACCCCCCCTCCAGTGATTCACCCGAAGCACGATATAAAATTCTGATTCAAAAAATTTTAAATAAAAAACTTTATAGGAATCTAACTTTTTTTTGTGATGGATTTTGTGGAATGGGGATGTTAGTGGTTCTGAATGTTTTATTCGCTATAGACACTGGTCTATGACGAAAAATTTGTTGAGTACGAACAGACGCTGGCTGTTCCGTTGAACGTGAGCTAGCTTGAGTAAAATTGATGGTATTTTTCTCAATTGGATTAGAGTCCTGAAAAATTGGAATAAAATATGGTTTTAAACGAGCTAAAGAGACGTTAATGTCTTTATTTTTAATTTTGACCGTGAAAAAATCTGGGTGACGTTTGATTACTGGAAACGGTCCATTGTAACAACATCTAAAAGGTTCCTTGGTTGCATCATTCCTAACAAGAACATGAGAACAAGTCCCTAAATCCTTAAATTGGAAAAATTTACCTTTTGAATGATTGGAAGCCGAAACAGGACGAATATAATTAAAAAATTTCTTTAAACGATTTACAAAATCACTTTGAATATAATTTTGTTGGTTTGAAAGAATGAAATCTCCTGGAAGTCTTAGAGATTGGCCATAAAGTAATTCGGCTGGTGTAGCGACAAATTCCTCTCGAAAAGCAGTTCGCAAACCAAGCAGAACTGATGGCAGGGAATCTGACCATGACGACGCATCGAAAGTTTTAATAGCCGTTTTAAGCGTTCTATGCCATCGTTCTATGAAACCATTCGATTGAGGATGGTACGGTGTAGTCCGATTATGTCTGAAACCTAAGAATTTAGAGAGCTCACTGAAAAGATTAGATTCAAATTGCCTTCCTTGATCGGTAACAATAATTTTTGGGATACCGAATCTGGAGATCCAATCACGAAAAAGAGCTTTTGCACAGGATTCTGCTGATATATCCGTTAAAGGAATCGCTTCAGGCCAACGAGAGAAACGATCAATGATGGTAAGGCAATACCTGAAACCGTTCGAAGGAGGAAGAGGGCCAATAATATCTAAATGAACTATCTCAAATCGAGATGAAGTGAGTGGAAATGAGCCAAAAGATTTTTTAACATGACGTGAAATTTTGTTCTTTTGACATGTAACACAACTTTGAGTCCAATTATTTACATCCTTATTCATGGATGGCCAAAAATATTTCGATGTTATCATCTTATTTGTAGCACGAATACTGGGATGTGAAAGATTATGAATTGCTTTGAAAATCTGAAAACGGAATGGTTCCGGAATATAAGGACGATGACGTGATTTTTTAATTTCGCAATAAATTTGTTTACTACTCCCCAAAACGGGTAATTTAGCAAATTTAAAAGAAGAATTGTTCAAAAAATTTTTAAGCTGGCTATCTTTTTCCTGAGAAATAGCTATAGCTTCAAAATCTATAGATGAAGGTAGATGAATTTCTTCTAAACGCGAAAGGGAATCTGCAACAACGTTATCCGTCCCAGAAATATGTTTGATATCCGTAGTGAATTGTCCAATGAAGTCTAAATGTCTTGCTTGACGTGGGGAGGCTTTGTCAGGGTTCTGTTTAAAAGCGAAAATTAAAGGTTTGTGATCTGTAAAAAGTGTAAAATTCCGGCCTTCCAAATGATAACGAAAATATTTGATACTCTGATAAGCTGCTAATAATTCTCTGTCATAGGCACTATATTTAATTTGCGCTGAATTCAATTTTGTGGAAAAGAAACCAAGGGGTTGCCACAAATTGTCAACCCATTGATTTAAGGCTGCACCAATTGCTTTATCCGAGGCATCCACAAATAAAGCCAAACGGGCCTTACTGTTAGGAATAGCAAGAAGGGTAATTTTCGCTAGTTGAGATTTAATGTTCTCAAAAGCTTTAATTGAATCCGAATTCCAATCTATTGGTTTAGAGCCTTCCTTCTTATTTCCTGTTAAATATTGGTTTAACAGCGAATGATGCTCCGCTGCATGAGGAAGAAATCGGCGGTAAAAATTAACCATGCCGAGAAATCTTCTAAGTTCTTTAACAGTAGTAGGTTGCTTGAAATCTAAAATTGTTTTAACCTTTTCAGGCGACGGTTTAATACCATTTGAATTAATAAAATGACCGAGAAATTTTACTTCTGGAAGCATGAAGTTACACTTCTCGATGTTAATAATCAACCCATGATTTTGTAATCGCTGAAAAATTTGTTTTAAGTGATCCAGATGTTGTTGCTCAGAATTAGAGGCTACCAAAATATCGTCAAGATAAACGAAACAAAATTGGCAGTCTTGGAGAACTGAATTTATAAATCTCTGGAAAGATTGAGCCGCATTGCAAAGACCAAAAGTCATTCGAGTAAATTCAAAGAGACCAAAAGGAGTACAAATTGCGGTCTTGGGAATATCCTCTGGTTCAACTGGAATTTGATGATAAGCTTTGGTTAAATCCAAAGTAGAAAAAACTTTACAATCTTGAAGTTGGCAAACAAAATCATGAATTAGAGGAATCGGGTAGCGATCTGGAATTGTAACAGAGTTAAGCCGTCTATAATCGCCACATGGTCTCCAATCCCCATTAGGTTTAGGGACCATGTGTAAAGGAGACGACCAAGGACTGTTGGATGGTCTACAAATTCCTTGACTAAGCAAGAATTCAAACTCTTTCCTTGCTATTGTGAGCTTCTCAGGAGATAGACGCCGAACTTTAGAAAAAATTGGCTGACCAACAGTTTTAATTTGATGTGTGATATTATGTTTTACTGGCTTGGAAAACGTCGATTCGATAGCAATACTCTGAAATTCACGAATTAATTTTTTAACATCGTCATTAATTGATGATTTAATTAGGACGGATAAAGTTGTAGAAGGACCTGTAAAAATACGGCCATTTGAAGTCAAATTAGTAAGCGGATCAATAAGAATCCGTTTAGAAAGATCTACAACTAATTTAAAATGGTACAGAAAATCAGCGCCTAAAATAGCTTTCTCAACATCAGCCATTACAAATTGCCATTGAAAATTTCTTCTTAAACCAAGATCCAAATTCAGAATTTTATTTCCGTATGTACTAATTGGCGAAGAATTGGCGGCCGATAATTGTAAACTTGAAGGTAACAATTTAGATGAGGGTGGCACTGGAATGACAGAAAGATCTGCCCCTGTATCAATTAAAAAAGATTGACCCGAAGATTTATCATAAACATGAAGACGACAGTTACGCTTACATGTATCACCCGTCGTCATAGATGACACACACTTTAATTTTTTGGTGTCTCAGAAATGTTAAATGAACAAGGAGGTATACACTTGGAAGCGTTATGTTGGAATTTAAAATGGTACCAACACAAATTAGAATTACCAGAATTTCTCTTAGGACTCGATTTAACCTGATGCGGAGAAGGAAAACGATTTCCCGAAAAACGCGAACTATGCTGCGAAGAACGACTTGAAGAACGATCCCTGTATTTTAATGACCTTATTTCATGAGTCAAATCTTCCATTTGCTGCTTAATTTTTGAAATTTCAGATGTTAAATTAGCCAAAATATTATTGCTACCAAAATTTTGACTAGAAGTATAAGCAAAAACTGAAGGTTTACTACTTACTTCAAAAATTTTGTCCGCACAATTAGCTAATTCAGAAAGGGATCCTGAATTACATGACAAAATAGCTTTCATGTAATCAGGGAGACGCTGCAACCAAAGAGTCTTCAAAACATCATCACTGAAACTTCCACCTGACAAATTTCTCATCTCTCTTAGAAACTGAGATGGAGATCTGTCACCTAAAACAACATCTCCGAGAAGCTTATTTAACCTTGATGTTTCACTATCCGAGAGACGAGATATTAACGCCTCTTTGAGTTCGGTATATGGATGACGTGGATCCGGATTTTCCAAAAAGTCGCTAAGTACGAAAACAAGACTCTCATCCAATGCCGAGAGTAAATGATTGTATTTAGCTTGTTCGGAAGAAATTCTGGCTAGCTCAAATTGTGCCTCAAGCTTTTTGAACCAGAATTTCGGTGCATTCCTCCAAAAAGATGGTGCGGAAAAAGAAATAGTTGAAATGGATGAAGGTGGTATTGTGTTAACCGCGCTACGTGGTTGCGGAAGTGGACCTGATGAGAAAAAATTATTCTCATCAACAGTACCACTTAAGTTTCCGCGACTTTGGTTCCCGGGAACCACTGAGATTTCTGAAAAATCACTCTCCGAAAAACTCATGACTTCCGAACGAAAGAGAACGCGGAGTGTATTAGAAATTTACAAAAAATCAACTAAACTATTTGAAAGAAAAACTTATCTTAATGTTGATTGATATACTGCGGGTGTTGATTGATGAGCTGCGGGTGTTGATTGATGAACTGCGGGTGCTGATTGATGAGCTGCGGGTGCTGATTGATGTTGTTGAAAAGCACTGTGATGTCTTCAGGGTGGACTTTATTTTAAATATCTGCTTTGTTGGAATTAGCACAGCAGGAGGAGGAAAAATTAACCTACACTCGTAAAAAAAATTAGCCTGTTCACTAGGCTGTCGGGGTCACCAATTTGAAGAGAGCTTTCACTGTCTTCTAATAAATTCAGCTTTTAGCTTTTATTATTCTTCTTACATAAATAAACAGCTTCTTCAAATAATTAAGCTATTTTTATTTTTTATATTTAATTAGGCAGCACAATATATTTTATTTTTTAAGTTTTTAAACAACCTTTTAGATCAGGAAATATTTTCTAACTCAAAACAATATCAGTCAATAGCTACTTCTATTTTTTATTTTTTTAAAACGCCTTCTCGCTTTTTATAATTTTCAAGTAAAAATCTCAAACCTACTCTACTCTTTCCAATACACTCAGAAATAAGCAATTTAAATAAACCAAATAAATTCCGCGACGGAAACAAAGTCTAACATGGAAACAACATCTATAACATCGACCACCACAAGTGAAAAAGAAAAAATGGCTTGGTACCGCTGCGTGAAAAAAATAAGATTGAAAAGGAACGGAAAAGAGACTGAAGCTCATCTCGAATTTTCCATCTCTTGTTCAATGATTCAGTCTACTTTTCGCTCGTTTTCCGACTGCCTTTTAAATTGGTAGGTGTTTTTAATTACATATCATTTCTTAAATAAAAATATGCATAAAGCTACTTCAGTATATCCCTGTCTACTGTCCTTTCCCAAGGAAGGTAATTTACAAAATAAGCTGTTTTACTTTTATTCTTACTTAAATGCACTAAGTACACAATTTTAATATCTGATACGTGGTGGGCACGCTGGTACTCTGTCCAGTTATGAATTTGAATACTTCATATTCTAGGTGGGAAATATGAAGTTTATTATGTAATTTATAAAGAATTTAAGAATTCTTTATTAGTTATTAAAAAACAATTCAAGAATAATTTTGGTTTTTCGACCCTCAGTGGGGTTCCCCTTTAAGCCCTTACAATCGAGAGGCCTTGAAATTCAACCAAAAAAATCTCCAATTATTTTTTATCGTAATCCAAAACCAATTAATCAAAATATCCAAACGCATTGCAAAAATGCTGCAATTGGAGCAAATGTCGGGCAATTTCCTCTGTTCATTAACTCACACGAAAGAGATAAAGAGCAAAAAAGTGCGCTGCATTCCCGCAAAAACGCCATCACGACCTTAAGCGTAATAATCACTCCGCAGAAAACGCTTAAGCAGCCACCCAGAGGCGCAAGAAACTATTAAAGCGTTTCGACACCGTTTTCAAGTGAGTCGAGTGTGCAAAAGATTTGATGACTGCCATTGTTGGCTGCATGCTGCGCCGCACAAAGCCTCAAGCCGGGCTCGAGCAGATCTTGCGGCTCAGTCGCGATCACGGCGAGCCAAGAGCCGAAAACAGACGAACCTGCAGAGTAGCAAGAAGAAAAAAAAAAAAAATATATATACTTAAGTTCATACGGTGAAAAAAGGTAGCGATAAAAAGTGGCAATCAACTGTCGATCAGATCGAATCTCGGCGATACGCCGTAAAATCCGAGAAAAACCCGTCTTCCGGTCCACTGACCAGCCGTTCCGTGCGCCAAGATGAGGGCACCTTACAAAACAGAAAAATGCAACGCAACTGGTTTCGCAAAATTACCAACGCTAGCAAGAAACCAGTTTCGCGCAAATTTCAATCACAGGAAAAGATCGTTTGTAGCGAAACAAACAAATGTAAAAAAGCCGGCCAGAAACAGAACATTTCGCGATCGTGGCTCGCGATAAGATCGCTCCGCGCAGCCGTAGAACGCCGTCGCCGCCGCGGTGCGCGCGACGTAAACAGAAAAACCGCAAAACATCCTCGGACTTAAATATTTGCGCCGCTCGCACTTTACGAATTTTCCACGAGAAGACCGCGCACTGCACGGCTCTTATTAATTCGCGATACTTGCGATATTCACTTTGATAAATTGATTTCCCCTGTCGGCTCCGTTTTGAATGTTGTGCAAGAAAAACAAGTCGCGAATTATCGTAGGTCAAGAATCAAATGGCAGCACCGCGCTCATACACGAGACAAGAGGAGACGGCCGGCCGGGTGGGAACCAAAACGAACTCAAACTCAAATGCTTCTGCACTCGCTCGAGCGTTGCGCAACTCGCGACTTCCTCGGCCGCGAACGCGAACATTCTCGCGATTTCTTCGCAGTTCGCACTTGGCCAAAAGCAGCCGAATCTGCCTGTAATGGGCCCATCCATCACCGAAATATTCCCATATGCAACCGAGGTGGAGACGTGACCTTTGGGAGATTTTCTCGAAATCTAGGCCAAGTTATGAACCCTTTTTCCCACGCAGGCTGTGATCACCCGCCTTTAAGAGTGGCGGAGAGGTGGGATCACGGGTTTATGTCACTTTTCTTACGTCATCCGACATGTTGCTGGCCGGCGAGTTATTTATGAGTCGCTCAAGTGCATGTTGCGCTGCACGGTTCATTGGCAGTGCGTGGTGCGGGCGAGTTTTCATGCTCTTCGTGGCGATTGCTCTCGAGGCGGGTAGAGGACCTCGCTGGCTTCCTTTTGGGATCACCGAAATTTTAAATCTCCGGAAATGGGTTGTATAGTGTGAGAAACGCTATTTTCGAGGTAATTAAATACATCCGACCTCCACGAAGTAAACACGTTATGGGAAAGGCTATTTCTTTACAATTACTGCGGGTGTACCCCAAGGTTTGGTTCTTAGTGCGGTTCTGGATAATACCTCCACAAAAAGAAAATTCTTCATTAATTTGAATTTTTATACATAGGTACATATTTTGTTAACATAACCATGGTTCAGACATTTGCTCGAAACTACAATTACGGCTTAATAAAATAAATGATTCTTTTCATCGATGAAAAATTTAACTCAATCCGAGCAAGCCACAAGTCATGTTGCAATAGCAGCAAAGTAAACCTAACTGGACCAGAAATTAAAGGGTCTGATTATATTAAATACCTTGATATGACCCAAAACAAAACGCTTACATTTACCAAACACATATCTACCGAAACCGTAACACATAAAACAAGCCTATTAATAAAAGCAATGTATCTATGTATTTACAAATACAAAATCCACATTAGTACTGGAAGATAAACTCATAATGTATAAAGTAATTTTCCAAGTCCTTATGCTCTATGCTGCTCCTATTTGGTCGCAATGCGCAAAGACACATTTGAGTAAATTAGAAACTTTAACAAATAAAATTCTTAATGTGAGGTGAAATGTAAGAATAGCTATTAAACTTACAATAAATAAATTAGATTAAATAATCAATCTTTAGAATTAGAGCACTTGGCGTACGGCCCAGTCTGAGTATATTTAATAACCAAATGAAGGGATAGATCGAAAATAACAATTAATTTAGGGACAGTTTGTATCACTCGGCTTCCCTATATTATTGCGGCGATTTCCAAAACACTGCCAATTATAGAAAAATAATAAAAGAAAAATCCATCCAGAACCGAGATATTGAAAAAAGTAGATTTCAGCAGTACCAACCAAATTGAGTAGGGGAGCGGGGGGCTAGTTGTAACAGGGGCAAGTAGTAATAAGCATTTTTTACCTAGTTAATAAAAGAATTTTCATTTGTTTTTCAACCTAGCCTACTATTTAATGCCTATTCTATTATATGAGCGCGATCAGTATCCCGCTAGACGGCACAGGAGGCGGTGTTGTGCAGGCGCTCCGATAAGACCAGGTAATGGACTTTTTTTTGTTTGTACAAAATTGATTATTGTTGATTTCAAATTGTTCAGCAGTTGTTGATTTATTCAAATACATTTAGCATTTGTTTACTTTGATTATGTTACCTGCAATTTTACACCAAATAAGTGATATATTTTTTTATAACCGTTATTTTAAAAAACCTTGCAGTGGGGTATGTTGTAACACTTTCATGGGGCAAGTTGTAACTTGTTACAACTTGCCCCTTATTGATTCAAGAGATTAAGAAAGGCAAGGGAAAGGGCATAAGAACGGTGACAAAAGATAAGATAAAGATAGTTAAAATACAAGGGATAAAAAAAGTAAAAAAGAAAATTTTAAAATCTGACTCAGAATCTGAACCCGAAGAATGGTTTTGTTTAGCTTGTGGGGAATCTTCTGAAAATTCAAACGAGGAGTGGATACAATGTGCAAGATGTGGGCACATATAAAATGGTGCATAACAGGAGATAAGATCTCATTTGTATGTCTTAATTGTAATTCCGATGAAGACTAATTTCATATTTTACCAACTTTAATCAAAAGGCTGATTACTTAAGAAGTTGAGTTTTTGTTATTATAAATGGATGTGAGCCAAAAATTCCTTTATAGTTTAAGAAAGAAAGAACATGTTTTTGTTAATGTTTGAATATTTTTCTATTCGATTAAGAATAAAACTTAAAAGTCTATGTCTGTTATATCTGCCTAAAGTTTCTAATGCTAAATATGCTAAATAAATCTTTGAAAAATATAAAACTAGTTTTCAATTCCTACTGTTACAATTTGCCCCAAGCCTGTTACAACTAGCCCCAATCACGGGGTAAGTTGTAACTCTCGTCACTTTTTTATCTAAGCCATTTTTACAAGAATTCGTCACAGATTTGATCAAAATTTCATTTGAAATCGATAGTTGAATAATAGACCATTCGAACAGTAGGGGAGACCGAGGGGAGTTGAAACAATTTTCACATTTTGTTTCATACACCAAATACTATAGACAAAAATCGTATGATATTAGTACCAATCGATAGGTCATTCTTTACACTTGCGAATGATTAACATAAAGAAATTGTAAGCGTTAAATATTGTGGTCAAAAATCGACTTAACCAAAACAAGTCAACTTGTTTCAACTCCCCTCATACCGAGGTAAGATGAAACAGGGGTCGAGGAGAGTTGAAACATATGATTTTTGAGAAGTATTAAGGGCTGTAAAATAAAAATGATGATATAATTTAAAGGTATTTATTAAAATGAAACTTTTCAAGTACGAAATAACAGTCAGACAAAATGTTTTACTTTTCAAATCTTTGACATAAAATAATTATTAACTTTCAGTCGTTTTTAAGTATTACAATCAGTCTTGATCAATATTTCTTCAAATATTTAAGTTAATGTCAAAAATAAAAATATTATGAAAATAAAAAACGTCAATCTGACAAGCAGTTGTGGCAAACATAAGAAAGTTCCCCACCAGTGCAAGCTTCATGAGCCCAGTTGTTGCATTCCAGACATTGCACCCATTTTTCTTTGGCTCTGCTATTTGAATATGTCTCTAAACAACAAAGGCAAAAGGATTCTTCTTCTTCTGCACTGTCTTCGTTTCCTCTTTGTTTCTTCAACCTTGACCTTTTTAGTTTTAGTGCCTGGTTTTGATCTTTTTCTTGTTTTTGTTTCTTCAAAGTTAGGTTTTTTCACCTTTTTCTTAGCCGTTCTAGCTGCTTCGATTGCAGCTAGTTCATCCTTTACGGGAGTGTCGGTTAAGATAGCGGATTTCACTTTGCGTCTATTTGTTTGATTTCCTTTCCTTGGTGAAGCTTTTGGCAAGGGTCTAAGAGTTGATTAAATCAACAACAAAAACATTTTTTTTGTGCCCGTTATTTATTGACTGCTGTCTGATATAAAATTGAAAACGAGGAGAGTTGAAACAGCCTGTTTCAAATCTCCTCAGTAAGAAAAAACCTCCCAATTTTTATTTAATCCACAATCAAGAAGCAAATACACAGAAATCAATTGTACCAAACATATATAATAAATCTTTAGTTAATGAGCTTTCGAAACATATATAACTTAAACCATAATACAAAACCCTTTTCAAAATATAGGCATCGTAAAAAAACGTTAAAAACTTACTTTTCACGATTTTTGTCACATGGCACGCAGAACTCCACAACCGCGCGACTTACGCCACCGGCGCGAATTGACACGTCAGCGGGCGGAGGGAAGTGGTTAAAAAGCGACGTTACCAACTCGCTAACGGTTTTAAGTTCCGAGAAATCGGTACTGTTTCAAATCACCTTTGTTTCAAATCCCGTCGGTCTCCCCTACTGCTGCATTTCCTAAATACCCAACAAATAAGCTTCTATAGCCAAGAAACGAAAAATTGTTACAACTAGCCCCCCGCTCCCCTACTTGAGTAATTAATGATTAATCAAGTAAACTTTCAATCAATTTAATTTTGGATTAATTTTTTCCTTATAATTAGGTATAATGTAAAATATTTAATAAAAATATGATATTTTGCAGTTTTGAATCTAACACACACTTTTCGAAATCTGCCTATAACTTAGTTATTAATTATCGCTTAAAATTAAAACTATAAAACTGGACCTGTGTGAATTATAACTTTGAAGTTTTTACTACATTTTACTACAATAAAAAAATGAGTACAATTTTTTTGAAGCTTTTGTTGTGAAATCATTAAATAAAATATATCCAGTTTCTTAAGCATTTTTTAAACATAACCAATTATTCGATTTGCGATTCTTTATTACGAATTTTCTTCATTAGTACAAAACCTAAAACATCCCCTAGAGAAATTGAATCGAAAATTTGGTTAATTTTTATAACGAGCTTATTGGGCTTCCTCACTGGGTTGATGAAATCGATAGTAAAGAGACATGAATTATTTGATGGCATTGAAATTTACCAAAGATATTTATCCATAAATAATTTTTCAATTTTGAAGGTAAATTCCTTAAATTAATGGTTTTTGTAATTGTTTTTGTTTCAAAAGAATTATTTTATATGACTCCATTTATTGTTTAAGTTTGAAGCTAACTAAAAACAGTGAAATGTTGAGGGAACGTTTTGAGGTAAAAAGCTTCGTAAACCCTTTAAAAATTTTAAAGATGTTTACTCTTAATTCGAACTTAATTTTTTATAAGAAAATTGTTTATCGCCTGACACTTATAACGATAAAGCAGTCACTTAAGTAAATACTCTAAATTGTTTTTGCTATACAAATGCATGCTGTAGAACCAAAATTATATAGGGTTTAAGTGTACAGAGCGACATAATGCGCTGGTTCCTCGGTTTTATTCATATGGAGGGATAAGAGTTAAATAATTAAGTGCACTCTAATAACTGAGTGTAAAATCACACTGAACTGAAGAGGAATTTTACATTTTTGTTGTGGATCACAATAGTGTGAAATTACAGTTTTGTAAATCTTGTATGATTTTAAGCATACGCATCAATATGTAAAAGAATATCAAACTGATGTAAATCTACGACCTAAATTCTCTCATTTAAATTTAATTTCAGCTAAATCACTTTGTATTGCCAAAAATGTTTTATTTATAATGATTTTTGGAAGAAAAACTGACTAAGTACACTTTAATATGAGACAAAATGTAGAGCTATACATTTTATTTTCCAAAAAACAAAAGCATTACATATATATATCTGTAGTGTTTTACTTATACATACTTACTACATAGGTACAGCAGGGTTGGACTGCCTATGCAAACTTTATCGGGAAGTTTTGGAATACCGGCCCATTTTGTCTGAAAAATAAAGCAAAAAAAAAAACAATGCATTGATTATGCAAAATCACATCTTTATTAAGATTACTATTTAAATTATTAAACTTTTATAAAATCTAGGACTACCCTTCCATATTTCTTTAATTACTACTTCATTATCAATAACCATTAACAAATCTTCGTTTCTGTTCATTACAATCAGCGCTCTATATGATCATCGCTTAATTTATTTCTTGAGTGATTCTTAATATATTTTAGAATATTAAATGTACGTTCGTATTGAACTTGTGCCATTGATAACGTCAACACAATTTTTATCATTTTAAAAACGTTTTTTGTAAGCTTCGCTATATAAATTATATTTACCACTAGCAAATGTACAGCGGGCTGCGAACCGAACCGAACCGAAGAATTGAAAAATGACTGCAAGAAATCCTCAAGAAATCCTCAAGAAATTCATTAATATTTTTGGCGTATACGGAGTAAAAGCGCCTGTGGTTTTAATTTGTTAAAACTTTTATGTCCTTCAAATTACCCGATTAATTCAATTTATCCTGGAGATTTCATTTAGCCTCGATAAGACTAAATGTAAAATTCTCGAACTGTCAGACCACTTACTTAGCCATGCAAAAGGCCAGTTCATGGCTTATAAGATAGAAGTTTTTGGCACTAAGTATTTCCAAAGCGAACTTTGTTTTTCAAATTAATTTCGATTGTAACCTTTTTTCAACGGTCGATTGTTCACCGGCCCATTTTCGCGCAATACGACCGACCTACAGGGAAACTTCCCGGGCGTCCCGGTAGGCCAGTCCAAGCTTGGATACAAGAGATAATTATGTCAACAAATTTATATTGCATCTGATATATGTATATTCAATTTCCTTCCCAAGAGACGGAAAGTTTCATCAACATTTCTTAAAGTGTACCTAAATCTGCATTTGGATGTTTTGAAATTTGTTACCTACATTAAAATGTCGAAAATCATCCAGATACGTTCAAGTTTTCAGCAGTTCGGCAGCCCAATGACTGCCAAGTTCTCTTTAATCCCAGTAATGTTTGTTGCCGAGCAGAAAAGCCCCATCCTCAATAATTTATGCGAGCCTCTTGCCCCGTGCATAATTAATGATTGCAGTGAAACGCCAAACGCCACCCAAGCACCGCGCAATTGCGCTCAATTGCCCATTCACCGCGATTGACCTACGACAAATCAATTCCCATTACCCAAAGTGCCTCAATAAAGGAAAGGGCGAGTGCAATTGGCTTCGAATTAATCATAAAGGATACAAGCGAGACGCTGCACTCCAGCCGGAATAATAATTACAAATGCAGCCCCGATGCAGTGTAAAACCTGTAAATCTTGGCTCCTTCCGGTAACCGCCAAGAAGGGCTTCTGGAGACACCTCGCCAGGAGGAGGCACCTCCGCCGCACGCCTTTTGCCGGTGCCTTCTGCCTGCTGCCGCTGGCCGCGATGAATACAAAGCAGCGCAAGGTGCCAACCGAACCTAGGAAAGGAAAGCCCCTTGGAAGCGCTGAGTTGTGAAGATAAAATATCGAAAATTAATCGAAACCTGCTGCCGGCGCGCGTCGTGGATGTCCTTTTTTATTCAGCCCGTACCTGCAGTCTTCGGATCTTTCCCTTACTTTTTCAAAAATGAAAACAAATAAAAAGGCCAATTTTTACTTATCTTCCTCCTTCTTCAGAGTACCTCGCGTTGTGAGCTGAATTTTCGATTAATTCAATTTTGTTTTCTTCGTTGCAGGTAAGACGACATCATGTCATAGCTTTACTTTGTGCACAGGGAGCCTCGGTAAGTATTTACTCGTTTACTCCCACCAGAACTTCTTAAATTGTTGTAAATAACTTCAAAAATTGATAAGAAGAAATGCTCCAAATCTTATTAATTGCCAGTTTGGCCTTGGACTTAGACGGAAATTTGTTTGATTCGCTAATCTTCTCGGGCGTTAACCTCAGAGTTATATCAAATTGAGATTTGATTTCACTTTCTCCGGGTCATTGGGAAAAGTTACATTTTGAAGGCAAAAATTGGAAGAGATGGAGATTGCGATTGAAGTTTAAAAAACATTTCACGACCTATCTCAACTCGGCCGAAAATAGTAGTCATTGATTTTCTTCCGTGTTTGTCTTTTTTGTTAAATATTTTTAATTTTAGTTATGGAGTTGTTTACTGGATTATACAATATTTAAACCACCGATGTTATTGTTTTTATATTTTGGGAACAGATTGAGTTTGAGGTCTCCTCACGGATTTTGATAAAACTTTGTAGGATTATTCATTTGAAATCAAAAATGACAATTATGCAAAAAAAATTGTCGGTCACTTAAACTTCCGGAAATATTTAACTTTAAAATTTTGCAAATTGCCATTTTGCCGCCACGATTTTTTGTATATTTCCATAAAGTTTCATTGCGAATTGTATAAATACCTTAAATTAAGGCCATTTCCATCTTTTCATTCTAAACATTTTTTCAAGAATCTTTGAAATTAACGAATAAAAGGTAAATATATTTTTCGACTTACCGTCGGTGACGAGCACGCATTTGTCTTATAAAATGACAAATCGAAGTAAAGTAAAATTTTTCTTAGTTTCTGCACTCGTGTAGAATTTTGTAAAGAAATCCGAAGGAAACATTTTAATTTAAGGTTTTTCCATAACTTTCAACAAAAAATGTGGGAGTATGGAGTACCTAATTGCGACAGAAAATTATCGCTTTTTAAAATTTTAAAGTTAAATATTTCAGGATATATGTATAAGTGACCGACTAATTTTTTTTGTATATCCGTCACTTTTGACGTTAAAAGAACATTCCTACAAAGTTTCATCAAAATCTATGAGGAGACCTCAAACTCAATGTATGACATATTTTGCATTTAAAAATAGTTTGCTAGAACAAACTGAGCGTGTTCCATTCGATGCAAAATATCATCAACATCATAAAATTAACTTTGTACTACGTTTCATTTTACGCTACAATTAGTTACTATTTACCATCGCGTTCCAATAATTCTTTACTATACTATGCATACCTTTACATTTACTACTCGAATAATCAGACTAGGACCTTTTCAGCATCCTATCGAAACTCATTTCTCCTTTTAGTCCTGAAACATTTGTACTAGTTCAGAAAAATAAGACATAAAATTAGTACATAGTGCTCAAAAATGGAGAGGCAGCTTAGTATTAGTGTTATAAATGTTGTATGATAGTAAGGTAAGGTAAAGTTCGTAAATAATTTGTAGCTGAGTTAAATCTCTACGAAAAAGGTCTACTGGTATTTTTTCGTAAAAGTGACTATTCGTGATATAAAGCGCTCTGAAAGATTACATGTGTTGCGCTACTCACACCTTTTTTTTTTAAATTGGAAGCGCTCCTTGGGGATTCCACTTAATTTAAAAAAAAAGCATTAATACTCAACCTACTCAAATCAACTACAAATTATTATTGAACCTTAATATATTAAGTACAAATCCAAATATGTATATTCATATTTTTACTTTTGAAGTTGCTGTTTCTATCATATCTATAGTTTTCCTCTCTTCTTTGATTTATTTTTTTATTTTATTTGATAATTATACTGCATGCTAATGCATCTCTCATATAATCAAAGAAACGTACAGTGGTCACTATTTGTATGTGTAGCTGTTTTATTCTTTCATTGAAATTATATATGAAGAGGATACGTATTTTTATAGCAAATTCGTTTTTCAGTATTTTTTGTTTTTACAAAACAAAACACCTTTTGTTTAGACATTATAGTACTATCACCCTTTGTTTAGGAATGAACTAAAAATAGCTCCTTTCGATCATTATTTACAACAATTACGTTTAAAATAAGTGAAAAAAAGATCAATTTAATAATAGTTGACAAACACAAAAAAGCTCAGATATCAAAACTTCTCTCATAGAAATGGCAAAAATAATTGTTAGTAAGTATTCAAAATAATAATTACTCAATTGTTAATTAATAATTATTCAAAAAAAAAAAATAATAATGTTAAATGAAAAAACTCAGTTAATAGCTCGAACAAAACTTTACCGACTAAACCGTGTCAATATTGAAAACAGCACTTCTGGATGAAAAATATTAAAACTAGTTCAACTGTATAAGAGTCAAAGTAAATGAACTAAAACAGCATCTTTTGATTAGGACTATAAAAATAATTTTTCTAAGATACTAGGCACTTTTGATCAAAAGTAAGGACGGTTTTACGTAGGACAAATTTTGAAGGCCATAAAGGTGGAACTAGCCCCTCTCTCTTTTGAACACACAGTAGACACTCTTCTCTTAAAATCTTCGCATATAATTTTGCCATTCGTAAGCTTCTCTACAATCCTTACGCATGGATTTTATACCTAATTCAAACCCAAGATAGATCAATTACCTGAAACGAAACGTTATTATAAAAAGCTTTCTAAGAAATACAATAACTTCATTCTATCTCACCGAATCTTCATAAAAAATCTAATAAAAAGTTCATTAGACGATGTCTAAGTAAACTCAAACCACTTTTATGGCGTCAACTTCAATTTACCCGTTAATTTCATTCAGACAGTGATCCTTAACCGTTGTGACGAACCCCTGAAATTGTTCGTACCTAATTTTAATTACAAAGTCCAGCCCCGTCTGAAGCAGACCAGCATTTAGGCACAATGCATTAACCCTTTAAAGAGAAATGGTCCAACAAGAAAAAAAGGAACCACAGCTCCCCCGAAAAACACCCTACCTCAATTCAAAAGCGATTGTCGCCAGGACCGCTGTACCGCCCAGCCAGAAGATTGTTGCTAATGTCAGAGATAAAATTACATGGAACGTCAATTTGTCCTAATTTTCTATTGCTTTATCACGTACAGAGGTCTTCCCCTCGATCGCCCCCGGTGGTAAGATACCCCCCCTTCACCACACTTATGGATTCGGGGAGGCCGAGCAGCAAACTGGCCCCCATCAATCAGATAGTCTGGAAATTCGTCAAGCACACCTACACAGCCATAAAATTCGAAAACAGTAAATAGGCGTACACACTGAGAGACATAAAAAAGCAAGTGGCTGGGAGGCCTTTCCCCAAAAATTGAATGCCCCTCCTTGTCCCACCTCGTCCCGAAATGCGCACGAAACACATATAGCCGCCGGATCCTAAGGCGGCAAGGAAATAGCTTCCCTCGGCCATTTGATTTGATTAAATCAGCAACCGAGCTGCGTTCGAGGACGCCGACGAAGAGTTTTTCACCCTTGGAACGGAGGCAACGTTCAAGTCCAAGGTCACAGTTTATCCTTGGACGGTTCCACATGAAAAATTCACCCCTCAACCAGCCTACGCCGCTTCGGGGCCCACCCCATTGCGTGTGCGGGGGGCTGTCGGGGTGCAGGGTGGGTGCGGGTGGATGGTGGGTGTCATCAAGGCCCACAACATAACGCAGGGGGAAACCTTTTCGCCTGGGCCTGGGACTGAGCCTATGCCTGCTCTTTTGGGCATATCTCCGACCGCCGGCGGCTCTCCGGAATCCCCTCCCTATCGATTTGGGAAAGCCAGCCTAGAAATAAACGGTGCGACCTTGAAAACTGGGTTTGCAGATTTTGACCTCGCCTTGGTTACTGCTGTTAGGAACTGCGGAGGAGCTGTGTTATACGCACCGAGGTTGGTTGCGTGCTCATTGCCGTTTAAGGGTGGAGAGGGCGCGCTTCAGCCCTAAGGAGCACCGGGAAACTTTGAGAGGTACACCTACGCACGTATACAGGAATTTTGAGCTGAAATGGAAGTGGGTAGTTGCTGGGTTAGCGTTACGCGTGAGGGAATGGGGGGGAGAGGGGAGGATTGGGGCTAAGAACAAGCAACTGCCGCAAACTGCCTCCCATGAAGGTGAAGGACGTACATAACGGGAGAAGCGATCGACCTCATCTCGGTGGCCTTGAAAGCTGCCATGGCTCCCAATTTTTCAGGCAGACGGTTAGGTACTTCAGCGTGGATCTAGGCGGCCATGCGGGGGAGTCGAAAGCGACTGTTAGGCTGCTTGTAAAAGCATATTCTGGAAATTGATGGCGCTCCCTTGAACCTTTAGTCTTTATATACTTGAGGCTGCCGTCGATGATTTTTATCTCAATCGCTCTACACGGCCATGGGGGGCTTGTTGACAATTCCGGCGAAAATGATATGTGGAAGATATACCAACCTAGCAACCGGGATTTTGTAGACCATGCCAGGATTTAATGGGAGATCTCATTGAAATTTAAGAGTTTTTCTATCGTCAAAGTTTTTAGGATTGATAATTCGTCACAGGAAAAATATTTCAGCACATTTTATACTAGCGAGAAAAATGTGATATATTTTATTTTTTATATTATACTCACCGAACGGAATGGCATTTATTTATTGAATTTTATACCATATACGGTTATCAAAATCGACAGACATTGGCTATAACATTTTACACTTACATATATATTATTAGTATGGGTGAAGTACACTTTGTAACTAAGATATACTTTTATAAGCCCAACAATTTGGCCGGGCTTTTTGGCTCAGAGTAGATACCTACTTAAAGGCATACGATAGAGGCCTTACAATATTAAATGTTAGCGAATTTGGTAAATATGGTATACTCTAATCGTGCTTGTATTGCATGGTCTCGGTTTTTGGCCAGCTTAAATATTGTGATTTTATTATGTCTGCCTTCACTCCACCCGGATGATTTGAGTCTAGACGACATTATAAGTGTAGTAATTGGAACCACTTTGGATCGTTTAATGAGAATTGATGATTTAGGGAAGAAGATGGATGAAAAGGTGGGTTCGTATTCTACTGAGAATTCTTTGGGTAAGATAGATGAAGGTCGGCATGGTAACTACTGAAGTATTTGAACCTTTTGATTACTTGCGATAATATGAGGCGCAAATGAGTCATTTCATTTTAATCTGAATGTCTCTTTATACCGCCACAATTGTAGGCACTTTAGCTGTCTCTACTACTACGAAAAACCCTTTGAAGTTAATATTTGCTCATTTTCATTTAGTACTTCATAGAAAGTTCAATTCGTTCTTGTTAGAATTGATTGCTTGAAATTTTTATGTGTCTTCCAGTAAGCCTATTGCTTCTAAGAAATATTTCTTTACGGCTTAATTCTGTTTGTTAAAAATATTTTAAATTAGGAAGGATACATTGCACACTTTCTCTAATATAAATGCATAAAGGTGCAATTATAAAATAATGAGAGTATTTAAGAATTCGAAATGAAAGCCCTTCACCTTAAAATTCGCACAAATTACTAAATTTTTATGACAATTCGATGAAGTATAGAAGTTTAAAAATTTACATTAGCCCTTTATTTCTTATGTAGCTGTGGTTACAATTTAGCAATAATAAATATAATACATTAAATTTCTTTAATATTTCATTTTTGGCCCAATATTTTTACCATTATTCATTCATTATTTTAAGCGGCAACAACTCTCGGCTACAAGGAAAAAAAAACACTTTGTTTTTAAAATCGGAAGTCTCTCAATCCGCCCTAATTTTCGTTTAAATTGAATTTTCCGCCCGGAAGCTAAATTCGAAAAATTTATTGATTTATTTTCAGTCATGTCAGTAACTTGTAAGCAATTTATCTGATTCAAGTTAGTCCACACGATCTCATGAAAACCTACAAAATTAGGCCTATTTTCTTGAAGTTAGTCCACAAAAATTCATTAAATAGTCGACGCCGAAATCTAAAAGATCCAAGACAAAGAAAAATTACCGAACTGAAACTGTCGAATAAAATTGTCCGAAAATCAATTGAAAACACATTTCTGTGTCAGCCATTTATTACCACAAGCAGAATTCTTAAAAGAAAACTTTAAAAAATGGGAAAAAAATTCAAAGCTACCGTCAGTGCGAACTCGAAATTTGAGTATTCTTCTATTTGTGGCTGAGTGAACGCGTCTGATTTTCATTAAAAAAATATTAAAGGGAAGGAAGAAAACTCATTACTCCAGACGATTTTGTATGGAGAGTTTTTAGTTTCTTGAAAAAATGTTATTAAGACGCGACGCTTTATGCCTGGAGAGTTAAATTGTCGGATTGATTTCAATCCGTAGTTTAGTATACACATTCGGCGAATTATTCAGGGTGAGTTCGTTTATGTCTAGACTTTTTGGTAATTTACGAAAACGGGATTTGGCTGGACCGACGAATATCCAAAAGATGAATATAAAACTTTAAGCAAATTAGGAGTTTGAGATATTTGTGGTAAGCATTTGTCATGATGGATGTTTGGTGCAAAGGCGGGACAGTTCGTTTGAAACATTTTTCTGATTTATGAACCATAATCCTTTATCCAATCCCTAAGTCACGGATTTTTGTCTTGAGTTTAAATAATTGGATGATATTTTTTTTTTATTATAGGTACATACATTTTCCAAATCTGTAATACGTGATTACTTTGTAAAACGATTTTAATATATTTATGATTTGAATACCCGGCTGTTTTTTTTTATTTATATTTCTCTCTAAAATTTCTAGAAGAGTAGGACCCAAAGTTGAAATTAAAATTATGCAGCTTTGGAAACTGTATTAATGCAGCTGACAAAAAAACAATTTAAAATTAAAATTAGTTTAATTTAAGAAGTTTAATAGAACTTCAAAATATTGAATCAAAGGTATACAAGGACGGTTTAATCATTTACATTCGAGCTTTCTTAGCCTCATCTAATTGTATTTAGATTTAAAGAATAATATGAGTTGTCTATAATTCATTCAAATTTTTAACAATTGGCTGAGTATGCAAGTTGAAGCACGCTCGAAGTGGATTTGTATTCTCACGGAATCAAGAATACAAGTATTAATAATTTTTTTTTGTTTTTAGTACTAATAAACAATTTTTAGAAAGACATACTAGCACATTTTAAAAATAATTTTATTAATATAAACTACTTCTTCATACTGAAGCTAAATGCGAAAATATCATATTCTATATTTATTTTTTATTAATTTACCGATTTAATAATAGTGTCAAAGGTTGTCCTCTGAACGGATTAATTTGGCAAATTAAATTACATATCCTGAGTAAAAAAACCTGAAACAATTTATATAAATATAATATGTTTTCTTTTATTATAATTTCCCAAAATATCTCTTTTTTAGAACTTTAATGTAATAGAATTAATAGAGATTTAACAGAAATTTGATGATTAAAAGAAAGGCCACAATTTTCCAAATCGGTAGTCTTAGAGGTAGCTAATAGTTCACCATCCCTGAAAGAGTATTTTTGATGAAAAAACAATTAAAATTTTAGTTTGATATTTTTTATATAAAAAATTTAAAATAAAGCTCACTAAATTTTATCTTCGGGCCATTAAAAAGGCTCTTCGTCGCAATCGCTCACTGTCACCTTTCCTTCAATTTATTAACTACAACTATTAAAAAAATGTGATTAAAAGTTTAATTTTGAAATTCAAATACTCAAACATGCAATTGTGCAGAATCTTTTCCTAACTTGATATACCTAGTTTGGGACAATGCAAAAAAAAAAAAAATTTTTTTTTGAAAGTCTTATCCTGCTGATCCATCTATCTTATGTACATATGTAGGTACCTACAGTATACTTGATAACTTAATGGTAATTTTTAAGGCACTATTTCTTAATAATTTAGTAATAGTAACTTCAATATCCTTTGATAATTCAGTGATAGTGCGTCGACCAACTCAAGTAATTTTCTAAAGAAAAATCTCGTAAGTGGAAATTATGTATTTTGAATCCGCTTTTTTCGATAGGGCGACATGGACTAGTGTAAGTGGTAAATGATTCGTTTCTTCAAATTATTTATTCATTGACTAAAGTGTAGCTTACTCATAGTGCTAAATTTGCTTTAACAAGTGAAATTAAAGGCCACTGGTGCCAAAACCTTGGCCCAAACCAGGACAGAATCAGCGTGAACGCATGAAAAGTCATAAGAGCAGAATCGCCCGCAGCAGTAGCGCCTTGCAGCAATTCCTAAATCAAGTAGCTGGCAGTCAGCTCGCCTCGAAACGCGCCCAGTTCAGCTCGACGCGATCTTGTTCTAGCACGCGAACGATTCAAAAAAAGACCGATGGAGCAGTCCACCTTTTAATGTGGAAATTACTGTAAATTCTGGTCAAGAACTAACTTCTTAAAAGTTCAAACAATTCAAAGACCCAATTCTCGCGTCGTCGCAGAAAAAGACCAGCAGCGCGGTGCAGTAAAGTGCACTCGCGGCGCATACCTTGCCTTCTAAGAACGGCGCTCCGAAGCTCGCAGCGGGCTGTCCGCCCCGGCCCCATATGCAGCCTATCTGCGGTCCCTCTGGCGGGGCGTGCAGCGTTCTCATAGAACGTTCTATGAATTTTAGTCGCTGCTAGAGCGGCTAGAACGGTCGGCCAATTGCGCCTATTAACACCTTCTCGCGGACGAGGCTCGTTCTGAGAGCGGCGCGCAGGCATTCTTGGGCCTAAATGCATCGCTTAGCGCGGATTGGATTGGATAAGATTGGATTGGATCCGATCGAGAACGTTTGGAAAGAATTCGTTCTCGTTAGCAGCAGAAGGCGACCAAAAACGATCGGTGGATAGCCACTAGCCAGCCAATTTACCTGTCAGGAGCGCTAAAATTAATTGGATGAAAACATGATAGATATGCGCGCGTTCAGGGCCCGGGGGTGGGGAGGGGCTGTCGAGAACTTTCGGAAACCACCTCTAAGCTTCTACCTCTGCCGGGCCTGACAAAGGCTGCGGAAAATAAGCAGTCGAGCGCAAGAGAGATGCGAAAAAATCACGAACGACAGTGCGGTCACACATGCTCGATGTGTAAATCAAGCGGTGCACCTTGACATCAATTAGTTCGGGCATTAGACATACAGCAGAAGTGTAATTGACGCACCGCGCGCCGATCTCGGTGCGGAGCGCGCCAACCGATCGATATGGTCACATAGTGTCACGTAGTCGAGCATTAGTTTGCCCATTTATCCGGCGACTCGACCCAAAACTCTTGAATGAGCTCAAAATTAATTGTACTGTCAGCCAGGTATCCCCAGGTACGTTCACTTGCAGCTCTGACAGCTCGGATACATCCGTTTCGCGTCGGACGGGTCGACGGCGCGCAGCGGTTGCGCGAATTGCGCGCGCAGTGCTGCCGGCACAGGTAGATGACTGAAGGATGCAATCAGAACTGATATGCAATTAAATTATGACAAGTCATCATAAGCAAAGCTGGGAAAAGGTACTGAGTTTCGCTTTTTTTACAATTTCAGGCAGCTTACCATGCTCTATCTAGCCTAGTCCAGCTTCACGGCAGGTAAATGTGGGAAATCTTTCCGGTCGGTGGGTCCAAATGAAGTGAAAGCAGTGTCTATAACCTGCTCTGCGGACGCAGTTAATTTCTAACTAAATCTGTTAGCTATACATGCTATGGATGTTAAGGTATGCTAACTAAAGCTAAAATGATTTTAACTGTTAAATTATTAAAATCATCTAAACAAATGGTCTATACTATACAATCGCAGCTAGAAACATGTACTCAAAACAATATTCTTTTATTTCTTCACATTTCACATAGTTTTAGATACCAAATACCCGTTGTAGAGTAAAATTCTGCGTAGAAATAACGCCAAGAAAAATTTTTATTCCAATAAAGTTACTGCTCCAATGTCTATGATTTATAGTCAAAAAGGAAATTACGCTCATGAATACGATTTATACAAGATTATTTCAATTATCACGTTAGTAAAATCAAGGCCATTTATTTATTGTTTCTAGCGAATCTGCGTGTTACCCACTTAAATTTCGAAAGAATAATCCACGTTTAATCAACGTTTAAGAAGCCAAAAATTTGTTATTTTGTTTTTTAAGGATGTTTCGAAAAAAGGGTTTTCGAAATATTGCTGATATTGAGGATTAAATGTGGCATTTACGGACCCGTCATGTAACCGCCATATTTATCACTATTTCTACCAAAGATATCAAAAGACACCTTTTACAATTGTAACTAAACATTATTTTCTAAGCTTATTCATTTTTCCACAATTAATTTTTTAACTTTTTATATACTCAATTATCAAATTAATTTAGCGGTATGATTTTCCTCCAGCTGCTCTTGGATCTATAAATAATAGTAACTAGTTCTAAAAAAATTGTGTAACGTAAGTTTTAAGTTAATTTTAAAAATTGCAATTCAACATATTTCAAAAGAGATGTGTACCAGAAAATCCATTTGTATCTATTTATATTGAAATATTATGAATTTTAACAAGTAATTGGCCGACATGCTTGATTCTCTGCCTTGAATTAATTATTTTTTACGCAATAATCCGTCTTTAAATTCACAATAAATTTTTGCAAATGTCTTTCTAATCTATTCAGTTTATCTCGAGAAAGTGTTGTAGTTAATTTTACTTAAATATATAGCATGTATAATACTTACGCAATTTATTAATATAAATCCAATCCCTCAAATATTTAAAACAATTAAAGACAAACTGCAATCGCGAAAATTGATCGGAGTTGATACTTGGCAGCATGAGCATGCTAAGTAATGCATATGTAGGTATAATGCTAAGTAATGCCAAATAATTCTTAGTAATGCCAGGTAATGCTAGATAGTGTTAAGCAATTCTGAGTAATGCTTCTGTTAGTACGATAATGGAATTACCAGTACTGTCAACTGTAGTTGTAATTAAACTTTTCGAAGTAACAAATACGGGTATAGTACTCGTAATTTGTTCTAGCTGCATTACTTGTACTATTATCTATTGTAATTGTAAAGGTAGTACTTTATATACAGCTCTGGATAAAATATATTTTATTTCACACCAATGCTTCATCGAAAGAAAAGATTCTTACATATCCTCGGCTGCGAACTACGCAGCAGAAAGCAGAAAATGTTAGAATTTTTATTTCTCCAAAGTCTCCTAGCCCAAGTCCTTCGTCTATGCAGTTGAAGGGTGTCCAAAGCGTGGTACCCAAAAATAAATCCGCCAGACACTACAAAGCGGGGACATAAAGGAGAACGGAAAAACGTAGACACAAAGAGCTGTCAGGGTAATAGAAGCGGCGTAGACGAATATATGACAAACCGTCGACGCCTCCATAGCTAGGACTACAGCCCTCAGTCTGAGCTACTTAGAAGGGAAATCCACTGCCGGTTTTCTTTTCGCTGGGGCGTCGGGCCAGGGGACGATGGCGGTGGCAGAAGGTTTTTCGTCTGAGCGTCTAACAAGCCTCTTTCGCGCATAACCCTCAAAATCCCGGTCCTCACCCGGCTAGCCCTAGCCGGGTAATTGCCACCGAACGAACGCCCGCCTGAGCATGTGCTTGTATGTGGAAAGTCCTCGAAAGCTTTTCCTTTCCTTTTCGCGTGCTGTTGCCGTCCAAATATTCCGTGATCGTCCTTGGGACGACCTTTGAATTTTCCCCCGGTATATCCTCTAATAAAATTGATTTTTCGAACCCACTCCAGATGGGTTCCATAGAGCCCAAATAGATGTGAAGACATATCGCCTTCATTTTCCACGAACTGCACTAGTCGGAAAAAATTCCTAAAGCCCAAGGCGAATTAGAGCAGGGCACCTCCTCTGCTTACGCCGGCAATCCTGAAAGGCATTAGAGAGGTACGGGTTTCCTCGTTTGTGACACACGCATCCGGAGCCTATGGTTTTAGACACAGGCAACCGAAGCCTACCGCAACCCCCAAAGTGTTGTGTCGCTTATTTTGGTGGGTACTTCCCGCCGACAAGCGAAGATAGGCTGCGAAGGCAAAAGGACTCGCACAAGAAAAAAGAATAAAAATAAAAATATAAATAAAATAAAGAGAAGCTACAGGGCATGCAGAAAATCCAACCCACCCACTCACGCGTTGAGGCATGTTAAAACGCAGAATATGCGGAGGTTCCCAGTTACAATTCAAGTAGTTAAATATTACTCTTTATTACTTCCACAACGATTTTCTATCAAGAAGCAAATAAGTTATTTTTTGACGTTTAATCGTTTTAATTCCTTAAGATAGCATCAGCATTAAATACTTGTCAAAACTAACATTTTGTTCTATAATTTGGCTCTGGCATATTTATATGAAATATATAATACAATACACATACAAATATAGTGAAAAACAAAAATGGGATAATTGAAATTGACACAATTTTTTCTCTTATGAATAGAAAAATCTTACACATTTCCTAGGATTTTCTGTCCAGTAAACCTAATGTTTTTTTTTGTATTAATATGTATATACCAAATATCTACTTTTATTATTTTTTCTAAAAAATACTAATATTCGCTGATCAGACTCTTTTCTTTAGATAGGATGAGATGAAACTGTGCTAATTTTCATTCCTGACAAAATTATGTTAGTTTAGAAATTTAGTAGTTTGAACTAGAATAATTATACAAAATAAATAAAAAATAAAAAATTTTCCAAGTACGCAAAATAAATACATAGTAGTAGTAGTAAAACTTCGTTACAACTAACACCTTGATATTGATACTGTTCGTTTAAAATGATCTCGGATATAACCAAACAGTCGTTTTCTCGATCGCTTCAAATTCGTTATGAGGTTTTACTATAGTAAATTTAGTCGCAACATATTGGTTGCAAAATATTCGAATTTCATCGAAGAATTTTTATATATTTGAAAGTTATGTACACAACTTTCTGAAACTTTTAAATGCGTTTTTCAAGAGGACTTTTGATATTAATTCGTTTTTCGGTTCGTTTTGTTTGAATTTTTAGATTTTTCTAAATATATACAACTGAAGCTATTGTTTCAATCGTTTTTAAGAAAAATTTAAAAGAGTAATATATTTAACAGAATGATTGCTTTTATACATAGGTAATATAGTTTTCGTAACAAAAAAATATCTTTAAGCCATATTTTTTATGAAAATAACATAAAACATTATATTGTGATTTAGAAGCTGAAAATTCGTTTAAACGAGTTTTCAAGTTTTAAAATCGAAACAGTGGATCCGAGAACTAAATATGCTTTTAAAATATTTTAAGAAACTCTTTAATAAGTAGAACAATTAAAGGGCATCTCGGGTTTCTCGGGTGGCTGTTACGCCACTGATCCGGAGGAATGCTTACTCCCGCATATTACATAATATAGGTCTATATTTCCTTAAGGCGCTCTAGAGGTGGGTGGATGCGGTTTAGCTAAGCCATTGGACCTGAATAGACCATGAGCCCTCTTTATGGAAAAAGAAGGCTTTTTCGACCGCCTGGAGTGGAATAACAAAACAATCAAGGGCTTCGGGTGCCTACCCCAAAGTATCATACAAAAACAAAGCTCCCCCCACCACCTTTGGCCACAAACGGGCAGCGAATGCTTGCAAAGTGTGAGGCTTCTCTTTCGAAACGAACACTTTCCTTAATTTCCATGAATTGGGTGATTTTGGTGGTATTCTTTTTCGTCGCAAATTTGTAACACCTGAACCGACATCCTTTGATGGATTTCGGCAGGGAGCCGCAACGAGAAGGGGTTGGGTTTACCTATGAGGGCGGAGGAAGATGTCCCTCTGGGGACTGGAAAAAAACTTAATGTGTTTTTGGTCCCAAATGGCCCACCTGTCGTCTCGTTATAAATAAACCTCTAATTGAAATATATTTTTTTATGGCGCTACAGAGGACAGCCCGGCTGCCGGCTACGTGCGTCCTGTTGTCGGCGCGGCAAACGAGGAACCCTCCGAGCCGATGGAAATGAAGGGCAACCAGGGCTACGTCATTGTGATAACGTTGAAGGTGTTGGTGAAGCATAGGAAAAGGCTGGCAGACGTCGTTGTGGGTTCATTTAACTCTGGAGCTGGTCGGTCTCTGGGGAGCCGAATTTCAAGGTTGTTGCTGGGGAGACCTTTCTACCCCCGCTGTCGGCTTTCTGCCTTACTGAGAGGGGTGGATGAAAATTGTTTGTGATTATAGCAGACGGTTCCGATTATGGGTACCTTCACGTGGTGGGCAGGGTATGATAAACGACGGGGAGGTTTTTCCCAGAGTAGAGGGTGCAGGGATAGGCTTGCGGCTGTAAGAGCCTAGAAAGAAGGAACTTGAAGGCTCTTTTTCCCTTGTTACTCTTTTCACTGCCTTATTTAAGTTAGCAAACGTTTCTGAATTTTCCACTTGATTAGGGGTTATGTATTCAAATTTCGAAAATACTTATGGAGCCAAACGCGCCGTTCTGCCACCGAGGCATTATATTGATCTTTTGCCATCGTGGTCGCTGGTCGTACTCACATACAAATTAAGCCGCCTCCTCAATGTCGGGATTAAGGCGCAAAATTCGACTGAGACGGTGAATAATTGACGAATTATGCGCAATTACTTCGTAGATGAGACGGTGAATTTCGAGCAGAAAAATTCTAGTTGTACATACTAGCTCTAATTAGCAGATGTTAGCTCCATTTTTCCGGGGCGTTTATAGCAGCACTTTCAAAAATAAATGTTTTTCAGTTTCGAAGACTAGAAGGTCTTTAAAAGATGAAAACCAAGTATTAGGCCTGCCTAGAAAACAAATTCTTGGTTGCAAAGACATTCTTTTAAGAAACTCTTCATACTACATAAACGTATATGTCGATTTTTATACGGCGATACTATACTTTTATACAGTTTATACTAATTATTTCGTCATGCATACGGCTTATATGGTGTACATAGGCATGCCACAAAGGCTTTCAATGAACACTTTGGAAACTGGGAGCAATCAGTCGTGTAAAGTTTTATGTACTTGTATTAAAAGTTCCATATAACAAATATCGAAACTAACACTTGTACTTATACTTAAAATATTTAAAATATTTAAAACCCAGTTCAAATATTTCCTCAATCAATCAAGTGCAGTCCTAATTTACTTTAGTATATTATAGGTCTGGGAATATTCCAAATTGGGTGAAATAATAAAGAGTAACACTGAAATATTAATAAAAATTACACGCCAATATTGAATTTCTTGCCGAGCAAGCGATATAGTAGATTATGGAAACAAAAGTGGAAGAAAAATATAAACTAGCTTAAAATAACTTAAATCCTAAGCTATAAAATTTTTATAAAGAATATTTTTATGAACCCCTCTCTCCCTGCATACGTCGGTCGGGCCGCCTGTTTTTCAAGAATTTCCACATAGTATAAATATATTTTGCTGAATGAGTTATAGGTGGATATTAATATTACAGTCGTAAATTTTAAATTTAAATTCATTGAGATAAATTCATCATTATTTTCAAGTTTTTTGTTGTAATATGCAAAAAAAAGAGGTAAGATAAAGTTGCTACATATGTATGTATATAATTTTATAATTATCGTTTCACTTAAAAAACGAATTTTACGTTGTGTTTTGAAAAGTTTTATTCAAGCTTTTCATTTTTGATCATAGGATATGTAATACTTAGTTTAAAGTTTAACTTAAATTTGAGTCCGTTTTTTTTAAATTTAATTAAGTACAATCTTTAACATAATACATTTTAATCCCATTTTGTTTGAAAATTTCCAACTAAATGCTTTCAAATTCGTAAGATCCGAACAAAAATAAGTATTTTGAAATAATATAATTTGTTGATGTTTAATAAATATGTGGAAACACCGCACTTTTCAGAGAATATCTTCTCTCTTTTTTCGAAGAAGAATTTTACTCAATTTCGGAAAGTGTTTTTAGGATGAAAAAGAATTAATGATTTGAAAATTTAACATAATATTATAGCAAAATTTAAAATATAAAATAAAAAATTTGCTGTCAATAATTTTTTACCATTAGTTTAAAATGCCGAAGCTTCTTTAGAACACGCATGTGAGAACACGCATGTGAGTTAGTTTAGTGAACATATGAATATATGTATATACTGAATAAAAACAACAGTCAATCTTCTTAAATACATAAATTGTTATATCATACTGAGAATGAGTTTACATGTTCTTTAAAACATATTCTTTCTAATAAAACTATAAAAAAATCGATTATTTGAACTCGAGAAAGTATAATGCCCCCTTAACTTGTTTCGAGTTTCTAGAAACCATTTTAGTGTCATAGATAACTTTTTTCTTAATTTACCGATTGGAATCTAGAGTTCGGTAGTCAAGAGGTTGGCATTAGATCTGATGAGAAAATCGCATTAGGTCCTTACCACAAAAGCAGCTCATGTCCCCTTTCGTCCCTAAATAGGAAGACTTAATTGGTTGGATATTAAGTTGTAATTAGGAAATGTGCCCCATATGCCCTGTATATGAATTTATTGTTTTAATACATAATAATAGAAAATACTATAAGTAGGTATATTATCAAAGTTCGGCACATGATAAGTTTTTCTGCTTTAGGCCTAAATGAAGAAACCTTTAACCCGACGGAAGTGTCGTGACAAAATGTTACATAGCGTATGTATTTGGGTATAACATACCCACATGCAAAATTGCCTGTAAACTTTTGTATACTATCACTAAAATGTTATTTTATTGTAATAGTGTATGCAGTAATTAAATTCAAATGAAACACATGTAATATTTATAAGACTTTTCATATTAATACTTGAAAAAAAACGACATCACTAAACTTCTAAAACAAAAATTAAGCACTTTCGAAATAATGCTGGGTTAAGCATGCCTAACTTTAGCCAGCTTGTTAGCGACATAAGATTTGCATTAAGAATTCCGAAAATACACCTAGCGTGCCTCTAATTTTTTACAGAAAAACTTGTTGGGGTATGTTTTAAACGTGCCTTATTAGGCTCAGTGTTTCCTCACTAGATCCATATTTGTATTTAGGACTACCTGAATATAATTGTAATCGAGTTGAAGTAGCGCAAGCAATCCTACTTTTGTTAATCTGTCATTAAGACCATTAATCTAATTTAATCGACTACTGCAAGACAAAACGATAAGAATAATTGAGGCCCTGAGAACCAGAGCGGCCTAACTGCCGATTTTCCGAATCTCATTTTTTTGGCCTAAGTGTGCTCTCGTAAGGTAATCTTTCCAACCAGAGTGGTCTAACATTGATTCCTATAAGTTTAAATAGATGGCGTCACAATACTGTTATGAATTTTTACAATTTTTCTCACAACGAATGTGTATTTCAGTTTATTGTTTTTGTATTTCAGTTTATTTTTTTTGGAGATAGGCTACTCTGGTTCTCAGGGCCTCAATTATACTTGTGGAAAGTCAAAAACTTCAGTTTTCTTCCGAAAAGTTTCGATTACGTTTGAGACATTTGAATTATATGGAGATTACAAAAAAAGTCGATGTTCTATTATATGTATATTAAAATTTTCCACGCGCCGAATCCACCCTCTACTTCTGAACCAGCCTTGAAAACGTTTTCTCAATGAAATAAATTGTTTTCCTAGAAGTCCATCAAGAAAATGTTGAATCCTTCGATTATAAATTTCGCCTGTTTTATAAATGGGCAAAGCCTTGAAGGGCAAGTATCGGTGGTGGTGGCGTCGGACAGGCGTTCGGGAAACCTTCGGACAACCGTCCGCATCCTACGCCAGTCCTAGGCTCCTATTAATATTCATTTGGCGTCAACCTCATCCATTTTGTTCGCCGTACACAACTGGGAATTGGGCCCGATGCCCGATTCAGGCCAGTCGAAGTCCTGAGACTCTCCTGGCTTGGATAAGGGCGCCTTTCCCAGAGACTTTTTCCGTTTTTCTTTCTTTTATCCTTCCAGTTTTCACTTTTCAATTTTTATCTGCTCCCAAATGATTTCTCTTCGTTGAAATTTTTTATGTTCTGCCAGTAAAACTGTCAAAGGGTCTGGGACCTGCACGTAAGCGGGAATATTTGGTGCCAAACAGACCTCCAGATGTGTTTATATTCTGGCCGTGCTGGGACTGGGCAAGTGGGCGCTGCGCCCCAAAGTCACCCTGCACCATGCCGTCTTAACTTATATTTTTTTACGGACGAGTATAAGGCATAACAGGCAGATGGGAGCTATGGAAGCGGGGTGCTCCGCCGAGGATGCGGATCATATTGTAACGCTCCAAATGTCATGCTATTGGAGGATCCCTGGATCCTTGGTGCGCTCTATCGTGTCTGGGGTGTGTATAATTTTATGGCCCTGGTGCCAGACAGAATGCTCATTTCGTTGGGGCCCATAAATGAGCGGGGGCTCCGACGTCCTCGTCGACGTCGTCAGTGCAGCCCCGTAATAGCTACTGTGCCGGGGCTAAGAACCGCTGTGAGCTGGCGGCCCCGATGGGATGGGGCGCCAAATGAACTCTGCACATTTTCCTCGGGAAAGCATTTCCGAAGCTGAAAGTGAAAGTTTTCCGAGAAACTCTGTCTGCACTTAAAAAGTTTTCGTGTGCACATGCACATTTTGGCCGTTTTCCTCCTTTGTTTGTGTTACCCCGCATGGCGGCTAGATAGCATCTCGGGGATTTTTGAGCCCTTGCTATCGTCGCCCTCGGATCGGTCGGGGGCGGCGACTCTTTGCCTCCTTTTTGGCTTTAGTGCCTTTCCTCCCTTTTATGATGTTTGAAATACTCAACGAGCGTGACTCCGGGGTGGAAGACCCCATTTCACAGTTATGCTGTGGTCTACTGTCGTTAAAGTCGAAATTATTATGTCGCCCTCGATATTCCTCAAAAGGGCAAATAACTCATTCGCCCCCGCTATGGGGCGGAGGCGCACTCAGACGATTGTGGGAATTGTTCGAAATCTGGTCATTTGGGGCATTTTGGACATCTCTCCTCTGGCGGGATGATTCCATCGCGGCGGACAGCCATCTCGGGCAGATTAGACTTGATGGGATTATCCGCTATTTTGGGGCTCTTTCTCCTTTGTCTTATCCTTCATCGGACTCGAATGAACGTTTTTGATAAAAGCGTTCTGCTGTCTGCTAATGATTTTAATGCATTTTAACTACCGCTCTCGGTTTCTTGATTACTAATTTAATCCTTTCAATTCTTCTTTTCAGGTAAGCTATTTTAGCAACTTTAACACTAATTATTAGAATGCACACGTAAGTAATCTTAAATTTAAAATTTGAAAGGAGCGGAAGGTTCTTCTTTCAATTTTATCATATTATTTAGGAATTTTAGGTACATAGGTATTGGATTTTTTAATAGAATTGATATATTATACTCGTAAACCTCTTTAAGTAGGGTTTTTTATCCAACCCTAGTAAAACTTTAACAGATCCAAACATAGCCGAAACAGCAAGGTACGAACCATGCTTCATTTACACTGTTGTGCTTAGATTTAATTTTATACGTGTAAAGACACGTCCAAATATAGCATTTTACGATCATCCACCTTTTCCCCACTAAGTATAATTATGAACCATCATATACCCCTTCCTACAAACCTAATTTTTTCAAAATTTGTTAACAAAAGATTTGTGCTCGGAAAATTAGGATATCAAAAATAATGTTGGCATAAATTGACCTTGAGGTCTCCTTAACTCACCTTCAAAAGTGACCAGATACTTAACACTAAAGTTACCGGCGACATTTGTAAGGTTTTCCGATGAAAATTATATTTGACAACAAATCGTGAATAGTCAAATAAACGGAGAAAAAAGAAAAAGGAGAAGAAGAATAACTATATGCACCTAATAAAAACAAGTAAAGTGAGAAATTGTAACCAAATTGACTGTAAAAAGTCTTAGCAATTGTTGAAAAAAAGGGAAGAAACATCTTCGACTGAAGGTATTTACACAATTTGAAAGAAAACTTTGTGGGAATATGCAAAAAATCGTGACGGAAAAATGTCGATTTTCGACATTTTAAAGTTAAATATCTCCCTCTTTTGCATACGCTTTTGATAAAAGAACGTTCCTACACGGTTTGATCAAAAACTTTGAAAAGACCTCAAACTCTGTTCCATAAATTTCTAAATTCCTTGAATTACATAATTGACTGGGCAAAAGCAAAGAAAACAGCAATTATTTGTAGCTTACATTTGTTTTGTTGTATCAACTTAGAAAATTTCTACGAGTTTCATTGATTATTTTGAAATCTTATAAATGACATTAAAAGGGATTTAGGTGTGATTGAATTGTCGATGAATGAATGATTTTGTACTTTTTATTATTCTTTAGAGGCATCGCATCGTTTTTCTCATAGTATACGTGTGTTTCGCTGTTTTGAGAGAATTGTTTGCGTAGATTGCAAATTTAGAAACGAAAATGCTCTATCCCGTACGATTTTTCATAAAAATATATTCAAACTATGAAAAATACCGGTTTTAATATATTTTTGAAACTCTGAAATGGCATAAAACTTATAACACATGTAAATAGAGGTTCAAAATGTATTTAACTCACATTATCATTTCTTATAATGATTTTAAAATCTTTAAAATATATTCAAAACGTCCCAAAAACCTATCGTTTGCTTTTAGCCTATACTTTCTTAAAAATCTAAAATTCTTCAAAATTGTAGTTTCTGGATTCGCAATCCGTTGAATATTTTGAAATTATCTATCATATATACATACATATGCATAATTGTATAAGGTACCTGGGTCGAATATGGCCACCTTAAGGTTTGGTATTCTTTTTTAATAATAATAAAGCTAAAACAAGAAAGTTTTAGCACTCATTTATAAAGAGTGGTTATTTATCTTTACAACAAAGGCAAAAAAATGTAAAGACTTCAAATGATAAAAAAGTATTTTCAACATTTTTAAAAATATAGAAATTGGCCATATTTCCGACGGGGAGGTAAATATGGCCATATAAATATGTGGCCATATTTACTGTATGAATTAGTTAGTTTAAAAAACTTCTAAATAAAATGAAATAAAAATAGTTATTATATTTTAATAGAAGATTTATTTAAAAGATATTCTTTGGGCGATATTCAGTACAAATAAAGAATCATCTTTACAAGAAATATAAATTGAAAGATAAAATCAACAATGAGATTCAACAAGATGTTCTAAATTTTAAACTTAAAATGCTTAAATATACTATACTTATAGAAAATCAACAATTACCTCTAATCCCTTTCGATTTATAGCGTGCCATGGTCTAAAAAAAAAAAAAAGGTTACTACTTACTTAGTACCGGAAATATGGCCACACGGTGGCCATATTTGCAGTCATGCAATTTTTACGTTTTCATATTCACGAATGAAAAACTCACTATTACTTTGGTAATTAAACAAAAAAATATCAAATTACAATCGTCACACAAAATCATAATGTAATTTACAAAGATTCATAAATTCAAACTAACAAAATACAGGACAATACTTACTTGATGTTTTTATAACCTCACAACACGTTTCCATTTAATGGACACTGGGCGACTAGCGGGCGCGCGGGAGGAGTGATAGGTACGCCGTTCGGATACATGCTACACTAGCGACAATTTATGCTCGCGTTCAGGTTATTACAATATTTCGTATTTGAAATAATGGCATGTGGCCATATTTTTCGGCTGGCCATATTCGACCCACGTACCTTAGTTCAATGTTTTCAATCCATATAGCTTCAATACAGTCTTTGTAAAGCGTTATGTGATATATGTATTTAATGCTTAATTTTTTAACTATTCTTTATTCTTCCCATCCCACCAATAAAAAGAAAAAGCTATTTAGAAATTAGTCAGCAAAGAAATTCAAACATTATTGGACTATCTAATAAATGATATTTCAAAATTCCGAAAAGTGAAATTGTGAAACAATTTCTTACGATAAAATTACAAACTTACAATTTGCAGCGAACGTTTCGGACTATATAAAAAATCGCGATTGAAGAATATAACTTTTCTACACTTTAAACTAAAATATCTCAATAAGCGTATAAATAAATAAACATAATTTAAACCAATTGTTACAAAAATTTGTCTTATAAGATTTGCCAATTCCTTTTGAAATTTTACGCTTTTGGTCAATTTATAGGCTGAAATAGAATATGACGACCAAAATTATAGGAATCGTTCCATAACGGTTAGTATAGTCTAATAACAATGTACAAAATTTTGCCCCAAAACACATTTGTTGGATGAGCGGCGACTTCTTTAATACGTATAATAATAAAATAGTTGTTATAATATTTCGCAAAAATCATATTCAATCCCCTTAAAAGCAAGATGGCGACTTGTTTCAAGAGCCTTTTTAATAAATTTTTCTTCAGATTCAAGCATCATATTAAATATATATTAAAAATTCGTCACTCTTCCAACAAATGTTATTCAATATGTTTATAATTGTTAGTGATTTTGATCTTTTAATAGTTATTGAAGCTTAAAATTTCTATTCGGGTCCACAAGCGTCAAATAACTGAGATTCATCTAATTTTGCGAAATTGACAAAAAACAAAAACCTTTTTCTCTCAAAAGGTTATCTAAACTACATGCCATGAGCCGGATAAAAGCTTCTACAAAATGCCACAAAACTTTATGATTCGATAGCAAATTTAAAATTTTAAGTTTCATTGGGAACTCGTAAAAAAATACTGATCCCAAAAACTGATGTGGTAATTATTTTTGAGATATGATCTCATAATAAATTCCTTAAAATTTGTTGAAAATTCATCACAAATGAGTATTTTGCGTATACAACTGTCAGGAAAATATTTATGCTGTTTGTATCCCTCATCAATGTTTTATGTCAGATTATAAATTTATTGAAGACATGATATGCGGGTCACCCGGGAAGGAAGCATCAAAACTAGTCATAAAAATGATGGGAGATTGACGACAAGTGAATATGCTGCTTCCAGCATTTGATCCTTTTCTCCTCATATTGTCGGGTTAAATCAGCCGACGAGATACTTTTCATGAATTCTTAATTACTTTCTTTTTAAAGAGCAGAAACAATTTGGCATAAAACCTTTCTTCTCGTCATCTGTACGTTTGGTACTTGCCACTCTTTTCGAAATACTTAACCTTTTTTCTTGTAAGAAATTTATTTTATTATATTCATTTTTTCTTATTTTATATTTTTCCTTGTGCTTTGCCTTCCTGGGTAAAATTTTATTTCTGGGAAAGAATTTTTAGGAGTAGGTATTCCCTAAGGCATCGGAAAATTCTCTTGTAGTCAGGTCCGTTTTATAAACAATTTTAGAAGAAGGAAAAATTTTCGCAAAAATGAAGGATGATATTCCTTCCGAGAATGTTGGGGCATATTTTTTGTCTTTTAAAAACATATCAAGGCTGAAATGCCCTCCTCCGTTTTCTTGACGGGGGTGATAGACGGATTGAATCACTTTACGTTTTAATAAAATATTTTAAAAATATATACATACATATGTGTATGTATTTATATAATGCAAAATGCATACATATAAATCGGCTTAAAAGTTAAAAACCGAGTTAAATTAAATTTATATAGTCTAGTGCTCCTGAAGTTCTTACTTAAAAGAAATTAAAAATCGTAATACTACAACGGAAAACTCTTTAATTATATATAAAAAAAAAAATGTATAAGCCCATGTTGATATAAGTTGTTTTAATATTTTGAGCGGATAATCTATTATGCTAGATCTTATGGTTGTAATCTTTAAATAAAAAAGTTTTAAAATGGTGCGCGTTATACTCAAACAACGAGGAAATAAGTGATTCAATAAAATTTCATATGCTAGTATCTTCCTGCAATAACTTTTTTTATTCATTCATTTCCATTAAAAGATCTACTTTTTGTATCACATTTTAAATTATAAAGCTAGAATTATCTATTTTTGATAGTATTATTAAGATGGTGATAACAAATAAAATGTAACGATCATTTGTGTGATTTAAAAAATTGCGTCTTTCGGATAACAAGGACCTTTTTGACTTATAGACTCTATGGTTATCAATTCTTATGAAAAATCGTTTAGTTTTGTAAGTAACTATGCTTGTAATTATAGAGGTTCTTTGCTTTATTTGATGCCTAAGATTTGATATGATAATCGACTATTTATGTATGTATTTTATAAATCAACGGATACTTTTTTCGTATCAAAATTTGTTTGTTAGGTGATTAAAACTTTATCAATGTTATACTAAACTAAACCAAGTATAAATTGTAAATTGAACGATTAATATAATTTAAACTATATAGTTATAATGTAATTCCCCATTTTTCCCCCTTCATTCGCCCCCAGGAGTTCATTACAAAGTATTTTGAATAAACGAAAAATGGGACCATATTGTTAATCCTTGATATAAAGAAGTAAATGAAACCCAACATGAACATTGAAAATTTTTTGTAATATAATTTTAATTTTTGCTTCTTTGGGTTTATACAAGTGGCGGTTTTTATCTTTTTCTTATTTTTGCTTACAAGGGGACTGAATTCTTGCATACGAGTTTTCTTTTACAGTAAACTCTCTGTTTATTCCGAAATTTTGAGAGAGTATTTCAAAAACTATGAAAAACGAGAAAATTATAGATATGTACAAAGTTTATAGTAGAGAAAGTGTCTCGGGCAGCCTGAAAATTTTATTAATTTGGCTTTCCGTTGGCACTTAACTAACCAATAATTTAAACTAATTGTACTCAATACTAAAACCGCGCATAAACAATTTTAGAACAAATATGATGAATGATTGAAAACTCAATAGAATAATTATTTGGAAATTATATATAAAATTGAATAAATATTTATCCACCTATTATTTCTTATTTTGCTTATAAGAAAAATAAAGTTATACATATTAGAAAAAAAATTTATACAATAATATTTTTATTGATATTTGAACTGATGATTCAATAATATCCATATTATTTCTATCATATAAACTTAATATTTAAAAAAACTGTGAAAACAAATATGTTTTTAACAATTGTTTAAAAAATGAACGAGACGTCAAAGAATTCTTATACAATAAAAAAACAAAATTACTGGCTGTTTGTTAAATTATAAATTAAAATTATCAATGAAAATACAAAATGCATAATGAATCGCTCGCTTTGTTATTCTTTATTAGGTATGTACATATATAAGCCAATTTGATGCCAAAAGCTATAATTGTTTTAATTTTGGAATGAGGTGAGTTCTATCTCTTCTTCTTTACGGTAGGTTAGAACATCTAACTTTATTTTATAGTGCCATAGTTTCCTGGGTTATATTTATATTACGCATTAAGCTTTGAGGTATTAGGTAAATCCCATGAGAACTCGAGACATACATATGTACATAAATGTACATACATAAGTTCATGTCAACTTTTAATTATTTTAAGTACCAACGAGAATTGTGTGAAATATCTCTCCCTCATTCGGAAGCATCAAATCAAATTTCAAAAGTCTCATATTAGCAGCAAACGCCAACAACTGACAGGACAACCAATTTAACGTTACCGTCCCTACGTCCCTAAGCCACAATCACCAGCTTTCCGTCTAGCGACAGCTCCTCCATTTTGCAGCCTTTTTGAGCTCCACCTCACCCGGCAGGGTATCTTCCTCGTTTGTAGGCCCCCCAAGACCCGCCGCCCATTCCGGCACACATGAAAATCGCTGTCAGTCATGAACAAATTCTAAAATCTTCATTAATTACAAATTCATCGGAAAGCTGCCGGTTATCTCAAGCCCTGAGATCCCGGGAGGCCTGCTCGACGGTGGGCTCAACCTTGGAAAGTTCAACACTTTCTGTAGAAGTTTCTCAGAACTTGTGTTCAGCTTCGCACCAGACCTTTAAAACGTTTTTAGGGTGCCCCTTAGCACCAGCGTAAAATGATTAACTTCAAATCTTTAAGGCGAAGCCCTTGACCTGCACCCCTTATCTCGCCCGGACAGCCCTGCCGGACCGACATCCTGCCTAGCTTCCACCTGAACCAACTGAGCTTATCATCCACTTCTTCGGCGATTTGTCTTCACAGGGTGACACTTGAGTAGATGAGAATGTGAAGCGCTCGTCCTTACGCCTTCGAAGGTCTACGGCTGCAATTTGATGCCAAAAATACTGCTAAAGGGAGTTTTAAGGCGTTTGTCGCGGGTTAAGTTAACAAATTCAGCAGAAAAACAAGAATTGCGATCTGTAAAATTTGCATTATACACAATTTAATTGAAGACAAATCGCCTAGTAACAGACTGCTAAGATGCTAAGATGATATCCTTTGCAGAGGACAAACGAACGACAGCTACGGATTAATAAGGCTCAATATCAGATTGTTGTCTTAATGTTAACCTCTTCCCTTCCAAAGATATTTATATACCTCGAAACACCTGAAGGCGTTCTTAGACATTACTGTAGACTAGACGTTCTGCTGATTTGCGTTTATTCTAATCTGATTTCAAAATTATATCCGTCGGCAATTCGTAGAAGGTAGACCTCAAACTTGAATTATTTTTTCAAAACGTCGATTGGGTAAAATAACTTCAAAGTACTTATGCTTTGGATGAAACTTTTTTAATAAGACAAAACAGGTCAGAAGCAAATGAAAATTTTTTGAGAAGTTACAGAACATTTTGACAAGGGTAGATCCGAAAACAAAATCCAAAAGCATTAAAATTAAATAAGAATAAATAAAACGGATTCATACTTTATCGCAAATTTGTTCAAAAATAATGCAGCATTCAAAACGAAATTTAAATAAAACTTTACATGCTAAGCTAAATTTTGATTTACCTACGCCCCTTTGATTGAAAATTTGACGTGAACGTGCTCCATTACTAATTTTTATTTACTATCCTACTGTTTAAATACATAAGTTTTCTAACAGTTTTCGAACAACTATCTTCCTTCGGGAACTTGTTATATTTACATTGCACTCTACAGAGACGAATAGGATTCGAACAATAGTATCAATACCGAGTACCTACTCGGATAGTTTGGAATTCGATGCCCGATACTGAGTATACTCGATCCTCTGATTTAAAATATCGAGTACTTAGTTATCGATACTTTGCATCGTCCTTATTTGGATGCAATAAATATCACTTTTCGTTTTCTCTTCTAACTTGTTCACACTATTAATGAATTGAACAGTCAGCTATGGATTTGCATTATTTTATTATCAAATGCATGTTTCAAATATTTATTAATTTTAATGACATTAAGCAATACCGATGAAAATAGCACAAAAATCAGTAAAATCTAGTGGCGTAATGTGGCGAATTAATTCGGAATTATTTACAATTGTGTCCTTTTCCTGTAAATAAAATTAAACGAGAATTATAGTATAAACTTAAAAGTTGGGTATATCCATACCGTATCAATATACCCGAGGTCGATACTTCAAACCCTAGGGACGAATAATGCATGCATGTGTCTTACTTTGTGCCACTTATAAAATTTTGAAACAACTTATCTATTGATTCTAAGATCACGAAAACTGCGCAAAACTTTTAAAATTTGAATTTAAAAGCTAATTATCATATCTAGACTACTCCAACATTGTTCAGATTGAAGTTTAGCGAAGTAATTAACTATTTTACACATCCTTTTATCAATTCTTTCTTATGCTCTAATTTCAATTAGCCGAATAGTTTACTAAGAGTTACTATAACAAGAAACAATGTTAGTATACAAAACACAAATAAGGGAAATTTTTATCGTTTGTTTTCATAAAAAACTTGCTTTTCCACTTTTACTCGTTTTAGAAAGAAAGAAGGGTTTTGCACTTTCAAAAAATCGATTTTTGTTGTTGTATTTTCTTGTAGTTAAACATTTCAAAAATATATTCCCAAAATTTCAAGTTGATCCGAGCAAAATTCTCAAAATTATCGAGTAGTTAGTCTCCCTTTTTAGCTCGATTTAGTCTCCACTTTTTTAGCTTCTAAAACCTTAAACGCATTTTTCTCAAAACTACTTTTTCAAAGTCCGTGTACAATACCATTTTAAAACTACTTGACCGATTCCTTTCAAATTTGGTACACACATTCTGCATATAAAATACCTCCCCTCAACGGTGAATTTTAGAATTTTTTTTTTTATTTAGGGGTTTTTTTACTTACAAAATGGCGGGATTTTTCGTGAAAAATAGCACTTTTCACTTTAAATGGCCGGCAAAAATTTTAAACTGAAAAAAAAATTATCTGAGATCGTTGGGGGGAGGATTTATTAATACTTTGACTAAATTCAAATGGTTTTTGATTTCAGATAATTTTCAGCCGAGATATAGTGTACACAGCAAATCGTATTTTTCCAAAGGCGCTCTGGGAAAAGCTCTGTCATCGGCTTGTTATGAATTTTTTTGCATCAAAATTTTACAGAATATTCTTAAAATCATACTTAATAATGCACAAAAGGCTTTAGTAAATTTACTCAAACCATTTTGCTAAAAAAAATTCGTAAAAAAGTGTATTTTTTCACGCTGAAACCCCCCCCTCCCTAAGTTAAACAAACGGCACGAAACTGACGGACTAACTCTCTAGTCGCACTAACTATATTTTTACTGAAAACTTATAAGATATGAAGATGGGACCCAATAATGAAATACATATGTATATTAAACAAAGGGCGGAAATAATTTTTTGATGATCTTGGATGACCTTAAAAACCTACGTTGTTTAGATTGTAAAGATTTTAGGATTAGTCAAAATTGTTGAAAGGATTCTTTTGAATCACCTTTCACTTGACTTACAAAGGTCAACCAAGGTTATCAACATGTGTGTAAACTAGAAAATGGGTATTCTTCTACCTTCAACGGTTTCGAAGAAATATCCACTGAACGCCATCAAATTGTTGATTATTACAACTTTTCAATACAAGAATTGCAATACCAACTTAATTTCAGGATTTAATTTAAAGCGGGTTCATTTTAATCCCTCAAACTAACTACCTGCACCGACCGAACCAATTACTGCAAGGAACCATGTGATGCAAGGCAAGAGAGACGTTCCTTGAGTCGGGGGCGCGTATCCAGTCCATTTAGCTTAAATGTATTTTTTTCAAGAACGAGCAGACAAAGCAACGAACCGCAGAAACCCTCTGCCATGGAACTGGTTCCTATTATCCCCCGCCGCCGCCGACAACGACGACGACGTAAAAGATAACTGTAGAAGCGCGCTGCAGAAAGTGAAAGTTCCTTTCATGCTCGTCAAAACCCATTCCTGGGTCCCAAGTGGCTGCTCCGTTGATTTTTATCCGCAACCCTTTTCTGCACTACAGGGGAAATGGGCTGAGACGCGTCTGCACATTTATAAGGATCCTCTCTCTTCTTGGAGGCTAAAAAAAAAGCGAGTGGAAAAAAGAAAAACACCGGTCGCCGCCAAAAAGCGGGTGGGTCGACGTCAAATTTCCTTTCCTGTCACTCTTGATATATTCGTGCTTCTAGCTACAAGCTCATAAATCACGTCACGCGGCAGTGTCCCGTACGGTCTGTAGGGCGGGGAGGTCGGTTTACGGTTACTGTAAACGATACTTTCACTGAAAGCACTAAAAAGCTCTCGGCCCCGACAAATGGCCGGGTAAATGGGTGGAGGCTGTTAAAAGCTTCCATCAAGTGATCTCTAATGGGGGCAACCCGGTGCAGGTGCCACTGATAGCTTCTAGATTGTGTCAAGGATTTACTCAGGTGAGAAACTACCGTTGCCAGGCTGGCGATTGAGTCCGCTATAAGTGCCCAGTGGCAGAAGGCGGCCCGTGAAATGGAGCTCAGATCTGATAAAGTTGGCCTGTCCCCCCACCATCGAGATTATTCCCAAAATGAAGGGGTCTCAGCCTAGCAACAAGCAAGTATTACCGCTCACCACGCCATTTAAGTCGGATACATAAAAACTCCGTTAAATGTGTCGTTGGAACAATTTCAAGAGTAATTCCTCGGCTGGTATGCATATCACATTCATTAGGAATCGCTTAATAGCCCCAGAGGCCCCTAAAACTAACCATATCCCGGCAAATTAACCGCAAAAGTAGGCCCACCACCCCGCCCATCCGTAAAAGGGTCGGCCTCAAAAGCTGCCACTTTCTCCCATAGTCCTATTACCTCAGCCCTAATTGTCCGCAGTTATTCAGGCCGAAATCGTTCTAGGAAAAGCGGTCTGTCTCAACGGCAAAGCAGGCAATTCATCACATCCTTGACCTTAAACAACAGCGTCAAGGACTTCCCTGAAAATAAAAGTCCTCCTCGCCCACCACGGCCGCAGACAACCTAGGGCTCCTGCCCGGATACAATCAGACAGACATTTTGCCCAAAAAACATATACACACAATATATACATATCCGAGTATGCGCACCCATACATATCCAGCCAATCGTGGCTGAATGGCGCATACTGTCCAAAAGGGAGGAGGGGGGCGGTGTCCTGGGACAATATCACAAAATAAAATCCACCTCAGCGCCACCACCGGCAGAAGCAGCAACAACAATAACACAAACAGCAACAAAAACAAGGAAAAAGTCACCGTCACTCGTCAGACAGAAAGCTCCTTCGCGACAGCAATGGGGCGCAGACGAGGGGGCAGGGACGGGGGGCCGGCCGAATTGGTGGCGCTGCGAGGGCTTTACGGAAGGAGTGGACGTGGGGGTGGGGCCGCCATCGACTCGAGTAAGTTTGTTTGCCCTCAGGGGGAGGGACGTCGCAGTGCAGGGTGGACGTCTGCGTATCCATGTGTGCGTGGGAGTGAAAGTGGGGTTTTTAACCTTCCGTCCAGCGTCATTGAATGAAGGTGATTTCAGCAACATGGCCGGCTTAGAAAAGACGCATTTAATAGCTAGTCTCCTTTCCGAGGGGCTGCGGAGAGGAGTCTTCTGGTCAGACACAACTTCGACTTTCCTCCTAAAATGATTAGGATTCGTTGGTGGCACCAAATCCTGATGGGTTCAAAGAATTTTTGACGATTTCTTAACCAAGCCTTATTTTATGAGTGAGGTCTAATTCAATTTTTCTAGAGCGTCTAGGGTTTGCTTGTAAAATGAAACGTTCTACTACACTTTAGAATTTTGTGTACATTGGTTAGCTTGCGCTAAGGGACCAGTATCATGAGTTTATAGGTTTCCGCGTCACGGTTTATGGGTTTCTCCCGTCCGCATCATAGATTTATAGATTTTTGATGCCTAGCAAATTCTTAATAGAACAGAAAAAGCAACCGTAAAATTTTGGTGCATTAATTCAGGAGATTAGATATAAGATTTTAAAGGCTATTTATAAACGTAGAAAAGAAGCCTTAGAAAAAGCTTTGCAGATAGAATAAATATTTTAGCCTAAGTTTATCAACAGATTTCTCCCGCTTTTCTTTTTTGTAGATAACTTTGAATGACCTTGAATTTTGGACTGTACACAAAATTTGACTTGTTTTTATTTCGATCCAGCCAATTGCTTATGACAAAACAAATACATAGTAAAATGAGGTACATACATACATACATTTAAAAATCAGATAAGATTATTGAAGGTTATTATCAGATTTCCCGTTTCTTCTCCAAAATTTTCATATGAAGTATTGTTCTTTTATCTGCAACACATATTTATATTGTATCTGCTAGCTTTCACGTTCAAGGAATATTGTGTCCTACAATTTTGAAACTAGTTTAGAGAGTGTTTATAGAAAAAAAGTTGGTCCCAAAGATGATAGATACTTTTATTTGTTTTTACACTTGTTAAATCTATCATTATTTCTTTCGTAACTTCATTGTCGTTAGTTTGGTTTGCTAATTAAATCCAATTAAAATTCTGAAAAATTAAACTACTAAAATCAAGGATCAAGAAATTAGGTTAGTAATTTAATGACTTGTTGACTTGACGTAGATCCTATTGAAACTTGTTTAAATTTGTATGTATGTACATGGAGCCAAATTTGAATACATATTTGATTTCAAAGTTTTTGACTTTTCAACGAGAATTTTCGAACATCTCTTAGGCTAAAAACGTTTACTTCCAATTTAAAGTGAAATATGTATGTCTTTCTAAGTTGTTATCCTTTTGGACTTAAAAATTGGTTATTCAATATTTACAAATGAATATTAGTTTATATTAAGCAACATGTTAATATAAATATTAATGAATAAATTTTACAACAAAATTCAGTTCATTTACAGAGGGTAGATAACCCCTTGGGTCAAAAACTCATTGAATAAAAGTTACACTATTACTTACTTAAATTATTTCCATTTTAGATTAAAATATTACAACCTTGATAAATTTAAAACGTTTTTTCTTCTACTAAAATTTTTGTAATTATTAATACACATGCAACATTTGCAATTGAATTTTTTTGAATTTTCTTAATATTACAAAGAAAAGCTATGTTCTTTTAGTGATTTATGTAAAATAAGCGTTTTTTCTTAGATTTAAAAACAATTTCTTCTAGATTTACTGATTTTTTTCTCAGTGTATTAGAGAATATAATAGGATAACTTTTACAATTTTAGTTAAAATCACTTCAGAAAACTAAATTACTTTCATTTTCATATATGTATGTATGATTTAAAATTGCTCTGATATCTGCTTTTTCGGAGCGTTAACATATTCTCCCGAGTAAAAATTTTTCATTGGGACATTCGCGCCTAAATCAGACACGCGCCCGAAGCAGGGAAGAAAAATTAAAAAAACGGTTTTTTGCAGCCACATATGCGCCCAAAGCAGGCACAAACATTTAAAACTACGCTTTTTTGTAGGGAAATGCGCACAAAGCAGACACAAACATTTAAAAATACGTTCTTTTACAGGTACATATGCGCCCAAAGCACGCACGAAAGTTGGAAAATACGCTCTTTTGCAAGCATATATGTGCGCAAAATAGACAGAAATATATTAAAAAAATTAGACCGCTAGCACGCAGGATATACCCTCATGTATACACTGCACAAAGGTTGCTACGAAATTAACGAAAATTGCTCGCAGAGTGTTTCTTAACTATCTAATGTATTTTTCGACCCAGGTATGGTGCGCATCTTGCTTCACTTGGACTATTCTGAGTCGTTTTTATGATAGAAACTTAATGTTTGTTCGGGACGCAATGAGCACCGTGCCTCATTTGGGCTGTTTTGGGTGCGTTAGGACTTATACGTGCCGGCGACATTTTAACAACTTAAATTTTTGATCCGGCGAACCGCGCCTCAACGGACGTGTCGTGCATCTTTTGGGCTACGTTTGGGCCTGTTAAATTTTTATTCGGGCTGTGTTTCCATGCAGAGTTAACTCAGGGTTAAAGTCTCATGGAAACCAGAGTTGAGTTAAGTTTCGTTAAACCGACCTCTTTCGTTGAATTTAGCTAAGTTACGCAACTGTACTATACTGGTACATTGTTTACCTTTTTGAAATAGCGTCTTACAGAGTTTTGGAAACGACAAATAAACTGAATTACTCTTAAATATAATGGAAAATATTTAATTACACAAATCTCCATTTAAACGCTCGAATGTATCAACAGTAGTCAAACTAGCCCGGTTGCGTGGAAACGCGCTAGTTTAACCTCAATCCTCATTGCCTTAAAACTGAACCCAAACTTAACCCTGTTCATGGAAACGCCAGTAATAATCTCCTCTTGAAGAGCTTCGCCTGAAATAAACATTATATTTTATATCCTTATTTATTTTGCTTTTAAGTACAAAATTCCAATAACTAACATTTACCTTGATAAAACTGTTTTTGAATGGTAACATTCTCCAGAATTTTTGTAGATTCTTCTATCAATTAACTGCAATTAGTATAGTAAGCGTTTATTCTCATTTTCCGTACATTGTATAGTGCATTGACTACGTCATCGCTGGTGCACCTCTGCGCAAAAACGTCCTTGGGACTAGGTTATAATCGAACAAATCATCCAGAGTCCGTTACAAGTGCGGGGGTGAAAGTTCTCCTTACCGACGTCACAAATCACTTTACAATCGCGCCCCTCCCAAGTCCCAGGGCCCAGCTAGTGCTTAAGTCAGTTTTTTCTAAGTTCTCGGCGTCCCACAGCTTCAAGATGCAAGTGTATTTCGAGCTAAGGAGCAAATTGCAGAGCCGCCCACCCACCTGGAGCAGTTCCACTCCCGGCATTGGGAACCGACAGTCGGAGGATCCGCTCCGGCGTGCAGGACTGGATCCGGGCTCCTTTGTTGTCATCATCATCACCGTCATCAGCGACTCCTGGCAAGCGCGCCCCAACAATGGCCCCAGCCGCGGAAGAGGGTGGCCCGGGCGAGGAAAAAAACATTCCCGGCTTATCGTCATCAACTAGCTGCCGCACCGGCGGCGGCCCCAAGCCGCCCATCCGCCGCAAAGTGGCATCCGCTTTAAGCTTCCATTGAGGCCCCAGCGCACATCAACACCACCGCCACAGGAGCCCGAGCGCGGCACCCGCTGAATGTCACTCGTCTGTCGTCCTTACGCCATAGAGCGGGGTGGGTGGGGGTTAAACGGCGCTGGGCTCGATCCTGAGGGCGTCACTGTCAGCGCCAGCCCCATACAAAGGGCAATGAATGCATTAAACTAAAATTGTATCCACCACCAAGGGCAGGGCGAGAGCGCGCAGGGGCCAGAGGGCAGGCCGCCATTTGTTTGTGCATTTCGCTATCGCGTACGGCGCGGCGGCACGGTCATGTCCTGTGTTTGTTTTCGCTGGAAACGACACCACCCACACCCTTTACCCGTTTCCCCCATTCCTCATCCCCTCCACCCGAACTGCCAGGGAGTGCTTCCACGTACTTAACGGTAGCTTAGTCAGGTGGAGGCGTACGTGCACAGGGATAAGCCCGGCACATCCTACGACTGCTTCAATCAACAGGACTCTCACTCCCGTGCTCCCCGCCCCGTCCTCCGTCACCGCACCCCCGACCGCGGCGAAGTTTTATTAAAAGACATAAGAACTCGCCGCACGGGAAGTATTTTGCCAGGTAAAAACCCAAAAGGGATTCGTCCTTCGCGGAGACCTTCCAGGATATTGCCTCGTCTTATCTCCGCATGCAATTTTGTTCGCATTAAAGATTTAAGCGGTCCACGAGGGCTGCCAGTTCGCCTCGGTTCTCTCTCTATGTATTTTCAGCTGTACATTGACGCCATCCGCGCCGCCGTCATCGTGTGCGGTTTTTGGGTAAAAATTCGCATTACTGGGAATTGGTTGACATTGCTTGATTAAATTTCTAATGAATTATGGAAAGTAGGGGAGACTGGGAGCCTTCAGCTGCAGCCCTAAAACAGCTCCACCAAAACTGAAATTGGCTGCACGATGTGTTTACTGAAATGAAAGGATGCTGTGGTTACTCTGTTAAAAGCAAAATTTATATACTCTGCTGCACACATTGCATGTCATTCTCTTAATTACTGGTAAAACTTTAAAAATATGGTATTTTTCTTATAATTTTTTGCGAAACAGCAAAATCCCAATTGATGCTTGAATTGTTTTTACTATATGTTTCTCATACAATAAGACTGAATGATTTTTTCCGTAAATTATGAATTTGTAAATGAAAATGCTTCATCAGCTCCCATTTTCGAGAAAAATAACCCTATTTTTATATTATATATAAAGTACAAAAGATCATATTTATATATGAAATATCGTTACAAAATAACGATTTGATCCAGGAGCTCAAATGATAGCTCAAATCTCAAGCTATTATTTGTAAAAAGAGCTATTGGGGTAAGTTTTACTTTCAGTTTTAAGATCAAGACCCAGGCTTTCATTTAAGTCACGGTACAAATTTCTTTGATGATCCCTTCATATTTTAATGATTTTCCAAAAATGGTCAAAATACTGTCTTCCGAATCTGTACCACCACTACAAAAGCAAACTTTAAGAAGATATGTAGGTATTTTTTCATTATTTTGATACATGTCAAATAAAACAATGATGAAATAAACCGAGATTAAAGACGCATTTTTTTTATAGATCGGTGTTATTAATTGGACAGAAATTTAGCACACTTTTTTTTTCATTTTAGGTAAAAACATTGCATTTACCAAGTACATTTTCAAATTGTTTTCATTATTTAACAAAATGTCTTATTGTAAACCTGCGCGTAAATTTTCCACTAAAATCTCAAATCTTTGCTTTGATAGGGTAGGGCGGGGTGTAGTGAAGCATATCAGGTGCAAAATGGAATATCTCTAAAATTGCACATCACACGATAATACCTTATATGGTGAAAAAATAGGTATGAGAGAAGCGAAGACATCGCGCGACCTTTCACCTCGCTATATATTTTAAATTATTTCCAAATTAATATTTCTTAATCGATTTTGATTAAACTTGGCTAACATATTCTTCGTGGCAATATCTCCTCAGCTATGTTTGCAAATGGGGTGGGGAATTCAGCATTACATTCCCTTATGGAAAAATCATTTTTACCACATTGAAATCTACCTCTTTTTTCTAGCTGCCGCCGAAAGGTATTTTGTTTTTTACGTAATGTCTTCTACGATTTTGTAAGTCCAAATCTCTTATATATCGTACTTTCAATATTAAATAAAGTTTTGATCCCAGCTCAACTTACTTCATCCATGGGCAGGTTGAGCAACTCGGGACTTCTTTACGTACCTTATACAATACTCTTTAAACCAAATCTGAAATAGATTTTTTCCTGAAGGCGTTTAGAGCAACATAAGTTATTTATTCAAAAGTGTAGGCACAAATAGATTTGATGTACCTTTTAAGAGTTATGATTGATTCAATGAAAAATTGCTCAACTATTTAATTTTAATTTCCTCTATAAAACTGAAAGTACTACACATTCTTTCTCCTTTCCTTATTAATAGGTACTCGTGACTTCTCAGTAGTTCAAATGTTTTTATAATTATAACTTTACACACCCATAATCAATAATACATAATACTATATATAAAAATAAATGTCTTGCTAATTCGTTGTCGATACAGTTGCTAATAATTTGTTGTTAAAATGTTAAAAAAAAAAAATTTACTTTACAAAGAATTTTTAAAATTTACTTCTTCCAGGCAAATTCCGTGATTCTTGTACCGTGAAGTAAGCAATCGAAGTGATTAGCCAAGACAGTAACCATTAAACTTTGCTTTCAAATTGTGTCTTGAATGAAGAACGAAGTTAAAGACAATTTATTGAAGCTGAAAATTAAATTTATGATTATGTGTTTTAAAGCAATCATAACATTTTGCAAAAGCATTTCTTTTTATAACTTATGAATTATCTAACGAAAACACGAACGACCTCATTGGTCAGAAATTAAAAAAAAATTAATAAACTTTCTCTATAGAAAGTTTTTGTAAAGGAAATACTTTTCCTTATTTTAGTCGTAAATACATAATATCAACATACAGTGGTGGTCTTATACTTAATAACACCTCTTGGTTTTTATTTATAAATGCTATTTTTTTATTTCCAAAGGTCTTTATTGAACATTAATTTTATATATTGATAGTATTAAAGTGTTAGTAATTTCTAAAAGCTTGGTCAAACGTTTCCAATAGTTAATATTTAATTACAATTTTTTCTTACGCACAACAATATTTAAGCGGACACGTAATTAAGAACAAATTTATTTATAAAATTTATATTTATTATAATTAGTATTTGGCGGTTCGTCAGTTTTGAAGCAAAATCTCTTTGCATCGGTTTGACATTGAGTCAATTAAACGAATTCATATGTCTATGGGAATATTGTTCCAAGAATCTTTAATTGCCGTCATAATTGCTATATTCTTGGGTTTTTGGGTTTTAATCGACTTGTCGACGTCAATCCACACCATCTCAATAGGATTGAGATAAAGTGACTGTGCTTTGCACTTTAAAATATTAATTTTCTCGTCCTCCAAGAACTGTTTTATTACCCTTGAAGTATGTTTGGGGTTATTAACAGCTTAATAAATCCAATTTTCGGGCACATTTGTTGCATATGGAGCAAAACTTTCTTTGCGATGTCCAAGTAGACATGTCAATCCATGATTTTTGAAATTTGGTGTATAGAGCCTGTACCATTTACTTGAATGTATTCGATAGCCTGGTAACAAGCCGAAACAGATAATCCAATCTGCTTTGCAATAGCGCGTAAAATTTTTAATTTGCACCGTTGATCAGGTGTGAACCTTTGCTCATTGTGAATTTTGAACTTTTATAAAATTATGGATTATATATAAAAGCAATAAAATATACCAGCTACCTCAATTGGACTATTAGATTAGATCAATTAAACCTTTTTTTTTCTTTCAAAATTACTTTGTTCCTAAGTACATACATATGTACATATATTTATGTCCGCGCAAAAACCAACTAGCGACTGCCCAAAGAAAGTTTATTTTACAATTGGTTACAGAACGATATTGTTTTTTTAAATTTCCTATGAGCGCAGGCTTGACTTATTCCAATAGTATCGTTATATTTTTAAATCAACGAATATAAGCTGCAAATTGCATATAAGAGTTGCAATTTCTTCATTTTCTCAAGTATGTGACTGCCACTGTAAATGCTTTGATCTGCGATTACGTATTACTGGTATTATAAATTAAATGCTGATCGGAGGCAATCCGTTTCTTGCTACATACGTCACAAATATTTTTGGACACATGCCAAAAAGTTATTACGCACTGATCTATTTACTTCCAACATCTGGGTTTTAAGAAAGCAAGCATTACACGCTTTTCAACCCTGTTTACACATATTTGGGTTTTTTCTGGTGCGTCAGAACATTCCTTTTGCACTGGTAAAACGTAACATTAAACGCTTAAACAACAAAACAAAATAGTGGCTTACGTATAATCAAAATCCAATCGATATAAACATGGAACATTATTTCTTCTTTTTCTTTCACGTAGTGTCTAGCTAAACTTTTCTAGAGCGTGCAGTTTGTTTGAACAGCCTTTTGACGCTAGTCTGTACTGTAAAATTACGGTTGATTGATTGTTATTAAAAGTTAAAATTTTCCACCACTATTCGGAGGAATATAGATTTGGAGTATGTTATAGTTAAGTTAACAGTCCAAGATAACAATGACATACATTTTAAGGGGTTGTACTTTACCTATAGTCAGTTAGGTCAAAAATATCGATTTTTGGATTTTTACATTTTCTGTAGTATGATATCTCACACATATATTATCAAGTTTGGAACATTAAACAGGGTTTCTGCGGAATCACTATATTTATAAAATTTAAACCGATTCTCATTTCGATTGTCCATATTTTTACATCCCTGACTAGATATAACCCTTTTAATCAAAATTTATATGATTTTATGTGGTTTAAAAATATTTTTATTTCGATTAGTTAATTTTAATATTCTTCCATTTTTTCTGCTGACATAGAATTATAAATGTTGAATTAAAGATATGAATATGTTCAATTTAAGTTTTCATTAATTGCCATACCGCATCGAGAAGGAATACAATTTACTATATGTTATATGAAATCTCAATTATTATTTCACGACGAGGGAAAATCAAATTTTACAATATGCACGGCAAATAAAATAATTGAAAATCAGCGCGATAATCCTTGCAGAAGTTTTCAAAGTTGATAATTGTATCATTGAAAAAATTTGATTATAGACTGTTGGACGAAGTAGGGGAATGATTGAAAAATGTTGCAACTGGATAAGAGAAAAGTACCTACATACAAGGGAAAAAGGCTCCAAGTATTTCTCTCAAAAATAATAATATAATACAGTTTAAACCTTAATTAATTTTGCTGATAATAACACAAGACTTTCTAACCCATCTAACCTAAATTCGTTTTCTATTTATCTTTTATTAATTAAATCAAAAAACCTCGATACTCTTAACATATAAAAATATACCTCAAAATGGCAGAGTTTGATATAAATATATCTCAAAATACTGTCTAATTTTTATTCTTTTCGATCATTTTATTTTGAAGCCGAGATAATGACTGATTTATAAAATCTGAAGTGTATATTTTAGTTCAGTCGGTCCAAGAACTTTTCATTTTAAATCATCCGCAGCAAAAATAGACCAAAATCAAATATTGTTGGGAATTTAGAAGTAAAAATGTTAGCGTATAATCTTCGTGATAAGTTGTATACTTTCCGGATACTCCAAATCAGAATTAAGCTTGAAATAGAAAAATTATCCTCAGCGTTAGCTACATAGAGATGATGCAATAGAAGTTTTCAAAGAAAATATTAACGGACTTGGGAATTAGTAGAGAAACGCCCACATCGAACTATTTGCGTATTACTCCGTTTCTGCAATAATCAATTAAATTGTTAACACATCATCTTTGGCTATCATTACAGCAAATCAGGCAATCAGGCATCCGATCAAAATTCCAAGAAAACATGCGCGCGATCAATGCAATCGTGAAGAAGTCGCGATGCTAATAAAGTGCCATTCCTCCTCCGATCATACTCTTTGCGCAATAAGCTAATTAATAGCCATCGAGGAGGCAATTAAATCTATCAATTTTAACAAAAAGTATAAATGAAGCAGGAGACTGATGCCAGCAATTGCTTAGCATAGAGCCATCATCTGCACGAGTTTTACAAAGGCCCTATTTTGACTCTAACCCAATTCCGCTTAATTAGCGTGTTCAGTTGGTCCGAACCCTAAAGAAACGTAATTAAAAAGAGGCAACGCGTTGCGAATCCACCCACCTGGCCATCCTGACCTCTGCCATTGAGAGTGCATTTTGCACAATTTCAGCAGCTAGCACGCGGCTGCTTTGCAATAAGCATGCAAAGCTCACATTCTCACACTTTGAATTTTTTATGCGAGGCTTAATACAGCGATTGCTACACTTCTTGAGTGGAAAAAAACCGCTTTGATTCCCTTTTTCCACCACTCATTAATTATCTTCGCGTTTTCTTCAGCGCATGAAGATGTTGAACACGTTAGCGGCGCCCGCGGTCCCATCCATCCATCGGTTGCTTCACCGGCCACGGCATCCTCATCATCATCATCAGCATAGCAAAACTGTTGGGGAATGTTGCCCAACATTCACCGAAAGACCTTGAAACGGCAGAAGTTGCGACGCTCTTCCGTTTCTTGAACATTCGCATGGTGAAGATGAAGATGGTCAGGGCTCCGGGCTTTGATTGCATCTCGCGTATCGTTGGATAGAACTGGAGGCGATTGCGACGTCCGTCGTCGTCGTCAGCGAATGCAAAGGAGTTTGCTTCGATCAAGACGACGACAACGGCGCAAATATTCAAATTAGAGGGGCAAGAGGGCAGGGCGGTCTAAACCCGATGAAATGCATCATGGTTTTAGTTTTTTAAAATATATGAAACTGAATCATTTCCCCTTGGGGCCGCCACACAAACGGTAAAGAGCATATCGCCGGATCGAGTTACGTTCAGCCGCCGCCGCTCACATATTGCAGCACCAATGGCATGACCTTCCCGCGGTGCTAAGACCTCTTGGCTCGGGTCGTTGTTTTGATGACTCCGTTCGCTTTTGTTTACTAGTTAAACAGTTTAGAAACCATCTCCTCACCTCAAGACCTTTCAAATGAATTCCAACTATTTGGAGGCCCAACTGCCCACAGTTCGGTGAACTAAGGCCGATTTTTGGAACAGCTACCTGTGATGGTACGAGTAGCAATTTATTACTATTTATTTTTCCAATTTACTACATATTAAATTAGAAAAATAAATTTTCAATTTAATTTTTAACTTCTTTCCAAATGTTGACAAGTTTAATAACTTCATTCTTGAAATTTTTAAATAATAAATTCATTACAAATTTTGAAACTGTTATAAAATAACTAAACTATTTTGTACTGTAACGTTTTACAAAATTAAAACCTTAAATCATCATTATTCTTTAAGAAACACAATTAGATTTGCTAAAATTGCTTTAAATGCAAATATGACTTGCATAGATTTATTTTGAAATCTTTAAAGTCTTATCAAAACACAGTATTAAAATATTAATTTTAAGTACATTTTCTGCTCTTTCTTTTGAAGTAGTAAATTATTTTTTAAAAATTTTTTAGAAATGAAATCTGTGGGTATACATAATCTTCGAAATTTAGTTTATTACCTACTATCATTCTCACATATTTACATTGCAAGACTTTGTATTAAAGCATGCATTCAAATTACAATTCAATTAGGTAGTAGTAAAATATCCATGAAGTTACGTTTTCAAGAAAACTGTTACAATACATCTGTGTTAAAACACTAAAAATATTACTTGATATGTTCATTTAAGTAGTACGCAAGCATTTTAAACAAAAAATTATATTATACAAATTTACATGTTAACAGGTTTTATAATGAATGTCAAAAGTGATGTTTTTTTTTAAATGACAATATGATATTGCTTTTTATTAGTCTGTATTCTAGCTGGATAGACAATATTGATTAATTTCACTTTGAAAAAAAATGTAAAGTAAATGCACTTTTAATTGAAGAGCATGTTTTGCACCATCGTAAAAAATGCGCATTTTTTAAATGTAGGTGTAGGTATAGTAAAAATATTTAAAATTACGCCTAAAATGGTGTAAAAGTACATGGTGGAATATAATCTTCAAATTATCTTCACATTCGTTCATATAAGATAACGCCTGAAAGTTCTTATGTATTATGTATTAAATTTTATCTTTAGTTTGAGTTCAATTGGTTAAGTCCATAGTTTCGAAAAAAAACACGTTGAAAGTTTCGCCTGCACCTAAAATTCGCAGACACGTAGGCCTTTAAACCTATGCCAAGCATGACATGGGGCTAAGAGACCCAATTATCCAGCACTTTTTTTGCTTTAATCCTTTGTATCTCGGAAAGTATTAATAATTTATTAGATTTTTATTACATAAAGGCGGTATCGTTCATACTTTTCTAAGAAATTCATAGAAAAATCAGTCATTTCTAGAAGGATTAAAAACTGTAACTCAAAATCCTTTCCGAATTAGATTAAATCGTTTTGCACACATTCATATTTTCCATAACGTCTAATTCCAGGATATGGAAAGGGGAAAATTTGAACGTTTTTAAAACCTTTACTCTATAGACTTTCAATTTAAAATCACTACTATAGACTTATCTTTACGAAATTTTCATTTAAAGTCGAATAAAAGAGTTTTTGAATTGAAATAGCTATTTTTAAATGTGAATAGTGTTTATCTGCAAAACATCTATCTGTCTGTAGACTTTTCTTTCGTTTATAATTACTTTTGTAAAAATGCATCGATTTTAATTTTGTTTATTCCTAAGCTCATCTTAATAAGAACCCTAACCCTTTTGATTGTGGCAACAATCGGATGAGTAGTTTTCAAGATAGCGAACTATCAAATTCTAAACATTGTATACGATTTTCATAAATACATATAAAAAGATCGTTTTTTTTCAGAGTCGTAATTTCTAATCTATTCTTGTATTATTTTCATACAAATAAATATATTTATGTGGGTTTTCGCAATCGCTAATTAAAAATTTTATATTAACGTTAATGGATTCAAAACGGCGGACTGTCAAATTCTAAACCTCGTGCGATTTTCATGAAAATGGCTACTTACACCAAGTTTTAATCCTAGAACATAGATATTATTGTATGATACTGTTTTTTTTTTTTGTATTATTATTATTATTTGATTGAACTGGTATTATCCATTAGTTATTAGTATTTCCGTTACAATCATTGTGATTCAAAAAATTAAAGTCAACCAATTATGCATATATATGCATAAACCTTTTTTTCTTAAATCAACAAATCAAGTTCGAATCGAACATAACCCAGATAAGAAAACAGCATCAGTGCACCTTAAAATTTTTATTTTTTTTTTTTTTTTTATTTACCGGTTTCAGCGCAATTTCCGAACGATTTCCCAAAAACGTTGGGCCATGCCCATGTCCAGGCCATCAATTAATATTCACGCGATTGCAGCGCAGCAAGCTGTGCTTTAAAAAGAAATTACTTTCGGATTGCGCAATATTTTCGACATTTCACGTAATAAACCACTTTCTGCTCAAGGTTGCATGCATGCATAACGACGGGCCCGCTAGCTCGTGTTGCGCCGCCGCGTCGCACACTTTCTTTGGTCAGCCTAAACCTTGAGATGGCCAGAAAAGATCGTTGACCATTTGAAGATCGCTACAAAGTCACAAAAATTTCTTTTGATATCGACCATTGGTCCGGAGGGGGCTAACATTGCGTCAGGTCGGCCTTAGAGGTGTTGTTGACACCGCAGAACATGCAGCCGAAATCAATCTTTTATCTCTCGCGCTGCCATCGACTTCCATTCGCGGCAGCCGCTTCAAATGTCATCCGTCGCGATCTGGGTTAATGGATGCAAAATTTCAAATTATTTCCTAACCGCCAGCTATGCGGCTTCGCGGCTGAGTGTGCCGTAAGCCAGACAAACGACCGACGATACGAAATCGCCGAAAAAAAGCCATTTCATCGCGCCATTCATCAAGCCGCGCCATCATCATCATCATCATCAACATCGACGGGGCCAGCCCGTGGCCGCAATCGAAGGAAATCAAAGAAGTTTCAGCGCAGCGCGTGGTAATTAAAAATTCATCGCGGCAGGATACGCGGACATAGGGCCAAGAAAGCGTGCTAAGGGTAAGCGCTGCAGCACGACAATCGGCTGATTGGCCGCTCGTGTGGCTCAGGCGACAGGTACTCGACCCGGCGTGGCTCCGTGAAGACGAAGCGTTGTTCTTTCGTAACATCACAGAACCATCGCCGCCGCCACTCGCTTCTTAGCGATGCCGGAAAATGTCACAGGGAAACAATGAAGAATGACGTGGAGGCGATTTTTTCTCGTCTCCATGTCACGAAAACGTTGTTTCCTTCAGTTCGATTTATGCTAGTTGCCCGCATGCGTTTCCATTTAGGATTCACGGGACGATTCCGAGGAATTGGTTCCACGTGCCACGTGACAATGGCCAACGCTGACTCTATCAACGCGATGAGCGGCATGCGGCTTTTATTTTTGGATATTCCACGACGTACTTGCTTAAGTTCGAAGTATTTCTATTTTTCTGGAATTAAAGAGGCACTGCAGGGTACACATAAAGTTCTATCATGTTATAGCTTATAAATCTTAAATCTAGAGCACAGTCCTTAATCCTTCTGAGTTAAGGCACGTGTGGCTGTCTAGTATTTTTATTTTTTTTCGACAAAATTGTAGGTAGTCGTTCACACGCTAAATCTATTAACCTTTTCAAAATTATCACATAGTATCTCATATAATTTCGAAGACCCTCAATGAAATTGTATATGTCATATAAACACATGCACTCTAAATTTTTTGTTACTAGAATGCAGTGAATCTCAACTCGAGCTGGTTTCCTAGATTTGCAGTATCAAAATCTAGTGAAAAGCTAATCACTAGAATTCTGTTGTAATTTCTTCCTGCATTTATATTTTAGTTCGGTATTTTTCTGGAAAATATAACTAGAAAAACAGGGAAGCTTTTGCCTGCCTTTACCAGTAAAGTTCATTGGAAATCTAGGAACTTATTCTTAATTTATTTAAGGAGTCGGACCATTTATAAAGTCAAAAAAGTCGATTATGTTTTCATACGTAGGTACATATGAATTATATATTCATGTGTCAGTTTATTAACTCCTATTTTATAGACCCGGTATAGTTGATTAGGCTAAAGTCAAGGTAAATATAAGTTTATAACTGAAACTTTAAACGCGTTTTCCTCATAACTATTACACTGAAGGAAATTTTTAACTTATTCCGGGAGAACCATAAATATATCCAGAATTTATGTTCTCTCATCTATCTTAGAGTCTTTTACTATACATATTGAAAAATTATTGTTAGTAAATGCATAAAAATTTTACTCAGTTTACATCTTTTGCAATTTTTGTATACAATTACACTGCCGATGAACTAAAAAAACTGAAAATAAACATTATGCACATTTTTTTTAATTTATAAATACTTAACAATTTTTGGGTTAAATTTCGATCAAACTCATAAAAGTGCTAAAAGAGCTCATTTTTACCCGCACCTAACAATTTCCAATTACATTTGAACTGCCTAAATAATAAAGTACAGAACAATTCCAAAAAGATAGAACCAGATATCAATTCATATAAAAGAGTATGACTGACTGGCTGACTCATCAACGCCGAGCCGAAACCGCTGAAGCTAATTTAATTTACGAAATTTTTCCTCTAATTTGTAAATTTGTATAGAAATCCCTCATTTTTGAAGATAAATCCATGAAAATTGGTATTTAAGTACTATGTGACATATTTCATGGTTTTAGAAAAATCAACCCTTAACCAATACCAATTTTAATAGTTTTAACCCTAGTAATGACAGTACTCCCATACAAACTTTCGTCCCCTATTTCTATTATATTTTATTTATTTCGAGATCCCCGCAGATAAAGTCGCGGGCAACTAGTAATCAATAAAATTAAATTATACCAATCTGCGAGACAACTTTTTTAAAACTACTAAACGAGCAGTTCAGAGGACTAAATTGAAGTCTATCATCAAGCAAATTAAGGTTTTTCACCAATGATATTTCCAGGGAACCGTCATGCATTATATGCGATAAAGTACGCACTCACTATCCACCGAAAGAGACATGTTGAGAAACAACAGTCTGGCAGGCTAAGAAACATAAGGTCTGATGAACTTGTAAAAAAGACTTCTTATGAATTTTCTATGCACACCTAGGAATTCAGAAAATTTCGCCAGAAATACATTTTATCGGTCAACTGATACTGCAGTAATTTTTAATTGGATGCTGCAAATTCAATAAAGTTAATGGGGTTTAGACCGTTTATATAAGCACATTATATAACTAAATAACAACACCAACACTCTTAATTGTCTAACTTAATATACCCATGTGATCGCCACATTATTTAAAGAACTAATAATTGTTCACTTAATAAAATTAATCGCAACATTTCATCTGAAACAAAGATTCGAATGAATTTCTTAGAATTTAAAATAATAGCAGGGAAAATCTTGAAATTAAATTGTGGGCTAATAAATAAGCAATTTAATTAAACTAATTCATTCAAATGTATGATAATAATTCTATGCATTAGGTTACGTATTTTACATTGCGATCGAGCACAGGATAACATCACAAGTCTCACCTTTACAAGAAATCGAACTTAAATGACGATCGATCTTTTACGGATATCAACAGAATTTCAGTTAAGTTGAAGCAAATTTCAGTACCTAAATATTGAGAGTCTTAAAACAACTTCCAGATTATTAAGTGAATTTCACTAGAATTGTAGTTAGAACCTACTAAGGTATCAGGGTTTTACTAGAAATTCATATTTTGTAGCATGTTAAAAGATAGGTTATATAATTTTTCCACCGTTGCATCAATCCGGCTTGAGCCAGATATGTATAAGATATAATTACAATTAACAACGATTTTTGAATTTTTATCGCAACTTGTTCAAGGTTCTTACATATGTGTGGGTGTGCATTCATTTTTTTATAAAGTAAAGTTATCCTAACTATTGTTCAGATGATAAAAAATGTCTATTAAAATAAACAAAATAATATTTATAAAAGTAATGAATATTTGAAGAACATAAGCTAAATGATCTGACCTTAGTTTTAATATAAAATGTGAAGCAAACTCATGTGAAGAGTTAAAGTTGTAGTCGAAGGCAATCTATCTACAATGTCATCTGTTTAAATACACACTTAGGAGTATATCAGTTGGCCTTTTAGAGATTCGATTCTACCTTACCCTTGCACCTTAAGATTTGCATGAAATGTTTCAATACAAAACTCTCTTTTCTCTTCTTAAAATTTGAGTATCTTGTTCGATAAATGCATGTAAACTGTTTTATACATATATTATATTAAACTAATGAATTAATCATAGAATACATTTATTTAATTTTGTTTCTTTGTTCATAAAAAGCAAATTAGTAATCGATTTTCCAATTGAGTTTTATTGGCCACAATTTTATTATTGCATTTATGGTTGGTTACATCAGCAGTTCCGCGAAAATTACTAAAGATTTCGTAATTTCTTAGGATTTTTTATGAACAACTTTTATTGGTAAAGATATTCTTACAAAGATTACTTCGTGAAGTTTGCAAATGACAAAAATATGTAAACTGGAACTTTAACGACTTTTTTTAAAAAATTTAATCGACTAAAAATTAATTAATATTCAACGGATGTTTTTATTCAAATTTCTATAAATTTACAACCCGCCTTAAATTTCCAGTTTTTAAATTAGAAGCTACTCGGATGAATTTTTCAAAGAGCGTACATATTATTTTTTCGTATTTCCTTAGTATATTTTCTGAATTTTCTTCTAACAACAATAAGAACCTCTAGCTCTAATTAATTTGAATTATGTTTAACTCGCTTTTGCGACACATAAAAGATAAACTTGCTCTGTCGGTTTGCATCTGGTTTTAAAATATGTTAAAATTAAACAAATACCTGTGAATCTAAGCAAATTAAAACTTTTCTAATGCTTAAGTCGAATTGAAAAACTAATTTTTTTTACTTCCGTTTATTTAGGATTTATATTTTTAATATTTACTACGACTCGAAACTTAAAAGACTTGTGTATTTTGGCATTGACCCTGTTATACCAGGAACGGGGTAATTAGTCAGTGGCGCATGTACCGATTTTCAAACCAGCAAATACTATTTTCAAAAATATAAAAGAACGCTTGACGACAAATGAAGTGAACGGAGCAATTAGCTCATAATGTCAATACCTGAGTGACTATCTGCGATTGTACAGTGTCTTTATATTTATTTTTATTTTATTTTTCGAAAAGTAGGAAATAATTGGAACTGTCTAGCGCGTGTAAAAGCGTAGCTGCTTGTCACAAATTAAAAAGTTTGTACTGGTGACATCTCATTTCCGGTAAAAAATGTGACAAGTAAACCACGATGAATTCTTAAAATTATAAAAATATTCATCTGGGCCTAAACAATTTCAAAGAATTCCCGTGCGAAGAATATTTCGTATCAAATGCGAATCTACAATTTTTTTCGTTCCTGAAGAAATCAGGACTGAAAATAAATTACGGATGCCCCACACCTCCGCCGAATTATGACAATGTTATATTTTTATTTCGTTGCGGATAGAAAAGTTGAAATCGTTCCAACAGTCTTGAAATCAGTCAGTGCTCCCCGCCATCGCGGCTAATTGCTACAAATTGAGTGGCCGCAAATTGCCGCAGTGAAGCAATTCAGCAATTTTCACTTTGGACCGCAGCTCGTCTACAAGAAACTGCGCTGCATTCCCCGATCGCGCCGCCCCTGGCAATTGGCCGCGGCCCAGTTCGAATTGGGGCTGCGCTCCCCCAAAAAGAGTAACTCATTAAGGCGGAAGTGCACCGTCCACCTGCGCACAATGGCCGATTAAATCGCAAAAATAGCCGCGTCGTCGCTCGACGGTGCAACTCACTGCTTAAAATGGAAGCAAATCGGCAATGCGGTGGGAAAAAAAGGATTGTTTTCTGCGGCAAGATCGATTCACGCTAAGCCACTGCGTCCGTCGATCTGCGCGCCCCCTCCGGCCCGCGGAAAACACTCAAAGTTCCTGTTCGGGACGGGACGACTGACACATGACTTCGTGAAATTCGCCTGTTGCGCCTGCGCAGTGCGAGTCTCGTCCATCGATCTTCCCGCGCGCGAAAGCTCCGCTCCGCGCAATCGCTGGCGGCCAGCGGCACATGCGCCTTTCGACTGCATATGTCGGCGTGCAGCGGTATGCAGCCTTGAATCAGTTCGCTGCACTCGCGGCGCGATCATCAAAGTTTCGCACCGTGCTTCCGTCCCGCTGCCGAGCCGAGCCGCCGACAGATGCACTCGCCTCTGTGTTTGTTCGATTCTCAAGTTCTCCTCCGCCTGTGTGCAGTGCTCTGACTGCGTTCGCCCGCTGATCTGCACTTGCGCCTTTTTGTGCTATTTTTACTATCTTCGCGTTCTGGGCAGGTTTTTTTCTTGGTGCGCTTTTTCATCTTCAATGCCTTGCACTGGCCGTGTGCTCCACCGCCTCTATTGCCACCTCAGCCCCCCCAGCCCTCAGACTTGTTCGCATATTTATCTGTGCGCAAATTTTTTTCCTTACGTATTTCTGCTTCTCTTTTGCATTTTCTTATTTCTTTTTTCGTGAGGAGGAGGAAGGAAAATGAGAGGAACACACAAGTGCATTTGACTAGAAGAAAAAATCCAGGCAAAAGAATATCACTGCCGCCTCGTGCGGCTTTGCTAAGCAAAAACTTCAAAGTCTCAAACGCGACAGGAATTTACATATTCCAGGAAACTGCTTTGCTGAGCACGACACTATTTGACTTTTTAATAATCATCGTCGTTCTTTTGAATAAGTCCAGGAAATCGCGATCAATCTTTCTTAGATCCAGAAAAATATTATGCTATTTCCACTCCTATATATTGCAGGAAATAGTCCAATCACCATTTTAAAAAAAAAAATTTAACTCATAATGTATCCTGATTATAAGTCCAAATTTGAGGTTGTGAGCGTGCCAGTAGCAGCCATCTTGAATTTTAGTTTTGCTCAAATATCTCGTAAATAGTTGACTATGTTTTCAAAACATAAAAAAAGTGATATTTTTATCCGCTCAGCTTTTACAGTAACAGTCAATCATATTGTTACAACATTTATCTTCGCTTCTAATACACACTTGGTCTTTGGACAAAGTAGCATTCGGTCTATGCGATTGTGGCGTCTGTGGCACAAACACCAAGCTACAGCTACAATCTATAGATCAACGGATCGAAACACCAACAATTTTTTGGCTCATCTGTCTCGGCCTCAGCTTCTAAGCTAAAAAAAATTGCATTACAGTGTCAAATGAATAAGTGTTCAAAATACTTTTGATGGACGTTAAAAATACAATTCCTAAACAAAATGTTTCATATAAAGACTTATAACGGGTGGGTCCATTAGGTACTCCGGTTTTTATTTTAAAATTAATCATTAAATTAGGCATTTATGTATAAGGTAGACATGTTCAGATTAATTATGGAATTATGTTGGCCAAATGGCTTCTGCGGCTGTGCTGGCATACCCTGATTCTCGTGCTATTTATGAAAAACCGGTGCACACACTACTAATACTACTTTTTGTGAGATTAATTCGACGACATGGACCACGAAAATATGTGGTTTCAACAAGATGATGCAACATGCCATACAGCAACAGAAACTATTGATTTGTTAGGACAATTATTTGATTTCTAAAAAAATACTGACATTAATTAGCTAGCATAGCCGTGACGGTCATTTAGCCGACATCATATTCCATAATTAATCTTATAAACATGTCGGCTTTATTATAAATCAATATGTAAGTAAATAAAAGATAAATTTAATAACAGTTGAAAGACTCAAAAACGATCAGAAATCAAACCTTCTTCTTCCATATGAATTTTTTTGAAATCTCCAAGTTGTTAATTAAAAATTATTCAAAGCCAATAGAAACTTTACTTAGCATGCTAATATAGGAAACAGCAATTATTGTAGAAATTTTTTTAACTTAGTTGAACTGCACGAGTCAATATAAGTAAATATCACAAGTAAAGATTAGGACAGTAAAATCAAGTCTAATTTTTTTAAGATACTAGGCTCTTTGGATCAAAAGTAAAAACAGCTTTATAGGATTGAGGATTAGTAGTTGAATACGTCAAAACAACTTTTAATTATCATAAGGCAGAAATTAGCCCCTTTTGAACAGAAACTCCTCATACAATTTTTGGATTAATTTGTCTGGCCATATAATTTAAATGCCTTTCCACTTTGCATTATAATGTCAAATATAAAATCTTCAAATTACTTCTAGGGCACTCTATGTCCCATGCAAACCAGTTGGTCCTTGTTTTCCTACTTTAAATGCAATTTTTTGAATGTCTTTCAAAGCCGTGGTTAATCTGTTTTGCATTTAGATGCTTTAGTTGACTTTTTCCATTAGTTGTCTATTGAATATTTAATGTAAGACTATGATTCGATTTTCATCTTCTTTCACAACATATCTAATGAAGCCGTTGAATTTTAACCCATGCAATGATTACGTCACATGCTATTTGCAGCATCTTCGTTGCGATCTTCCAGAATTCTATAAATTAAAAAGCGTCAAGTCTTCTTACAACAATTCAGTTCTAAGCTGCAATCTCCTCTTAGCCCTCCTTGCCCCGGTGCAAATAAATCATCCATCTCTGTCCGAGAAAATTAATAGCCACTTAAGGCGACTGCTCGATAGCGCTAATCATCTCAAGAATCCGCTCGAATGACTTCCAGCTATCAGCGACCAAATTACCGCCAGAAACGGCAAGTCCCGGAAAAATTTATTGCAACATCCCGAGGTATTCCCCTCAATTACAGAATCGAGTGCTCGCATTGCTGCTGCACGTTGCTGCACCGCTGCAGCCTCACACCACGGCACGTCTGTCTGTGCAGCGCCTTTGGAGCACGCGGAGATGTGCTGCTGCTGCTGCCGCTGCAGCTGGGGTCCCCAATTTTGCAACATTTGTAATTTCCTCATCGGCGATGGTCCGCAAGATCTTCCAAGATTTTTAGCCGGCTTTCGCCGTTGTGTGCCCATCTTTTGTTGAAAAACTGAAGAAGTCTCTCGATTTGCGGCAGAATGCGGCTCCTCCGGCGGCGGCGGCGCGACTTACACCCGGCCGTATCTGCGCAATCTCCGCCGGATTCACTTAGCCGCTGTTAGCTAGCCGCCGTCGAGCGCGCTAATAAAATTCTGTTCCAGTAGTTCCAGTTCAACTCGTTTCACCTTCGTGCCGTCCGCTCTTGCGTTTTACTGCCCTCCGAGACGGGCTCCACCGTTTTCCCAACGACTTCACCCATTTTAGCTTAAAATTTATGACGTCTTAGCCAGCAGAATTCGTTCTTGCGGACGTCTTTTTGCATTGTGTAATTATCTCAGCCTCTGCGGAGCTCCTGCTGTTGATTTCTTCTAATTTCGTTGCCAGAAGGAAGAGCGAAAAAATCCGCAGGAGGGCCGTGGGCAAGAAGAATAAAGAAAACCGAACGAACGGTTGGCGGGAAGGCAGCGGCGGACGAAAATGCACACGCCGAGGAAATCACAACTGAGCCCAACTCGTCAAGAATAAGAGGAAGAAGTTGCTATTTTATTTGTTCTTCGTTTTTTGTGTCTTTTCGCGTTTTGGATTTTTCGATATATTTTTTTTCTTCTCGTTCTTCCTCTTCTTCAGATTTTTTGCAGCTCACTTTCCTGTTGCTGTTTCAGCCCCAGTTGCACCGGAGCGCTATTTCCTCCGCGCCGCTGCAAAAATGGTACCTCTGGGCAGACGCGGAGGTTGGATTCAGGCTGTTTGGATTTGGTTTTAGTGCACTCGCGAGCACGCCAACGGCAGTGGCTTGAGCATGACGAACTGACTGAATGTTCGGAATTTCCTTAGGCCGGTCGCTCTACGCAGATAGCCATGCACCGCGGCGCAGCAAGTGCTGGTAGTAATTGTGCAATAATTACCAAGTTCCTGTTTTAGCAACGCATCGAAATAGTCTGAAGGCTAATTCTGCCGATTAAAATAGACTCGTTTTGGAATAGACGCGATTGAAAATAACTTACCGAGCGACGGAATTGCAGAGACCGCATTTTCATTCTTTCGAGATTTTCGATCTTTGGATGAACCAGTATACCGTCATTTAGACATACTTTTAGACATTGCATTCGTGCTATGAAATTTTTGAATTATTGATTTATGTAACACTAAAAATAGCCTAACCTTACAATCTTTCGCATACCCTTATAAAACGTTTGTATAAGTATAAAAAGGAAAAGAGAAAAAAAAAGAAAACAAATTTCCTCTATGTATTTAGAAATATAACCTTTTTCAGGAATCTGTTTAAGGTATACAAAGTTAAGACGTTGGGGGTCACCTGAATCCCATATATTTCTTTGATTGGAAATAATCTCAGAATGAATAGGAATATTCGAGGCGCGCGCTTTGTCATTAAAAATTAATGTTTTCGAACTAACGACTATTTTTAACTAAAAAAGATGAAGATGTAGCAAAATCGATAACCATTTTTATTAATCAATCCACCTCAATACCTAGAAGAGAAACCTTTTTGGAATAGATTCCACGTATGGTTACAATATTTTTGGAGTCAGGATTAGGACAGGCTGCTTCAGTGGCGACTTTAAGCTCATTGATGATGTGTAATCTATGTACTTGGCATCTTTATTAACTATTCCAACTGGCCATCCCCAAATGTTTTGTATACAGGGTGTTTCGTTAAAGTCTGAACAGTAGTATGCCATTCCATTCTACATGATCTCCTGATCAACTTTTGTTCCGGGACCTTCCCCCCTCTAAACTTGGACCACTCCATCACATTCACCCCTAAAATCGCAATTGAAAATTTAGAGGAGGTCATCCCACAAAATGTTTTATAGGTCATTTCTAGAACATAGCAGGATATTGGTTGATAGTGTGTTCCCTGTTAGGGCCTTTCTCAAAAAAACCCCACTCGAATCCGACGACGCGTACTGAAGTTATTCGTGTTATAGGTGGGTCGCCGGTGCCTCAACCCTCCGCGTTGGGTTGACTAGGCGCATAATTAACAGGAGTTTCTCATTTTTATTGTGAAATTCGATGCGTGAGGTTGGCTTAGAAGATTTCGTGTGAATTGGGGATTAATTTACTACACCTGCTCCATGGTACTGAACGACTCTAGCACGAATAACTTCAGAACGCGTCGTCGGATTCGAGTGCAATTTAAGAAAAGCCACAAAACAGGGAAGCTTTTTTTCAGAAAAACTTATGATCTTCCCATACAAAAAAACGACAAAACGAAGGACCAATGTCAAATTTTGGGCACTGACATTGCCATTTTCGAAGTTTCACACAGCCTCTCTCGCGTGTTTGACGGTTTGGGTCGTAAGAGGTATTCTTAGAAATCCTGAAGGCTCAGCTTTCTAACACGCTATGAACCAATATCCTGCGGTGTATTTGAAAGAACTTATAAAGCATTTTCTGGGTTCACCTAAAAATTTTCAATTGTGATTTTAGGGAAGAAGGACCGATTTTAGAGGGGATCTCCGAACAAATGTTTATCAAGAGACCATGTAGAATTGATTAGCATACCTCCGTTCAGACCTTAACGAAGCACCCTGTATAAAATTTACAACCGCATAACAGGATGTCTGGTCTAAAATGTGTTACTATTATTATATAATACTTTTTATAAAAAACATAATATTTGAATACATACTTCTTCGATTGTTGTCGACATGATTACTCAAAAAGTTTTCAATATTTTATATAATAATAATTTTTGTTTTAAAAGCTTCAGAATGCTTTTATAGGTATATTCACTTTGTTTCAAAACGTTTTTATAAACGATTAAATATCAAAATTTCCAGGAAAAAATGTAACGAAAATTGAAATTGTCATAAAAGATTTTAAAAAAAATTAATTATAACAACACACGTTATGTTACTGAAAGGTATTTAATTATGGCAATAAACAGGACGCTAATCGATAATCATTTTCCTTGTTTTCAATACCTGGAATAAAATCCTAACCGCAATTTCTCCCTGATTGTAATCACTTCAGCCCTTTATAAAGTTATATTTATCAACTAATACATACATCCTTAATGTAGCATTTACTTACGCACTAGATATGTTTAAAATATGTCTTTAGCTTTACAACATTAGTCACTTATTAGATTAACACGTTCACAGCCGTGTCGCTTTTTCAAAAACGGATTGTAACTGTCTGGTATGTATGTATTCAAGGGAATTATAAAGTTTTTAATTACATTTAAGTATTCTCTCTGTGTACATATAGCAATTGAGGATATATGAAGACAAAGTCACAGCCCTTTTCCATTGTATTAGATTCATTAATAACACTAGTCTGCAATATTTTTGTCTTGAATATCTAATTTTATAGAATTCTTCCTGTAGATTATGGTTCCGAAAATGAAAATGTTATAGCACATCACGTTTTTAAGAAGCGTGGAGTTGAAAAGTGAAAAAAACCATATTAGCGAACGAATTTGAAACATAACTCAAATAAAAGATTAAATCTATAAAATAAGTTATTTATAAACTTTATTAAAATTTGCTTATCGAATGAATTTTTCATGAACCTTTACCTAAGGCTTATGAAACAATTGAATTGTCACCATAGGAGGAGTACTCCAATGGACAAAACTTGTCTTCAAAACAAAACTTGATAGACCTTACAAATAACTGGTATTTATTATATAAATACAAATAAATATTTAGCTTTAATTTGACCTATGTATGTTTCGAGATTCTACTGCGGTATTCCCTTACTTTTTATAAATTCATGGTCTTTTTCGCAGAACTGTGTAAATCAAACAATTGCAATAAATTTATAAAATGAACTATCTCACCTTGTGTTATGTAAGGAGTAAAACGGGTTTCGTTCGTTTTATTTATTTCATCAGTAGATAATTAATTACTATTTTAATTTATTTCTAAATCATAAATGAATAAGCCAAGATATAAACGATTTTTTATCAAGAGAAGTACATTGTCATCCTAAAAATTGTAATTCTAAGTGAGCCCACCTTGCCCTTTCTCTAATGCTTAAAAACTTGAACTTGAACTTGAATGAATACCAATTGTGTTTTTAGCTGGATCTCCTAAACTCACTCCTCGGTTTAGAGTTGCATATACAATAACCTTATAATAAGTACATATTTTATGCAACAAATCAAAGAAAAAGTATTTATTCGTAAAGTTTCTGATTTAAGATGTTACGTTTGAAGTTATTTCTCTAGAAAAACTTTGAAATCTGTCATTAAATTTTCGGAATTCGCAAACAACTTTGAATTACGACGAAATTATTCGGATCGTGAAATAACATTTTTAATGTTGAACTGAAATTGAAAATATGACGGGATTTTTTTCACATTTCACTAACATGTAAAAAGCTACAATAGTAGGAAAGCTTAAATTTCCACGTTTTCATCTATAATTTGAATAGTTAAAAATAACCGTATCGTAACAAAATTCAGTTAGTGTTCAAGTTTAAGTGCCAAATTTTCAAGATCCGAGTACATTTTTGATAAGCGGTAATGTTGTTTTAGGAAAACTTCGGATAATTATCTTTCGTAAAAATAAACCGAGTCAACCTTCAACAAATCAGGGCACCGATAGCCCGTCGTCACCGTTAGAAGACCCACCACTGCTCTGATTATGCCGCCAGATGGCGGGGCGTCCAGGCGGGTTCCCTAACGAGCGTCCCAGCGTCGTCGCTTGGAATGCAGTGACACCGCGAGTGTGCACAACAAGTGCAAATATGCGCGCCACGAACGCTGGCCAGCGTTAAATTTAGATCAGAGTCAAGGTTCTGCCGTCCTGTTTCACTTTCGATTTTCGCACAGATTCGCGCCGCGCGTCTATGCATCTATCGCGGTGCGCAGCGTAGCGGTCGCGTCTGACGTGCGATCAATTTGGACATGGAGGGCTATTTCTGTCGCTGGGTGGTTGCTTTGCTTGGCGTCTTCGATCCGCGAATTGCGGAGATATCGAACATTGGGACTAGCGATCGAAAGCGCTTCTGTTTCCCTTTTTCTTCTACGATCGGCGATCTTTAGGAATTTTTTATTTTTTACCACCACCAGCTTCCTTTCTCCTATCCGCCGCCGTCATCTTTATGACTGGCTTTCTTGCATTGTTTTGCGGCATCCAGAGCTCATTAGACGCGACGGCCTTAGATAAATGGATAAATGCAATCTGTGCGCACTCAGTCAGAAAATCCCAACGAATCCAATCCGCGATCGAGCGAAATCGGCGGAAAGCGAAAAAATGGATAATATCGAGGAAAGTTTTGAGTGTCACTCTGACCCAGTTTGAGGGAAATGAGAGCCACTGCTTACAGCCGCAGCCCCTATCGATTCTGCTCAATTGAGTTTCAACTGCACCAAAACAATGTCAATATCACGAGATAACGGCGATAAAATAAATAAAACAAATGGAGGAAACCAAAAACAGCGACTGGCGCAATCGCTACGACTTTGATTTGTTTACTCCAGTTGTAAACATTCTGTGGCTGCGCATGAGACAGACACTCAATCGGCAAACCCTTTTTTTTACAGATTCTGGCGCGCTGGCAGAAAGATAGCTCCAGTAGATCGATCTTTCCGAGCTAACGAGACTTTTTTTTTAAATCTGCAAAGCGATGTTGTAACTTTTTACTAATCAGTAATCAGTTTCATGCCACTGGTGTTAATCGATAACGAGTCGATCGATATTGCTGGTGCTCTGCGACAGGTTTCCTATCGTCGGAAAAATACCTTTCGATTTCATTGATTTTGAGGCGATTCGGCCTTGTGCAACGGAGGAATTCGTCATTTCCTAATTCTTGAGATTTTAACCTAATTTTTATAATCTAGTAATACTACGAGTCACGCCATTCTGTTTTCTTCGATTCAGTCTTTACGAGGGTCTCTATGTGTTAGCGAAAATTGAAGTTATCCATCCAAATAAGTTAATCGAAGGAAATGTCTTAATAAGGAAAGTAGCTTTTCACGATTTTTCGTCTTGCAATGGATGGTAATTTGTTTCATAATTTACATTTAATGTAACTGATACCTGTTTTCTTTCTTGTACTGTAGACTAACTATATAATATATGTATATGTAGACAATTTGAGTTTGACTAATATTTATAAATACATATGTATGTTACGTTAATATAGACGAACTTACAATTATAAATAATAAAGAATTAGTAGATGACATTGGCAAAAGTAAAATCATTCAATCATCAGATTAAATAAACACAGAAATTTCAACTTTCCTGGAATAACCTGCCACGCTTTCTGACTATCTTTAGTTATCAGTTATTTTGCTGATGAAATAGTAAATTTAGAAGCAAAGCGCAACTTTAAAACAAGATTTTGTAAATCTTATATAATAATCGTTCTATCATATTTCCGTTATCAATATAATTTCCGTAGTCTATACAATTTACATACAACTTTTAATTTGAAACTTATTGTCGTAAATGATTGTATTTAAACTTATCTTATTGTAACTGAATACTTTTCCACTTGCTTGCATCCTACTAAGTATTGTATAATTTCTGGAATAGATTGAGTTTGAGGTCTCCTCACGGATTTTGATAAAACTTTGTAGGATTATTCATTTGGAATCAAAAGTGACAAATATGCAAAAAAAAATTGTCGGTCACTTATACTTGGAAATTTATAAATTTAAAATATCGCAAATTGACATTTTGTCGCCACAATTTTTTGCATACTTCGATAAATTTTTATTACGAATTGTATAAATACCTTAAATTAAGGCCATTTCAACTTTTTTATTCTAAACATTTTTTCAAGAAACTTATCGTCCGTGACGAGCACGCATTTGTCTTATAAAATGACAAATCGAAGTAAAGTAAAATTTTTCTTATTTTCTGCACTCGTGTAGAATTTTTTACAGAAATCCGGTGGAAAAATTTTTAATTTAAGGCTTTTGACCCTAAAAGAGCATTCCTACAAAATTTCATCAAAATCCATGAGGAAACCTCAAACTCAATTGATGCCGAATTTTTTATACAAGAGTAGTAGACCACTCCTAATTACGTTGCTTAAATTTAATAAAACAAGTTAATATCTTAAAGACAGGCTCATGTTATATGATATATTAATCAAGCCTAACAAATTCCTTGAACGTATTTGACAACGAGGAGAATAAATATAGGTACATACATTAAATTTAGCACTAATTTACTTAAAAATTAACACATTTGAGATATTAGAAATTACTTGAGCAAGCATGTGTGCTATTTATGTATTGACTGCGGTTTAAACTAATTTGAAAGAATTCCGTTTTATTAGCCTCAATGCACTCTTTGTATGTGCTCTGTTCAACCATGACACAACATAAGGAATATATGCGTAACTTACTCTATCTACTGACGCATATCAATTTTTCATTTTTTAATTCTATTGGTGGTTTTTATAAAGTGGCCTCAATTAATGGCATTTAGCATAATTCTTAAGAAAACTAGAACCACGCAAGCTCAATTCGGCTATTAGGAAAATCCCCCGTAAGCCTAATCCAAAGCGAAAATTGGCTGTAAAAACAACTCGTCAAGATTTCCCCGCATAGAAGCCATCTAACACAAATCGCGACTTATTTATAGTGCAACTTGCATCGTAAGAGACTTAACGAGATGACAAATACGCGAGTATCGCATTGAACAAGCGATTTTCCTTGAGCAGTAGTCAGTCACCTTAAAAAGTTCAGTCAACGCACAATTTTCCTTGCGGGCTTGCAATAGAAATCCGCGACAAAATACGAAATGCATATAATAATAAAAAAAAATAAATAAAATTGTCAGGAGGCAAAACAAGTAGCTTGTCGGGGCTGAAATTGAAGTTGAAAAAGCAAAAAAGCTCATAAAAGGCGAATTCGCCTAATCAGAGCCGCTAGAACGGTTGTCCAGAGGAAGCGAGATAAGCCGATATGTTGGCCGCGGTAACACTAACCGTCCCGGCCCCCCTTGGTCGTCTTTTTATTAATAAATGCGAGAAATAAAGTCGAGTGACGCTTGGCCTAGACCTAGAAAGTGAAAACTCTTTTTCAACAAGACGACGACTACGACGACGGCGACGACAGCGACGGAACGGGAGGAGCAGCGTAAGATCTAGAAGCGCACAAACAGCTTTTAATCGCTAGTTTAGTTGCACCGCTGCAGTTTGCGAGCGAACGCATAAAACGCGCCATTTTGGCGGGAAAATGCTCCTCGATGGATCACTAGGGAAAATTATTATTAAGGCAATCTAACGTGGCAAGATCGTGGGGATCTGCACGAATAAAATGTGCAGCTGCGGAGGGGAAGGGCCGCACAAGCGAGCAATTTCGCGAATAATTACCACAGGGTGGTCGTGAAGATGGAAAACGCAATGAATCACTGCACGTCCTCGATTCGTTGCACTCGAGAATTCGCAATCCCGGTAGCACGGCCGTCCGACGACGTCTTCGTCGACATCGACAACGACTACGTCGACGTCGACGTCTTTGGCGCGCGGGCAGCCACCAGGTCATGCCAATTGTGTCCGCATGCGGTAGACGCCCTGCTTATTACCATAATGAATCTCTCTAATGAAGTGGAACTAAATAGTAATTTTATCTCGCCCGTACCCACAAGAGCCAGACTGCCAGACGGCAATGTAACCATTTTCATTTTTATGAATTTCCTCTTTTTCGCCATCGCGCGCCATCCAGTCACTCCGCTCAATTGCCACCTTCACTTATATGCAAATCTCTGACATATTTACCTTAAGCGGCTGCCTCAACATGTTCTGAGATTATTGGCACAGAAAAGCTGCAAGAAGGCTGCTCCGAGTCGGGGCACTCAGAACGAAGCCCGCCGGAGGCCACAGCCGCAGCAGCTCGGGCCTTAGAATGTGCACGTTAAAATCGCACATCGATTGAAGTTGGTGGGGCCGCGACGGGGCCGGCTTTGGGGCTCTTAGCTGACTGCATTGAGCGACAAAAAAATAAAATGAAGTTTGATAAAAATAAAAATCCGCAGAATTAGATCCGGCCGTGCTGAATTAGCCGAGCCGCGAGACGTGCTAAGAAATTGCGTGTGCAAGGTAAATCGCCGGATCGAACAATGTAAACAAATTGGCGGGGGAAGCGGGCCCGGCTTAATTGGTTTTCACTCAATTTTCTTGCGGGTGCACTTCCAACCATTAATTTTCCTTCATTTTCATTAATTACCTATGCTCGGGCTCCGTCGGTGCCACCTCACCGTGGCTCCTGGGGCACCGGGGGCCCGCTGGCGACCGCCGCCGCGCCACTGCAGTTGCTGGTGCTTCAGTGCGCTTCTTGCTCCTCCGCCCCAGGGTCTTCCAGCAGCAGCCACAGCAGCATCCGAGCAGATTTCTCTGAAAATCAATGAAAGTGGTGCACACCCGTCCTCCTGCAGATTGGCGACGTTCGTCTCCTCCTCCTCCTTCTTTTTTACAAGAAAAGTGAATTCGTGCAAGGCATATTTTCCTCGAAACTTGAAAAAAAAAATTGTGAAATTATCGCGATCAAAGCACATTTTTTTTCCCGCCTTTGTCGAGGAAAAACATCATTTCTCTGCTGAAAGTGAAAATTTAGGTGAAGAAATTAATTTTGCTCGCATTGTCTGGGGGAGACGGACGAAATTATCTTGGACATGCATTCGCCACCCTGTGCTCGATTAGAAATCGAAGCGCGGAAAATTGGAAAATGGAAAGTATTTCTTGAAAAGTATGCAGTGAGATGATGTGAGGCAACTTTTTTCTCTCTTCAGTTCAATAGAATTGGATATAACACAACTATTTCAAATGGGTTTCTTTCTTTATTGAATGCACTTGGCTAATTAATTAGTAGTTGGACAATCCTTGTTGAAATCTTTCTACCAGTTAAAAAAAATTACAAATTGATTGTATCAATACTCTAAATAAATGAAGCATGAATTCGTAAAATTACATGTACTGGTTTCGTAAACAAATTCAATCCGTATTTGTGAAATTAATTTATCCGAAATTTACAACCCTATTTCTTAAACTGACGGATTTCCCGATCATTCGGATTGTAGGATATTTATAAGCTGGAGCTACCAAATGTTCGGCACTTGCTAAATTTTCTGAACCTTTCCGGCCTGCTTTCAAATTGCCTTCGTTTCGAACGAATTTTAATTCTGCCGGATTTAAGAATAGAGCTGTTATAAACATATTTTTCTAAAGTTGATTAACAACCACGGTTTATTGATTGAAAAAGTCAATTTATTTTGCGAAATAACAAATTCTTAAAAAATTCTAAATTCTTAAAAAAAACGTTAACTAAGAAAAGAAAGAGAAAAGATTTAACAAGGTCCAATGTATACTTGCGGCGAATTGCGAACAATATTTGTTTTGAACCTTGATGTTAGTGCAGAAATTTTACTTCACTAAATATACAAATATTAAAGTAAAAACCAAAGTTTTAGTTCTTACGAAAGAACTTTTAAAAAACAAATAATAAACCTGCACACATTTTTTATAGTTTACTTGAATTTTACTTATTAGTTAGTAAAATTCAGAATTTCTTTACCTTTACGCATGTATTTGCAAGTTTCAATATAATTTTTTTTTACCTAAGTAAAAATGAAAATATTTTTTACATAAATCTATACCACAATTTGTTATTTCTACCAAACTCATAACAAACTAAGCAACTGTTTCCGACATCTTCGTCGTCATCTATGATCTAACTGTCCATAATTATGAATGTTAAGCCTGATATTTCTATCTTGGAGAGCTTACCTTTTTGTCGATATCTTTTTAAATTATTTTTCTATGATCCATTCCAAATAATTTCCCACAATAAACTTTAAAAAATTCTTAAAAATTCGCGCTCTGGCCAATTAATGGCATGGGCTTTGGACCAAAAACTTGAAACGCGTTCACTGAAACGTCACTTTTTTCAAAATATTCCACACGATGACTCACGAACACGAACTTATTAATCGATATTAGTTAATAAATTTCTTAATTATTCAGATGCCGTTCGTAGCCACATTCTTCCTGAGTAAAATGATGCTTTAGAGTTTCGGTAACCTTTTATAGGATCACTTTGTCTGCCCGTCAAGGCCTTTTTTCTCAGAAACGGCTAGCGATATCGAGTTGAAATTAATACCAAATATTATAGTATATGTGTTGATAGTCCTGTAAATTCAAGTTTCTAACTTAATCCAATAAAAAGATACGTCCTTTCAAAATATATTTTCTAGACTACACTCACTGACTAACACATCAAAACCTAAAAGGTACTTCCCGTTGACCTTTATTCTTGAAATTTGGCACGATGAAAAGTCTCATAAATGGAAAAAATCAAAAAATCATTACTTTCTAATTCTATGCGGCATTTTCTTTTTATACATATCTACAAAGTCTAAATATTTATTAGGTGACAAACTTAATTTTTTTTTCTATGATTCAAATTTAATAGACAATTATAAAGTAACTACTTACTAAGCTGTACTGTAAATATAATGATATGAAACCTTCAAGACCCAAGTTCTATTCCTTGTCCGTCGTTTTTGTTCAGACACCCTCCAATATCTGCGGAAGTTATAATTTTTCGTATAACGAAATTTTGTAAAAATTGTCTTTTAAGATAAATAAATATGGCTTAAAAACAACCTTCCCTTTTAGTTACGCGGAGTCAAAGATCGCAAAAAATGGTATTTTTTAAATATTATACATCCGGGATAAACTTTTCCACAAAATAATTTAGGATTGACACAATTTGCTACAAAAATGGTATACCAAATTTTATGGCTCTAAGATAATATTAATTTAGTTCCACTCATCGAAAAATACCTACACAATAGGCGAAATAAAATAATGACTTGATGAATTTGGAAATAGCACGACTATGTTAATTTATGAAAAATGTTTTGAATTTTTAGTAGCTTTTTAGAATATTATTTTAATGTTTTATAGTGAGAATTATTCGAAGGACGAAATAAAGTGGGAATACTGTTGCTCTCTTTTGAAATAAAACAGTGTTTTTAAAGACCGCAACAAATTTAATTTGGGGACATTAATTGGCAATTTTAGAATCATTTTAAGACATTATTCTAATATATTTAATTCACAGACGTATAAAAGGCGAAAAACGTCGTATAAGTGTTGATTCAAAGTAATTTATTTTGGAAAGAGCAAGCTGCAAGATAATGCCGAAATTTCAAAACACTTGAAGCGCTACAAATAATTGAAAAAATGGTATTGATCTTTTCCTATAAGAAATTTTGTTAAAGGTCATAATTTAGTCAATTCATGATAATTTTTTAGAGTTTTTAAAAGAGTTCTCCTATTTAGCCTCTAACTGTCGAGAGAACCACCCTTTTTTAAAGTATGTTTAAGAATGGTTTATTCAAACAACAAACAAAATATTCGAAATTTCTTATTTTTAGCGGAAAGAACGAGTTATTTGTTCTTAAAAATATAAGTAAATATATATTTTTATTTTAATTGTTTAGCTACTTTATCCGAACAAATGACGGTGCTATTTAAATACTCTTTGCTAGAATTAGTAAATTTAAAGTAATTTTATTGTATATCATTTATATGGTGTACATATTTCCAATGGACAATTAAGAAAGCAAAGTTATGGGAATACAGAATTAAATTTTAACTTTTACAAATGTTTAATATTTAGTTATTTAACAATTATTAACTTCAAATCGACTCTTTCGGTATCATTGAATAGTTATTTCACACTTACTAATAAATTGAAATAATTAATAGCTGAATAAAATTAAAACAAAACGGCCAACTAATATATATAAAAAAGTTTATTAAATTGAATCGGAAAACATAAAGAATAAATATATTCTTATATATTATAATAGACATTTGTTACAACTTTATCATAAAAATAAAATTTCAAGAATGTTACTACTTTACGATCAACATGAAGAGGGCTGATTTCTTAACATAAAAGCTTATTCTGGAAAATTATGTTTTGAATGAAATTCTGAATAAAATATTAATTTCAGAATCGCTTCAGTATGGACCAAAAATCTGATAACAATTTTACTTTTGGCCAGATTTTAGCGATTTAGAATACTGCACAACTTCAAAAAAACTTTAAAGAATTCATAAAACGCTTAGAAGAGTTCAGTAGAAAGAGAAACAAGATTTCATACTTATAAACCAAGAATCGAGGACAAAATCCATAAGTAAAATCTTTATTGTGTCTAAAACCGAAAAGATGACTTTTCAATCCTTGTTTTAAGAAAAGTACAAAAGCGTGTTTTATAATAATCAAAAAAAAATTTTGTAACTTTCTTTTATTCGATTAGATTAAGATATCTAATTGAATTCATATTCATAAGTAGTTTTAAAATACTTTTAATTTTTATTATAAAGTTTGAACGCCTTTAAAGTATTCATTTCTAAATAATTTATCTTTCCTTGCAGGTATGTACCAACAATTTCGCTACAAAGACCACCAATCACGTTCAGGTAAGTCTCGCAGCTGTAGAGCTGAAAAACTCTGTGAAAAAAGTAGAAAATCGAAACTCGTTCGATTTCCTTTTTGTTTTCCACCAGAGTCGTCGATTAAGGCGATTTTCACATTTTTTGTCTGAAATCCACGGGAGTCACGCAGGCCGTCGTGCATCCATCCATCCGTCTATTCAGTCTGAATGAAAAGTGGAAGTTGCTGGCGCAGGTGACATCACCGTCACTTTCAAATAATTTTCCCTGGGAAAGCGAATTAATTAAAAATATGAGAGAAGGGAGGGGAGGGAAAATGCTTATTAGGTCTGCTCGCCATAATTGCGAAAAAGAAATGAAAATCGAGATCGGTCTCATCATCGCCGGTGGTAGCAGCAGCATCATCATCATCATCATCGTTGGTCGACGTCAGCGCGCCGCCATCCATCGCGAGTTTCCAGCGGTTGCACCGCGCGGTCGCCGCTGCAGCGACATACCACGCCGCCACCCAAATGTGGAAAAACGGGTTACAAGAAAAAGTGGAAGCGAAAAAGTGTCGGTGCACGCGATTTCGTGTGATGCATAGGCGCGGAATGATGCGCTTTCGTTTTTCATAAACTAGTGCTGCCATCTGGACTCTCCCCTGGCGGCGCAAATTTGCATTCTAGATCGAGACGGGCCCCGGCTACGCACGCCATCGGCCCCCGACATCACCCGAGGAGAGAAGAAAGTATGCAATTGGCGGCATTTCCCTTTTTCTGCGCCGCTATTTTCTTATCTCGCTTTTCATAACCTTAATTTGATGCATGCGGGAAAAGTGGTTTTCCACCTGTCCGCGTGAATGTTATAGAGGATTAAAATGGAAAATGGGCGACGTAGAGGCTAAGCTGGGAGGGGAGGGGGGTGGACAACGGTCTTTTCCCAGAGTTGAACCACATTCGTCAAATTGTGGCACTGAAAAACTGCTGGAAAAAGAGTTGTAACCGGCCATCTATCTTTCCACTGTGCCGTGTCGCACTATCCCCCTCGAAGGTGTGACCGTGCACGTGAAACAACTTTTTTTCGTGCTGTGCCACAATTTTCATTTTCGTTTTCCACAGCAGCGGTGTGGTGCGCCCTGACCGCGACCGCCTCCTTGTTGGAAAAAGAAAAAAATCTCCAGATACGCTGCACCGATTTGCACAAACAAAACACGCAGAGCCAGCCCCGTTCAGGTACACGATGCAGAGCGGTGGAAAAATTCAAAATTTCCTTTTATTCGCCGGTGATTGCCATTTACCGTGAAAATCTGGGTCAGCCGAGCGCATGAAGATATCTGGGAAATTGCAGTTTTCTTTTGTTTCACCACCTGTTGACTGCGGCGGCGGCGGCGGCCGCTGCTCCGCTGGTTGGCTACGAATCTCGACGACGACGAGTTTCGCTCCGTCTCGCCCGATAGATGGCACCACTACACGCCAAGTAGATGTGGCGCTTGGCGGTGCAACCGCAGGAAAAAAGGGTGCTATATGATCCGTGAATGCTGAGAACGCCAATCGAGACTATTGTCTTCGGTGATGCGCCTCTTTTGTCTTAGGATTAACCCAGAGCGTCGTGACTGAATGGATGATCTTTATTGGGAGTTAGCACGAGAAAATTGACTCGTTTCGTTAAAAACACACTGTAAGGTGACTATCGTTCTCGTATCGCTGCTGCATCGTGTGATAAAAATGCAGTTATACTTGAAACCGTCGCTGAGCGCTAATTAATTCGACTGCATTAGGAAAAATCATAAGAAAACTCCCTTGAACTCTATTGAAAATGGAAAGCGAAAAGATTACCTCTGCGCCGAATAGCTGCGTGCGTTTTAAGTTCTATTTGCGGGCGACTACTGTCTGTTTTTTTTTCTTAATGCATTCACCTTGAGCGGCAGGTTTCCATCAACTAAACCTGTAGAGGCTAAAGTTTTGCTTGTGATCACATGGGAACGATTGCAGTCGGAAACCTCAAAATTAGATCAATGTCAACCCGTGAAATCTTAAGGATTTTCTAATCATTCGAGTATAAAATTAAGACAGACATGTGTACCTACTTGGCTAAACGTCTATTTAATAACAGAGTAAGATCATCCTGCCCAAACCATATTTAGGAAATTACTTATATTGCTCTAGTTAGGTACCACAAATGCCTGCGAAATTTGAAAATGAAAAATGTTTCATCAAAACTATAGCTATAAATTCCAAATTTACTATAAGTTTTTATTATAAGGTAACATGTAAATATATAATATAAATGTTTCATAGAACTTTATATTTTTGAGCATATGTCTTTGCACTTTAAACTTAATCTACTTTGCCTTTAAATAGAATTTAGACAAATCTTCTTTGTTATTTTATTGTTATCAATAAATTGCAAAACATAAGTTATCACATTCGTCATTCACATCGTTAGTTTTGTAGCAAACAAAAAACTTTACCAATTTGTTGATATCCACTTGTGTAAGTACTTACATACTTTCGTCAAAAAAAATCAAATTTAAGTCAATAATAATGTATGACGTATATTTGACGCAATCTATAATTTTATTTTTTGCAAAAAACAAAATTCCCGATGTGCTTCAAAGTTTTCTTATAATTGTGAGGTTATTTCACATTCTCGATTATTTCAAATGTTTTTAACTAATAACTAATAAAGTATTATTCAATGTATTAAAATTATCTCTCGTGTTAAATATTTCGCTCGATTGCATTACACCCGCTTGGAACTTTTGTTTTTTTAAATGGGGAAAATATTCATGCAAAATGATTTTTCGAAGTTTTCAAATTCAACAAAACTATTAAGTCTTAAAGTGGGTCATAGACAGCGCGTTAAATTAGGCTCGAAAACACTATTTAAATTTTTCTCGAACTGCATTTTTCTATCTGATTTCCACGATACTTTAACTTTCACTCGACCAATAAAATTCAAATTTTGCATGTAACTTCTACATGTGCTAAAACTCGTTACCGTCTAAATTTGCGCTAAATTAATTATTGTTTCAATTAGTACAGCCTTTCAATGCATCATAAATTACTAATAAAAATGAAAAAGAAATGTTTGAAAGTTCTGCTGAAGAGTTTTAATTTTATACCAAACTATATATTTTGAAGATTTAAATTTTCTAAAAAATTATAAAAAACAATTTAATGAAAAATGAGTAATATATTGTAGGAATATAATTTCAATTCTAGATTTTCCTGCTATAGTAAAAGTTAAAGCCATTCGGAAAGAGTTCACCAAGAACTCGAAGTAAAATGTTCTAATGCCCTTCCCTGTTCTAGAATGGATTTGGTGCAGGTTTCTCGCGGGAACATAAATTTCAAATTAGTAACGGCCTATGGAACCGTCGTGTGCAGGATTTGCTAGACAGAGCTGGGGGAATAAGAAACTTGCCCGCAGACTGATTTCGGTTGACATAATTAGAACAACTTGTAGGTTGGTCCCCGCAGAGATTCTGGAGGTTTTATGCTGTGATTCAATCCGAAAACCTCTTTTACTGGCGAGCAATGCGAACAAATGGCTTTGTTCCAGCAAGTGTCAGTTTGAGGAGAGACACCCAAAGCCAGGAGTAATTTCTGAAGGTTTTATGACCTCTTAAGCAATAAGTGAAAAACTGTTTTGAGGAGCTGTTTGACCCAATTACCAAAGCTTAATCCTCCTCGGAGCCCGGCTTTAACGCAACACCCAAAATCCTTGAAATTTGCTCGCTCTACGGCGTGGTGTAGGAAATGAAATCCCCATTGCACCAGTTTCCTCTGGAAATCGTGCAACATCCATTTCGACCCAAAAATCTGGAGCAGCATCCCAAACGGAGATGCAACGTCGAGCGTATTTCCTGCAGTCGTGAAACCGCCAACGGTCGTCGCCGCGCAGCTGTGTGCGTCGCACGATCTTCGGTGGCGCGGCGGCGCAAGAAGCCTCACGAAAAATAAAAGAATGCAAAAAAACAGCACCGGCAAGAAACGAAGAGGCCAGGAAGAATTCAGATTTCCGCAATAGCGAAACAAGGCCACTTCTTGAGGGAGAATTTCTTAAGTCTGCTTGCTTTAGGTGACTCATCTTGAGGTTTTCTTAATTTTAATCTAAGGTCATAAAATTGGGCAAAAGGTCTACCGCAGTCTGTCGACCAATTCAGAAGTGTTACCGCGCGTAATTAGTGTATTTACAAACACCAATAAATATTCTAGAATTCTTAAATGGGAGGTGTAAGATCAGCAAACTATGAGAATCGGTGAGCTAACCAGATATAATTTTATTTTAAATCACCATATTTATTACATAACTATACATATGTACATATTTACCATATAACCTTTGTTGAGAATGAAAGTTTCCACCTAAAATATCTTCCCGACTAAATTCTTCAGTAAATCCTGTAGTTTCAAGGAAATCTATATGCCAATATCAATTTTATCGTAATGTTCAAACGAACATATCCCTGAAACTGCTGTATTTACGAATTTAGTACTAAAGACCTTTGTAGGAAATTGAATTCTATGAGAAATTTGTTTAAATTTTTTTTTTAAAAAAGTAATTTTTCCCATGTTAATTCATTAATTGTATGGAGAACTAAACTCAATTTGCGCCGTTCACAGTTTTGTTCTAGGAGTCTGAAATATCGAGAGGATTAATGTTAGATCTAGAGCTAAATCATTGGCCCAATGGGACCGAAAAAAAAACAAAAAAAACACTAATAGTAATACTTACCTTCAACAAATTCGTTAAAAGAGCCGGGTCAAATGTGACCCAGCCCCGGCACAAAAAAAGAGGTAATGAGTATTGAAATGCTTATTTTTAAATATTTATCAGTTGAGCTAGATACCTACTAAAAGATGTCTCTGATAACCCCGCACGGGTACAAGATGATCTTTTCATCGTTATAGAAAATCAATAGTGGATTAATTACAAATAAAAAGTATTTCAACATTTTGTTATTTGTTTTACTATTTTTTACGGTTTTTTCAATTTTTATTTCTACACTACTTGTCTGATTTTGATAATGAAGTCTCCTCTTATGGTTTTTAAACAATAGAAACCCAAATTAAATCAATGGTAGGCTTAAATTAATAAATGATATTTTGCCTGAATAACAACAAATAGCAATATTAACACGTTAGCCACTGATATAGAATAAAAAAACTATTTAAAATACTCATTACAACCGATAATATGAGAAACTTCTCTTTTGCGCCGGGCCTGGGTTAATTTTGAATGGGCCGTGACCCGTCTCCATTCTTCCAAAAAGTTCGTTAGCGAAACTTAAAAAGCGATTTTTCAATTTTAGAAAATATCAACAACATTAAATATTATATAAACAACGCATAGCTAATATGCTGTCTCGGGAACATTTAGACTGAGTTTTTACTTATTAATGTATGAGGGAAAAAAAAATTGGAAATAACATTCGATAGTAACTTCTTGGAATTTTAGAAGACGTTAGAAAAATTTTTACGGCGAAATATTGAAGTTTAACTACTTTATATAGGAAGCAAAATCTGTGTACAAATGCAATAAAAGAAAATATAAAATAAAACTATTACAGCTAGTGTTCTATAAAAACAAGAATTGAATTTGAATTATATTGACTAGTTTTGGCAATGTTTAGTAACTGAAGTTTTTGCGGCGACTAAGTAGGTGAAACAGTCATCGGTGTTGGTAAATGTAATATTTATATTGTAATAAATAAAATTTAAAAGATATTTGAATATTAAAATAATGTTAAAAATAAGAAAATTCGAATGTCAAAATCAAAATAGCAAAAAAATCCAGATAAAGGTATCAAGTCCAAGCAGCCGCAATTTACGACACATTTGACTTAATTAATTTATCTAATTGCTAAAGCAATAAAAGAATGCTAATCCTATTATAATTACAGGAATGTTTTATGAGTATATTCTTAGCTAAAACATGTTGTAAGACCTGTTTTTTTTCCGCCGATTGACCACTTTTTCCCCATGGGTATACCTAAATTTTTTTTTAGGTATTTGATCACAAACCCAAACGTGAGGTTCCACGGTCATTTAAGCAGTCACCTTCAGTGTTGCGGCGCACTGAAGTCACGCTGCACTTTTATTTCGCCGGCGTAGACGAAAAGGTAAATAATTTTCAAGACCGCCAAATGCAGCCGTAGCAATTGCAGATTCATTCAGAGCCAACTTTTTTTCCCGGCTTGGGGTCTGGCGGGCTCCAAGTTCATTACAATTTGCTGGATCGTCCGCTGGTTGGGCGGACGTAAACAAGATTAAGCGCAGTAAGCAGAAGTTTTAAACAAAACAGCACCATTTCTGGTGATCTTCACAACAATGGCAAATTCAATGGCGGCCAAGCGGCCGGGGCCCAAGGTAAAGAAGACCAAGAAGCCGCTTCTGCGGAGTGGTTGAAGGACTTGGGACTTTGGAGCCAGTCCATCTCCGCTGAGTAACGACCCCCGGGCGTAGATCGATCCTCGGCGATCGCCATAGAGGCCCCTATGCCATAAAACTCGCGCAGCCCCAGCAGCGCCGCCCGCCGCCTGCCGCCTCTTAGTTAGGTGAGTTCCACTCGGAACCGGTTGTAAAATCCACAAACGTTCCCGAGCGGAAGTTATTGAATTGTTGAGCGTCTTTTCGCGTTTTATTTATTTCCTCGCGTTGCTCTTGCATCTTTGTATCTGGCACGGGGCGCATGTGGCAATCCGCATCCAGTGTTTGTAGTTCTTGCGGCCGCGGAGACAATGGGCCCCGAGCAAACATCTTTAAAACCTTTTGTAGGGCACCACGCGGGCAAACAGCCGCGCAGGAGCGATAAGATAACGCGCCTTCACCTTGTGGCGCGCGCAATTGGGGTCACTCACGACTGTGCACGTCGCTTAGGGAAGCAGGCCAAGCAGCCGCGTTATCGGGATTAAGCGCCAAGAGTGCAGTTATTAACTTGTGCAAACATTTTGTAACCGTGCGCTCTTTTCCTGATTCAAGTGGCTGCTGCCCGGCGGGGAACTGCTCAATTTCGTGGCCGCTAAGGTGAAAAATTTCACTTTTTTCTAATTTTTGTACGCAGTGAATACTCGCAATTCACAAAACAAAATGAAAAATGAAAAAAGAAAATAATCAAGTTCAAACAAAGACTGGTCAACTGCGAGTAGGACTCACAGACTTACCTAAGTTCCGTAGGTGTCGTATATTTTGCCCAATTGAAATCATTTTTCAGGACTAATCACTGTCATCTTTTGGGAGGAACTTCATGTAAAATCGATTCTTTTCATTTCTTGCTTAGATTGTTAGAAGTTATAATAGAGATTATTAAAAGTTATAAGCTACTTCCTTTTATGTTCGTTTCAAAGAAAGGTGTGTCGGCCTCAGTGGCCGAAGCACGTATGTAGGTAGAGGTACATATGTATGTATTTAGGTATAAAACTTTAAATGTAATCGATTATCTTTAAATTTCTTCCGCATTAACTATCCAATCATTAATATTTTGCTTTAAACAATAATTATTTACAATTATTAACCCCTTGCCTTACAATTTATTTCCAAAGGAACACGTGTATGCAGACTATTTATTTACTTTTAATATGTTAATATGTTTGCAATTTTATGAATTTTATGAATTATTTAGTTATGTATAATATGCTTTGCGTTTTTACATAAACTAACTCAAATTCAACGAGCCAAATTCAAGGACTTGTTGTACCGCCATTTTTAAATTTTCCGATGCCAAAACATTTTTTAAAATTAGCTTAAATAGTGAATATTATCATGTGCAAAATACCATAGACAATAAATTTTGTAATTTAAAAAAACAAAAACCAAGAAAACTACCGTTTACATTGCCTTTAAGATCCGGAGTAAAAATATATAGACCCAAAACGAGCCCACAACACCTCGCGAGTTGAAGAAGCGACCGATATACACCCGAATCGGGCACGTAGCCTTTTTGAAGAAAAATAAGGTCATAGAGACGCCAGCAATACCTACGCCTGTTTAAAATATAAATAAAAGTTTAAAGTTTGGATGTTATCAAAGCAATAGATGTAGACTCTTTCTATCTGCCTTTCTTTAGGCAGATATAACTAGAAGAATAAGTACTCAAATTATTTTTTCGTAAAATAACTTATTCATTTTCAATTTTTATTCACAATTCTACGATATAAATATTTTCACTTATTTTTACAATAAAATATAAATTAATAATTGAGTTGCAAATGTGAGCCTGTTACAGGCGTATTTTGTAGCAATTCGGGCCAGTTGTAGGCGTAGTTTATAAATATTTGGGACTGTTGCAGGCACGTTTCGGGCCTGTTACAGGCGTATTTTAGGAAATAATATATGTATGTAGATCGGAATAGTGGAGTAGCTAGTTCTGAGTCGACCCTGTATCCAAATTTCTTAAAAAATAAACAAAAACACTTACATAAACAAAATAAAATTGATAATAACATTTTGTTATTAATAAAAACAACTCTAATCATCCATAAAAGATGAAGATTTTAATTTCTCAAGTTCCTCTTTTTGTATGGATTTGATATTGATAAATCTATCTCATAGCCTTTCTCGTCCTATAGAAGATCTAAGATAATTTTTAATAAGTTCAATCAGAATTATTGGACTAGTTCAAAGTTTATTCTCTTAATCCAAATTTTAATACCGATCGGTTGAGCGGCTGAGGCATAAAAGTGGAACAAACAAATAAACAAATCTCACTTTCGCATTTATAACATTAGTAAGAATTAATCATTAAATTATCATTATATTATAGTTAGGGAAGCATAATCAGAAAAGTACGTAACTTATAAATTTAGTCCATGTATAAATGAATTCGATGTACCTAATACGGACGATATTTTTGAAAATTCTGGACTATAGATTTCTAATAAATTTTTAATTTTTATTTCTGGAAATCTCTCGTCTTCTCTATTAGTATTATTATATTTAATCGGACTCAAAAATATAAGTTTCAGGTCTTGCAGGTCTTTGGTTATATTTACAGGATATAAAAGGTTTAAAATAATCGGTTTTTCGCAAAATAGGTATCCTACCGCGGAATCTCTTGGTCGTATGGCAAAAAGTAGGTTTTATTAAATTTGAAAATCATTGAAAATTCTCAAAAAGAAAAAGTTCTTGGTTCGATAGAATCGCCGGATTTAACTTTTCGGTGCCCTAGTTTTTCTGTTTTTGTTGTTAGGTATATTCACTTCCAAAGGATTAGAGGAATCATTTATAAATATACTATCACAATATATATGTATTCACAATCTTAATTTTTACAATAAATTGATATCACTTCGATTAGAGAAGGAAGAAGTGTATTATGATATATGATATACCTTACCTATCACTGTTATGTTTATAAGATAAGACGTCTGTAAACGGCGGTGGTCAAGAGGTACGGAATGCAGAAAAACAAATAAATCGATTTTAATACTTGACAAACGCATACGATAATTTATTGTTTAGAATACACTCTTCACATTGATTCGATAAATTACGCATATTTGTGATACATATATACATAATAAGACCGACTTAATTTTTCGAGAATTATACTTGTGAGTTTTCGGGCCTCCTATATTAATATTGAAGCTTTATTTCTAAATATTTTACTATCAATTTGCATATTTATAACTGAAAATACGTGGAATACGAAGTACAAGATAAAAAGCATTGCAATTTTTGATATCATATATACAAATTTACGAATCGTTAAATTTTCAAAGAAAATTTATTGCATTGGATTTTTTCATCTTGAATTATGTTTCACATTCGACCAAATGTAAATGCATTTGTAATGGCGAGAGATTCATTTGTTTTTTTATTGACTAGCAACATGCTATTTTTCCCATAAAATGCAGCATAAACTTGAACTTTGTGTAGAAGATATAATAGACAATATGTAGTATGTGGTACCTATATGGATAGTATATATGTATATAACATCTCTGCCTACGTAAATTTGTTCCTTTGCTTTGAACTTGGTTATTATTATTGGTAATAACATCTCAATTAATAGAAAATACAGTTTTCACATAGATTTACAAATATTGCAATAAGTTTTTATTATAATTCTTATCATTAAAAAGTGCTGAAACTATAACGAAGTGATCATAAATGCTATAAGTCCTGTGCAAACATATAATTTTTAATCAGAAGTTTAAATAACCGAAATAGTTCTAACTAGGAAAACAAAGTAGGTACACCTAATTCTGTTTTTACACGGTAGGTACGTTCCAGACAAAATCGCATAAAAAAAAAACGTGTGAAAAAAGACATTAAGTAGATACATAGAAAAAAGGGGATTAGTTCCATATTCTTCAACCCTGTAAAAAATAGTTAAAATAAAATGATTCATACAAAAAAAGCTATTATGCACAGTTTATTTCATAAAAACAAAAGGCAATTCAAATCTCAAAGTAAAAGTAACATAAATATAAAATTAGAAAGGGGAATTCCCTAACTATTTTATAAATATCTAACAGATAGAAAAAAAAATTCTAAAAGATTATGGTTAGTAAAAATATTTTTCTTTAAAATTTCAATCAAATAGGTTTTTTTAATCGTGCTAAATTGAATGAAATCGTGGGAAAACCGGAATACATTTTTTTTTCTAGACCGTGTAAAAAAAGACCGTGAAAAAACAGAATTGGGTGTAATCACTTTTGGCGATGCCCTAGGCCGGTGAGATATTTGCCTCAAATGTAACTCAGAACGAAAAGTGGATATGCCCGAAAATATTTTGTATGACTAAATTATGTGAATTTTTTGTAGATTTTCTGTTTTTTACCTGCGGCAACTGTAAACTGTAAACGTTTAAATTGACCTTGGCTGTGAAATCAACTGAAAATGGCTGCCCTCCACTTAGTTCAAATTATAAAACTTCAGAAAACGTTTTTCCTTCATCAAAAATCCAACAAATTCCACCCTGTCTGACCATTCGACCCGCCCCCAACTGCCCTAAGTCAGTTAGAATTAGATCGAAAAGCGGCGGGAGCGCCACCCCCAAAAAGTTCGCCTAACATGTCACGCCACACCGTTGTCCCCGTGTGTTGCAGCAACATTGTATCGGCGCTCGCCGGCCGCCAGCCGATAAATTCGCAGTTTTCCCACCCCTCAGTCGGCGGAGCGCGCGCCGCACGGCCACCTCATTTCCCTATTTAGCCGGCCTAGAGGCGCACCGCATCGCATCCGCGGCAGACAGTTCCTGATCACTTCGCTTATGTGTCTTGTCTGTATATAAGCGCGCCCCTTATAGAAAGGGGTTGGTTGGGGTAGGAGGCATCCGTCCTCCTCCTCTTCCCGAATTCCCACACACTTTGAAGACGGGCCGGGCCGGCGGCGAACCACACCGCAGCAGCGGAACACCAAAAAAAAGAAAAAAAATTTAAAAAGAAACAAAATGGAAAGCGAATCACTCTCCCTTGAATGAAAGGGAAAATTCCTCTTTTGTCACAGCGCACGCACACCATCGCATCGTGTTTATGCTTTTAATGCGGATTCACGGAAAATTGAGGCTTCAGAAATTATTGTGTGCGTGCGTAAGTGCGATTCGGAAGGAGAGGAGAGACGACTCAATTTTGAGTGGGTTTTTTTCATATTCACTCAGCTCGGAAAATGCATCGCGGTGGCATCGCATTCCACAGAAAATGAGAGTTCTCCTGTATATAAGGCGATTGCAAGAGTAGTGGTGCCTGTGCCGTTGTGTGTGACGGAAAAGTAGAGGAAGGTCGGGAGGTGGCTGAGCGCTCGCCCGCTGTAAATAAGCGAAAACCACTCACTCCGGCTGCTCAGTCTCAAGTAAATAACTCCTCCGAATGAGTGGCTTTCTGCTGAAGCGGCGAAACTGAGAGTGAGAGAGTGTTCGTGTGGGAGTGTGTGTGCCGTCGGAGTTTTGTCGTTGGTTCGCCTGGTTAGATTTGTTTGAAGGGGGCGGGGGCAGGCGGGCAGGTATTTAAAGAACCGGACGGTGTGTGTGTGAGTGAGGCTCTCCCGACGCGGCTATGTACAGCGTCGCGGCACGACGGCACACAGGAGGCCGGCTGGCTTCGCGTCGCAGCTCGCCGTATTCGAGTCTCTGCCGCCGCCTCGCTGAGTTTTTCGTCTTTTGCATTTTGATCTGTTCGGAGATCGGGCGGCTCAAAGTGCTGTCATTTCTTGAACGTTTCGTCATTCCGACTCGAGAGCGGGACGGGTCAGCACGCGAAGAATTTTCAGTCCGCACTCCGGTTTCTTGTTGAGCTGAAGAATTTAGACACTAATCAGCAAGTAAATTTTGTTCCCTCAATGGATTAAAAAAAAACATAATTTAATAATAATAATGAGTCAGAAAAAACTATAAACAAAGTGACAAAGAAGAGATTAAGTGAAAACAATTCTACCTCATTCGACACATATTAAATCCGCGCCGCGCCGGAAGTCCAGAAAACGTTCGTTTTCTCGTCTAAAATCTGTTTCTGTGAATACTTTTAGTCAATAAAAATTATTTTAGTTTTTGCCTCCAACATTGGAGACAAGGTGTAACGTATTTATTTAAGTCGTTTATTTTTGTTTCTTAAAATAATGAAAGGTGTTTCGGCGGAATTCTGAAATAAAAGTGTTTCCGGTCGTTCTGCAGAAAAGTGCAAGTTTAAAGAGCGACATTTTTTTAGTGAAAAAGCCTAACAAAGTTCAGTGGATGCAGTGGTTACAGTTACTTTTTTGAAACGGATGTTATCAACTGCCAAAAGTGAAGGTTTTATTTTTCTGCAGTTATTTTGTGCGCGGTATTTAAAGTGGTATATACGTAAAAATTAAGCCGACAAAACACAGGGAAACGGAAATTCCCTCAATGGATGTGTGAAGACAAACAGATTTCTGCAAAACGAAAGCAATGTACAAGGATTGTGATTAAAACTAGAGTGGTTTTAGTAAGTGTTTTAGTCGAAAAATAAAATATTATAGTTAGGAAAAAAATAAGAAAAACGTGAAAATACCTCATTACTCCCCCGAGACCGATTATGAGACCATCTGGGAACAGTTCAAACGAATCTCGGGAATAAGCGAAAAATGACTCTAAAAAAAGTAACAATTTTTCAAAGTGCAAACTAGGACTAGATCTGTGAATTTGTTTCGTTCGTTTTTTATTTTTTATTTTTGTTTTCATCTGAATGCTGGAGCGCCTGCTATCTACAGATCGTAAGATGATTATGCTGCAGCAGATGTCGGCGTCTCACTTCGCAGGCCAAAAGATCGCATCACCTGTTACCGCAATGATAACATCAACCTCACCAGTGTCATCACCTTCTTCAAATTTGGAGTCGCCGCCGCCACCACCACCGCCCCCCATGGACGAGAGGGCCGACTCGCCGCCGCCCACAGCCTCAACGGTCATCAAGGGCGAGCGCAGCAGCGATCACATTGAGCACCACCAGCAGCAGCAGCAGCAGCAACGGCCGATTGTCATCCGGCGGCGCTCCGTCTCGTCAGCTAGTCCTCCGCAAGCAACATCACCACACCACCACCATCACAGCCACCTGGTCCTGTACAACCACCTCAGGCAGTGCAGATCGCCGCCCCAGAGGCTGTCCGGGTCAGAGTCACCCTGTGACCCCAAGGACGAAAGGGACGTGATGGGGCTCAAAGGCGACCCGGAGCTCCAGCACCAGCGAAGGAGTGTTGCTGCCAGCGACGAGGACGACGAGTTCAGCGACGACAGGAGACACTACTCCAACTACGCTGACGACTCCGACTCCGAGGGGCGGAGGTTCGAGGACGGGGGCCGCAACTTGTGCAACGAAGACGACGACGACGACGAAAGACCTCTGGACCTATCTCTTAGCACAGCACTCGGCAGGAGACGGGGCAGGACATACTCCGGAACTGACTCCGACGACTCCGGGGGACCCGGGGAAGATAAAGGACAGGGACGGGCCTACAAGAAGAGTCTGATGAAGAGATACTGTAAGTTTGCTTCGTTCTTAAATATATGCCAAAAATTCGAAATTAGTTGAAAAACTAGCTCTTAACATACATAGCAATTAAGGAGAACAATTAAGTATTAGCTGTAGATTAACAGCGGTTAACTGGCTACCATAAATCGAATAAAATCCTAATCGGACGTAGTCTTGCGTTTTGGCTTATAATTTTAACGTCGTTGCTTACTAAATAAATAAGTCAACGTGACCCTCCGTTCCCCTCCCCAAATTGAAGTTCTGGATCCACGCCTGTAAGTACAACAAGCACCAAACTTCCTCGTAGGTTTTTTTAATAAAATTTAAAATTATAGCTTTAAAATATAGTCTGTACTATCTAATATATTTTTCGGATAAAACAATCAAATTTCCATTCCAGCGATATCCCACATGACCGATTGAAAAACCAATTTTGCTTCTTAACCCTGTCCAAAATAAGTATTATTAACTATACTAAATTTCAATTGAGACACAGAACAGTTTTATACCAAACTACATATTTTACACCCTTAGAATGTAAATTCTATCGACAATACACATTTATTGAAGAAAAAGGCGCCAAGAAATCAGAAGTAATTAGATTATTCGGAAGATACTATCGCTTAACTTTTATAATGTAAACATTTATTACATATTTCGAAGTAGTTTGTCAACAAAAGGAAACGATTCAGAAGTTCATGGGTTTAAAAACGAAAAGACTGAGAAAGTGTCTATACCTACGTCAACTTTTATACATTTTATTAATAATGTGCAAAACGAGTGTTAAGCAGCGCCATCTATCGAATCAATAGAGAATAATTTCCCTTCCAGCAGGACGGTAAAAATGATATGCTACACGTGCCTGGGATGATGCCAGTAATGCTAGACGGGCGTCGATATAATAATGAAATCAACAAATTCTTTTGATGGGCCCGCCCACCTGTTAACACATGTGAATTGGCGCATGCAAACTCTATGCTTAACAACCTCTACGTCATGTTTTGCACCATTGTCTATCATGCAGCTGACTATTGTAATATAATTCTTGTTTATTTGTTTAGTAGACGGGATTGTTACAGTGTTTGCTTAGTTAGAATTTCTCATTGGTTGAATTTAAATTGTATCTTGTTTTTCTTTAAATGGAATGCAATGAATGGGTACCAAACTATGTTTTCGCATTATAGATTGTTAATATTTTTCAAAAAAGTACAATAGCATGGAACAAATTTGTGACATGCTGGTAATTGAACGTTAAGACGCATTTCAAACTTGTAATTGTTACAATAATTTTTAATTACAGTGACCTTTGTACCTAATCCTTTTTATTTTGATTTCCTACTAAGTTTCATTTTATTTGATACTCACTAAAAAATATCGTTTATGCGCATTTGTCTGTGGAATTTCTCTGTAATTGAAACATATTTATAATTTAATGTAATTAATACATTTATACTATAATTTCGGCATATTTTAGAATATGAATTTATGATTACGTAGAAACTAGTTATCCTACACTCTTAAAAATAATTAATAACTTTGCAACGTTAAACGTTAGCGAATTAATATCAATCTTTCGAGGTCTCAAAAATAAATGGAAATAGATAAGAAAAAAGAGAATAATCTTCGTTATAAAAGAACCTTTTACCCTTCCAATATATGATATGACTTTCACAAATATTCAACTAATGTGTATTTCCTGCAAAACTGTAGCTTCATTACCCGTTAATGATCATTAAACAACTATTTGATAAATTAGTGACTGTATGTCTAGGATGTATTGAAATTCCGCTTATTGCGATACGAGCATAACTTTTTGTCAGAAAGAAGGAGTTTACGTTATAATCGTTGCCCCACCACCTAAACATTTTGCGATCTCTTCGTAGGTATATCCTTTTTCATTAGCCTCTTTTCCCCGGTGATTAATTAAGACGTTTCGAGGTATTATGGTCATTTTAATCGTGATTCGCACTAAATTTAAATTTTCTTTATAAGTATCAAATAAAGTAAATTTTTATGAATAGTGTCCACAATTAATTCCACTAGTTTATACGTATAGTTATAGAATGAATAATGAATCATAACGACAAACTTCTTGCATTCATTATTCACCTTAAGGTGTTTATGTTGGGGCCTCGGGTAGCATGGTTGGCTTAGCGGTTTGACTGTGAGTATGCCGTTCCGAGGTTGCGGGTTCAATACCCACATGAAAACCATGATTTAAGATTAAAAACAATAAACAAAAATATGTTGCACAAAAAAGAGCCATAGTTCTTAGTTGGTAACAATTAATTAAAAGTGTTTATGATGTTTAAAGCATCTTTTGTTTTCAATTGATGCCTGCTCCCAACCCATCCAGCATATTAAAAACTTGTAATTCGGCTACCCATGAAAAATGTCATTCTTTTGCATATGCGAAAAGTTGTCAAACCTTAATAACCATTCAATTGCAGTGACAAAAATTTTAAAGGGTCGCAGAGCTTTAAAATTGTTCCTCGTCGTCCTTCTTAAACCTTTCACTCTGGTTGCTCCGTGGCTGAATAAGCGTTTTACCCCCACAGTGAACCTTTTCTAAACGGCGGCGTAATCAACTAGAACAGAAAGTGAGGGGGTAAAATACAAAAAAAAGAACGTTAAAAAAGAGTAAGAAAAATAGGGCAATGTTGCTCTGGCCCCGATCTGGGGCCACCAACTACCCGCTAGAGAACATCCGCATAAGAAGAAGAAGAAGTGTGTTTCCCTCAGGTGACCTAGTTTACAGGGTGCGCGAGAAGGCGGTCCTCCAGCCCTCAGCGCTCCCTCCCAACTAAAGAAAAAGAATTTCTCTGTTAATTTACAACGCGCATACATGCGATTAACTCGAGTCCTTTGAGGAAACGAAAAATTTCGTCCATTTCCTCGACGTCGTTGGTAATATTTTCCTTTTTTTTTTTTTTTCCTTTTCATCTATTCCCGCGGCAGAATGCCGCGAAAAGAAGGTCACGATGCCAGTGACTTTCTTCCTTCTAATGACAGGGCTGGAAGCTGAGACTTTTGATTTTATTGAACCGGAGCACACCTCATCCCCGGGTCAATTAGCGCTCGGATTTGGGTTTTCCCGGGGGTTTTTTCTGTGTCGCCCCAGCAAAGAAATATCTCGCTGTTGTGCACCCCTTCATTGATAGATGATCGATTCGAGGAGAATCTGAGAACTTAATTGAGGGGTTGATGCAGCAGGCTAGAGTCGGAGCTTCGAGGAATCCTTAAAAATGGGTTAATGGGATGCAAAACTCAATGACTGGAATTTGAAATGTTGGTTCCCAGGCTGCCCTCGTTGAATGGACGCAGGGGTTTTTATCTGCTTGTCGAGGAAGCCTAGGAAGTTGCTAGCTTCAGAAACACTTCAGCTTCTATTTATAGTTCTTCTTATTTTCGATTTTCAGACTTAGACGTTATTTATAGATTTTATGGAACGTATCTGATAATAGCCTATGATCAGCAGAAGGTCGACACAAAATCTTTCCCCCAATTTAGCACAAGTGGTCGGCCCTACACCGAATTGTCTGTCATATACCTTTTAAACCATTACCTTCTAAACCAAATTAAAATTTTTATTTTTTTTTTATATTTTAAAAATGGAAAACCGCAAAAAAAAATTATATTCGACCCATCGTCAAAAATGATGGGTTTAAGGCTAGCGGCTGAACAGCAAAGGACGTCAAAGAAAAAACTTTTTTCGGTTAAGACAAATGTCGTGTGTCACTTTGAGACGTTCTGACTGTCTCAGGAGGAGACAGGATAGGACGTGCAAATTATAAAATTATTTTCGGTATTTTTTCGCCATTACTTCACTAGAGAGCTGACAACCAGCCGTTCTCAAAAATGTTCACCTCACCTTATGAAATATTCAGCTGAACTTGAGCTGCTAAAAGTAAGGTTAAGGTGGTCCTTATGGCGCCGCTAATAGCACAAAAGGGCCACCAGAGGTATATTTTTAATCAAAAAAAACAAAAATGTGAGACGTGCGCTTGTTGATGCTGTCGTGATGAAATTTTGTTTTTAGCAAAATTTTCCGTCAACTCGCCATTTGCTTCAGATATTATTGAGTAATAAGGGAGAGCCGTTTTTTTTTTGTGGCTTTGAAGATGGTTTTTTAATTGGGCTAGACATTTTTGCTTTTTATTTTTTGAGCGACTTCCGGTAGGTAGGGTGTTGAATAATTGACTAGGTGGGTGTTGGCATTTTTTTTTAATGCTTTAAACTTGAGATTAATTGTGAGGGAAGTTGATATAATATGATTTATTTTAGTGGTGATAAATTGCTAGAGATATTTTTGTTTTTTACCACTAAACAAATATAATTTCCCCGTTGCGTAAGTATTTTTTTTAAGTTATTTGTCTTTATAACCTTGACAAAGGACTGAGCTAGGTAAATATAGGATTTGCTAGGTTTTCTATGTAATAATATAATGCTCAAAATGGTAAATGAAGAAAATTCGAAAACCTCTTCCCGTACAAATAAATTCGGCTACTCACAATATCTTGTAATAACTGTAAGAAATGTGACAAACTGACATAGACTTGTAGTAAGAACTGAACCATGATTGTAAGATTTTAACCGTTATCTTTACCAGAAATCAACTATTGCATAATATATGGTCCGTAATCAAAATCACTTGTCTGACTCGTGATATTAATGTTTGGTCAAAACTTCTAACCACGAGTCAGACTTGTTATTTTAGGCGAAGGGATTAAATTTCCTCAATTAGTAAGAAATAACTATTATAAGAAAACATATTTTCTGAAAAAATTTTGAATAACCATTACCACACGCATTTAGCCGTTTTTTAAAAAATGCGATAGATATTGACGTCATCTATCGGTCAGCACTCAAACAGTCGTCTTTAAAGAATCTACTTACTGCAAATACGGTTTGCTGAGTTTATCACAGAAATGTCCCAATCTCCAATCGATACCTAAAAAACCCATGAAAGTGCCTACAAAAATTCCAGAACAACCTCAATAACTTCATCGAAATTCTCCACATGTTTGGAATCTGAGTCACCTCCCATAAGCTTACTTTCGGGACTTTAATAACTCCCATCTAACCCCTACTTAAAAAATATTAAACCGGAAACCACACGGCGAAATACCACCCCCTCATACCTGTGTGCGCCTACTTATTTTATGTTTATCCGAATTGCAATATTTCCACGTGTGCCTTCTTAAAGTGCTTGCCTCAAAGCGAAATTCTTTTTCTTCCTGAAATGTAAGGCTGGATAAAAAAAAAAAAGCGAAACGAAAAGAAATATTACAAAAGAAAGAATCCACGGCTGGCTTTTCACTTTCATTAAGCGATCTTACGTCATCCGCCAGCCGTATGTGAGGTAACTAAACCGCCTGTAAAGGAAAGCTTTTTATTTTTCTACATCCGAAAAATTTGTTGAATTCGTTTCGTGAACAATTCACCGACGCGCCTCCTTGGATTGCCTTTCATCTTTGTAATTCACGACAATCTGGGAATCAGGTAGCGCTAATTAGCGAAGTTCTAAGACCCGTTCTGAGGTGCTAATCAATACCACGTCCGCCACCAGATACCTGAGTGTGGCTTGAACAACTTTAAAGGGGAAGTCGCCTTGGTGATACATAATTTCACCCAGGAAATGGATTTGTTTTTTTTTTTTTTTTTGCCTTAATGCTTAAAGGCTCGAAAGTGCCGGAAATCGGTAGGCATGCGTATTGGCAGGCCTGTCCCAAATGCTGTCCTAAGGACACCGGATCAGCTGACATGTACAAATGCCGGTGCCGGTACATTTTGCCCCAACCCTCCCGTCCACGCGGACGTCAAAGCTTTCGGGCAGTCTTTCTCCAGTATCGCCCTGAATAATTCACGTTAGCCAGAGTGCGAGGGAGCGTCTAAAGATGGAGCGATTTATTAGGAGCACCAAAAGTCGGGTGGCTGTTGTCAGGCCTACTCGCCTTCGAAAAAATCGATGTAACTTTCACTAACACTTTCATTTCGCGGCAAAAGCTCGGAAATGCTAGAAAATGCAGAAAATGTGGGGGCCTACAGAACCAGAGCAAGAGCCCGCGCATTGTGGGCGGATAGCGGGTCGGGTAGGCTCCTGTCGGCCTTACCACCCCCTCCCCCTTTCTTTGCGTCTGTGTGCGTGGATTTGTATGCAGCTGTGTGCTCGCTTGGAAAAGCGACTTTCCGATACAAAACCACCAGAACGCCGCAACAACAAAATACAAAAAAGTACATGACCTAGTTAACGTGATTTTTTGTTGTGTATGTACCTAGGCTACCGGCGATTTTCCTCTGGCACCCGGTTATCCGGCGGCAAGCGACTGAATCCTTCTCGCGCTAAAGCTGCTTTTTTTTTTATAGATGTGGTGTGGGTTAGACTTTTTCACCGTTTTTCGGCGCCAAGGTCCATTCGCGCGACGGATATCAGTGCTTAAGGAACCTTCGACGCTCTAACAATATAACGGTACTCATACCGCTTGGCCTAACTGGATTTTTGTAATACAGCGCCCTCTATACGGCGAAAAACGAACTAAGCTGGGGATGGATGGTACATACCTGAAAAATGTGTGTACCTACATCTGAGAGTAAAATTGAAAGTTTTCGCTTTGCCTATGAAGCGCTGCTGCTGGTGCTGCTGGAGTTTTTGGCAGGCGCATTAATGGCCCTCCCACACTGCCGCCATGCTCCCGTCGGTCGGTGTATACAGCTAGAAGCCGTTTTCCATCATCATCCTCATCACCGACTTTGATATAGCGGAGCTGGCTGGGCGCAGGGATAGAATTTTCGGAGCTGTTCGGATCCTTGTAAAATCTCTCCTGTTGCTAACTCGACTGTGATATAGGAAGTCGACCTCTTGATTCATGTTAATCAATAACAGTGGGAAAAGGGAAAGTAGAAAAGCTGTGTGCTGTTGCTAACGGATGAGGTGAGGCATATTAATCCCGCTCTGATGGACACAATAGAGTTCTTTTCTTTTGGGAGGGGGAAAATGATTCCATTTTTTTTTTATAGCTACTACCGTATGGGAAAATATCTGTGGCCTCAACGATTTGTTTGGCCAATGATGGGGTGGCACTTTTTCTATTTGGGGGTTTATTCAATGGCTGATTGATTCTGAATTTGGAAAGGATTTATGGACCTTAGAAAGTAAGATTTTTTTTTCTTGTATATAGTAGGAATGGAAAGCTTTTTGCGGTTTCACCATTTATCTGTTTTTTATGATTATGAGAAATTCAGAACTTATTGGAAATATGGGAGAAGAGAAAACTTCAATTTTTGTGGATCGTTTGTTTTTCAAAAGAATATCTAATCATTTGCGAAGTGTGTCATCGTAGCTATAGAAATATAAAAATAATAATCAGTATAATAGCTACTACATTGTAAGAGGAGCATTATCTATCGACAAATATCTACGTGAAGGTTGTTTTATCCGAGCAGACGTTTTTTTTAGGTTATCTACACATAAATAATCATTTAATATAAAAATAATAATATTTGAAAGTACAATTGTAGCATTTATTATATCACCGAATTGTAATAACGATGACGACTTCGATAACGATGAGTTCGAGAGAGGTACGTGATAGATAAGAATTGACTTAGAACTGATCAATTAAAGTTAATCTTAATAGTTATTAAAGATCAGTTATTTTCGAATGGAAGATTGTGGGAATTACTATGTAATCAATTTTAATTTTTTTTAAAAAAATATATTCGTTTCTGAGATTAATTTAGGTTAATGCAACTAGAATGTCTTAATGTCTGGAATGTTGGTTTAGATTTACTGGATTTGGTTTGAATTAAATAAATTTGGTGCTTTCATAGTACCTAATATGATTATATTTTATTTCCAAAATAAGAAGAGAATAGAGAGTACCTACAGAATAGGAAAATATACATTTATAATATGATTGTTGACATACACATTCCTAAATTTCAAAATATTGGTTAGTTCATATTTCGTAAGCTTGGAATTCTAAACTACGTTTTGAGAAAAGTTTGGACAAAAATCTACATTACTGCAAAACCGAATTTTTATATCATTACCTTAAATCTCAAATTCCATACTCCACTAATCATCACTTATAATGGCCTTCAGTGCAACCATAAACAGACCTTATCAAAAAATGCCTCTTCCAAAAATAATCACATGTTGCAACTGTTAACGCTTTTCACAAAAAGCATTTAATTTTTCCTTCAATTTGCAATTTGCTCGCCTAGTTGAATAGCTTGACCCATTTGCCGCCGATCGATCGGGCAATAGTGCAGACGATCGAGCTCGATCTTCGGAGATCTTCGCAACCTCTCAACTTTGTCCAATTGAAGAAAGTTACACAATCTTCTCCCCCAGCCTAGCGCCGCGCCAAAATAATAAGAGAATTAAAGAAAACAAAAACCAGCCTATGTAAACGGCAGGTAGGCGTAAAAGGAAAACTTTCAATGATTCGCCATTGACGACCATGACCTACCTCTCAAGTCTCGCTTGTTTTTGATGTGCCTCAACGAGCGCCGAGCGAGTGTCGGTTGTTAATAAACTCTACATGCGCCCCCCCGCGCTCGTTGGTTTTATTCAAGCAAGAATAAACCAGAAATAACAACTGCGTCCGCAAATCGCACTTATACCACACCTTTCCCGCTCAGCGGTGGAGGTATACCGCAGTACCGCGCGTCGATACCGCACACCATCGCCAGTTAGCAGGGCATCATTACGCCTGTATTTGGTTCGTCGCCGCGTCGAAAGCTGCCAATTACTTGCGATTTATCGCTCGGGTCCGTATCTCATTTTGACTACGATTTTTACTTTTTTTTCCCATCTGAAATAAATTTTACCCGCGAAGAAAGTAAAATCTCTCACAATATGTGCGACTCGCGGAAAAACTGCACTTTGTCGCTAGGCCAGATAATAATAACCTGACTGAGTGCCGGTGCTGGGGGGAAGTGAGAGCTTTTAAAGTTTGCCTATATCTTTTCGAGCTCACTTGATTTCCGTTTTATTTGACATGAAAATTTTTGCAAGTACTTAACCTCAATCGGATTTTTTTTTTCTTTCCTCTTCACTACTTCACTCGATGCGAGTTAAGAAATTTGCAGGCGAACTGTGTGTTGTGCGTGGTGTGGAGCGTTTTTCCCTCAAATTATGACGAAACTTGCAGTTATGGGAGGTGTGAAGTAACATGCCTACTTATGATTGGAAAAACTTTCGTTCTGGCTGACCTTTTCTGATAATTTTCATTTTCAACTTATCTTCTTTTTTTTATAAGATATGTCTACCTATCAAACTTGCAATTCCATGGATCGTTTTTGTGGTGATCGAGGTGGTTTTGAAGGTCAAAATATTGTGGGTGGGTAATGGCTTGTGGAATCGGATATGAGATGAGGAAGAGGTTTTTCATGGAAATTAAAGTTAATTAACTTTTTAAGGTGACCAAATAAGCGATGTCGTGTATTTCTGATTAATGTATGCGATGTTTTTAGACGTGTTGTAACTACTATTATCATTCCTAAAATTATGGATGCGAGTGATTAAGACGATCTTAACTATTGCACTTACTTAAAGAGAATTTAAGAATTACTGCATGACCAAATAAAGATCATAATCAATAAATTAGACTGACAAATTTATTCGAACTTTCAATATATTAAAGCTAATTAAGTCAGATTCACTATTGTAAAATTAACTGAATATGATAAAATAGATCAATGGGCTAAAACTACATTACAATGTACATACAAATTTAATTTTACAACGTGGTTGTTTTCTTTAAGTTCTTTTAGTTCATCTTCTAAGATCTTAATAATATTAATAATCATAAAATAATTATAATTATTTATGAAATATAAAATAATTATAATTATTTATTAGAAATATTGTTAGTAGTAAATAAGTGACTAAACAGCTAATTTTTTTTTAGAAATTCATGACATTAACTGAGAGAAACTTGAATTAGTCTTGAATTTTTCATGGAAATTGATATATGAAGGTTCATAAATTACGTAAGGCTTTTGAAGGGACGGAGGTATCGGGAAAATCTTACTATTCCTTACGTTGAGCAAATTTCATGTTCAATTCATAGAAGTTATAAAAATAAATTCATTTATTTTCATTACGTCTATTTAAAATACTTTTTGCTGCTATATGATTGCCCCTTGGAAGAATAAACTAAGGAGCTTTTCTTCTGTTGCAGTTAATTGTAACACAATATAGAATACTTATACGATAAAAATATGTCGATGTAAGTAAAAAATAGAATCTTACACAAGAAATGGAGGGGGTCGCTGAAATTTTATGAACTCCACAGTTTCGAAAATGATCTTTACATAATTAGTGAACCGTCTCTATATAGGAGTTTCCGATCTGATAGTAAATTTCCTCAATTAGTGACCTCGAACCCTGTAAAACAATTTACATAAAAATTCGATGGCTAGAAAAGTAGGTTACGTGTTTCAAAGGGTTAAAATATTTCAAAGAGATATAATTAACATAGCATTTATTGTACACATTCAATTAAAATTGGTTTTTTGTTATCAAATCAAATCGTAGTATCTCTACGGAATTTTACTTTTGCGTGTTTCGAGACACAGTTGACCTTAAAAATACGTCGATTACATGAAATGAGAAGAATATTTGTGAATCATCCAATCCACTGACTTTTTGACATTTCAAAGTTTTTGTAGACTGTGTTCGTTCTATTATAAGAAATTTAATTAAGTAAACAAGATATGATTGTGAATTATATTAATTTATTTTTTTATTCTTTTATGTTTTTTAAATTGCATCAAAATAGTATTTAGTGAGGTAAAAAGCAGCATATACTGCTGTACAAGTTAAATACAAAACCCTTTTTGTCTGGCCGGGTGTTAAAAACTTCAGCCCAAAAAAAATTTGGCTGAAAAACAAACCAAAAAAGGCATCCACGGTGCCCTAAAAATAATTAGCTAACAAGGGCGCCAGACAATTCAATTATGTAGCCAGTCAAGTCAATCATATCATAAACAGTCAATACTCGTTAATTGAAGACCCTAAAATATTAATCTCCCCGCAATTAACTCAATTACCTTCGAAAACTGCACAAACCACCTGCATGCAGTTCATTAACTTTCGGTGCAATCCGCCGGCCCTACGCACAATCACTCACCCCATCACCCAACACGCAGGTAACTGAGTGCGTGCGCAAAATTCTATCGTGAAAACATGCAGGCCAGGTATCAAGTGAGTGAGATACGATCACAAAACATCGCGATGACAATCGGAAACGCGAGGTTTAAGCGCATTTTAAAACAATTAGAGTCCTCCCCGCCGCTCTTTTGCTCCTATTGCGGACTCGTTAACGCAATTAATTCAGGCGAAAATTCAACTTTTTCCCCAGACCGGGCAGCATATACCTGCTCGATTCGAAACCAAATCAAGTATCAATTTACATAATCGGCGATAAGTCATGAAACCGAAAAGCAAACAAGCGATCGTGCCGCGGTCGCCGCAGCCGGACTTAAGACGCAATCGCGACGACGACGACGACGACAGCGACAACAACGATGACGGGGGGGCAGTGCACTACCCTGGCTTAACCCTTTGGCCGCGGAAAGTGCGATCAAATCCATCGTTGAGTGGAAATTAATGATCATGAAATGCTCCTTCTCCCCAAAGGCAAAATAATTTCATCGTAAGCCACCAGGAGGCGCAACGGTAGCCAAACAGTTCAGCGGAAAACAACAGAAGGCCAAAATATGAAGAATAAAAAATGAATGCCTCAAAACGAGAAACACCGGCAGCAAAAGTAAATGACACAATCGCACGGCGCGGAGCACAAAAAGTGAAGAAGCAAAATAAGAAGAAGAAGAAGAGTAAAACGAAAAAAAAACTAATCAAAATCGCGAAACATTACAAGAAACAGGACAAATTGATAGGTTTATCGCCACACACACAGACGAGCGAGGCAGCTTTATCTATGAGGCCTTGAACTTGAGACGGACAAATCGTAAGATGTTGAGTGAATTCGAATACGCGAAGACGACAGCTCTTCTTGAGCGCAAAATACGAAGAAGAAGAAGAAGAAGAAGCGGCGAAGAGGAGCGGCAGAGAAACGACAGCACCAGCCGCGGCACGGACTTGAAGAATCCACAACGGCCCACAGCTCAAAAGTACGAAAAAAAAAATATATATATGTACATATATGCGAGGATTGACGGTGAAACGGATATACAACAAAAGAAAATAAATAAATAAAAAAAGGGAAAAGAGCAGAAAGGGGAGAAAATAAAAAAGGAAAAGCCCGCGTCTGTTGCCGCCGCCACAACCACACCACACCACACCAGCTCTACAGTCGCGGGCTCCACTAGCGCAGCCTGGTGGCTGGCCACACGGCTCCCCATTTGAACATATCGCGAACAAGCGCTTCGCTAAGTGTCACAATAATAAAAATAATTTGCTGACAAATTGGGGGAGGAAGACGGGGCTGCTAGGACAACTAGTCTATTGCTAACACTTTAGATTACTTGAGATTCTTACCGAACTCTTTCCAGAGCCGTAGGTGGCACAAAATAAAATATTCAAAATTATTTTTAACCTTCCCTTAAATGAAATGCTTCTTATGAAAGATATTGACACCTTGAAAGACAGACCAACAAGAATTACTAAACATTTTTTCGAAAAATGTGAGGATGTTCCTAACCCTTTAATTTGGCAACATTGCCAAGTTTAGGTTATTAATTAGTAATTAAATAGGTAAGTAAATGTTTAATTATAACGTTAATTTTTGGCCCGTATTATATATATTGTATTTCTAAGATGTAAACAATTAGCAAAACGTTCTAAACTCTTAAAACAAAAGAATTGTAAATCTCAATTAGAATATGTTAAGATAATGAAATAAAATGATGATGATGACTATTAACTTCCAAAAGCCGCGGCAGCACCACCAAACTACCGATCGCTAGCTATCAACCGCCTTCCTTAAGTAATTTGTAGGGCAGAGCAATTGTTTTCGCGATGAAATAAATCCGATGCCCTGGAAAAGGGAAGATTTCAATTGAAATTTATATTTGGCCGACGCAAACATACAGTACAACAAATGCTGGCATATTTTCTTTACCCAGAGAATGGAGATGGGGCGAAATGAAATTGGTTACCTATGTATGTACTAATTTAGAACATTATTGTCAACAGCACGTGCTACCGTTAATTTTAATAATTAATTTGGGGAAAACCAGCCCATTAAATCCTACTGTAGAGCTTTCGAGTATTTAGAAGAATTGAAAACAATTTCTATGCAATGTACTTCGGAAAAGTTATCGTTTTCTTGTCTGTAAGACATGTAGAAAACCTTTTTGGATGTAATGGAAGATATTAATTTACAGGATGCAAAATCAGATTATAAGAAATTATATAACTTAGCATTACTTATCTAAAGCGCTAAAGTTTGATACCACACTCGAAACATTTTGAATTGTAAGCAAAGACATTTCCAATATGGCTGTCGTTTTCTCACAAAAAAAAAAAAAATCGTTTACAATTTTATATGTACTTATGTATGTATAAACATTTTATCCTTCTGGCTAATTGTTCTACTCTAGTCTAGTAGACTAGATTATAAGAAGGTATTACACCTACTTGGGAAAAAAAATATATTGTTATTTTATTTTCCTTGAAACTATACTTTCTTAAAACTCCTTTTTATAAACCAAATATCTCGAGATCTACTCAACCCATTTTGATGATCTTTACACCACATATACTAGACAATATTGTCTAGTACGTAGCATAGGATTTCCTTAATAGATACCGCGTAAATTTTTTTCCCTATCCTTATGCTATATTTTAGCTATGACCTTTATTTAGAAAAACAAAAAATGTTTTTGTTTTTCAAATGATTCTTGAAAAAGAAAAAACTCCACCACCGGTAAGGATTTTTAAAAAAAGACTCCTCCGCGATATTTTAATGTTTTTTAATTAATAGTTCATAAAACGTAAATGTTTTTTGAGAAATAAGAATGATTGTAATAGTTGCGTCAAAAATAATTTTCATTTTTATACCTAGTCTGCCGAGCGCCAATGGTGTTGTAACCTCTTAAGTAGAAGAGGGGCTGAGTTTTTACTTATCCTATTATTGAAATTTTCGACGCGGTATAACATATATTTCCCTAATTTATGTAGTACCATAATAACTAAGTTTAATATCTGTATTAAAAATGACAAATAAAAGTAAAACACTTTAATTAAGCCTCCAGACCAGATGAGGAAAATTTTAAGGAAAGAAGAAAACAATGATATTTTTAAAAGCTATGCGCATTAACAGGAGTGTTCTTTTAATTATTACTTTGATGTTACTTTAAATATTTTTTATCTATTTGAATGTGGTGTTATCGGCGGACCCGGTAAAAATCGCAAACTAAGCGTCAATTGCATTGCCATTAACTAGGTCAGTTCTTATCAGATCCACCAAAGTGCATTTCCATGAAGCGATAATGACATGAAATTTTACAGGAGGTATCACGCGTCCGGCGCGGCGTCACTTAGAGGTGATTATTCGATTAAATTCCTTCTCTCTATCGCAGTTGGACGCGCAATCAAACGAGCTGCGAAAGATTTTTCCGTGGTGCAATAACGACAGCATGGTTTGGATCATTATCTCGCTGCATCGCGCCGAGTGCGCACTTGTCCCCATTCACACAGGAAAGTGCAAGTGAAAATGAAAGCTATTGAAAGCACATAAACAAATTTTCACCGTTATATGGTAGATGGAGGATTAGTTAGCGGGACCGAAACAGGTTTTCTATCTTCTTTGAAAGTTGACAAGGCACCCATGGGAATCTGGAAATTCACGTTGAAGCCGATAGACCTCCTCGAAAGATAGATTGTCGCAATTGCAACTTAAAAATATTGCATCGCGCGTGCATCTGCCGCGTCGCCCGCCCGTCTTTCATTCTGCATCCCCAGTTCAGCGCGTAGGTTGAACATGCACACGCCTTCCATGTCGACAATATCATCGATGCAAAACTTTTTAAAAGCGCACAAAATAAAGAAATAAAATAAATAAACGCAAAAAAAAAGCTTATTGAGGTAAGTAGGACATCTCCCATTCCCGCTTGCATCGCATTCAAGTCACATGAATTGCCTGCAGAGTGGCGGTGTGCGCTGCACCATGTGGCGAATGCAACGGAGGAGTTGGGGGTGGTGCAACGGAGCACATCATTGCCGCCAACAACCGATTTTGATCTGAATGCACCCGCTCTGGTCGCATGCGTCTGGCCTATTCGCCTACCAAATACCATTCGCGCTGCAACAGCAGCCTCTCTGCGTCAGTTGATCTTGCGGCGATCTTAGCGGGCAGCGGGCGGTATGAAAAACAACAAAACCGTCAACTGCAGCCGCACAGTGCAATATCAAGCTGGGAAAAACATTTCGCTCGCGTTAATCCTCCAATCCCACACCAGGCACATTCAGCCAGCAATCTGCTCCGGGTGGTATAATTTTTAACCCTTTTTTTCAAACCTCTGCTTCTACATATCCCCTCCACTTCCCCCATAACTTCCTTACCTGAGTCTTAGGCGGTAAGGTAAAAAATACCTTCATGTCGGAGTGTGTGATACAAAATGGCATACTATCTCGGAGAGTTATCTATCCGTTAGCAGAGGGGGGCCTGAAGGGTCTTCCTCGACTAGAACCAGCCTGACTGCATAGTGCAAAGTGCAACAGAAAATGATTGGACCATGGAAAGGAAGTTGGGTCTTGAGGCCGCAACAAGTTTTCCACGGTGTGGTACAGTGCGGCTGCTGGGGCGCTACTTTTATACTATACCTACTTAGGATGCGATGAAGATGTTTCTCGGTTTCTAGCTATTGCTGTCACGAGCACACTTAGTGGTTTCACGTAGCTTGCCCCAACTGGGTATGAAGGTGGCTGCAATAGAAGGTATCCACTGGACGTTTTCACTCGATGAAATGGAAAATGCCAAGAAACTCACCTCCGATGAATGAATAGCATGGAAAAGATGCCTGCCAGCCAGCCAGCCAGTTAGGCTACTCGACGCCTGCACACATATTATTTCTCTGGCGAGTGAAAATCTAGGTGAGAAAGGAAAAGCGGCGGAAAAAGCGAAAATAGTACTGTGCTGTTGCACACCGGCGATGAGGTTTCATTTTCCTATTGGAATTTCTATCGTTAATCACTTTTATTGATTATATTGAATGAGCGCACTTGCTGGCGGATTTCGTATAGGTGATTAGGTCACTTGAATTGTACAGCAAAATTACCGGATATTGGTAGTCGGTGGGGTTAATTGTACACAGAAATAAATAATTAGAAATCTTTTTTTGGTAATTTGGAAGTATCATTAGTTACTATCTATTAAAAGCCAGTGACTCCTATAGAAGCGAATTTCTAATTACTACACGCATGCTATTTTTATCATTCTTCAAGATAATTACCGCCCATCTATATTTCAATTAGTCATATTTTGGCCTACAATTTGTTACCACACTCAATATATTTTGTATAAAGAACAAATATAAAACACATTTACTTCATTTTCCGTTCGCCATTTTGGTTTTTCAAAATGTCCTCCACTGAATATACTTTCGAAACTGAGATAGAACAAATTATAAATATATGTATATCTGAAATTATCTAAATGGGTCTACCTTATTACAAATTAGGAATAATAATAATAACTTCCTATAAATCAGGTACAACCATATCAAGACCTTATTTGAAAAATATTCTATGAAAATTTCGCTTAAAAATATATTGGAAATCGGTTTCTTCAAAAATACTAATGTTTCCTTGTTATTTATCGTAAAGCGAAGAAAGAATTTGTTTAACATTTCAATACAAAATTGCTACAGACATACAGTTTTATGTTCAAGAGTTAGTGAATCAAGGTCTTTTAATTTACTAAATTTTTTAATCATTTTTGTCTAAAAGTTGCAAAGTATTTATTATATATATCGTATCCATGGTGTCAGAAGTGGGATAATTGGTTGAAAATGAAACCAAATAAATTGTCAAAGTGTCTTTAAAAAGTCTTCATAAATAACGCCAAGTACAAATTCGATTTAATGACTAAATATCGCGTGAAGAGCAAATATCACTAAAAATTAAAAGCATTTAGGTACTTTTCAGTATAAGCAGAAAAGTTGGCGCCTATTTCACATTTTCATTCACCTACATATCTGAAATTCTCCATTAAATTACTGCAATTTCTGCCCTTTAACCCCTGAGTAAAAGTGCCCACGGTTAAATCAATTTTCTTGCACTTCATCAAAGCGCGCCAAACTTTAAAAAATGCATTGGTGCACGGCTTGGAATTTTGCGTACAACTAACTCGCTTTCGTGCCGCCACACAGATTTTCCCTTACGTTATCAATCAGGTTACCATTTTCCGTTTCTAACCATGAAGAAAGAGAAATCTTACGTCCGTGTTGCTAGCTGCTAGAAAGACAGCTGTTTTCTTGGCTTTGATTTCATCCTCATTCCTCGTTTTATTTTTCTTTGTGCTTTTCTTAATTTTCCAAGCACGTTGCAATGTCGCGTGGTAAGAGTAACTGCCGAGTGTCTGTGCTTCATACTTCTTCATTTTTTTTCTCCTAACTCCTTTTTTACTGGCATTACTTCTTCTCAAGAGGGGGGGCTGCAGTACCGTGATTCATTTCATTGCTAATTTTAATCGTGTCTAATTGCCCGCTTGTTCTTCCTTCAACGTTTTATGGCACCTTAAGCTTTGTGGAATGGCTGTGGTGATTGGAAAAAGTGGAAAACTTGATTCAGTAGAAATTGCACTACAGGAGGTAGGTTGTCACTAACAAAATTACTTGAATATTACACGATTTAACTAGTTTTCTTTCTAGAAAATTAAGTTAAGATACTTGCCAGAATTTAAAAATGTATTAAAAAAAATTAGACAGCATTTTTAAAATTTTTCCTCAGAAAATCAGCAAAGTGAAGTGCAATGTACGTTTAGTCTTTCAAATTTCCTTCTTAACCTTATAGAGACATCGGGTCGTTTCCTTCTAAGATTCTTTAACACTCAACTGAATATTTAATGCTTTGAGATTCGATTCAAATCTAAGCACTTCCTATTTTTGTTTCGGCTCAAAAGTCAGCTGTTACCGCACAATTTATCCACAGTTTTTCTCTGTAATCGAAATTCGCACAACATGATGTCGCTTCAATCCCGATAATGATGATGCAATATGCAGTATTTTTAAGACATTTTACTCGTTTTATTACTCTTATCTGCGACTAAAGTTTAATCTTTACAATCTTCAACTGACTGACAATTTTACAGTCCTACGTTTGATGTACATTACAAATTTGCGTTACGGCTGGAGAAAAGGGTTAATTGCAATTCAAAAGAGTTTAAAAGTCGTCGAATAAAACTTTGGTTTTTATTTTTTATCTATCTTTTTCTGATTTGCCGTATACTCTTTACATTTTTATGGAAGAAAACAGACACAAGTCGAAGAAATGTCATGTCCTATTTCGAGGAATATGGTAATTTAAAAAAAAGCGTTTCAATTTCAAGTTTTTATTACAGGAATTAAAAAATTAGAAGCAGAAAATCGACTAGATCAACTAATTCAGAACATAATATTTGGAGCGATAGTAAACATTAATACACAATACAATTTTCTGAAAATGACTAAGTCCGCTTCTATGTTAATATCAATTTTATTCCAAGCAGTTTTTAACCAAAAAGCAAAATTTTGTTTCTAACATAATTTCATCCATTTTATTTATTTATTAATTTCCGTTAGAAATCAAAAACAAAACAAAAAACCCACCAACATTAATTTTGCTTTTCTGATTTTTATACAGTGGAACTTTGCTCCGACTATTTTAGGATTAAAAAATTATATCTGGTTTCAGTTTGAATTAAATTTGCGTAATGAGCTAAAATCGGAATAGCTTTATATCAGTTATTTAATATTTATGACGCGAAAGCCAGTTCTTTTACGAGTTCCTCACTGTGTAAACTTAACTTACTATCATTTGAATGTATCGTAGTAAGCATATAAAAAAGTCGTTTTATTGCTCTTAAAATTTATTATAAAAGGAACTCTAACAAAAAGAAAATAATAAATTATATGCTAACGTTTTCATAATATATTCAGTGGAAATGGCTAAAAAAGTTGTTGATTTAAAAATTATACCATGTTGCCCTGCAGAAAACCCATAATTTCATTGGCATAAAAAATGAAAACCAGACGCTGATTCGCACTCAGTTTTAATCATCCCAAGCAATAAGAAGACGAAGAAGATTTGAAATTGTTGCAGCAACTAAAAAATAATGATTGCACCGCACCGTGTGTCACAATAGATGATCAGCTGAATTGACTTTTAATTAAGTTATGTTGCACAAAGCGCCTAAAAAGAGTGAATTATGTAGAAAAAAAATAATAAAGCGAACAGATGTGACGTGCGGTTGTGATATTTTGGAAATGAATGTTGAGAAAATCAGAGGTTTTGCAGTCAAGAGAAATCTCGGGTAACCTTGGACTCGGCGCTAAGTCGTTGGGATTCGAATGGTTGGCGGTTGAATGGCTGTCATATTTTAGATTTGGTTTTGCCACTATTGCGCGCTGATTTATGAGGTGCAGCTCCTCTTTTGTTTAACGTATTTTTGTGTTATATTTTGAATGCAATTGTTTCTTTCAGGCTGTTTGTCTTATAATTTTAATTATAATAAATAATAAACAAAATGCATCACATATGAGTTTTCCAACATACTTAAATATAAAATATGATGGTATGTTATGTTTAACAAATGAAAAATAGAATTTTCGACCATTTTTTGTAGGATTTTTTTTTTAAATAAACGAGACTGGAATGTCTTTAATTCAATTCGGCCATAATTTGCATCGTTTGTTCAACTCCTTGTCTCTATCTGCTATGTTATGATTATCATTTACAATTAGAATATTCTTACTGAAATGTGTATTTCCAAACTATTTTGAATGAGGTTTACTCTTGCTCTTATAACAGGATTCCTGACTTAGCGAGCGTAACGAAGATTAAAAGTGATACAAATTATAACCATTTGGCCTGAAATTGTTACGTTTTGTTTTGAATTTTGAATAAATTGAATTGAATTGAACAAAATATATACATATATACATATATATATATATATATAATATTTAAGCTCAACAAACGTTCATTCGTAATTTTCGAAATTACTATGTCAATTCATATACCTACCCTGCCTCTCAGAGGAAATGTATTTATGAAGTCAGCAATAATTATTATAATTTATGACTTTGACTCCAATTTAATTCAAGAGACCAAAAATATATAAATATTTAACCAACACTGCTTTGAAATTTGAACAAAAATGAATTTATATATACTGAAAAATAACTATCATTAAACCCATTTAGTATAACAATGTGTGGGAGACGTGACACTTTTTCTGGGCCTGAAATGAGAATTGCGTTTCCGAAACGTCTGATCGAACCGAACTACTAAAAGTAACGATCCACGAACCAGATTATTATCCAAAGTGGGTGAAATCGTTAAAATCTAGTGTAATTTATCAAATTTTAACCAAAGCTTACATGTAAAAATATCTTAGGCCTTTTATTAACTTATGGTGCATAAACTAACTAAACAAACTGGTTGCATCAATTTGGTTCTCTATTTAATGCAGATTATAGGAATTGTTTGAACTGTTGTGGTATTAAATACAACTTGCATCAAATTTTTCCTCTAATATGTACATATATCTGATGCATGATCTTAAATTAGCCACATGACTAAGGCAGTAGGAAGAGATGAGTGAAATAATGTTGACTTTTATCTGAACCAGAATGGATAAAAACAGATTGGCATACGTTAAAAAAGCAAAAAAAAATTGAATTTACATATTTGCATGCTTTGCAATTGTATAAAATCAATTAAAAGCAGACTGTCCGAGTGCAGAAAAGAGTTGCGAACCATTCGGACGTTTAAAATAAAAATAATGTCAACGTCCACAGATCGTTGTCCGTGAACCTCAGCTGTGGTGTGAACCATTTCATAACTAGAAGTTGCTGCTATTTCTGCTTATAAATATGCAAATCAGCGCTTTGAAAATATTGTGACCCACTATTCAGTCGTTTCCGCGAAATGGCTCACACTTTTACTTGGGGCCCAAGCCACTGACCCATCAAGGTCAACGGAGCGCCTAAATTTTTGTTTGTAATAGCTACCCGCTTTGTGTGGTCACTTCTGCTGAAACCGATGCAAAGGGCTTTCATAATTCTACGAGTCTCGTCCAACGAAATGCTAATTGAATTCAGTCGTTGGTATCGCAACCGCTGGACAAAGCGCACTTGTTCCTTCTCAACCTAGGGCCATTAAAATTCAAAAGGTGTTCGTCGCTCAAAAACAATCCTTGTTCCTATTTTTCTTGTGATGTGCACAGTATTATTTTTCTTTTGCCGCAAAAAGCTTCTTCCGCTGATGTGCAACTCTTTCCACGAAATTTGACTGCGAAAGAATCGTGCGGTTGCGTCAAATAAAATAAAAAAAAAAAAGGAAATCTAAAACTGCGAAAAGTTTTCAAAGAGCTGAAACACTGTCGTGAAAGAAACCAAAACAAGCCGCAGAATTTCATTGGAATTAATAAACCTTGTAAATGACGGTAGCCAACGGAATAATGTAATTTTGGTGGAGGTGTGGATGTCCAACCTTGCCCAGAATAGCAACATTTCTCTGCACCGATGTTACGAGTTAGTGTAATGTGTGGGATCGCCATGTACGATATTTTGTTATGTAAAACCACATAACCACCGTGTCTCCAGCTAGTTAAGGCAACAAATAAAAGTTTTTATTGAAGAACACTTACAAATTGAAAGTGAAGCAGAAACAACTGAAAAATTTCGCTTTTGGCGGGAGTTTTATGCGCGTGCACAGAAATCGTTGCAATTTACTAGCCCCCAGAAATCTTCACTGCCGCGCCGTGTTTTGGGATGATTTTGAAACCTTCGCACGTACTTTAACAGATATGCATTGACCCACTATTTTTTATGATTTTTTTTTATCTTAGTAATGGGGCCTTTATGTTTATTTTTCTTTCTTTCTCAGTATTTTGAAATTCATTGAGCATAGTATGTTTTGATGGTTAGGAAGTTGATTGCTTTCGGAACTTTAAACTTATATAATGTGGGAAAACATTTAAGGAAGTGTATTGCTTAAAATCGTTGACCTCAACGTGTGTAAGCCCATGCATAATTTTAGAAGAGCCACTTTCATTCCCAAAACATATTTGAAAACCAAATTTGTTGTTTAATTCTGTGACGTTTTGTACTAGTCGCTTTGCCGAATTATTTTCAATTGTGTTTCCAGACCGACAATAAATTAGAATTTATTTAATGAGACGTCATAATTGATGGAATTTACTTAATTTGGTAATTTGATTTCAGTGAAAATTGGGGTTTAAAGCCTACACCATTTAATGTGAAAAACCTAATTATTCAAATCAAATCCAATGATTATATTTAGATTCTAAAGTTGTTATGCAAAAGACTTTTATCGAGCCTGTTTAATTTGTTAAATTGTATCACTGAGAGAAATTTTAGCTCAAGTAGCCATAGTTTATATAGATTCACTCCTATAATATCAGCGATTTTGGAGTACTAATAATTTATGGTAGGAGAAACCATAATGTATAGCACCCATGTTTAGTGCTCTGAAAGCCATTCTGTATAGAAATCAGAAGAAACTTATATAGGAAAAATTGAAGTGCTACGAACAAAAATTTATAGATTTCCGTAATACATCATTGGGAAAAAACGCAATATAACATAGAAGCGCTCTTTCGGAAGATGTACCTATTTTATAATATACATATAGCGTTCTGAGCAAGACAATATTGCTAACGGATCTATAACTATCTTGGCTTATAAAATAAACGATCGGAGCTTGCTGTTATTCTTGCTTACTTTATAGATGGCCATATTGTACAATTGGCGAAGTAATAATTATGATGTTGTACATTACTTTTTCCTTGCTATAAAACGGTTTATAGTTATTGCTCAATTGATTATCCTATATGGTTTTTTTACTATATATTATTAAACGGGTTTCAATTATTATATAATTTGTTTTCCTATAAAGCTGATGCAATGCTATACAGGCAAATTTTGCAATTCCGATTTTTCTCATTGTATATTTGGTTCATTTTCGGAATACCTACATATGTATCTGCAAAATAATTTTGAAATGCTTCAGACGCGATAAATTATAAATATTTATCTTATATTATAGTGATTTCAAAACAACTTGTTAAATAGTAATTAATATATAGTAAAATACAGTCAATAATATTCGCAATACTCCAAGTGAACTAGAAGCTAGCCAAAACTTTAGAAAAATACTTGAATACCTATGTAAGTAAAAAACCGCCTTCCTTAATTTAAATCGAATTGACTATAAAAAATCGTCCAAATATAAAACAACATTTCCCATTAACGCATTGGCATTTCTCAGAACACAAAAGAATTTGTAAATACGTTTTTATAAACTGCCACGGAATCTGGTACAAATCCTGGTTTGTCTTTTATCTCCCACACGGAAAAATTTCCTGATAGAAAAGCAATCAATTACAAGGCGAAGTCGCACTGTCACCCACTATATCAAATTGTCCAGCCACTTGAACCGTGCTTTAGCAAATTCTAATAACTCTTTGCATTCATAAACAACGGCGCCAGGCGTCGACAGACAGCGCACAAATCAGGAAATTCTAAACGTTACAAAATCGACTCGTCTAGAACTACTCGCCTCAGTCGGCTATGCCATGGGAGTAGTAAACTTAAGTCGACTTCCTCAATTATCGACAAACAAAATTTATACGCATCCGTCGAACGGGCCATGGACCGTGCTCGAAAACAAAAACTTGCAAAATCAGAAGTCGTCGTGCCTATAATAATAAATTTTCGTCTGAGATTTGTATATTTAACAAAAAAGGCCGAAACGTGTTTTTTCCCCGGTGTGACACCTGTTTCGCCAAATTAAAAGTAAAAATTTTTGTTGTGAACTGACCAAACCGGCGGCACAAGTAATGAGCGCTGTGCCCGCCGAACGCCGCCAGATCAGATCTCGCGGGGAGGCATTTCCTTCGTGGAACGGAAGTGAAAGTGATTCAAAGCAACTTCGACGGATTTTTGCATCTCTTAAGATATCACTGCTGGGACCATCTACTTACAGGGCTCGGAAAAGAAATATACCACTTTCAACTAATTTTCCAATCAGAGTTAAATGGTTCAAAGTACATATCTATAGGTAGGTTATTTAAGTCTGCATAGTTAGACATTTCCAACCAGTTTTCCGGATCAAAATACCTATGTACGGTCAAGAACTTTACCACTCAAGAAAATATTTTACTATAATAAGTTAATCCTCTCGGAATATTACTATTATACCGCACCTTATTTATTATATTATTTAAACCTTTTCTATCTAAAATTAGTATTCAATTCAATACTCATACAGATTATCCCCGATCTTCCGTCTAAACCAGTTGGATGTAAAATCAAGATAAAACATCGAACAATTTGCTTTTCAAGAATGATTGAATAGTATTTTCGTAATGATTCTGAGCCATGTTTGATGGGAATCAGTTCACAGTTTGTGTGATCTTACTATTATATATAAAATTTTGAATTTGCGCTCAAATGATCATGTTTGCATTATGTAAAATGACAAAATTACCAATAGATACATACATAAATTCGATTTATAATAAAAATGCATATGTATTTTGCTTCTAATAATTTTAATTTTTTTTAACATGTACAGTACATATCAAGTGTCTTCGACCTATTTTTGAATGAAATATTTTTAATAAAGGTAATCGTAAACCAATCCAATATGTATATCCAATATAATTTATTAATGCACGCACAAAAAACAAAATCCAAACCAAGAAATAGTCGGATCTTCAGGTCAGTTTTAGTAAAAATTATTTATTTTTCAAACTTTAAAGGTAGCACAACAACGTCGAAATTTTTGAAAATTTTAAATTTAACGTTTTTGGTATATTTTTCTTTATATTAGATTTTGGTAAATAAGTTCTTATTCAATTCGTCTTACAATCATGTCCGTAATCGATTTTGATTAGATTCACATATAGTGTAGATTTAGTCCCCTTAGAACTCAACACTAAAAAAAAAATTATTAAAGGTATCCAACACGACCCAGAATTGAACCTACAAAATATTATAGGGCAATCGAGCGTTCTACCGCTGGGCCACGGACTCTTTGTTTACGGAGTCGTAGACATCAATACTTGAATTGTACTTTATACTTTAATCATTATTTTCTCGAAAAACCGAGGTTCATTGAGAAAATCTATCATAATTGGTGCCTTGTCCAAAGAGTGTTAATTAGTATCTAGTTATAAAAACAATTTTATAAATTCAAAATGGCAAATTATAATAAAACTAAAGACAAATATCGGAAAGTAATTTTTGCTCGATGTCTTACTGTTATGGACAAAAATGAATATCGTTTTAATTTGTATAGTTTAGTATCAAAAATTTTGAAAGCCAGAACCTTGACAATGCCCTTTTGTTGTATGTAATCAACAAAAATTAAGAAAATAGGTCAATAATTCTACATTCTGCACAGTACATAGGGTGTAGAATTAGGAATTAATATTTCTCGCATTTTTTCCTTCGTCCCAAATTCAGGTCAACGGGTAGGAAAGCTGTAAACTTTAGTATTTAATATTAATTTCAACTTGATACCTCTAGCTGTTTTTTATGGGCAGACAGACAGACAAACAGACAGAAGGACGACAAAGTGATCCAATAACGGTTCCGTTTTTTTCAATCCGAGGTACGGAAACCCTAAAAAGTAGGCCAGAAGCTGCGTTAATTTGTTTTCTTGTAGCGTATGATTGGTAGTGGTATAGTGTTATTACTTTTTCGTTAAAATTATTGAAATTAGTACTCTCTTGAGCAGCATAATGCACCTTTTCCACTGGTTCGCCAGCATCCAAGTAAAGCTCGACTGGTTTGCTGGGTTGGGAGGCTGTGCTGGTTTACGCGAAGCCAGCCGCGGACCCCGAGACCTACCTGGCGGGTATTTCACGGTCCGCCCGATGGTGTGTGTTTCCACATATTTCCGTCATAAAGTATGCAACGAACTCCATTCAGGCAGCCAGGCACTCGCGCTTGACTTCTTGTGTGAATGGCTCGGCGGTGTGGCGGGGTTACTCGATTTCAGGTTGTGTTTTAGTGCAGGAGGGAGTCGGATAAGTGGATAATGCACATCCACACAGTGTGTCTATGGCTTTGCACGGTTTACAGACTCCCCCGCGCGGGGTGCCGGGACTCTGTTCATTTCGGTGGGTATGTTTCATTTTATGCTCTTTTTTTTTGCGTGTTTTGCATGCGCGCGGATTAAATGACGACAACGACGTCAACGGCGACGATACACTTCGCCTGCAATAAGCCTTGACCTGATTTCTCTTTCCGTCTCTTTCGTGTTTAAGCAGTGAAGCGTGTTGCAAAAATTTCTCGCTCGCCGCGTGGATTTGGTAGAAAAAAAAAATCGCGCGCCTACCATCAGTCTTTGCCCCTCCCCCGTCTGGCAAAGCTGTTTTTCTCATATTTCAAGTTTTGTGCAACTTTACCATTTTTGGGGAATTTTACACAATAAATCGTCGTCCCCTGTATCTGTTTATTTACTTTTTTTAATGACTCTTTTCGGGGCAAGAATCAGACATAATTTTTGTAAATTCGCCGCCGCGGCGGTACAGGTGATGGGAAGAGGTGCGCTTCGTTACACGCAATTTTGCCAAGTTTTCACGCATCGGAGCAACACACTACAAAATCTGTCTTCTTCTTGCGCGCAACGAAACTTGAATGAATGATGATGAAGGCGTTGCGTAACTCGTTTCACAATTGTACGCGGTGTCCTAAACAAAAAAAAATAAATAAATAAAAGAAAAACGGAGCCGACGCGGCGTCATCAAGCAATAAATTTGATTATCAGCTTGATTGGAACCAAGATAAAAGCAAACACGATGCGACACACATGCCCATTAGCTTTTGTAACATGCATCGTTTTGCCAAAGGCATTTTTTAACAACAATGTCTGCGAAACGCTTCGGAGCGCTTTGTTTTGCCCAAAAATTCGCATCAAAATAAAAAAAGTGTCAACAACTCAACCGATTTAAATCAATTTCGAACGTTAATGTTTTGTGAAAATGGCCATGACTCAAAAAAGCATTAATTCACTTGCCTGTATTTTTTCGCATAGTATGGTAGTCTTACAAAAGCAGATCGGGAGAAAAGAGTTGCGCTTTAATAGTTGCGAAGTATTTTTTTTTTTTTTTGTGTTTGGTCTTCTCGCTTTTGTTTTTATTTTTCGGCAAGTAGTTGAACAAATTTCATTGTCGGCCACTGTTAGAAGCGAGAATTTTACGACTGAACCTAGACCTACATTTTCCTTTTGTTTTTGAACCTTTTTTTCGCAATTAACCGCCGTTTTTTGCATTGAATTGAATGAATCTAGGAAATGCATAAGCGGATTTATATCGCTGATAAATTCAGTACGCTCGGCCTTAATGCCGATAATGAGGGAAAAATTGTTAATCCGAAGCAGAGCTTGTTTGGCTACAGATAATCTGACTGATGGTGACTGAATGTTTGTTTGATTAACATATAAATGCAAGCCGGATCGGCGCACCTGTAAAAATATGAAAACGAAGGTGCTTTTGGTTGGACAGCGGAAGCGTTCTTCCAACGTGCTCAGAAGCGTGCCAAAACAGCTGTTGTTTAATAACTTTATAAATCAGTTTTTTTTTTTTAAATTGCATATTTAAATTAAATATTTAGTTGACGACAATTAAACTGGTTTTTACTGCTTTTACTAATCTTTTGCTTAGAAACAGACTCGAATTACTTTGCTCACCTATTGTACACAAAAATTCACCTTTATAAAATTTTATTTACGCTTAAAAATTTGTTTCAGTGCCGATTTTTCAATAGAATGATAATTTTATTCTTCAGATGAAGAATCAACATAGTTGAAAAGAAAAATTAATTTTCACTCTCATTTGTCAAAATATCAATCTCAGAAAGTACTGAATGGATTACAAAAATTTGTTCACTGATCTATAGTTGATATTCTCTGTTCTCATATTTATAGCCAACCTATAACTTTAAATTAATTCCGTCTGGAAACAAATTAGTATTATGCATTTAATTATTAAGGTCATGGACTTAGGCAGGAAATTATTTGCAGCCAAATTTCATATCAATTTTCAGAAATGCAGGTTCTCTATTCATTTCATAACATTATAACCTAGATAAAAGTTTTTACAAAATAAAATGATTATTTCACCATTCATTTCTCATTTTTCAGTAATTGCTTTTTTCAAATCCATAATTGACTAATATTGCCGATTTCCTAACAAGAATTCCCCAAATGTTTTCTATTGAGTTAAGGTCAGTTGATCAAGAACATGCTTGTCAATCTTAACAGAATTGTTTCTGAACCAACCCATTTTTTCGTCCCTGATATTATGCATTGTCCTGTTGAAAGACCCGCTATTTTTGAGATTTATCGTCCATCTCAGAACCATTATCAAAATTTCTTTTAGAAAAATGTAGTTTTCTTTCTCAAATCTCGTCAATAAATTTCATTTCTTTTCGTCAGAAAATACGACCTTAATTATAACACTATATTAATAATAATGCAATATTTAAGCTAAAAGCTCTTACAAATGTACAATGCGTAGTCATACTGTTTTCTGCAAATTCTAAGCATGATTTTTTATAGCGGTCAAGTAGCCGAAGTTTTCATTTTAGCTCTACCAATGTTAGGATTACGTCGAATAGTTCTCTAATATTAGAAATTAAAATATAAGCTATATATTTTAAAAAAACAAAATAGAACTTCTAGATGTTGGTCTAAATTTTCAAATATAAGCAATTTCCATAAAAACTTGTGCCAAAGTTCGCAAATTTAGAATGACGAGTTTCCATATAATGACTAGAAATTTTTAAGTATACTTAAGCAATTTGAAACTTGTGGGTTTTCACGGGTACTGATTTGAAATCCACTATCGAAAATCAAATATTAAAGGTGATTTGAAAAGAAATGCGACTGGGACATTATTAGTGCTAAAGTTTGCTCATTTACAAATTTAAACAGAAATTGTATTATGAAACTAAGATAAACTATTTAAGTTGACGTGTTTCTATTTTCTGATTTGTCATTAAAAATTTGTTTTTTCTGCTAAACAAATAAGTTGATTTCAGCTGTTGCTATTGTTGAAAATTTATTTTTCTTTCCATTGACGAAACGATCAAATAAAATTAACAATAGGTTTAACTACCAACTAACAGTTGGCAGCGTTTGTAATACCACCTGCAAAAATTTTTTGAATTATTAGATATACCTATGATTGATAAAATCGATTTAGAAAAATTTTATCTTTTCATTTATCTAACAAAGTAATATAAATTTATCGTTGTAGTTAGGATTGAAAATTATTAATTGATTTATTTTTACCTTGAGAGCAATAAATTATTCTAAATTTAGATTTTATAACAGAGCGTTTCAAACCTAAAAATGTCAATCGATTTTAGACTATCTGCTAAGAAGAAGCAATTGGTGTTTGCAAAATACATATATACTCGTACATATGTATATTAGGTGGAAAACATCATATTTTTTTAATTTGTTTGCTATTGAACTATCATTTGTAAATAAAGTTTTACCTATGTATATTAGTAGTTTAAAATAATAACGTATTTGTTGTAGCAGGTTAAACTCAAAATAACGTGTGATGAGTTTTTCGACAGTTTTTATTCATTCTGATATTTCTTATAATAGAGCTTCACTGTGCCAGAAAAAAATTATTTACATACATATAATATGACTTTATTTTAACTTTACCTTTACTACTAATTATTTCCTGAGGCATCGAAGACTTCTTAACGAATCGAGCAAATGTTAAATGTACAAAAATACCGAAGCGCCACTTAATAAAGGCAAAACAACTCAGTTAATTACTGGAAACAATTAACCGCCTCACAATTACCCTCGCCAGAAGCAAGTAAAATTGAATGTTTTTCCTCGTGTGTAATACCGGAAATAATCTCATTGCGTCAGCAGTTGCACGGTTTAATCAGAGAGGCCTACACCTCCGCCGCCGGAGGTACAAAAAAAGCATAAAAAGCCTCCACCACCGAGTCTGGGACGGGTTTAGCAGCGTGAATCAATGCTTCATTACCTTGATTCATTCATCACGTGCATGTTAACTTCTTTTCCTTTTTAATCATAATCACTTCGTTTTTGTTTGAATCTGCCTGCTAAGTGTGTCCCTGCCAGCCTAAATGCAGATACACGACGGCGATAAAAGGCCCGTGGGGGAATCTTGTGATCTCTTCAAAAACTCAGGAAGGGGATGAATTCTTTTATCCCAAGTAATTAATTCGAGACACGTTCAATCATGTTAATTTCTTTATTTACTGTTTTTACCTTAAAGGGAGAATGGCAGTTAAATAATTTTGTTGCCTCGATTATGCCTTAGATGTGAACTTCCTCTTTTATAGCAATAAGAAACGAAAGAAAACACAGATTCTTTAAGTTTATAGGTGTTTTTTCTTTCTTATTATAATCAGGAGCATTAAACTGAATAACCTTTTCTTAACCTCAAATTTTTCCAATATTCCTAAAAGTAAATTTTTTTTTTTTTTCTGAATAAAATTCGATCTTAGGCCCGTGTGCCAATTCTAGTAAAATGATATCATTTCAATCATTTCGTTTTCGAAAACAAAGTAGCTACGAAATGATGCATTTTAAAAGTAATCATTTTATTGACAGAATTCTTCAATTCATTAACTGTCAACCAATAGCAGAAAATGCTAAGTAAATAAAATTGAGTTTATCTTCATTTATCTTAATATCCCAATATATTTATAACGTATGCCTTTTATAATATTTGCAATGAAATCAAACAAAGTTCAATTAATATTTGAAAAGTCGAAATGATACTTTAAAAGAAATGGCACACTTATCTTGGCATTTAACAGCTACTTTCATTTCAAATTATTGAAATAATATTGAAATGATATTCGAGAATCAATTGAAATCAATGATTATGAGTTATAGTTCTACAATTATCTTACAAACAATAACTATTCGGACTAAAAAATCAGAGATACTATTTTAAGAGTTCCTTCATATTTATGTAGAATCCCGTGCTCCTTTCGGGAATTAATTTTATTTATATATTTAGGTGTAATTCTTTTATCAAGAAATAAGTTTTTGCTAAGATTAGGTATGTAAAAATAAATATATGTATAATAATAGAAAATTATGAAAAGATAAGCATAAAAAGCGTGTGTGTGAAAATAATTTCATTAATATCGCCTGTTGCGTAGCGGTACATATCGATAAAAATCGATTATATTTAAAATGTAACGATAAGTACCGCTAGGCAACCAAAACCCCTTAGCCGGCAATAAATACGAACAAAGAACCGCTGGGTAACAAAAACCCTTAGCCGGCAGAAAACGTAAACAAAGCCGGACGATTGATCGGCAAAACAAAGCCGGACGATTGATCGGATTTCGGCTCGCCCGGGCGAGAATGCGCCGAGTCAACGGGGTCACCGATCGATCGATGGGAAGCGCGCCCTCAGCGCAATTCCCCAAAGTGGCCGGTGGCAGTGACCGATCGATCGATGGGAAGTGCGCCCTCAGCGCAATTCCCACAGTGGCCGGCAGGGAACTTTAAGTTCAATAAGAAAGTAAAAGTTCAGTCGTTGCTGAAACACAGAAGAACATAGAGTTCCAAAAAACCCAAGAGCAAGTCGCGGATAGCACTTGGAAAAATCTTAGAAGAAAAGTGATAGTACATTTTTAAAAGAGCGAGGCATCGTCCGTAGTCCGTGGCTAGGACAAAGTTATACTTCGAATTAGAATAGCCTTAAGTGAAAGTGTAATAAGCTTTAACAAATAAAGGGTTATAAAAATATCTAACAATTGGCGCAGCCGGTAGGATTAAGGAAGCCCGGTTTTTATCGGAATAAAAAACCATAAGCGCTTGAAAAACCTTAATCACCGAACAAAGAGTTCCCAAAAGTGTTTTAGTGCAGGGTAAAACATTTCTATGTTTCTACCCATAACCTGAAGGGAAATCTAGCTTCAGGGGCACAGACTTTTCCATAAGCAAGAACTCCAACGCTCCGGGGTATCCATCTTTAGTTGCCTCTGCTCCAGGCGAGCAAGCAATTACCCCGAATTAAAGGGAGAACAACTGTAGTCGCCGCTGTTCCAGGCGAACAAGCGATCTCCCCGCAGATTCCCTGTTGTGCAAAAAGGCACCAACGAGGGACTAACAAGTGATCACCCCAAAAGGAAGTGAATGTCAGGCGAGGACTCACCCGCCGACATCCCAGCCGAGGAGGAAGACACCCAACCGCCGCGGGAAACCACTGCAACCCCAACAGCGAGGGACCAGCCCGGCACTTCATCATCAGCCTCGAGGAAGCATCCCAACGCAGCGACTCAACCATCGAGGGAGCACCTCAGCGCGTCAGCATCGTCATCGAGGGAGCAACCCAGCACCTCCACACCACCTGAAACACCACATCACCCAGGACTCAGGCTCAGGAGCGGAACTGTAATCCCCCGTTCCTTACCCGTAAGTCTAGATTATCATTTAAAGTTTCTGCTAGAAAGAGTGCGAGCGTCAGAAGCCGGATTTAGCAATCGGCATTTTGATATTATAACTAAAAAATTTGAAGAAACAAGCGAGCAGAGAGAAGCTCGGATTTTAAAAGCGAAAAAAGACTCGGAGGAATTCCGAGAAGAAATTAGAAAATTTAAAGAACGCTCGCAGCCTTTCAGCTTATTAGATAAGTCGGGTGCTATAGATTTAAGTGTGAAAAGTGAAAGTGCTAGCGAACTAGAGTCGATAATTCACGGTCTGTCCGGGTGGTTAAGCACCTCTTTCGCGGAATCGATTGACGAATCGTTCAGGAGCCCTAAATTTGATCAAAGGGTGTCGTCTCCGGTAAATCCCGCGAAAAGTAACCAAGAGCAGGTTCTGAAGATGGCTGATCACGGGAAAGTAATCAAATATACGACCCAGATCGTACCCCTTTTCTCGGGCGAAACTAGCCCCCATTTGAGCCAAGAGCTCCAGACTTTCCTGGGTTGTTGCCATCAAGTGGAAAATTGCCTCACTGAGGAGGAAAAAGAATTATTCCCTCGAATCTTGCTCACCCGCCTGCGAGGTGCCGCCTATCAGTTGTTTATCGCGGAACCCCCGGTGAGTTTTCGCGACTTTGAGGATCGCCTAAATCGGGCGTACCTCCCCCGAGAGACTTACCAGGAGCTGGTGAACAAGCTGATAACTATTCGGCAATACCCCCTGGAGAGTCTCAACGCCTTCACGGCCAGAATTAAGCAGGCCTTAGCCCTGTGTAATGAAGCGGCCGAGAAAAAATACGGCGCCCAGGTAGCGACTACTGTGAAACCACAACTAGAAGATTTCGCAGTAAGTGCCCTGCGTAGTGGGACAAGTAATCCCCATTTGTGTCAATACCTTTTGACATTGACCGAGGGAACACTGGAGCAAGTTATCGTTAAGGCTCTAGATATGGAGAGACTGCAACAAGGCTCTCCCTATTTACAGGCACAGCAGCCTAACTTGAGTCTGAATAATCAGACCGCAGGGTATCCGAATGTACCCGGATACGCGCTCGCGCCAAATCCGGGCACCCCGCCAGTCCCCGCGCCACGAAGTGCACCCACAGCCGCGCCAGCGGCAATTAACCCGACAACCGCAGTGACAAAATTCCCTAATTCACAAAGGGAAATCGCGGCAAAAATCACTTGCAGCTTCTGCAAGAAAAAAGGGCATACATATGCGGAATGCCTTAAGAGGAAAAACACTCCCTCTTGTGAACATTGCCGAGCATATGGGCACGACACGATTGAGTGTCGTAGCAAAAACGAGACCCGAAGGTCAACGACCGGCCAACAGGGTAGCGCGAATAGTTTTCCGTCAAATCCACGAAACGGGAACCAAAATAGGGCTTATAATCAAGCCCCCCCTCGAAATAATGAGGCGAATGGTTCCCAAACGCGACGAGCCTATAATGTTAGGCAAAGTTGCGATTTCTGTGGCCGACAAGGCCACACCATCGACACTTGCGAACATAAACGCAGGTGGGATTCAAAGAGTTCGGGAAACGCCGCTCAGTCGAGCCCGAAATCCCCGACTCGACTCTAAACAATAACAATCAAAATTCAGGGTACACTCAGCAGCCCAAACCTAGTACTCCCGTAGTGGAGCTGCCCCTAGATATCGGTCGAAATAAAAAGACCCCACTAGTAGTGGATACGGGCGCTGAGATAAGCTTAATCAAAAAACAAGCTTTAAAGTCTCTCGAGTATATTAACACCGGGAAGACTTACACCCTGCAAACTCCATTTGGCAAAGGCCATACCTTGGGAAGCTGTCAGGGGACTATTGTCCAACAACTCCCCGACGAGAGGGAGACTAGAATCCCCTGCACTTTCCAAGTGATCGAGGACAACGCAGATTTGTCCCATGAAGGATTATTGGGGAACGATTTTCTTGCAGAAAATTGCCACATTGAGGGCCCCAGTAGAAAACTTCGATTTCCTCGAACGGAAATCAATTTAGAGGAATTTTCGTTACCAATTGTATTGGATACGAAAAACGACTGTTCCCAAAAGACAACCGAAACAGATATACATGCGGAAGAGACGGAATCCGAAGGGGTTAAGCTGTCCACCTGTCATGTTATCGAGGCATCCCCAAATGCGGGAGCTGGTTGCCAAGTGGTAAATAAACCACGGGGAAACAGTAGGGAAACCTCAGCGAATACACCCCCGATCGGCGAAATCAGGCGACATATAATAGCTCTGAACGAGCCTATATGTGTACCTGCACGATCGCAGATGGTGGCTAAGGTCCCTTTGCTGTTGCCAGAGGAAATGCTCTGCCTATCGCAAGAGATAGATGCGGGAGTCTTCTTGGCTAACAGTATCGTAGCCTCTAATCAAAATGAAGTGTCTATTGGAATTCTCAATGCGACCAATTCCCCAATTGCCCTGAATGACTTAAATTTACATCTGGAGCCAGCAAAAAATTATACTCTAGCGCCAGTAAACCCCAGCAAGGGTAACCAAAAGGAGTTTGCCCAAGAAGGGTCTCAAGGGAAAATAAACCTAAACTTACTTGGGTTAAACAATATTCCCACTTCAAATAAAAGCAGCCACAGCGCTCGCGACAACAGGCCACAGAGCCAAAAGGTAAATAAACGCGGTCAAAAAACCGACGAAATACGGCCAAAAAGCCCCATAACAAAGATAAGCAGCCACAGCGCTAGCAGCAGCAGGCCACAGAGCCCAAATGTAAACAAAAGCAGTCACAGCGCTAGCAAAGATCGGCCAAAGAGCCCCGCAATAGGAAAAAGCAGCCACAGCGCTAGCGAAATTAGGGCCAAGAGCTCAAAAAGTTTCAAGCAACAATTCGACGGGAATAAAGCCAGCAGATATGCGAATGCTGGCCAAGGCCCAAGGAAAATAATACACGGTGCAGGCGACCGAACAGCCAAGTTAACCCATGTCAGATCCCCACAGGCGGATCACTATTCAAATAATGCGGAAAAAGAACGCAAGGCCAGGTTAGAGCAAGAACTCAATCTGAGCCCAATTTTAAATAGCCAAGAAAAGGCAGAAATTTCGGAAATATGTCAGGAATATCACGACATATTCCACCTAAAGGGTGACTACCTAACGCATACAAATGCTATCACCCATCCGATTCCAGTGGTGCAAGATCAAGCACCCATTAATCAAAAAATGTACAGGTTACCGGAGACTCAGCGTCACGTAATCAACGAGCAGTTAAAAGATATGCTCGAGAACGAAATAGTACAGCCAAGCAAAAGTCCTTGGAATTCCCCATTATTAGTAGTCCCCAAAAAGGCGGGACCAAATGGCGAGAAAAAATGGAGAGTAGTCGTAGATTTTCGTAAATTAAACGAAAAAACGATAGGCGACGCTTTTCCCCTCCCCCGGATCGAAGATATTCTTGACCAATTAGGTCACTCAAGGTATTTTACTACCCTCGATCTGGCTAGTGGCTATCATCAAGTGCTAGTCGACCCAAAAGACCGCCCAAAGACGGCGTTTAGCACAAGTTATGGGCATTACGAATTCAAACGTATGCCATTCGGGCTCAAAGGAGCCCCCGCCACATTCCAGCGCCTGATGAATTATATTCTCACAGGCTTACAAGGACTGGAATGTTTCGTGTATCTGGATGACATCGTCATCTACGGTAAAAACTTAGAAGATCACAACTCTAAGTTGCGCAAGGTCTTCAATAGGTTGCGAGAGAACAACCTAAAATTACAGCCGGAGAAATGCCAATTTCTCCGAAAAGAGGTAGTCTACTTGGGACACAAATGCTCAAGTAAAGGGGCACTACCCGACCCTAGCAAAACAGCTTGCGTCCAGGCTTTTCCAGTTCCACGAACTGTTAGGCAAGTCCAATCTTTCCTAGGACTTGCCAATTATTATCGTAAATTTATCCCCGATTTTTCAAGAATAGTGAGACCTATTACCAATTTGCTCCGAAAAGATGTCAAATTTAACTGGACAGAAAAATGCCAGGAAGCATTCGAGAGCATTAAGAAATCACTGGTCTCCCCCCCTCTTTTAATTTATCCCGATTTTAACAAACCATTTAATCTCACTACGGACGCAAGTAACGAAGCTATAGGTGCTGTCCTCTCTCAAGGAGAAGTAGGAAAAGATCAGCCCATAGCATATGCTAGTCGCACTTTAAACAAGGCAGAGCGCAATTACTCTACAATTGAAAAAGAGTTATTGGCCATTGTTTGGGCGACGAGAAATTTCAGATGCTACCTCCAAGGTAGACGATTTACGGTCTATACGGACCACAAGCCCCTAAAGGGAGTTTTCAATGTGAAAGACCCCACTTCCCGTTTGGTGAGATTTCACCACAAACTTTCCGAGTATGACTACTCTATCGAGTACAAGCCCGGAAAGTATAACACAAATGCGGATGCCTTAAGTCGCATCCCTCGGGAAGATAAAGAAGACCAGATTGGCCCAACCTTAACGGTAAAAGCCCAAGTCCACCACTCCATGGACTCTGATACGGAGGAACACAGCCCCGATATCAAGATAAGCGCAATTACAAGGGCTCAAAAAAAGAAAGCCCAAGAAAACGGTGCCGAGGCCATCCCAGATACACGAGAGGAGCCACAGGCGAAGAAACCGATTCAAGAATCAAATCTTGATCGAGAGGAAAAGCGTGCTAAGCCTGCGAAAGAGACAGAAAACTCTCCAGCGCCAGAATCACGCACTACCCCTGAAATCATTTCGAGCCCCGAGGAAATCAAAATCATTTTACATGATTATCATGATTCCGCATTCGGAGGCCATCAGGGCGTGATTAAAACATATAAGAAGATTAAACGCAAGTTTCGATGGAGGCACATGTTGCGCGATATAAAAAATTATATCAAAAAGTGCCCAAAGTGCCAGAAACTGAAATCTTCCCCCCAATACAAGATGCCCATGGTTATTACCGACATAGCCGAGCAACCTTTCGACAAGGTATACCTCGATATAGTTGGGCCACTGGAAGAGTCCACGTCAGGAAATAAATATATCCTAACCTTCCAGGATAACCTGACCAAATTTGTGGACTGGTATGCAATGCCAAATGCAGAGGCTTTAACAGTAGCGCAAATTTTCTTCGACGAAATCGTCACGCGCTATCGCATCCCCAAAAGAATAGTTACCGATCAAGGTACTAATTTCTTAAGCGACCTCTTTAAGCAAATATGCAAATTACTTCGGGTGAAGAAGCTGCAAACTTCAGCATACCACCCACAGTCTAATGGCGCGCTCGAACGAGCCCATAGACCACTAATAGAATATTTGCGAACTATTGTAGATGAGAATCCCCAAAGTTGGGATCAGTATCTACGCACGGCAGCCTTTGTGTACAACAACAGTACACACGAAGGGACGAAATTAACCCCTATGGACTGCCTATTCGGCTTCACAGCAGACGTCCCCTCCAATCTCAAAAGGGACCCTGAGCCAATATATAATCACGAGAGCTATTACCATATGCTCCGCTATAAGTTGCAAAAGTCTTATGCAAAAGCAAGAAAGAATATATTGGCCAGCAAGAAAAAGTCAAAAGAGTACTATGACAAAGACGCTAAGCCCCTATCTATCCACGTAGGGGATAAGGTCCTCCTGAAGAGTGAAAGCAGAAAGCACAAACTCTCAGAATTATGGGTAGGACCTTACCTGGTAACCGCTACCCCGTCATCCGTGAACACCACGATACGCATGGGTAGAAAATTAAAAACTGTGCATAATAATCGCCTAAAACCCTACTTAGAGTAGCGTAGGCGAGGGAATCGGCTCCGCCTTTTCCCCATTTTTTTTTTGAAACTAAAATAATAACAAAAATAAGAATACTAAAAGCTACCAACATTTTAGGCAATGTGGCTGGCGATTTTGGCACTCCCCCCTACAAAAAAAGGGGGAAGAGAAAATCAACATTTTGAAAAAAAAAAGAGAAAAGAGCAAAGAAACTTACCCCGGAAACGGAGCCGGGCCCGGCACGGAATATAAAAATCGGCCACAACGACCCCCTCCGTGGCGTGGAAGTAATGGCGGGACACCTCTTCCGACCGCCACGGGATGAACTCCAGTTTAGCAAAGCCCCGCCACCGGGGCGAGACCTCCACCACCTCCATGTAATCAGCATGGAAGGCGGGCGTGACAATCTCCAAAGCGGGTGACAAAACGATCTTATCCATCGCGAACTCGAAGGGACAATGAAAATAATTTCCACGACAGAGCCTGCACTTAGGTCAAGCCACTCGACCTACAGGATAAAAAATGCAACGCCAGCATTCTCAAAAAAAAAAAAAAAAAAACAACCCCGCCACAGACAGACTGGAATTACCACGAAATTGGATAGGGCTAATCTAAGCAAAAAACAAACCTCTCCTAGAGGAAAGTAATTGTTTACATATGGACACTTTTATTGTGATTCTTAGGTAATACCGCTTGTAAAAAAAAAAAAAAAAAAACCCAGCACAAAGGGGTCACAAGCAATTGAGACGTTTATCTCAAGGGCATTTCGTAGTGTAATGCCAAGAAGTGATTTGGAAAAAGTATGTAGAGTAGAATAAAAAAGAAGATAGTGTCAAAAATATTTTTAAGACAATTCAAAGAAAAAAAAAATATTTTTTAGTGCAAGAAACTAAAATAAGAAGAAAAATTTTTTATAATAGGGAAAACAGATAGATTATAAGAAAAAGTAAAGCACCCCTTTATTGTAAAGTAGTTATAAGCATAAGACCAAAAAACGTTGTAAATCACGGATGATGCCCGCCGATATTTTAAAACCATCTCGAGAGTCATTCCTCTTCAAAGAATGACTCTCTTTTTCACAGGGGGAAGGAATGTTGCGTAGCGGTACATATCGATAAAAATCGATTATATTTAAAATGTAACGATAAGTACCGCTAGGCAACCAAAACCCCTTAGCCGGCAATAAATACGAACAAAGAACCGCTGGGTAACAAAAACCCTTAGCCGGCAGAAAACGTAAACAAAGCCGGACGATTGATCGGCAAAACAAAGCCGGACGATTGATCGGATTTCGGCTCGCCCGGGCGAGAATGCGCCGAGTCAACGGGGTCACCGATCGATCGATGGGAAGCGCGCCCTCAGCGCAATTCCCCAAAGTGGCCGGTGGCAGTGACCGATCGATCGATGGGAAGTGCGCCCTCAGCGCAATTCCCACAGTGGCCGGCAGGGAACTTTAAGTTCAATAAGAAAGTAAAAGTTCAGTCGTTGCTGAAACACAGAAGAACATAGAGTTCCAAAAAACCCAAGAGCAAGTCGCGGATAGCACTTGGAAAAATCTTAGAAGAAAAGTGATAGTACATTTTTAAAAGAGCGAGGCATCGTCCGTAGTCCGTGGCTAGGACAAAGTTATACTTCGAATTAGAATAGCCTTAAGTGAAAGTGTAATAAGCTTTAACAAATAAAGGGTTATAAAAATATCTAACACGCCCAAGATTTGATTCAAACAATATCCACATTTTAGTTATCTTATATTTTCTTAAATTTGGTATTGAATTGGGATAACTAAACCCTTCGATGTTCACATTTAAGGGTTTTTGAACTCATGTCTCCCAGCAAAGAATACAAAATTTAAAAAGCCTCGTTCCATTTTTATAAACTTTCAGAGAAAGGTACCATGTACAAGGTTTTGAGGCTTCGTTGTTTCATAATTAATTAATTTATTGGAAGAACTCCCATCTTTGTTAGAATGTGTTAAAACCAATAATTACAAAGTGGGAATTTTCAACATGAAAATAATCTCTTTAAAATTGAACAGAACTGCCATAACTACCGGGAAGTGGATTGGCAAAACAATGTTTTATTTAAACAGGGAGTCTATTGGCATTTCCTCGAAGTACGGAAATATTTCAGTAACCTGTGCGCAACAATCGCACAGATTTGTTCGTTTTTCCGCCATACATTCAGCGGAAGTGAGTAGCCGCCGGGACCTGGATGTGCGCGTCTCCGTCTCCGGCCGCGTCACTGACGTCATTTAATTGCAATTTGTCGGAATTGTGAATGAATTTACTCGAAACATTTTATTGTCGTGGATCCGTGAAAAATATTCATTCCGCGACAATTGGGATGACACAATCGTCAAGCGGAAGAAGTAGGTACACCCGGAGGGCTAACAATGAGCTGAGCAAATCGATGCTCGCTTTGTCCCTAAAAATTGCAAAAATAAGCTTATACGCCGCGGAGATAAGCATAAAGCATATATACGTGTGAATTTGTGTTTGTCAATATTTCCATTTGCCCAAAATGTTATGCAACTCCTCTTAGGCTAGATACAAATCATCTCGGCAAATAAAACTGGTACTGGCTGACGCACGTTTATGCTCGGCGGCAGCACCATATGTAAATTTTCATAACACAAACAAACCGACACGACTCTAGGAATGTTCGCTGAATGTGCGCGCGCAGATAAAAGTGTGCGCACCTGAACTATACCTGGCTGCGTCCGCGTGCAAAAAGGTTTGGGACCGGTGATAAATATTCGTCTTTTTGGGCCGTTGCGTACACAGTTCGGCTTCGGTTTCACTTTCATCACACTGAAAATGAGTTATTTGTACGTTATAAGTCGATAATTTCGACAACATTCGAAAATCTGGCGAACGCAAAACGCCAAAAAAGGTCAAAATCCAAACGTTGGCGATCGACGTTGGCCGGTGCATTTGGTTATCGACCGCCGCCGGCCGTCTAGAGCGCCACTGCGCCGCGCCAACGAATGAAATGTCCAAGCGTCCAAATGACGGGCAATTACCGCGCGTATTTCCTCGATTTTAGGGTGGACGTCGACTCTACAAACTTTGCCGTTTCTAGCCAAGTGGTGACATAATTTCTAGTCAACAGAGGTACGCTTAGTTTGAAATGTTTCAGGAAATTGACTAAAAAATTCAAGTGCGAAGGTGAGCAGAGAAAGTTTCGGTGATCATGGTGTAACATGTCACCGGAAAGTGATAATGCGTTTTTCTATTCGTTTTTCAAATTTTGATAGGTTTTTGTGGGAACTTAATTATCTTTTGTGGTTTAATTGAATCTTTTGAGAGGAAAAAATATTCCAAACAAGCTAGTAGTAAGAAAATAAAGTAGGTATCAGTACAGATTAGGGGAGACCATGGCTAACTAGCATTTTCCATTGACCTTATTTCATTTGTGAACATTTTATATATGATTCTAATTCTCTTAAGAATATATTTTTGAAGCTTTAGAGAGTAATTATACATACAACTCGAGATAGAGAAACTGCTCACTAACTTTAAACACGATTTTCTCAAAATTATATTTTTGGAGTTGACGAAGACGATAACTCGGGTTCTATTAGTCCGATTGACTTAGATCAAAATTCATCATCGTTGAATTAAAAAGTTGAGCGCAAAGTACTTACATTTCAAAAAGAGAACTGAAAATATCATAAAAGTAGCGCATTTTTCATATAATGGCTTAAACTTTAACTTACTATATGTAAGCTTTTTTTTTACAAATTGTTAGTTCATCAATGACAAATATGTTTGATAATTAAAAATTATCTTTACTTTATTATTATTAGCATAGAAGAAACTTTGTGAGAATCTACGCCATTTGCCCTATCGAAAATTGCAGTTCTAACTTCAACAGAGCATATGCAATATATAAATTAAATTTTGAAACCGAGTAAAATTCATTGTAATCTTAAAAATATTATAAAAAAGTGTGTTTAGCTCTTTCCATTTTCCTGCAATAAACTCCTAAAATTGACCGGTATAACTCAGACAACCCTGTTGAGCTAAATTTCTCAGTTGAAATATTCACATATAATTCGAAGATTCAACAGATACTTTGTACGGTGGGATCCAAACTTGTTACAAAAACCGCAACACACTCTAGTTTTAGAGTGCAACTCAGCAACGAGAAAATTAAAGATAAAACCTCGGTACTTTAAAAGATTTTTGTTGTGGTCTCAGAACCCCAACACACTCTCGAAGGGAACGTATTAAATCATAATTTTTATTATAAATCTTTCATCTTCTTTCATCAAGTGGGGTACATATCACTTTATATATGATTTACTAAAGATAACAATTTAGTCTTTTAGTTTATCTAAAAGTGATTATGCACAAATATACTTGTTATAATCTAGCAGTTTAAAATCTTACATTAGGACAAAAATCAATTACTCACCACATTATCCTTCGATTAATTTTTATAAACTTTGCTCATGCAATATGCCAATTTTTATTCAAAACCATTAGCCCTTAATCAACCGGTTTATTAGTGTTTGGAGGCATCGAGTCAACCAGTTAAGCTTATAAAAATAGGACTGCCTCTTAAATGATCTCAATCGCAATAAGTTGCACATTCAATTGATTTAAATCAATTAATATGTAAAATGCTTTCCAATAAATTTCAACCGATTCACTCCTAAAAACGGCTGAGTTAAGCCCAAGGCAGCTTTGGCGGCTACCGCCCACAGTGCAGAAAGAGAATTGTTAAATTCGATCCTCGGCTTCCGAGCATAATAACGAAAGCGGACCATAACATGATAATCATTTTTAGGCAAAGGTCCCAATCATCGCAAAAAGACCTATGTCTACCACGCGTCGTGCACCGCACCCACCGATGACTTCAAGATATTACAAAACAATAAAAGCGTATCTTTCTGATTTATGCAAAAAAATAAAATTTTAAGCAACCAAAAAAAAAATTACACACTATACCTACTAAAAAATAAGTTTGTCAATTCTTTTTCCTTTAAGATTGCAAAGCTGGTTGGCTTACTTTTATCTTTTGTTGTATGTGTCCACCACCTACACCTTTTATATCTGGTTTTTTTGGGCAGCGAATTTATCAGACGGCGGCGGCGGTGTCATTTCCTATGGCATTAACATTTTCCTTATTTGATCCCCCTTTTGTTTTTTTTTATGCCGCCATTAATCAGCCATTTAGTCAGACGATTCATTGTTTACGTCGCTGAGACCTACCTATGTTTTGATTTTTCGTTTTTTATTTTTGGCATTTTTGATGTGGTTTAATATGACACACTTCGAAAGAGGACACTTTTCCTCTTTTGAAATGCTTTTTAGGAACCGTCGCTTCCGAAGTTATTTTTAATGCTGCGGAAATGAGTAATTTTGCTTATGTAATTATATTTGAATAAATGTATATAGGACTTTAATTTTTTATGTTGAAATTCAAATCTTTTGTGACTAATAGGTTAGATACACCCTTAGAGTAGTTTTAAAGTTTGGTACAAACATGTTGTTATCATCAAGATCACAATATTACAAGTTATAACTACAATAAATTTTATCATATTTCGAGGATCATAAGGAAATTTAAAACTTTAGAAGTTCTACGCAAGCTTTATCCTTAACTTTGAAATCGTCGCAGATGCTGCCCAGTTTTACAAAAACTAAAACGCCATACCAGATTAAATGAAAGTATTGTAGAAACAGCTGAAAGGTGTACCTACATTGTTTGAATAAGGAAACTCCATTATTTTCCAATTTTGTCTTAGAGTCTGAAAGTTTGGAAATCGATTGTCTGCTTTTTATTGTTACACCAGCAAAAAGCCATTTACGTATATTTTGCGCATCTATCATACTTAGTAATAGTAGTTTTCAGATAATAGTAAGCCACGTGGGAATATCGATTTTGGATAAAAAATTCTATTTATCTATTCTATATGTGGATTTCAATAGTACTTACATTCTAAAAGGAACATCCTTCTGCACTTAAATAAAATTATGACACAATGAAGTTTTATTTTGATCGAATATTTTTTAACGTGGATCGTGAATTGCTATAGCATCTTCCCTTTTAAAGGGTAGTATCTAATCATCATTTTTAGGTACCTACCGTAATAAACCGTCGATAAATTAACACATTGGGGGACACCAAAATCATGGTTTTTAGACATATTTTGTTACCAGGTCTAAAACCGTCGCAAAACCTGTTCTATGTAAGAAGCTGTAAGTTATGTACAACATTACCAATTCTAATTAACTCTGTACTTAGACATCAAATATTAAAAATACAATAGTTTATTATACAATAGAAAAAATATTGTAAGTAATTTACCAACGCATTTAAAATTTTCCTTTAAAATAAAGAATTGAAGTTTTACATTATCAATTCTGACAATGATTTTGAAATTTCTAACTATAAATTTTTTTAGGGTTTTCCATAGTACGGAACGCTAAGTGCACGAATCCGACTCGCACTTGACCAGTTTTTTTCTATTTGGAAATGTGCATTAAAATCACATTACTGTTGTAATAGAAACATAATTCTTTCATTAAGGGAGTTGTTTCTTAACTAGGTCATATAATTTTGGTTTTCCTAAAAACTAAAGGTCTTAAGGCTATACTTATTTAAAATATACTTAGTATCCATATTTCAAAAGGGTATTGCGTGATCGTGTCCGGAAAAAAAATCAATATTCATGGTAGAAGTCCAACTTTAAAAAATCGCTACTCGAATATATAAAAGGAAGAAAGGAAATCCATCAGTCCATACCTCCGTTTGGCTGACTCATATTCAAATTTACCAAATTCTCTCAGATTATAAGACGCAGGGAAACTTTCGAAAGGCGTCACATAAGGACACACAATACCGGAATACTTTCACCTTTGTGGCTCCTGCGAATTTTTTGTTGTCTTTTCTTTTCGATTCGCCTTCCACATCTTTTCCAACATTGTTGTGCAACACCCTTAAAGTTGTTGTCTATACTTTCATTTGACACGGCATGTCTCGGCTTCTACCGCTTCGCTGTTGAGCCTTGCCGACGGTGGGTTTGGAGGGTTCGGAAGGTTTGGAGGGTTCGGTGGGTTGGCCACTGACGGATGGCACAGCAGCCACCCAACCGTTTTCGTGTGGCACACCATTGACACACGTATATAGTCCGTATGTATGTAGTAACCCCTTAAATAAGCTCTGTGTATAGTAAATGTCTAGCCATATTGATCCAAGGCGACGAAAAATCTTACCGGAGTTGAGTTTCCTTTTTAGCACACACAATAGGAGTTGAGACGGTGGCGACGACGGCGACAGCGTCGTCGACAACGACAACAATTGCGGGCCCACTCTTCCTCCTTGCGGGGCGTCTTTTGTTTCAAATCTTCATAAGCCCGCCACTAAAAATGCCTCACCTTCCGCTCACCTATCTGTCCGTCTTAAAGCCGAAAGTGAAAAAAGGATTATGGCGATTTACATACACCCACTTTCGTTTCATTTCCTTTTTCGTACTTATTTATATTTTTATATAGTAGGTATAAGATAGGTACATATTTGAGCTGGAATAAATATCCCAGTGGGTCCGATTAAAAAGGACCGAGGGCGGTCTCCTCTCGATTCTCCTGGTCGCGTCCTTCCCACTTTTGTGTGGATCTTTTATATATTTTTTTTATTTTTGGATTGTGTCAAAGTGCAGTGCCCTCGGTGTGCGGGTTTAAAGGGTGTTTTCATTTTAAGCTGATGCTCTTAAGTACATAAAAAGGGGTTTTTGTGAAGACGCAAGGATGCACTCGTCTGTTAACGATGCTCTCGAGGAAAATTGCTGGTTATGGGAGAATTTCCCTCAATTTTTTTCTTTCCATTGGAGGAAGAGAAGGATTATCTTCCTTCCGTGGGTAATGGAAATAAAATTGTGCAAAATTTATGATAAAGCTGTGAGTTTGACTTTATTTGAAGATTTGCGAAAGGTTATTTACTCCGCACGAAGGGCTAATTGAAGGAAACAGGGTTTACTTGTTGAGTCTCTTAGTGCATTAAACAAACGATCTTTGCGGAGTAGAACTTTCCATTGAATTATTTTAAAGTCTATCCTATGAGATTTATTTGTTTTTCGCATTGTCGTAAGAGTTAATTGATTAGTTTTATATTTTGCTTGTTGTATTTCCAATTGACCCAATCAATTAAATATCTTTGATGATTTAGTCCGCATTTTATATAATCTCACGAAATTTGTCACGTCTGAAGTTCAACATCAGTTTTCATTAGATCAACAGGTGCATTTGAATCAATCTTTCAATCAACCTGTTCGTAATATTTTATCCGCCATTTTCGATAATAGATTGAAACCCTAACCTTCATGCAGATACAAATTCCAAAAATTACTTGATTATAGGTTAACATATAAATACTGCAAAACATTTCATCAACCCGAATAAAAGTGGTTAAATTTAAAACTTCATAGTGTGTGGTCTGGTTTGAAAATAGCCATTATTTGGTACTCTTTGCTCATTTCTATAGCATTTTTTTTCCGAAATATGTAAAATAAGTTAATATTATAAGATTTGGAAACAACTGCCTCTAATCAGATTGTTTTATTTTTTCTTTTCAGTAGATACAGAAATTCCAATAATCAAGCAATCGCCAAGTCCGCCACCGTCATCGCATCATTTGCATCCACACCACCAATCCTCCCTGCAAGCAGTAGCAGCGGCTGCAGCAGCAGCGGCCCTACACATAAAAACTGAACACAACACGGCGTCGGCCGTCGCGGCGGCAGCAGCAGCTGCAGCCGTGCACACGCAACACCAGCAATCTCAGCAGCAGCAACAGCAGCAGCAGCAGTCACCTCAACAGCAACATGGTGCAACAAATGCAACAAACCACCCACAGCAGCAAAACTCCGTGCAACACCGACCACTCCTCCACAACCTTCTCAGTGGGGCGCCCATCCACACGACTCCCTACCACAGGAACTACTGCACTTCGAGCACAGGTGCGTACCCCATTTTAGTGTTGTTCACACTATTTTCGAAAAGTTTCGACAATCTTTCTTATAGTTTCTGAGAAGAAGAATCGAACTCCTTGGGCCTATCCCCCACATTTGTTTTAAAAAAATCGTTTTTCCCTTTGACGTCGCCCAGCCCGCATTCTCACACTTCTCACAAGGCAAATGTTCCTCTTAAGGCCGGTAGGTTCAGTCCGGCGGAGGAAGATTTTCAGTTGGACAGGAAAAAGGGATGAGCTGGGAGAAATAATAGAACTGGTCAATGAGCACACTGACCCTCGATGACCTTGTGTTTTTTAATGTTAAATGATTAATAGCATTTAAAGGGCAGCAAAAAATAAGAAAAAAAGGGTTGACCATTTCCCTCTACCTTTTTCCCTCTTTGACGCTGCGATGATAACCGATGAGAAGGACACCTTGAATAATTTCCGAAATTCGTTCACATTGCCTTCTGAGGCTTGCAGCACTTTCTTATGAAGGGTATTAAATTTCTAAAATCTTATCAAATTTCATTTGAGCTTATGAATTCTTTGAAATGTATACCTTGATTTCTTGAGATTTAATTTTTGTTTTTTTTGATCACGTTATCATAAAAAATAAAATAGCCCCAAAGTATTATCAATCCAATCTAACTATATCCTTCTAATAAAAAGCAAAAGTTAAAATTAGCGTAATTAAATTTTGAATGGTAAAAACTATTTAACATTTTCGAAATCTAAAATTAAAAGAAAAACCGCCATTTTCCTATAAAATTTAGATTATTTAATGACAAATGGGAATATGAACTTAAACTTTAGAGAAATAAGTGCACAAATATATAAAAAAAGTTCCATACTCAAAATACTAAAAAATACTCAAATAAATAAAAATAGCAGAGATTGTACAGTAATGGGTTGACATTTTTTTTTGGATTACAATTCAAGAAACTTAAGTGTGACAGTAATAACGAAATAATCCCACCAAGATAATAAAACTTAATGAAAAGTAAAAGCCTGTCTGGAAAAGAAAATCCACTCTTACTTTCTAAAAGATACCGACACTAAATCAGTTTCATTTTATTGTCTTATTTCAGTACCAAATGATGAGAAATGAAAAGATAGCATAATTGATTATCTATTACTATCTTTAAAAAATAATTTCCCTTTTACTAAACATTATATTGTCTTATTGAATAAAGAAAATGTTTTTCTGTGTATTTTAAGATACACTCAAAAACCATTTCCTGCACTAGTCTTTATTGTTATTGAAATTAGGCAACTTTTCATTTAATTCTTCCTTCAAAACCTTTGGAATCTAAAATATTTCAAGTTTTTGAGTAAAAGTAGTATATACATTCAAAAGATGTGAAAATTTCAAATAATTTAAATAAATTTCTTAATTGTATTAGTCCATATTCATAATGACCTCTTTAAAAGTAAATTTTTTCTAAAGAATCCAAACTTGCAAACGAAATTGGAATTGGGATTATTGCATGATTTATTTAAACCAACTATTTATAGGTATATTTTAATAGCTTCTACGATTTTTCCAAGTATCTGAAGCAACAAAATCCTCTACCTTCCAGTGAAAGTCCTGTGGAAATCGATTTAGCGGTTTCCTAAATTAGCAAGGATAAATATTAAGACATAGAAATGCGATTCTGGGGTGAAAATTTTATTTATGCTGATTATGGTTCTTATGTTTGTTTATGTTTGCATTACTTTTAGCCTAAAAACCTTTTCGAAGAATTAGCAGTTTGGGAGGAGTAGAATAGCAACGTGAAAAACAACTTCCATTTATAATTAGTAGTGATTGGCTTACTTTTTAAAGGTTTCTATCATTTTTTCATGACGCCACAACTTTTATGTTGTGTGTTAAAAATCATAAACCAATAGCTCATTTTGGAAATTGTATTCCAAAAAACATTAAAAACTCTGAAATGTCTTTAATTCAAAAATACTGATACAAAGGGATGAGTGTCTTCATTAGATGGATTTCTTGGACAGGAGACATTACCAAAATATGCCTCTCAGATCTCACAATAAGTGGAAGTGAATTAAAAATCTTCACAGAAAGGAAAAACCGGAACTAAATCCTTTAGCAGATCAGATATCGAAATTGACCGCATGATAGACCCGAAGACGTGCACATCCTCGGAGAATTTAGTAAAACTTGTTCCAAATGCTGTCTAATCTCTAACGACATTCTGAGACGGTACTCGGGGCTTCCTCATGCGCCCTTCGGACGTGATTCTAATAAACAAAACTCCTTTTCCTGGTGTGCTTCCTGAAACCCTGCGGATAACGAATCTCGGCGGTGAGATGCTCCTTCGAATCGCTTTTATTAATATTAAAGTGCTCCGAAGACAACTGGCAGGCATGCATCAATTTATTCTGGCCAGCAGCATCCGTTTTTTACTTTTTCATAGGGCTTTTTATTTTTCGGTCAGCAAAGGACAATGATCAAAGAAAGGACCTTGCTCTTCCTCAAAAGATCAGCTACCTCCACGAGGTTGTTCCCTCGGGCTGAGCCAGGGAGTGGAATCGGGTTCAGGTTATTTCGCAGCGCACATTAAGGACATATGCTGAAAGGAAAAGTCCTTTTTATAAAAAGGCCCCAGAACGACGCAGATTCGCCTGAGATAGAGCGCGCCGCCGAGTGAAACAAATCGATACGTGAAGTGACCGTTGGTCAAGCGATGAATCAATTACCTGAACGTCCGCAGAGGGAACAGGACACCGCGCAGGGGGATAAAAAGATCTCGCGGACTCCTTGGGATGGGTCTTTGTGAATAAATTAAATAATCCCGCCAGCGGAATCCTTCCCGGAGGGGTGAATTAAGAGGATGACAGCGGACGAGAATAAGGAGCGCGAAAAACGAAGGCATCCTCTCGATATTTACCTTCCGCCAGTGGACAGTGTGAGAAATTTTTTTTCTTCTGTCGATTAAACTGCCCTGCAAGGAGCTGACCAGTGTCCAGTCCCTTTTGTGGCAGGACAAAACCCTTTCAGAATTCTTCCGTTTGCAGAAGGGATCAAAACTGTTTGATCGTCTTCCGAGTGATTCATTTGATTTTCCTTTCGCGTAACCGAAAAGCAAATACTCAGAGGCGCTTGGTTGCCTCTCCTCGCCATGGTGAAAGGTGTCATCTTCGTCCTTTTGCGCTGCGCCAATAAATCCGACAGCTGCCCGTGACCCTAATCCTTTATGCAACTGCCCTTCAAATCTAAATAGGAATTGCCGACTCAGCCGAGTCCAATTTTTCCAAAATTTGCGTGAATTGATGAAGCGTTTGTATGGGCTCCAGATGTTTGCCCCTCGTCCGAAGAGCAAATGTCTTCAAGCACTGTCACCTCTCGTAATCCTTTAGATTTATCAAAAGGGGTAAATGCAAGATGCAGCCAACCGGCCGAATGTGTCAAGTTGCATAAACAGTCCCAACAGAGGGATTTATTGAATCATCAAACATCTGCGGGAGCCCTCGACTTTCCCAAAAAATGGAAAATCGTCTATTGTCCGCTTGCCCTAAGGTCCGGAGGGACAATGGTGCACTCAGTCAATCAACAAATAAACGCCCGGGATGAGTCAGGCTTGTGCAATGCGTTGGGTCATATAAGGGTCAGCCCACATGGGCCACATTACTCGAATCGATCAATTGACCCGTGTTTGATGCATTGTGCCACACCGCAAAATATTTGAGAGTGAAAGGCTTTCTATAGTGCAAATTTGCCGGGTTAATTTGGGCTAAAAGAGGATTTCAAGGATTTTTGCACAGGAAAACGACACCATTGTCAGAAGGGACTGAAGGAAATATTCAATAGCGGCGTTTTTTAAGTTTCTCCTGCGTTTTTATTTATTTAACAAGATATGTAACATTGGGATTAGCGCTGTGCCACAAAGATTTATTTCAGTCGATTTACTTCAAATAGGATTTGCCGCTTGTCCAACATTGTGGCGGAATGGATTACATATCGTTAGTAAAGGATTTAGTTTTTAGAACCTCATCAGAAATTCAAAGCATTTTTAAATTAACTATGGACTTATATTTATTATACTAAATTTCTGCATATTATTTGATGAGTCATTGCAAAACGTGGAATCAATTTTTTTTTTAAATTGTTTGATTTGCAAATAAATTAACAGGTTGAATCATTAGCATCCAAGACTATAAAATCCAAAATTTTCATGTAGGAATCGAACTCATAATCTCAGAATAATAATAATTTTTAAAATATCAATGAATTTTGGTATAATTTAACAGAACGATAATAAACAATTTTTAATTTTACGAAGAAAAGTCTTCAGATTATAGATGTTTTAGTTAAAAACTATTTAATACATACAGTAATTGCATTCATTACGAATTTATTCTTACAGTAACAGAGCAACAATTTTTGTATTACAGTTCATTTAATTAAATTAATTAAATTCAAAGCTTTAACATGCAGAAATTGTCCTATTTCTGGCAGTTTTAAAATCGTGACGTAACGCAATGCTTATAATAATCTGTAACCCAAATAACTCAAGATTAAATTATTAAAGAACCTCACCCTCCTTCGGTACAAATAAATTTTTAACTATATTTTCACTGACTTATAATCCTGTAAAATTGCTTGGTAATTTCGTTGCAATGAACATTGTCAACTGTATGCAATTGAAAAGCGAGTTACATCGATAGTTGTTGCAATATTACAAAATACTACTTTTAGTTATTTTTACAAAACGACTGTTAAAAGTTTTGAATATTGCAAATTTACATAAATTATGAATTTACAATTGTGTGTACTTTTAGTACCTTTTTTAGAAGAATATGTACTTAAAACAAAAATTGGAATAAATCCTACATTTTTTGAGTGTACCTAACTTAAACAACTTTGATTTTTAACTTTTTAAATTTAATAGACCCCTTCAGTCATTTTTGTTAACCCTTTCGAAGTGTCCAGAGCTAATTAGATAGTTTTGTATATTTATTTGTTCAAGAAAAGCGTAAACTAAGCAATTGAATTCATCCAGCTGTTCGTCCCTTTCTTACTATCAACTACCAGTTTCCTCAAAATCAAATCATTCAAACCTTAATAAAGATGAAACACTCAACCTCTTTTCCTGGACAAATCAAACATTCCCACGCTACCACTGGTTGGTCACAAAAGCAGCAAAAATATTTTCATCCAAACTCCCAAAATTGAAAAAAGATAAAATTGAACCAAAGCATAGAAAGAAGGAAGTCAGTTATTAAAATCATCTGGAAGCGTGCATATGTCCTGACTTTGCAAAATTCCTTTCTCACACCCTTTCCTTGGACCATTTGCCTTCCTGTCGCTAACACGTGTTTTTGTCCACCTTTCCTAAGTAAACCTAACCAAAACCAAACCATCTCATAAAAATGGCATGTCTGTGGTGCCCTTTCCCTGATTACAGCCCAAAAATTCAGCCAGTTAAGAGCGGCAAATTATGATCTTCTTTCTACCCAGATGTGTTTTTCGCGACTATCAATCGCCGAACTTGGCTGGGACAGGTAAAAGAATTTCGATGGACCTTTCTTGTAGAAGCTGCGGAGGACCGGTGGTGGTGGGTTCTGTCTGGCTGCCTTGGATCAATTCAAGTGAACCACAAATTGAAGGGTTCTGCGCAGGGCTTTAAACATGCGGCCCTTGCGGGAATTATTATTCGAGAGGACCCTCATGATATAAAATAACAAAAAGAAAAATTTGATGTTTTTGCCCCGAGATTTCTTCTCATCATCGCATTCCGCCTTATCCTTATTTCACGTTTGGACCCAAAAAAGGGATCACTCACCTGTGGAAATTGTCCGCTTCTAGAGCTGTTTTGACGGGATTGTCTGGATCTTATTCGCCTGTTCCCTTTGTCATAGTTTTTTAGAGCGAAAGTAAATTTGATCCGTTGGATCAATTCATGACAATCGCAGCCGCCCGCTATAAAAGGTACTGTGTACGGAAATTTGAAGAATTACCGAAAAACATTTTTCAATTTTAGGGAAAAATCTGTTAAAGAAAAAATACGTTTTGATTAGGTTGTGGGACTGTTTGAATTTTTTTCTTCTAATATTAAAACGGTATTTTCGGATCTTAAAGGAAATTTGTAAGAAGCATCGTGCCTACACATGCTGCGATCAAAAAATGTCGATGGCTTTATTGCATTGAAATTGAATCCATGCAGGTAAAACCCCTTTTTTTATGCTCAGCTACTATTCCCGGCATGGGACTATGTTACATCGTTCCTCCCCGGTGTGCAAAATGTCGTTATCTCCATTGAATCCGAACCAAGTCGCTTTCAGCTACAAAAGGTGCATTCGACGTCTTTGTTGCATCTTTTCTTCGGAAATGGCTTGCATCGTTTGAATGATGTGTTGTGGCAACCAGTTCCAACATGAGGACTTTTTCTAATATCCCCCAAAATTCCAACAAGAGGAACTGATGCGTGTAAAAAGGAAAAGAAAGGATTACTTCTCCGTGGGTTGTTTAATTCTTCAACTTTTTAGTCGAAACTAGGTCAATTCCCTGTTAATAGTTTGAAATATATATTTTTTTCTACTTCCGAAACCTTCAACTGGTTAAGCTGATAATAATGTTTGTTTGCGTGGTCTTTTGCAGGATCTCTGCCGCCAAGCCCAGCTGATAGTGGAGTATCCGACGTCGATAGCTCTAGTTCGGGAGGGCAGCCTTGCAGTGAGGAGCTCAAAGCCCGCCTTGGCATGCCTCCGCATTGTCCACCACAAGGCCATGTGCCGCCAGGAACGTTTCTACATCCAAATTTTTACCACAATTCACCACCTTTAAGAAATATTTGGAATAGCCGAAGTAAGTACTATTTTTTATTATATCTTTCGTTTTGATGCAGCCTTTCTAGAGAAATTAATATTGGTAAGACGGTAAAATATATAATTTTAGCTCTAAAAATATACCGCCTCCGTTATTAAAGTCCAGTACTTTAATAATATCTATAAACAGAAAACACATTAAACATTACATATAATTGCCAATTTTCAATAAACTCCTAACGTGAACATTGAAAATGAAGATTGGCAATAATAAATTCATTGTGTTTAGAGATCTAAAGATAGTAAGAGACAATACTTTTTCGTAATCGTGAACACTGTTTGAGATTTAGATAAATGCAAATTGTTTTGCCTTTCATACTTGAATTGTTTTAGATTATCGAGCAATACCTTTTCAAGTGTCATCACTTAAATTAGAAGAATGAATAAAGTTTTCGCAGTTGCTTAAAATTGAGGATAAATTACTAAATAATTAATTATTACTTTTAGTTATAAAAAGATAAACAATCATAATTACACCTACAATCTTTGTAGTATTTTCTTAAAATAACTTTCTTTTCTGAGAAAGAGTTTCATCATCGAAGTGAATATTTTCGAGGGTTATAACTTTTGTGATGTACTGTTGGTTGACCTCTTCAAAAACATATTTTTAATTAACAACACGTGAACTTAATAAATCTTATGGTTGTATTTTTAAAATGCCAAAATGAAGATGTCAGTTTACTTTTCCTTGACCTAGCTACAAATTGGCAATTAAAAATTTTAATTAAAATTCAACTATTATTTAAAATTTTAACAAATTTTTTCTGTCATATCCACTATTGTGATGTTATGCTGGCACTAAAGTATAAAAATAATAATCTTGTATAATTGAGAAAACAATTAAAGTTTTTTTAAATAACATTTAAAGAATAATAATAAAACATTCTTTAATGATAATTTTATTATTATTTCTTTTTTATGTCATGAAGAGGTGCTGGACTTGATTGTAATGACTTTTATTTTCGTCGGTGCTTTGCAATATTTTAATTTAAAATTTAATGACTTCAAACTTTTTTAAAAGTTTTGTTGGAGTATAATTTGTTGCATTTAAGTAGTAGTTTTAACTCTGGACTGCTAACGTTCGCCGTTTCGACGAACACGGGATAGAATTTTTAATGATAAATTATCAATATTAATATTTTGCAATGTTAACGGTTAAGATAAAAAAAGTAGCTTTGTTGGAAAAAATTGTGTTTTTAGTCCGCCTTAATAAATATTTTAATATTTTTCATATTCAGTTATTCTATAGTGGATCAAGAAGTCAAAACCTTTTTTTTAATCATAATCGGTGAGTCATTTAAATAATGCAAATATCCGCACAAATGGGATGCAATAATTAGTGGTAATTTAGGTTGGTTTTGCAAATGTTTATTACGTTTTAATAACATGTATTGGTGATCAATTAACTCGGAGAAAACATGTGGACACCGGGAGAAGAATGGTTAGTCTAATTAGAGCCATGAAAAGTAACAGCTTAACAGCAACCAAAAATTAAGAATCTAATCTACAATATCAACATATTGCCGTTGATAACTTATAGTCTAATAATATGGAGCCAGACCACAGTACAGAAAGTGCAAATTATATCAAGATATTCGGGATACTCCTAGTGCAATTTTATATGAAAGTACAGACAAATTAAATTTGAAACAACTAATAGAGATAGAAAAGGCTACAGTCATTTATAAACGAATTGTCACGGATATTAATACAATAAAAGCAATTATGGGAAGTTATAATCTGTCTGCACCAAGGACCAACTGACTAAAATATAGTCCAAAATTTATTCCTCAGTCAGTTATTTTATTAGTTTGCTAGAAGAAATGCTCGTAGTATTCTAGCATTACCTACCTGAGAAGTCCGACATAAATCTATTAGTATTATTATTAAAAATTAATTTAAGTTGAAAATTTTAAGCATTTAGAACTTTGCAAAAAAAAATGCGTCTTCTATAAAATGTGACCATTTTCATTATCTTTATATAACAGATAGCCAGCAGCAAAGGTAATTATAATGTAGAATTTTCACTTATTCCGCATACTTAAGTGTTGCTGACATCAATAAATCACTGCTCTTAGCCAGCATAAAACCGCAGTGTCACACTGCCTGGGTGCACAGTTCCCCAGACACCACCCTTCCTCCGTCCATTTGGCTCTGGAAAGAAAATGGGAAAATCAAAACTTTCTTCGAAAACCGCATATCGGCGGTGGATTTTCTCGTTTCTTTAAAATTATTCATAAAAAAGCGCACGAGCCGATAATAAATTCCTGTGGCATTGCAAGCGCACCTCTTATCGGAGCGCGTAATTTAATAAGGCCTCGTGCTCACGTTCTTTTCTACAATTTCGCGCTCGAATTTATTGCGCCAAACGATGGTAGAAGAAGTAGTCACCTATACCGTGGTTTTATTCCTGGTTTTTAATAAGCTCTCTCAGATGGCACAGCCACTTTCACGGCGTCTCACCTTTTTTGGGAGCCCCGAAAGTGCTCCACGGCAGCAACCGCACAAAGTTGAAACCGCCGCCGCAATCATCGCCACGCCACTGCACCGCACCGATGGCAAATTTTCAGCATCGCCGGAGATTAAAGGCGAAAATTTCTTTTTATGTAATTTTGAATTTTCCGTTCCCAACCCAAAATACAATATATAAAATTGAAACGCTTCCACGAGAAGGCGGCCACAAGAAAGGCATCCACGAAACCCATGCAAGAATATATCGAAAATTTTATAAATAGCCAATTCGGTGCGATGGTGCAGCAAAAATATTTACTTCGTATCTTTTCTTGTTTATTTGCTCCAGTTCGCGCGTTTCCTGCACTTAAAATTTCCACAAAATCTGTCTTAATTGCCTCCCTGTCGATGATTTCAACTCGACAACGCGCCCCCGCACTGGTCACAATAATGCTCCATTTTTTGTTGGGGTTAACAGGGCAACTTTTTCAACTTAAAATTATTGCGCGTCCACTTAATGGGATACTTGCTCCTCCCCCGCGCTTCCCGCTGAATATCACGAAACGCAATAAAAATAATAAATAAATACACCTAAATCCCTGGTTATTTATAAATACAGGAAATTATGATTTGGCGTTGATATTTCCCTCCCTAACCGAATTTTTTCGAAAAAAAAAAATTCTGCAAGTTGTGTGCAGCTGCCACCAACTATACTTCCGTGGAGGCGAATTTTGCAAGCAGAGAAAAAAATAATTTAGAAAATTTTAAGAAAAATTTCTGTGTTTCAGTGATCTATTTCCGCCAGGTACGCCGTAATCCCCCTGCGGTTTATATTTAACGTCGGTAACAAGTGCTTGAACTTGAAAATTTTCGCTAGGATAAACAATGGCGATGGCGTCATATGTGAGTCGATTTCGCCGCCACTGTATACCGAGCCTCTATGGAATAGAAATTGAAACCGTCCGGCAATCTGGGCTCATATGTAATCTACTTATTTTCGATTTATTAACTTTTTGACCAACATTTCCCTGAAAGACGACAAAATTGTCTCCGGACTTCCCTGAGGCTTGTCTTATTGTTTTACGTAAGCGCAGGAGGCGTACATTTTTTTTATCAATGATTCTTCTCAGGAATTCTATTCATTGCGGGGGCGAATGCTTTTTATATTCCACAAGTGAAAATATATACCGGGGACATGTTTACTTTCTTCGAATTATTTTATGCCTCTGGTCGAGACATATTACGTATTAGCGGTAGTATCTCGTATGGTCGCTTCCGTAATGTTTTTATACTCATCTTACTTGGACGCGAGCTATTTTAATATTTGATTTTAGCCATTAAAACAAATATAAGGCGGTAGTCGTCGGTCAGCGGTTTCAGCATGTTTTGAAGAAAAGCGCGTGCAAAACTTTCTGAGTCTTATACAATTTCGAAATTAAAAATTGACGTATTAATTTCAAACAATGAAACGAGGGCGGTAATTGCTGAAATCGAAACCATTCAAAATCACCTTAAATAATTTTATGAGTCTTAACGAAAAGCAATGTGTGGTTTAATCAGGTGTACGACTGTGCGTAAATCCAACAAACTGAAACAACTCTTGCTTCTGTCGCCGAGTGTCTGCTACTTAAGATTAGATTTTCTTGCACCTCTTTTGAATATGCAAATACATTTTATATATGTACCTACATTATTTCGACAGTCACTAAGTGAATTTAACTTTTTAAAAAGTCTCAAATATATCGCCAGATACAAATTGATCACCTGAGAGGAAAAGAAGTACCTACATCACTAATATATAAAACTTGTGTATGCCACACATAGCTTTTTTCTCTTTAGGGAGGCTGATTAATTGAATTTAAAGCTTATGAAAATCACCCAACGTATCTAGATTTTTTGTCTATACATGAGTTCCTTTATTTCTATCAATAGATTCAAACATATCGATGTTTTCATTGAGTTACAAAACAGTATAGCGAAATTAATTGATAAAACTGTACGACGACGTCCGCTATTCTGATTCCAACCTTGAAATGCGGTGTTTAATTGGTAAACACGGATTTATTTATGCTTTTGCGTTTTATGTAGATTTGCATTTTGTCCCCTGTTGAACAAACAGGAAAATTAGCAAGAAAAGGAAGATCGTAGCTATAGTATTTAATTCTGAAATCATTGACTATACGGTGGCTCACATGGACAATCACAAATCCGATATCTGCTTTTAAAAGATGATTTTATCTCAAATCACCATCATAAATATTCAACTATTAACGGCGCTTGTTGACGATCATAAATCATTTTAGAAAAATGGGGCAAATATCTAAGCACAGGTTGGCAATGAGAAAATTTCTTAATTTTTAAATTGAAAACAGTAGGTACCTACTGACATTTATTGGAATATACTAGAGATTGAATTTGGGAAAATGTTGAAATACACATTTCATTATATGTATGAAGAGTACTTTTCTGCTAAGTTTCAAATAACTCTGACTAAAAAATATGTTTTTCCATAAAAACTTTTACACCCCCTCTTATCACCTTAAGAGTTAAATTTGGAAAAATCCTTTCTTAGCGAGAACACGTGCCAAATTTCACAAAATGGTCTTTGTTTTGTAAGTACTAATTTAAGTCTCTAACTTCAAAATCAATCATAAAAAAACAACCCATTTCCATTTTCACATTAAATCGAAATTGTTTATTTGTCTTTTATATTGTTGAACCGCGTTAAAAATTCTGTGCTCGACAAACTTTTTAACCTTTCAAGGACGGGACTGGTCGATATTTCGACCACTCAAGTATCATAATATTTTTGAGTGATTTTGGGAATAATATTATGTTTTGAATATTGGAAATATAGTGTAACAATTTTAGGTAGCATATTTGACCTTGAAATAGTGATTTCAAGGTCGAATTTTTTATTCGGTATTTCGACATGTAAATTGGTATACCTACCCATGTATTTTGATGCGCTGAATACAAAAACAATACAACCATAGTATTGCGTATAGCAAAATAACCATTTTAGAAAGCATATTTGACCTTGACATAGTGAAAGCAATGTTTATTCCACAAATAAAATTTTTAACATGGGACTTTCCGTTCCAGACGGGACTTGTCGAAATTTCGACCACCAAATTTGTCGGGCACTTGACGTGACGAATTCTTCGATTTTATGTGCAAATATTGTAAAAAAAAAAGTCCAATTTCAACGTAAAAATCCCCGTCCTGAACAGGTTAAGAAAACTTTCGTGAAATAGTTACATGTAAAAATCATTTAACATTAAATATATAAACAGTCCCTGAAATTGGTTTTATGGTACTTTCCGATCACCATAGATCACTTGCTTAGGAGGTTATATCCGTTTAAATCCTAAAAATGAGATGTTTTTTGGGATTGTATTATTAAAGCGATCAATATAAGGTTTTGGGGATTTATTAGACACGTCCTATACAAAAAACACACTTTATTAAAAAAATATTGATTTTTGCAAACTTGGCATCAATTGTAATTTTTTTTATCGAATTAAAAAAATCGTGTGTACTTTAATACATGCATAATCAATCTAAGAAGCACAGTTAAAATTCAAGCCAATCGGATAAAAATTACATGAGTTCTACTGCCGGCCGATTTTGAAAATGCGAGATAAATGCAGTCAAATTGTGAAAATATACAGTAAGCACATGAAGTTTTTAAAATAGAGGTTTGCTGATTTATATCTTAAGAGTATTTAAAATATCTTGTCATCAATAAATTTTGTTTGATATCATTTCTGAGATGTTTATACGCCATTGATGCGAATAAAAAAAATGGAAATATAAAATTTCAAACAAATATCCCCATAATCATAAGCAGAATAATATGAATGATTTTATATACAATATATTGGATTTATAAAATATTTCATAAAGATACCTTGCTTTCGAAGCGAAGCGATCTATTATTTTAAAGCAACCGTATAAAAATTCACGCTTGAACTGTGGAAGAAACACAATATGTGTACTTGAGTTTTTTCTTTATATGCTCTCTAAACTAATGAAAAATTGCAGAAATGTCTGTAAAAGTTTTCGTGATTTTTCCCTCCCAATGTACTGAAAAAAGGCGGGAAAAACAAAGATGATCTAGCCGCAGATCGTTAAGTGCTGCCAACAACAATGACCTACAATCAGTAAATGTGCAGCGCCAACACCATTGAAATTTTGCCATGTATACTCGTCTCGCACGCCATTATCCAATTCGCATTTCACAAATCACCTTAAATTGCCAGTACGTGCCCCGTTGCAGCGTCGTCGTTTGATTTCAGTTAAGAAAACCCCTTCGGCGACGAGGCCTTGATTCAGATCTGTGCCCCAAAATTGCACGTTTTAAATTAGAAATTAGATAATATGAGTTTGTGCGCCTATATTCGCGAAGAATTAGGTACCCCGAATCAGTTTATGCCAGTGCTTCCGGAAATGCGGTTAATTGCAGGTGAATTGTTTTGCTTATTTAAATTCCAAATGATTATTTTCCTTGAACTTTTTGAAATTTTGTTTATAAACATAATAAAAGTTAGATGTGGGATCGTTAGGCCAATCTCTGTATATAATAAATAAACTCTGCTAATGTAATACTTCATTCTGCTTTATACCTAACACTAACTCGTAGTTTGTGAATAAAACAAAAAACAAAAACACTTTCTGACTAGAAAAGTGCTATATGATACCCATCAGGATGATCGTCCAGCGGCGATCGACGATCACCCAGGTTAGGAGGATGCTTCGGGCTTGGAAAGACTGCAATAGAAGAGAGAAATAAGACGAAAAAGAGCGTCTTTAAGGCGACGACGGCGGCTACGGCAACTTCGATGTGCTCAAGAAAAAGGCTATTGGACTCTATAAATGTAAAAACTACGACTTGAAGGCCACACTTCACATTCACCGTCTGCCAAGTGTGTAAATAGAGGAAAAGTGGAAAACACTGAAGATTGCGAATATATTTTCTTTACCTATTTTTCATATTGAATATTTTTCAGATGATCTCACATTTATATATGTATACTGCTGTTGTTTTCATTGAAAACTTTATTATATTGTTTTCAAAAATTATTATACCAGAAATATAAAAATTTCTATGACCGTAATTAATAATAATACGAAAGTATAATTGCCTTATTTTAGTTAACTAGTTCATTAAATTTGATAACCCTTTCGCAGCAATGCAAAATATATGTAAATTATAAATTCTTTTATAGTTTATTAATGTGAAATGTAAAAAAAATCAAATAGCTACATAAAAGTTAAAGACCTTGAGTTAAACCCAAAATAAAACTTCGGAATTTAGATAGTCATGGTTAATAAAAGTCTTCTAACAAAATATTATTTGACAAAAAGTAGTCAATGTTTGAGTCGATAACATCAAAGTAACCTAACATCCTAAAAATTGAAAAACAAGAGCCATACCATAGTCGCTGTAGTCATAGTGAAATTAAATTCAATTACAAAAGTCATCATCCAAAATACTCCAGCACTTTCGATTATTTAAAGCGAAACGGAAATCTCTTTGAATTGACAAGTAACCGAAACCTAAATTTTCCAGGAATCTGACTTTTCCTGTTAACCCATATTCATATACTCGACTTAAATTTATTTATCTAAAACGTAAACATTGCGCAAGCACAAACATTTTTAGCAACCCATTCGTATGTGATTAGCGTAGAACTCTCGACCACGTTCGCAGACACCTTTTTAGCTCGCAAAAAGGGTAGCAAAAAGATCACTAATATTATACGAAATATTCAGTGAATTAAAATGTTAATGTGTTAATGTGAAACACACGTGACTATCGGTGCCAAAAAAACGATACGTATTTTGTATATTGAGGTGTTTCAATTTGTTATCGGCCTCACCGGCGGAGGTATCAAGTTTGAGCCGTTTACATATTTTAAAGTGCGACACCGAGCTCAGTCGGTGGTGTGGTCAATTAAGAATTCCGAAAAAGGAGGAAACGGTTTCGTGCTTTTTCAATACAAATTAATGTCTTTTTAGAGCGAAGTGCTAATTTTGTCGCGCTATCTTGCCTGATATCGTCGAGAGATGGAGGTCTTAAGGGGCGCCACCTAAGGAAAGTGAAAGATTAATTTTTTTTAAAGTAGGAATTAAGATGCGATACGATACGATAACATAAAGCGTCCAGAGACACCAAGTCGCGCTCTTCTTTTTTTATCAAAAAACAGCGCTTGCGTCATTGAATCAAATTCAGATTCGCACTGATTACAATCTCCGAGTTGTTTAACAATTGCTCGGGTTTTTTTTTGGGTACTTTTATTTTGTGAACTCTCTGTTCTTCTAAACTAAACAGTAGATACAAAGGAAATGATTACTTAAATCTAATGTAATTCGGAATATTTAGGTGATTGTACCTATCTAATTGCGAATTGTGATTTTATAGCTCTGAACTTGAGAAGAGCTTTCCCACTGTAATGTCGCCAAAGAAATAATTTTACAAGTACATATTTTTTAAATTCTATCGAATTAGTCTTTATTCATCCATATACATAGGTACAGTTGCTCCGTTCAAACTATGGCTATCAGTATCGGCCGTACAATCGAGTCACCTAAAAGCAAACTCAACTGTCAAAGTGACGGCATTTATGGGGTGTATTCAACATTTTTCCGGGTTACTAACTTTCAAATTACGGAAAAATGTTATTACTTATACTGATAATAATACTGATAGCTTGAACGAGGCATGTATTTTAAACAATTCGCCGACAAAGTTACCTCCTACGCAAGCTTTTTAACTTCGACTTACTCTAATTTAAACAGAAACACATTCAGAATTCTAAATATAAATTTTTAGAAAAATAACATTATACTTTTCTTGTTCCTTATATTCTATATAAGAAGGTCGTTACACCTATCCTTCTAATTTATATTATTATTGATTAAATAAAGAAAAATATGTTCTTTATTTGAAAATACAGCTTGAATTTTAATAATGTTAAATAAATATTTTTTTTAATTAAAACTTCTTCAAGTACTGTATTTCATAACCCAAAACAATAGCCACTTAATATTATAACAAATCAAAATAAAATGTGTTCCTGTTAATACTTGATTGGATATCCTTTACTGGCAATTACAGCTGCACACCTACGGGGCACTGATTCAATTGGAAGTTGTTGTTCGTTGTGAAACATTTTCTTACTCTGATTTGATTGCATTAAAAAGTTCTATTAACGATTTCCTTGAACGGCTTTTAAAATAGTTTTGTACTTTTGTATGACAACAATATCTTGGATTAAGTCTTTCACCAATTGGTCTTCTTACTTAAATCATTCCATCTGAATCTTTCATTTTAATTTTGCACTCAGCACTGCAGAGGATACTGTTCCATTTGGCTCTTCTATCTTAACGAATATTTAGAACCATTAGTTTCAAGCGCCAATGCGTGCTTGTCTGTTAACGAACACATATTTGTGCCTCTTATTATTATTGTTTCAGAGAATGTTTATCTTCAGTATTTTGTCCTTCGGTATTTGCCTCCAACATTTTGATAAAGATGGTTAAAATCAGGAATTAATAACAAACATTTGTTGACATGACCTCAAATAATAGTAGTAGTAGAGTAATAATTAATATTTTCAAGTATAATAGTAAATAATCTGCCAGAAAATACAAAACATAAACAAACCATAAGCCTACATTGTTGTGAAGCCGCAACATAAATTATTTGCCTACCGTTACTAGTTAATAAAAATGTAAATCTGCCGTAACTCGCGGGATTTTTTAAATTTAAATGACTTTATGATGTCAGCTACGTAACCTTGACAATGACACCCTGCCCGTTATGTGGCATCTTATTTTTCTGCATTCTTTAATATATTTTCACGCAATGACGTGAGACAGAAAAAAAAAAGATCAAACACTTCCCGACAACGACATTTTCCTAGTTCCCATAAAAATAGCGACAAATTTTTAAATGTACACGTAAAAGAGGACCGCCGAAGCATCCTGAGTAGCTTTTAGATATAAAAAAAAAAAAAAATCCGGAAAAGCTCATTGCCCAAGAAAGTGCACTAAACGTCCGCGAAGAGCCCCAAAGGGGAGCTCTTAAAGAGGAACGACAAGACGACGAAGCGAGAGGGAGACAGACAATCAAAACAAGCAGGCAAAAGTAGCTCCCCAGCCGCCACATTATAAAATATATCCGGGGAGGGGAGGGAGCAGGAATTAGGGGTGGCTTAGAGGTATAGGGCCAACCACGCTCCACACACACACACACACACACACACCTCTGCTCTCTGTCCGGCCTGCCACAGTGTAGAGCGTATCCAGCCAGCCCCCCGCCCCTGCGCCCGTTCCACCAAAGTAGATCGAGGTGAATGGGAAGAGGAGACAAATCCACCGCGGCGGAGCGCTCCACCGAACTCCCCAAAGAGTGTGGTCATCGACACATCGCCTTTGCACAAATTGTGAAGGTCACGAAACGACACAAAACAAACGGTATAGATGCAATTCTATCTTAGGCGCACACACTCGCAACCGGTTTTTTCTCGACACAGCGAGTGAGCCCCGCTTTTGGGTCAGTGGCGGGTGGTGGAGCTTGCGGGGTGCGACCAGAGTGGATTCTATGGGAGCCCGGGGGGCACCCGATTGGCTTGAAGACGGAAGGAAGAGAGAAGGAAGACTTCTTGTGCCCACGGAGCCGCACTATGTGGATAAAGTTTGGGGGCTGTTTGCGTCGAAAGAAACGAGTGTTAATGGTGCTTCCGACTAAACTTGCACTTTGGGCTCAGAGCAATTTAGAGGCTGTATCACCCTCTATCTACATACTTTACAATTAATTTCAACTCAATTACTTATGAATTTCTTTAATTTTATTATTTTTTGTAAGTTTTATTCGAAGCTATTTAATTTTATTTATTACTTACTTAACCTTAAAATTTAGACAACTGATGACAATTTTTTACATTAATAGACACAAGTATATGTAAAGAACTCAACAGGGAAATATCAATATGATTAAATAGCTCATTATGAACTCTTTTTCAAAGCGATAACTATTTTTATTAGTAATCAATAGCTTCATCATTGTTCACCACAATACCTAGAAGCATTTTAGAACAATTTAAATATCTTGAGGATAACGCGCTAAATTCATTCGACAAGAAGGAAGGAACGTTAATTTTACGTTTCCATGACATGACTATATTTTCAAAACAAATTATTTCGTTATCAGCAATAATAAAAAAAATTTGATATTTGATTATTTGGTTAATTTGAATAGCCTTTCAGATCGTTTTAAAATTTTCCATGACTCCGTATTGTGTGCGTATAATTAACTCCTGGTGTTTATTTAAATAAGCATAATTTCATCTTAAGGTAACTTATTTTATCTCCACAATTTTTAATTTTCTTGTACTTTTAAGTTTATGACTACGACTTATAAATCCAAAGCTTTTTTTATACGTACAAAAGTTTTTAATCACTGAATCGATAATAAAACAGAAATATGACTTCGAAAACAGAATTTAAAATCTTTAATTCTTTATTGACCTGGTGATTTCTATATTTAGCATAGAATATATAACAAGAAATTACTAATATTTATTTTTTATTTTTTGGTTTTTAAGGATCTGTTATACAAATCTTCTTTATCTTTCTATTTATTTTTCGTTTTTGTTTTACTTTTTTTTTTTTTTTACTAAAGTCAAAATAAGTTAGATATCATTAACTGCAGAAATGACGTGGTAATCGAGAAAACCTAATACTATTTAGTATTTTTAACAGTCTGGATATCCTCTTTTGGGTCCATGCTCGGATTTAAGTAGAAAAACATCATGGTACTAAGATAAGGTTATCATACTCCGGATTTGGCTTGTTCCTGAAAAGGCATACGTTTAGTGACAAATGACCTAACAAATTCTCATATATTCTAAGGTTTTTCCTGAAGTTAATTCTAGTCGGGCATATTTCTATTTGTCCGACCCGATCATGTGTGCCTTATAAATGGAAGTTCAGCTTTTGGTACACTAAAATTATACATACATACATATATCAAAACTCCATCGATATTTAGTTTTATTCGCAAAAAAGATCACTATTATTTATTTTTGAACCCTGCAGGCAATAAATTGCAAACTTTAAGGTTCTACATGTGCAATTTGCATTTTATTGCGTTAATAACTACTTTTTCCTTATATTTGTCGATACCTTCCCATTTTATTAACCGATGGCTTCATTTACGCCGAGCAAAGTCAAACGGGTATTTTCACGGAAGTCCTTGTAGGACAAACGGTCATTCCCCCATTCGCTGCAAAAGCTCTCCGTTGCATGGAGAATTTCCCTCTGCAGCGGTCGTACCGCCCCGCATCGCCAGCATTGCGATAAAACGATATAATAAACAGACGCTGGGTAATACCACCCGATGGTATCTAATGCTGAACGACATACAAAAACCCCCCGTATGACCCATGCTCCAAACAAAAAAAACAAAAACAAATATGAAAAAGACTTCCTCAAAGGGTACTTTAATCCGTTAACCCCTCTACCTTCCGCCCACGCCACGCCATCCGCGACTGTCAACTGTAACAACATTAAGGAAAAGGTAAAGGACTTCATCTCGCTCGCTCGACGTCTCTCCTCAGCACACATCCTGTGTGTGTTCATTCAAAAACTTTCTCGAAATCCACTTTGCTACTTTTCGTCCCAAACCTCCACCCACTATTTCCGCCTCTCAAACCCCCCTCCCTCCCTTTGGTTTGATGGTGTAAGGTAGAATCTGCAGTTGCAGCGAAAAGCTGCAAAATTTCTCAGAATTTTAACTTTCCAGCTAGTGCACCGGGGGTGGGGCGCGATCCAAAGAAAGGTCAGAGTGCACCGCGGCTTGCATTCAAATGAAACTGAATTCGGTTCGCCCCCGCGCCCCCGGCAGCACACATAAGCAGTTTTTATTTTATTCGATACCCGCAAGGAGAAATTCTAACAGAAATTGGGGGTAAAGCACTCGTGTCCATGTCTGTGCATCTTAAAATCTAGTCCACACCGCGGCGCTGCACCCCAGCCGGCATAGAGGCACTCTTGCACTTTTATGGCCACTCTTAATCCCTTGAAATATTCGACGGTTTTGCGGTTGTTGCTGACTACCAGCAAAAGGTTGCTAGGGGAAAGAACGCCTCCTCGCTTCCCTTAATTTCATTAAAAAATAAATAAAGAAAAAGGCAAACATATTTGCGCATTAAAATTCGGGACGCCTACCCGCCTGCCTGTCCCGATTGCAGTGGCTCGCAAACACTGTCGATTTGTTGTTCCTCCCAAATTGAAATTAATTTGATTTCGTCTGCCCTTTTAATTAATTACTTCCTTAAACAGCGGCCTCAGACTCCGCTGATGAGCATGATTGCCTGAAAGCTATTTATGTGCTCATGCAAAAAAATCTAAGAGCGAAATGGACGCAAATCGAATGCACGTCTGGGAGAGTTTGGCTGCTGGAAGAGGAAAATTTTTGATCTGTTTCGCAAGCTAATTAAGTAGCTGCAAAGATCTCTTGGATGATTTTATGGCAAAAAATACGTTTATAATTAGTTCTTAAGTAAACTTGAATGCATCTAAAAAACAAAGTTTTCTTCTGCTTCTGTTTGCAAAAAATTTTTATTAAACTTTACAAATAACTTTATTTCTGAGATATATTACAAATAGTTCCGAGATTACTGCTCCTTGTTTCCGCTAGAAAAGAATTGAGATCACTTACGTAAATTTCGTCAATTATTTGGAAAAATTTACGTAAGTTATCTCAATTCTACGTAAATTTTTCCAATTAATTGACGTTTACGTAAAAATCCTCGATTTTCCTCAAATTCAATACAACTTTAGTCTCAATTTCGTCAGATTCTATATTTGTTTTTCATCAATATAACGCAACGTGAAGTGAACACAAATTCAAAAACAACACTGGTTTTGTTAACAATACAATATCTGCAGGAAGGGCATTATTGATACCTTTTCCGCAAAAGTGACGCGAATTGGCGGGTCGAGTACGTTAAGTATTAGTAACGCATTTTTTTCATTTAATGAATATTTTATTTTCCACAACAAATTTGATTGAATCAACTATCAGTTTTGAAGATAGGACCTGCCTGATTAATCCGTTCAAATCGAATCGAAAACTGGACAAACATTCCTAATAAAATTTCTAAAATATTCACAAATTAATTTTATTTACCTTTGATTTCAGTTAATTTTTCTGCATATAACATCAAAATAATTCTCTTACATTCTTCTATCGAATTATTTTAACACTGAGCGAAAGAATTAATTGATCTCAAAATTTATTGAAATGATTTTATGCAAAATTTAGGAACATTATTAAGGAATTTTATCCAAAAAAGGCTTTTTTTAGCTCCTTTCGATTAGAAGGTGATTTTTTTTCATACTTCACTAATTTTCGCCCGTTAGACGTTTGAGTGAAACTCACGCTGTTACCCGCAGATAGTATGTACAAAATTCAATAACTAACTTGTTTGGCAAATTCTTAATTTAATGAAAAATTCTTGGAGCATTATAATTCGAAGACTTAATGCTAATAGGGCTATAGGAATGCCCCAAAACCTATTATAGATATAAGTATAAACAAAATTATGAACTTTTAGCTGCCGTAAATTATTTGAAGCAAATTAGCCAGGTAAAGAGTCATGCAATTATGTCAAAACGCAAAATCATTTACCTCAGCACGTTCTAAATGTAAGCTATTTGTAAAAACTCTAATATCGAATTTAAAAACAAAATTATATACGTATTGGACATGGTTACAAAGTAACTATGCATAGATTAGTTAGTATTACGTTACATATAAATATAATACTGAGTTAGTAAGTACTGTCGTTCTTACTAAAATTGCAATTCTGGATTCAAAAACAGTTGAGTAATATTATTTTACTGTAGGTACAGCAATTGCACCATTCAGTAATGAATGCCATTTTAAAAAATGCATAACCCCTTCCGCATACTTAGTGCCTTAAAAATGAATATTTCACCCATTATATTTCCCTTAAATTCAAGGAAATGCATAATCCCAGTAACCCCATTGCTGGGCTCAAAACCCGCCTCTCGACTGAGAAATATAAATAAACCCGCCAATGACAGGCACTTACTAATCGGAACGACATTGAAGTGATAAAAGGGCGTACACAGTAGTGTCTATCACCTTTGAAGCTCGGATCGAGGGTATAAGGTACGACAAGTAGCACAGGGAAGGAAAGATACATAAAAATGTTTTTTCGGTATTATGTAAGCTATCCTACCTTCAACCTAGCGAAGGGCTCTGCAGTCAGTGTGCAAATGCAAGAGCCATGGCAATTCAAACCCCACCCTTCGATGAACAAACTCTGCCATGACTTTCTTTCTTTTCCCATTTTTACTCGGGATTAAGGAAGTTGAACATCGTCGTACGGGGGATATTCTTATGTAATCGAACGTCTTTCGAAATCGTTAGCTTCTTGTTCGGATATGGATTCGTTTTAGGGACAGTGGAAGTTTTGAGACTTCATTCTCCTTGGAATCGTTGGATTTCACTAACGAGCAGGGACTCATTTTGAAAAATTAGTTACACTACATACACTCAGGTAAAAACGAGGATTTATATTTTTTGCTATTTACAGGACTATATAAAGGAATGGGTATTAAATTTTGTAAGTTCAAATGCCTCAAATATCCGTTAAAATCAATACTATTCAAACTGATATTACTTTAATTCAGGTTTTTCCTTTTTTCCTAAAATTGAAGAAAATGAAAGTATACTTTAGATTTTTAAGATAAAAGAGCGTTTGTTAATTATTTATACTAAAAAAAAAGTATTGATCAAAAATAAAAAGCCTTTAATCAGATACTAATTTTTTATGCCTAGAATATTTATAAAGGACGATGGGCACTTCTCTAAGTAATTTGGATGTAGAACGAACAGACTTGAAATTAGTATCAAAAAGTAGGTATTTATACGTAATTATCGTGTTTCGCATATAATATCTACATGGTTCGGTTGACAGAACGAAATTAAGCAAATCTTATATCGTAACTACTTAAACGACATTATTATATGAAATGAAACATATATTTTAAAATATGTATATTGTTTTATTTACGCTACACCGATTCATTTACATGATTTTACGGGTTAAAAAATACCATCACAATATGACTCGATTATTTGTACATATTAGTAGGTATATATTTATATATAACAAAACATAATAGTTTATACGAACCTCCATACTATTACGTATCATTTATCAATCACTAGACTTAAACTGAATGTGGTGGTTTGAATGGTGCATGTCATCTTAAACCTCCCAATAGTACCGTCTACCTTTTAAACACGTACAATAATTTTGTGAAGCACCACCACTATTTTACTATTCTAAATAGGCCATAATAATAAATGATCTAACAGTTAATACCTTTGTAATCATATAGTTTTCAATACTGTTAGTTCTACACCCATATTGTTCATGATCGTTTCATTTAGAACTATTGAGTGGTTTTCAAAATATAGTAGTTACCGTGTTTGAAAATTTGGTTTTGAGAATAACAAATCTAAAGTTTCGCTATCTGCCGCCAATAGAAAGAAGGTCCTATGGTTATTATAGGATATCTCTAATACTATCTTATATTTAGCTTTTATCTTTTGGCAATTGTGATCTTCGATATTACTTAAATATTTTCTGATCTTAAAAAGAAAAATGATTAAAAATACGATATTAATAAATTGCCGTTTTGCCGTTTTGGAAAATGTATAAACATAGCTCGTAGCGAAGCAAATTTTGCACAAACAACGCTGTTAATTGTCACGACCTTGTCGCGAACAAGAGGAAATCGCATAAAGTATTAGCAAAAATAAATGAGCTGTAAGAAAACTGAAAGCCCAAATAGCAGCAACAGCAGCATCACTGCCAGCAACAGCAGCAACAGTGGCGATGCCGCGCAAGTCAAAAAGTGTCGGTGCTGCCCGCCAGGCGACCAATGCACATGTAACCGGGAAGAAGAGCGAATGATGCGAAAACTCGGGTACTGCAAGCCCCCCGCACACACTCGCGTGCCACATCCACGACCACAAGCAAACGGCAGCAGTAATCGAACAGTAGGAAAAAATCTAATCAAAAATTCATGTAAAAGTACGATTTGTCGCACTTCTTCTATCTCGCTGCGGCCTCAAATTCACTTTCCCACTCACTCTCACTCTCGCCGGGCCGCTGCGGCGGCGGCGGCAGCGGCAGCAGCGGCAGCACTGTCGCAATGAGCCACATACAGTTAGTGCACCCGACGAGCATTTTTGCATTTTCATATTTATTTTGATCGCGTGTGTGATGCATAAACACACAACGTGTGCAGGAAGACGCTGCACACGACACACAGGCGTCCGCCGCGCCTGTGGTCGTCGGGCCGCCGCGTTTACAGGCGCTCCGCTCGCCGAGTGAGTGGTGTGCGGATGCACTGCGCTTGTGTAATAATCCGCCGTGACCTTCTATCGAGCGATCACCCTAGAAATCCACTGACACCAACTAATCGCATTTTGTGTTTGCAGTTCTTTTTTTATCTCATCGCATTGTGTGGTTGTATTTTTTGCAGTTTCTATTTTTACGTTTTCGTTACTTCATTTTTGCAGTGAAAAATGTTAGGAACGAATTTTTGTTGCTACACCGGCTGGCAGGCTTTCCGCTCCCCCGGGGGGCTCTGAAGGGTGTCTGTCTTCCTAGAGTCACGAGCGTCTAGTCTTTCTATATTTACAATAAAATTTTCTCGAAATAAACTAATTAAACTTTACAATTTACGATAACTTTTATGAATACCATCATTTCCGCCTTCCGGAATGCTTAACTTTTATAAAATACCTGATATACATACTTCTATGCAATAAAAGCACTTTATAAAACTTTCATAGTAATTGTAAGTGGTGTCTATTACCCAGTGTCTGAACTCCAACCAAATGTTCAATATTTTTAGAACACGATAAAACTAAAAATTTGTATTTCTTTCTATATAAAAAAAGTAACCAAATTGAAACTTTTATAAATCAGTCGAACTCATCACTCGACAGTTGTAGATAATAATAAATAAATAAAAAGAAGGACAAGTGCGAGTAGAACTCACGCCTTGACGGTTCCGTATCATTATACTTTATAATTATCTATTAAATTTGAATTATAGAAAAACAAGAACAAACTTAAAATTGTAGTTGAAAAACATGTTCTCCCACAGATTTCGACTGCAAATGTAAGTTTGTTCGCACAATATTGAGAAATTTACAATTATATTTTAAGACTTCTTATAGGTTTTCCTGTAATCTATAAGTAAAGAACTATTTTCTGTATTTTTTTCAAAATTTTAGGCTTAGTAGTTCGGTTATGAGGGGGGATTAGTAAATTTTCATCTATTTTCTGAAATATTCAAAACTATTTATTTTAAAATTATACAAAAAATATATTTGAGACCCTCACAACAAGCCCTTACATTTGATGTGTCACACAGTATGGTTTGCAAAACTTTTTCTAATTTGCCCCTCAAAAGTGACCGCAATATTCAAAATTCATTTATTTACGTTACACGTCCGTGTTTGGGTCGCAGAAATTCTTATGTATACTAAATTTCAACTTAATCGATCCAGTAGATGCAGAGAAAATCGACTGTGACAGACGGACAGACAGACACACGAGTGATCCTATAAGGGTTCCGTTTTTTCATTCGGACGTACGAAACCTTAAAATGATAAATTGAAGATAAAAATGGATCTTCATATGTTGTTTTTATACATATTTAGAATCAATGGAAGAAGAAGAAAATAGGACAGAATTCAAACATCGAAGAGACAATTGCAATCTTTTGGATTTTCCACCTTCTGTATAATTACAAACAATAATAAATGCTATAATCTACGTAATTTATTACTCACAAACAAATTATTATAGATTTAAGGGGACCTTCTCATGCTAAATTAAAAAAAATTACTCTTTTTAAATTTTTTTTTGTGGAAAAACTACTTTATGTAGATACATAATTCTTTTTGTATATTGTAGGGAATAGTTTGAAATACATAAAAAAAAATTTTATTGGCCATTTTAGTTCACTACCACCACTGTAGAGGGCCTCTTGCAAAAGGCTCATTTTAACTAGTGCGGCACTTTCTGGGCTTCCTGTAACACATAGAGTAAAAATTCAAACGAGGTTCTATTCCTTAGACTCAAAACTAGACACTGAACCTTTAAAATTTTAATTTTTTTTTTATTTTCCTTATTTTATAAACGTTTTTTGCAAAAAGTAAGAAAAAACTCTTTTTTGGGGTAGTTAACCCGAATTTAGAAAGGGAGGGGGAGGTATTTTATGACTTTTCAGAGGTTCAGTGTCTAGTATTTTTTCTATAGAATCTAAAAAATGTTGGTTTGTACAAATGGGTCGAGTAGATTTTGAGAAAAATGTCGCACCAGTTTGAAAAACATGATTCCGAGATAAACGCGTTTGAAGTTTTTATTCACTATATATTCACGCTGAGGTGCCGTTACATATATACCTATAACTTCTTTTCTATTACGAATTTCGTAATAAAATTTTGAGAGAGTATTTCTATGGTGCTAAGGAACAGTTTTATGTAAAAAAAAAAAAATTCGATTTTTTGAAAATTTAGCATGAGAAGATCCCCTTAAGGAATTCGTCCGGATATTAAAGAAAATCTTTAATTATATTTTAAATGAAGTAGAGACTGAAATAAATACAACCTGTGAAATTCCACCAACAAATTAGCCGCTTCCATCTCCGTTTCTTTTCAGAATTCAGACTGATTGACAGATAAATTTTCTTTATCCGACCTTCCAGTTTTAAAAATATCATTTCGAGAAAAACACCTTTAAAGTTTCGAAAATGTATTTGAATCCGCCGCGTTGCTCTACGTTAAAATGACCAGAACTAAGCGAAATACTGGGAATACGCCAGTAATGTGTTTCTACAGCGTATTCTTAGAAGCTCAAATAAAAGAAACAATACATTTTTTGAAATGATGAGAAAAACCCCTTAAGAAATATATAAAAATGTGAAATTGAAGAGATTCAGTACACTTGTAAATATTTACAATTCTAAATTCGTACCCGTTTTCAAGAGAAATAAATTTAAAAAGATACAAAAAATCGTATTTTTTAAGCTTTTTTGAAAAATAATTATAAAATAAAGGTTTATGATAGAAACTTGTAACATGGCTCAATTGAAAGTCTGAGCTTGTTATGTATTTTTATATGATAGGTTTTATTTTCGAACTCCTAATCTACAGAAAAATCTCAATTCAAAACAAATACTTAATTAATAAATAAACGCATCTTGTAAGATCTATCATATGTATAATAATCATAGTATTTTTGGAGTTTTTGGTCTACAGTCGGCAAACGTTGAAATTTCCAAATGGGTAAGCATTTTAAGAGATAAACGGCAGGTCGAGGTATTGATTAACGCGATTCCTCCATTGAAGCGTCGAGGATCAATCGGCCGCCCTAAGAGTGCCCCAAAAAAGGAAGACATCAATAAAAATTCCAGCTCTGAAATGCCAGACAGAGCAACAGCTCCAAAAGGTAAAAAAGGCGGCTGGCAGAGCCATAATAATTAAACAAGCGGAAGAGGAAAGCGGCGGACAACGTATTTATTTACGGGCGCGTACATAGCCCAAGACGGCAGAAACCTCATCCCGGACTCGGTCGGCCGTCCGCCGGGAGCTGAGCCGTAGATGGCCAAGGATAGGAACGAGGAAGACTGCACAGCCGACGTCACCTTAAGCCGTCGCCGACTGACCACTTTTCCTCGGTTCTCCGGCTTAGAATTGGATTTTGCAGCTTCTTGGCCGTGTAAATAGCCGACGAGACCAGATTTAGCGGCGCTGCCTTTCGACTACTTCGCTCGGTGCTCCTCCGAAGCCCCGTCCCGTCCCGGCGCAAGCCGCGAATTATTGTGATCAAATAGCGGAAGAGAGACGCTGAAAGTGTATCTGCGCGGCAGAAATGCACACGCGAGCCCCAAGAAGGAAGTCTCCGATCCAGAAAAAGTGAACTGACCACAAGGAGGTGGATATAACCAAGAAAATTGTAGACCATCTTCGACTGGTTCTGCGGGAATTCTCCGGCACACACGAACGCCGAAGAAATTCTTTGCCTCCCTTGCGACGACTAGGAAATCGAGTGGAGTCGCGCGACGGCCACCAGCCACTTGCACGCAAAAGTGCAGCAAGCCCTCCCGGCAATTAACAGTGTACGTGCAACGGAGAAATTCTTTCTCTCCTTTTTTCCCGTATGCATTTCACTTGCCCTTTTCCCAGCCGTCTTTCCATTTTGAGTAAAAGCTCCCGGCCCGACTCCCCGCCCGCTTGGCACCGGCCAATTGACTCGTGCTTGATTAATCAGTGCAACGAGGTTCCCTGCCTCCGCGACCGCAAGTGCAGCCGAGCGCGATGCACCGCACACACCAGTGCATTGGCCTACAAACTGAGAGTGGCCGCACGACGGCTGTGTGCGATGCAATGCAATTTATTATGATGATATCGAGGGTGAGGCGGGGGCGGGGACAACAAAACTGCTGTAGTCAAGTGCAAAATCCACTTTTGATGCAATTTTCGCATTTCCTGGTGGTTTACGCGAATGCATTGTTGGCGAATTGCAGCCTGGAAGCGATTGCATGGGAAAATCGTGACGAACTGACGATAGGAGAAGTGCACCCAAAATTGCACTGAAACACCGAACTGCTGCACTGCACTGCACTCTGCTCTGCTCCACTCCGCACCGATGGGGCTGCCCCCTGTGGCGAGAAGCCGCATTAGAGACGCGCCAGAAAGGGAAAGGCAGTGCAATGCCATCGATGTCGGTGCATCAAGTAGAGCAGCGCGCCGCACAAACACACTGCACTATCTTCAACGGCCGATAGTTTGTAGGTGGCAGCGGCGGCGGCGTCGCTGGTAAAGCAGAAGCGGCGGCCGCGGGGGAGGCACAGTTTTGACACCACGGCAGCGCACACAAACCGCCGCTCACACGTTCCACTGCCACTGGTGCACTTGTAATTGCAATCGGTCGTAATATGCAAATAAATCCCAGTGGAGAAAGTCATTTGATTAGGAAAAAGGGGTCAATGCAACCAGATGCCCTTCAAACTTTATTTTTATCTGCGCCGCTCGGTGTGCGACAGGCGCGCAACATGGAAGTGCAGGCGAGCTAAATGTGCTCTTTTTGCTTTTCGTCTTCTTTTTTCTTATTAGTTTTGTTTTTTATTTTTTCAGTGCATGAAGGCAAGTTAGTTGCACTGAGTGGGTATAAAATGCAAATTACTTTGGTGTATGGGTTTAATGCACTTACGGCTTGTGCTAGTTTTGGCTCAGATACTTGCTTTTTTTCTAAACTTAAAAGAAGGAACACGATTTTCCGTTTCAGATGTTTTGTCGATAAGGCAGTTTTTGGAAGGTTTCAGTCATTAGGAAGGGTGTGCCTAACTTTAAAAAGTTGCAAAAGTATAAAATGCAAATTATAATTATGTTAATGAGTTTGGATAACGATTTATTTATTACCAACTTAACATGAGCGTTATACAAAAGCGCATTACTTACAATACGTTTGCATTTGCATTTATTTACGTAACTTTAAAAGAAAGGAAGTTAATACTTAATAAAATGAAGTATCCTGCCAATATTCAACAAACTCGTATTTACCTATGTACATGATTATAAAAAATATCACTTCATACAGCTAGGTACACTGCATTCGTGTTATTGGATTTTTAAAGTTTTCTTATAATCTATAGCCTTTGTTTTCGATTATCCAATTTGTATTATAATACTCATGATATAGTTTATTAATAACGTTAATTTACATAAATGGCAACCCAGGGCCTTATTTATGGGTATTTTGAATAGACTAAAATACAAAAAGATCTTTGTTTTAATACTGTGGTGCGGTCATCTTATAATCATGAAAGAAGTTGGACGCGGTTATTTTGAAAACCAATTAGCCACTAAGATTATTTCACACTTTTATTTTAAGTCGGATCGCTTCGGAAAGTACTATATTTGAATTACATACAAGTAAAATTTGTTTATTTGTTACATTCCTTTTCTTTTCTACCTCATGACAAAATTTCGGAAAATAAATTATGCCAACATTCGTAATAGAGATCATATGTACATACATATATTTAAAAAAATCTCCACCCAAATGTTGCATCACAGATTTACCCTAGGGGTCTACAGTACAGATCCTAAAAACGGCCCTGTGACAACCAAATGAAAAATTTAAGTTTTGCAATAGTTCAAGTAATTAATATTTAATTCACAAAACTAATGTGTGGTGGGCACTTGCTAGAAAACAGGTAATAATTATGAATTGTAATAAAACTTATGTACGGTTGATGTCCATTATTTATCAAAATAATTTTTTACCATCATTTTCTCCCTTATTCACAAAACGGATCTTGGTTTTGATGACTGATTATAATTTTTTAGTTTGTAAATTTTAAATATCTTGATTATAAAATTCTTAATGATTTTTTGCGATTCCTTGAGAATTTACCTTTTGCTTGAAAATATCTAAAAAAACAGCAGATAATGATATAAGAGAGTAAATCAGATAGTTAATAAAAATTAAAACAAAATGCTTCAAAAGGTAATGTCTAACGAATCTAACAACATTGTAACATTCCTAACTTAAATAACTACGCAGTTAGAATCCAATCTCTTTTCATGGGATTTCAGCTGCTTTAATAATAATAAAAAAGTCATAAATCATAGAAACGACATCTGGTGATGTCAACTTGGCATCAGAGTGATGCAAAAATTGTATAGCACAAGAATGCAAAAGAGCACGAGTCAATATAACTTCGAGGCCGATATGTCTGAAAATAAAAGAGTCGTATATCTATGAAGGAAGTTTTACTAAGAAGCATCCGCAGAGACAAACAGAATAAAATTAAAAATAAATGTTTTGGAAAATGTGGGAAATCTGAGCAAAATTTACTGGTGAAATTGTCTATTTGCCAAATGATTTGTTTTGTTTATCATCAAATAAAAAACAGGTCTATTTACAAGAGATGGACGAAGGAAGATTTTACGATCGAATGTTACAAAATTGTGTTGTTTTTAACACTAAATACTATAAAGCATAGGCTTCAATGCCGATTTTCTAGAATCAATATCTAAACAATAAGCTTTAAAGATCAGCTGAATCAACTCTATATCTACAACTTCATTTGAAAATATATCTCCATGTATAAATTTAAACACCAAGCACTGCTGTGACACCGTGGTTTCATAGTTCTAGACCAGGGCAGATCAAACCAGAAAAAGTTAGGTTGAGTTTTGTTACCGAAAGTGCCTAGTCTTCTCTGATAGAACTCTAGCTAGACTTTATTTTAAGTGAAAATAGTGTTTACCAGTGCTTACAAATTGAGCTGCATTGTATGCATTTATTAAAGCACCAGTGCACTCTATCCTAATAAACCGTCAACTATGGAGTAAATTGCTGACAATCACGCATTTGTGCTTCAATTTAAATTTAAATTTCAATCTAGTATGATTTATTCTGTCTTAAAACCAGAGAGCTAATCAAAAAGAACCTTACTAATAAATTGGTTGGTCTAACTAAAATTTTACTCAAGTAATTAAAAGAATGCAAAAATTGAAGTCTTCTACATAGTCATTAAAAAAATATTGGTTCGTTTCGAAACTTCATTCGCAATAAATTGAAAAGAATTTTACAGCAAAGTAAACCGCATTAAGAAGTTTCACTAGAAAAAAATGATAAGAATTTGTTCAATCTACGCAGATTTCAAATATTTTTTTTCTAAAATATTTGCGACTTATTTTTGAGCGATGAACATCTCTTGAAGTTATGATCTTCAGTTTAAACTTTCAGGAGCCTAGATAAAATTGCACAAAGTTTACTGCGATTGGTGGCACAGGAAGCGTTTTTTTGATCGTTCGCTAGCGCCCTCATATCTTGCTACATTATTACATTTTTTTGTCTTCGCATAAATTCAATATTATCGCTTATCGGGCGAAAATTCGCGCAGTACCAATTGCGGAATTGCCACTTACCCAAAGTTCAGCCAATAATGGCTCCATGGAGATAATTGTTAGGAAATGCATTTATTTGGCTCGTAAATTGATAACCATAATAATTATTAACAATAATAATACATTTATTAGGAAGAAAATGTAAGAATTAAGTCAAAATTTGGCGCTTTAGATTAATGAAAGTAATATTCAATAAAAAATAAACAATTAACTGACTGGGAAAACAAATTTAGCTGATTTATTTCCTGAGATATGCCTTATTATTTATTGAATATGTCAAATGTAAGATTAATAGAACTTCGAAAAGCTTAGTATAGATTCTGTGATTCTCAATCATGTTCTATTTAAACGAAAAATAAAATCTCATGGAGCAACCGATTGAAAAATAGAATTTAATCCCTTAATATTTTATACCTAACCGAGATTAAGATATCAAATATCTAGTATAAAATTTTAAGATGTTATATCTTAACTAACAACGGCGAATTCTAAAGTGAAAATTATTTTCTAATTTTTAGGGCTTCCGATTTTTGGAAGTTGTAAAATGAATCTGGATCTAGGTATTTAAAAATAAGGTTGAAAAGGTGTTATTTTGCATCCAACATATTGATTTTTAAAGTTTCATGTTCGGTAGATCTCGTCTCGAACACGTTTTTCTTTTTCATTTTAGGCCCAGAAAGAGTATCACGTCTCCCACACGTTATTATGGAGGGTGTTCAGATTTTACATAAGAAACGCTATACCAATCGATCCTAACAAGGTGAGGTATCTTTGGAAAGGTACTTTTAATCCTCTTGAATGAGCCCCCGCTCGACGCCTTACAAAGATCCATCCATAAGGACTTAAGTTAGCGCACCTCCTAAAAATCGTTGACATCGATTTTGAGGGGAAGAAATGATTTTAGGAGGGGGGTCAAGAATAAAAATTTGCTCAAGACACCCCAAGGAATCGATTGGTATAGCGTTTCCTGCGTAGAATTCGAACACCCTTATATTGTAAGCAGTACTTAGTTTTTACCATTTTGAAATGGTGACACTATGAGTTTCATATAGCAAAAAAAAATTGAGTACCTACGTGGTCAGTAGATAAGCTATGGGGGTTCGAGCACAAAATCCCATAAGGTTTATACAGGGGGTCAAAATTCTCAAAAACGGTATCAAAAGCTCGTCGTCTACGTCTAGGAGCAGTTTTAGGTGGGATGACGTCACGAAAGCTCTCTTGTGTGTGTTCAAGGTCACCCCCTCTCCACCCCGCTGAAAGCTTTACCCCTCTCCCATGCTATTAGGACGCGATCTTTGGGAAATGTGTAGGTGGCTTTGTTTATGCTATGTGGAGCTTATCAGTAGTTTATGCTGACGGGGCTCTATCAGCCAACATTTAAACTCTAGTATGTTTGAATATGTTGCGAAATGAGTAGGGCTTTGTTTATGTTATGTGGAAATGTGTAGGGGCTTTGTTTATGCTATGTGGAGCTTATCAGTAGTTTATGCTGACGGGGCTCTATCAGCCAACATTTAATCTCTAGCATGTTTCTACATGTTGCGAAATGAGTAGGGCTTTGTTTATGTTATGTGGAAATGCGTAGGGGCTTTGTTTATGCTATGTGGAGCTTATCAATAGTTTATGCTGACGGGGCACTATCAACCAACATTTCAACTCTAGCATGTTTCTACATGTTGCGAAATGAGTAGGGCTTTGTTTATGTTATGTGGAAATGCGTAGGTGGCTTTGTTTATGTTATGTAAAGTCTTATCAGTAGTTTATGCTGACGGGGCTCTTATTTCTACGTGGGTGTCTTATTTCCTAGAATTGATGACTCATCGCTTTAAGCTTGGAATACTCAAACGCTAGCATATTTCAACATGTTGCGAAATGCGTAGGTGGCTTTGTTTATGTTATGTAAAGTCTTATCAGTAGTTTATGCTGACGGGGCTCTTATCAGTAGCTAAGCTTCCGGTCACATGATCTTATTTCTACGTGGTGGTCTTATTTCCTAGAATTGATGACTCATCGCTAGCATAAATTTTCATTCAATATACTTCACACTTGAGATTTTCAAGATGAGTATAAATAGTGGAGATTAAGCAAATTTTCCTCATTCAGTGCTTACCCAGTGTTGAGTTCAGTTCAGCTACATAAAGTTTAACTAAAGTATTTGTGTAGGTGTTAGTGCAGTGTAAAGGTCAAAGGACGAAAAGGATATAGTGAAAAATTATCAGTTTTGTAAAGGACGAAAAGGACATAGTGAAAAAATTATCAGTTTTGTAAAGGACGAAAAGGATATAGTGAAAAAATTATCAGTTTTGTAAAGGACGAAAAGGACATAGGGAAAAATTATCAGTTTTGTATTAAAGGACGAAAAGGACACTGTTAAAATGGTTCAAGTGAAACAATTAGTACAAAGTGCTAAGTTAGCATTTGTGAGTGCGCAAAATGATAGACTGTTAGTGGAGCAGAACATAAAAGAGTGCTCGAGCCATTTAAGAGCTCTTCGGCAAGCTCTGAAAAGAGCAAAAACTGTTGGTGAAAAGCAAAATTTCACCAACGGTATTAATCATGTTCAAGGCTATCGAGCTCAATTGAAAAAACTTAAGATAATCGGTGCCGGTCACAATGCTAACCGCCCTACTTGGACCTCATCCCGAGTTAAATGGGAAGACGTACAATCAGCTTTTTGTGATCGGTAAGTGAAATTTTAAAATATGTTTAAGTATAACTTTTAAATATGTTTAAGTATAATATCGTCACATCATTATTTGTTTATTTTCATTTATATTATAGGATGAGAACAGGGGTTATAGTAAATTTGACCCACAAGGAACCGAAGGAGTTCCTGAACGACTGCACTGGACTTTTCCGTCGTCGCATCAATAATGCCCTCAAGAAGGAAGCCGCTCTCAAGGTCAACGCGGTGTTTTGCGGGGAATTTAAAATTATAAGAGGAGATGAGGAGGTGTTCGAGTTCAAGTACATGAACACAAAGAATGCTCCAATATATAGGAACACTGATGTAAACAGCTGGTTCAATCAGAATATCGATGAAGCAGTGATGAAAAAATTAGAAGAGTTCCAGGAAAAAGATAGTGGTTGGGCGTTGTCGGCCATCGTTAACTTGGCTATTAACATTAACAAATACACGCCACAGCTGGGATCTTCATATATAGAGCTACCAAACCAAATTAAACTTAAGGAGGCCTGCATCAACGTTCAAAATGCAGATGATGCTTGTTTTGGTTGGGCAGTAGTATCAGCTCTACACCCAGCTGATACAAATCCCCAGCGTGTGATGAATTACCCCCACTATTCCACAGCCTTGAACCTGGATGGCATAACATTCCCAATGACGTTAAAACAGATCCCCAGGTTTGAGAGGCAGAATAACATCTCCATCAACGTTTACATCTTGAAGAAGGCGGGCAAAACCAATAAAGAACATTTTAATGTTCTACCAACCTATTTGACCAAAGAAAAGAAGGATAGGCACATCAACCTTCTGATGATACAGAATATTTACTATGATGAGGATAGCGAGGAGGAGGAAAACGACGACGATGAGCCCATCAGATACCATTACGTTTGGATCAAGAACCTCTCCAGGCTCCTTTCATCACAGCTGTCGAAACATAAAACAGCAAAATTCTTCTGTGACCGCTGTCTCCACTATTTTTATTCACCAGCTGCGCTAGAGAGCCACACAGAGGACTGCCGAAAGCTCAACGAGTGTAAAATCCGGCTACCAACAGAAGACCAGAAAGAGCTTAGATTTAAGAACTTTAGAAATAAGGTAGAAGCTCCGTTTGTTATTTACGCGGATTTAGAATGTTTGTTAGTAGAATGTAGGGATAGAAATAAGTATCAAACGCATGTTCCATGTAGTATAGCTTATTATGTTAAATGTTCGTATGACCCCACGTTATCAATTTTCAAATCCTATCGTGGTGAGGATTGCATCGAGTGGTTCGTGCGCGAGTTGAATCAGTTTGCCGAGAACTTAGAATCAGTTTTTCTATGCCCTCTACCCATGGATCAGATGAATGCTGACCAAATGGAGTATTTCGAGGCCGCCACACTCTGTCACATATGTGAGAAGCCGTTCACATCAGATGATAAAAAGGTGCGCGATCACTGCCACCTAACAGGTAAGTACAGAGGCCCAGCACATGAGGGGTGTAATATCAATTTTCAAGATAGTCACACCGTTCCCATAATTTTCCACAACCTTAGCGGCTACGATTCCCATTTTATTATTAAAAATATAGCTTGCGATCTCCAAGGCCGCATTGATCTCCTCCCGATCAATAAAGAGCGGTATATTTCCTTCACTAAACATTTGGATGAATATCCAATTAAATTCCGCTTCATTGATTCATTTAAATTCATGGCAAGTAGTCTCGATACTCTTGCCTCCAATCTTACACATTTCCCTATTCTAAAGTCCCAATTCACAAATGTAAGAGAAGCCCAGTTTAATCTGCTCACACGTAAAGGTGTATATCCCTATGATTATTTTAACGATACATCAAAATTCCTAGATACCAAACTTCCCGATATATCCCAATTTTATAACAAATTAAATGATACCAACATTAGCCAAGAAGATTATGTGCATGCCTGCAACGTTTGGAAAGAATTCAACGTTCAAAATCTGGGTGAATACTCAGATTTATATTTGAAGACAGATGTCTTACTCTTGGCGGATGTTTTCGAACAATTCCGTGCAAGCTCTCACAGAACCGATACATTAGATCCAGCTCACTACTATACGCTTCCAGGGTATACTTGGGACGCAATGCTCAAGCATACTGGCGTTACCCTGGAGCTATTGACCGATGTGAATATGCTCTTATTTACAGAGCTAGGTATTCGAGGAGGTCTTAGCCAGTGCTCTAAACGATATTCAAAGGCTAATAATAAGTACATGCCTGATTATGATTCATCTAGCCCATCAAAATTTCTCATGTATAATGATATTAATAATCAATACGGCTGGGCAATGTCTCAACTTCTACCTCACAGTGGCTTCAAGTGGGTGGAAAATGTTGAGAGCTTTAGAGTTGAAGATGTAGCCGATGATTCCCCCATCGGTTATATTCTGGAAGTGGATTTAGAGTATCCTCAAGAAATTCATAACCTCCATAAAGACCTTCCGTTCTGTCCAGAACATAGAGCGCCTTCTGGATCTAAGCAGCGTAAACTTTTGGCTACGCTTTACAACAAAACCAAGTACATTTTACATTACCGCAGTCTGAAACAAGCTCTCCTTCACGGATTAAAATTAAAGAAAATTCATCGGGGTCTCCAATTTAATCAGTCTGCGTGGCTAAAGTCCTACATCGATCTCAATACCAGACTTCGAACAGCGGCTAAAAATGATTTCGAGAAAAATCTCTTCAAGCTCAGGAATAATGCTGTTTTTGGCAAAACTATGGAGAACGTTCGGAAACATAGTATTGTTAAGCTGGTGACCAAGTGGTTGGGGCGATACGGGGCTGAAGCGCTCATTGCCAGGCCCGAGTTCAAGGCCTCAACAATTTTTAATGAGAACCTGGTTGCCATCGAGCTTAATAAAACCGAAATTCTTTTCAATAAGCCAATATATGTAGGCATGTGTATTCTCGACTTGGCGAAGACAACAATTTATGATTTCCACTACAACTATATGATCCCACAATTCAAGTCCAACTGTACAGTATGTTATACTGATACTGATTCCCTCATTTATGAAATTACCCACCCTGATTTATATGACATGATTAAACGCGATTGTCATTCCCATTTTGATACCAGTGACTACCCTGCTAATAACATCTGGAACATCCCTCTAGTTAATAAAAAAGTGCTCGGCCTCATGAAGGATGAAAACAACGGACGCATAATGACAGAGTTTGTTGGCCTAAGATCAAAAATGTATGCGGTCCGGGTAGAGGGCCAAGATAAAATACAAAAATCTAAAGGCGTTAAGAGAAATATAGTTAAAAATAGAATAACTTTTGATGACTATGTTGAATGTCTAAACAATAATATTGAAAAAGTAGTTTCACAAAATTTGATTCAAAGTCAAAAACACGATGTATGTACCATTACTCAATCAAAAATCGCACTAAGTCCTCGCGACGATAAGAGGTATTTAGTACCAAATACAAACGAATCGCTACCGTGGGGTCATTATAGTATAAATGCTGTAGATTAGTGTAAATAGTATTATAAGAAAATATTGTAAATTAGAATAAGATATCACATATGAAATAAAAGAATTTTATAACGTTTTAAAAAACTGTTTTATTCAAAAAAAAAAATCCTGTATTATAAACACATTTTTCAGAGCACATCGATACAAAAACTTATTGAAATTTTAAAAAAGATGAAAAGATGAAAAAGAACACACAAAACTTATTGATTTTTAAACGCTAAAAAGATAACGCACACACACAAAAAAAAAAAAACATTTAGTGCCTACCCCCGGCGAATATAAGTCTGGTAACCATAATTATCCAATGATGGTTGAGTCATCTAGGCCCCAGAGAGCAGCCAATAAGTGGACATTGGACCAGCTGCATACAACGCCGTTAGCATTTCCCAGCAAAGGTGGTATTGGCAAGTACGCGTACCCCGGGGGAAGTACAAATTCACCACAATCAGACGCGGTGGATTGGCCCAGCTCTGGAGTATTTGGAGCCTGCGATGAAGACGAATGTGAAGGCCAAGGTGAATGTGAAGGCGAATGTGAAGGCGAATGTGGAGGCGAAGGCCAAGGCGAAGGAGAATGCCAAGACCAAGGCGAAGACGAAGGCGAAGGCTCCCTGTGGTACGCAACATCCTGCGAAGATGAGGACGCCCTGGGGACCTCGGAGTCCAGCGAAGGATCCCTGGAGACCGCAGCTTCCACAGGTGCACCCAGCAAAGGTGGTATTGACAAGTATGAGTACCTCGGGGGAAGTACAAATTCACCGCAATCAGACGCGGTGGATTGGTCCAGCTCTGGAGTATTTGGAGCCTGCGATGAAGGCGAAGGAGAATGCCAAGGTGAATGTGAAGGCGAATGTGAAGGCGAATGTGGAGGCGAAGGCCAAGGCGAAGGAGAATGCCAAGACCAAGGCGAAGGCGAAGGATCCCTGTGGTACGCAACATCCTGCGAAGATGAGGACGCCCTGGGGACCTCGGAGTCAAGCGAAGGATCCCTGGAGACCGCAGCTTCCACAGGTGCACACAGCAAAGGTGGTATTGACAAGTATGAGTACCTCGGGGGAAGTACAAATTCACCGCAATCAGACGCGGTGGATTGTGCCAGCTCTGGAGTATTTGGAGCCTGCGATGAAGACGAATGTGAAGACCAAGGTGAATATGAAGGCGAATGTGAAGGCCAAGGTGAATATGAAGGCGAATGTGAAGGCCAAGGTGAATGTGAAGGTGAAGGCCAAGGTGAATATGAAGGCGAATGTGAAGGTGAAGGCCAAGGTGAAGATGAGGACGCCCTGGGGGCCTCGGTGTTCAGCGAAGGATCCCTGGAGACCGCAGCTTCCACAGGTGCAGGAGCCACACTGGTTTCTTGATGGAGATCCTCCCCGTGCAAAACCATTATGCCTCCTAAAGAAAAGGGATTAAATAATATGTAAGAAGAGGTATGTAGGTTAAGCTCTACTTACCTGCACACCGTAGGGAAATCAAGGGCTGAACGAATGTTCGGCCGATATTTGTTACTTCGATATGTATCATTTTAAAGTCGCGGATACAATGAGCCTGGAGTTCTGAGGCAGGCTTGTGCTTGGTCCAAGTACTGTCCGAACCGGCATGATAAAAATGCAACAGAAGCATTTTTCATAATAAACAAACAAAACACTTACGTGGAAAGCTCAGATTCAAAGTAAACCACTAGAGCCCCCAATGGACTACGATTTGAAAATATTTACAGTTATTCAAAGGAGCTAAGTAAACCTAAATATGAATATCTGAGAAAAGTTATGATCAGCATATCTAGGGGCTGGATTATACATTTCGAATAACTGTGAAGTCATAAACAAAACTCAATTTTTATCTTTGGAGATATGGCTTGCGATAAACAGAATAGCCATAAAGCAATTGATAGTTTATCTAAATATTTTATCTTTGGAGATGTGGCTTGCGATAAACAGAATAGCCATAAAGCAATTGATAGTTTATATAAATATTTTATACAGACAGCTATACAGCTATACAGCTATACAGCTATACAGACAGCTATACAGCTATACAGCTATACAGACAGCTATACAGCTATACAGACAGCTATACAGCTATACAGCTATACAGACAGCTATACAGCTATACAGACAGCTGTCTGTATAGCTGTATAGCTGTCTGTATAGCTGTATAGCTGTATAGCTGTCTGTATAGCTGTATAGCTGTCTGTATAGCTGTATAGCTGTATAGCTGTCTGTATAGCTGTATAGCTGTATAGCTGTATAGCTGTCTGTATAAAATATTTATATAAACTATCAATTGCTTTATGGCTATTCTGTTTATCGCAAGCCACATCTCCAAAGATAAAATATTTAGATAAACTATCAATTGCTTTATGGCTATTCTGTTTATCGCAAGCCATATCTCCAAAGATAAAAATTGAGTTTTGTTTATGACTTCACAGTTATTCGAAATGTATAATCCAGCCCCTAGATATGCTGATCATAACTTTTCTCAGATATTCATATTTAGGTTTACTTAGCTCCTTTGAATAACTGTAAATATTTTCAAATCGTAGTCCATTGGGGGCTCTAGTGGTTTACTTTGAATCTGAGCTTTCCACGTAAGTGTTTTGTTTGTTTATTATGAAAAATGCTTCTGTTGCATTTTTATCATGCCGGTTCGGACAGTACTTGGACCAAGCACAAGCCTGCCTCAGAACTCCAGGCTCATTGTATCCGCGACTTTAAAATGATACATATCGAAGTAACAAATATCGGCCGAACATTCGTTCAGCCCTTGATTTCCCTACGGTGTGCAGGTAAGTAGAGCTTAACCTACATACCTCTTCTTACATATTATTTAATCCCTTTTCTTTAGGAGGCATAATGGTTTTGCACGGGGAGGATCTCCATCAAGAAACCAGTGTGGCTCCTGCACCTGTGGAAGCTGCGGTCTCCAGGGATCCTTCGCTGAACACCGAGGCCCCCAGGGCGTCCTCATCTTCACCTTGGCCTTCACCTTCACATTCGCCTTCATATTCACCTTGGCCTTCACCTTCACATTCACCTTGGCCTTCACATTCGCCTTCATATTCACCTTGGCCTTCACATTCGCCTTCATATTCACCTTGGTCTTCACATTCGTCTTCATCGCAGGCTCCAAATACTCCAGAGCTGGCACAATCCACCGCGTCTGATTGCGGTGAATTTGTACTTCCCCCGAGGTACTCATACTTGTCAATACCACCTTTGCTGTGTGCACCTGTGGAAGCTGCGGTCTCCAGGGATCCTTCGCTTGACTCCGAGGTCCCCAGGGCGTCCTCATCTTCGCAGGATGTTGCGTACCACAGGGATCCTTCGCCTTCGCCTTGGTCTTGGCATTCTCCTTCGCCTTGGCCTTCGCCTCCACATTCGCCTTCACATTCGCCTTCACATTCACCTTGGCATTCTCCTTCGCCTTCATCGCAGGCTCCAAATACTCCAGAGCTGGACCAATCCACCGCGTCTGATTGCGGTGAATTTGTACTTCCCCCGAGGTACTCATACTTGTCAATACCACCTTTGCTGGGTGCACCTGTGGAAGCTGCGGTCTCCAGGGATCCTTCGCTGGACTCCGAGGTCCCCAGGGCGTCCTCATCTTCGCAGGATGTTGCGTACCACAGGGAGCCTTCGCCTTCGTCTTCGCCTTGGTCTTGGCATTCTCCTTCGCCTTGGCCTTCGCCTCCACATTCGCCTTCACATTCGCCTTCACATTCACCTTGGCCTTCACATTCGTCTTCATCGCAGGCTCCAAATACTCCAGAGCTGGGCCAATCCACCGCGTCTGATTGTGGTGAATTTGTACTTCCCCCGGGGTACGCGTACTTGCCAATACCACCTTTGCTGGGAAATGCTAACGGCGTTGTATGCAGCTGGTCCAATGTCCACTTATTGGCTGCTCTCTGGGGCCTAGATGACTCAACCATCATTGGATAATTATGGTTACCAGACTTATATTCGCCGGGGGTAGGCACTAAATGTTTTTTTTTTTTTGTGTGTGTGCGTTATCTTTTTAGCGTTTAAAAATCAATAAGTTTTGTGTGTTCTTTTTCATCTTTTCATCTTTTTTAAAATTTCAATAAGTTTTTGTATCGATGTGCTCTGAAAAATGTGTTTATAATACAGGATTTTTTTTTTTGAATAAAACAGTTTTTTAAAACGTTATAAAATTCTTTTATTTCATATGTGATATCTTATTCTAATTTACAATATTTTCTTATAATACTATTTACACTAATCTACAGCATTTATACTATAATGACCCCACGGTAGCGATTCGTTTGTATTTGGTACTAAATACCTCTTATCGTCGCGAGGACTTAGTGCGATTTTTGATTGAGTAATGGTACATACATCGTGTTTTTGACTTTGAATCAAATTTTGTGAAACTACTTTTTCAATATTATTGTTTAGACATTCAACATAGTCATCAAAAGTTATTCTATTTTTAACTATATTTCTCTTAACGCCTTTAGATTTTTGTATTTTATCTTGGCCCTCTACCCGGACCGCATACATTTTTGATCTTAGGCCAACAAACTCTGTCATTATGCGTCCGTTGTTTTCATCCTTCATGAGGCCGAGCACTTTTTTATTAACTAGAGGGATGTTCCAGATGTTATTAGCAGGGTAGTCACTGGTATCAAAATGGGAATGACAATCGCGTTTAATCATGTCATATAAATCAGGGTGGGTAATTTCATAAATGAGGGAATCAGTATCAGTATAACATACTGTACAGTTGGACTTGAATTGTGGGATCATATAGTTGTAGTGGAAATCATAAATTGTTGTCTTCGCCAAGTCGAGAATACACATGCCTACATATATTGGCTTATTGAAAAGAATTTCGGTTTTATTAAGCTCGATGGCAACCAGGTTCTCATTAAAAATTGTTGAGGCCTTGAACTCGGGCCTGGCAATGAGCGCTTCAGCCCCGTATCGCCCCAACCACTTGGTCACCAGCTTAACAATACTATGTTTCCGAACGTTCTCCATAGTTTTGCCAAAAACAGCATTATTCCTGAGCTTGAAGAGATTTTTCTCGAAATCATTTTTAGCCGCTGTTCGAAGTCTGGTATTGAGATCGATGTAGGACTTTAGCCACGCAGACTGATTAAATTGGAGACCCCGATGAATTTTCTTTAATTTTAATCCGTGAAGGAGAGCTTGTTTCAGACTGCGGTAATGTAAAATGTACTTGGTTTTGTTGTAAAGCGTAGCCAAAAGTTTACGCTGCTTAGATCCAGAAGGCGCTCTATGTTCTGGACAGAACGGAAGGTCTTTATGGAGGTTATGAATTTCTTGAGGATACTCTAAATCCACTTCCAGAATATAACCGATGGGGGAATCATCGGCTACATCTTCAACTCTAAAGCTCTCAACATTTTCCACCCACTTGAAGCCACTGTGAGGTAGAAGTTGAGACATTGCCCAGCCGTATTGATTATTAATATCATTATACATGAGAAATTTTGATGGGCTAGATGAATCATAATCAGGCATGTACTTATTATTAGCCTTTGAATATCGTTTAGAGCACTGGCTAAGACCTCCTCGAATACCTAGCTCTGTAAATAAGAGCATATTCACATCGGTCAATAGCTCCAGGGTAACGCCAGTATGCTTGAGCATTGCGTCCCAAGTATACCCTGGAAGCGTATAGTAGTGAGCTGGATCTAATGTATCGGTTCTGTGAGAGCTTGCACGGAATTGTTCGAAAACATCCGCCAAGAGTAAGACATCTGTCTTCAAATATAAATCTGAGTATTCACCCAGATTTTGAACGTTGAATTCTTTCCAAACGTTGCAGGCATGCACATAATCTTCTTGGCTAATGTTGGTATCATTTAATTTGTTATAAAATTGGGATATATCGGGAAGTTTGGTATCTAGGAATTTTGATGTATCGTTAAAATAATCATAGGGATATACACCTTTACGTGTGAGCAGATTAAACTGGGCTTCTCTTACATTTGTGAATTGGGACTTTAGAATAGGGAAATGTGTAAGATTGGAGGCAAGAGTATCGAGACTACTTGCCATGAATTTAAATGAATCAATGAAGCGGAATTTAATTGGATATTCATCCAAATGTTTAGTGAAGGAAATATACCGCTCTTTATTGATCGGGAGGAGATCAATGCGGCCTTGGAGATCGCAAGCTATATTTTTAATAATAAAATGGGAATCGTAGCCGCTAAGGTTGTGGAAAATTATGGGAACGGTGTGACTATCTTGAAAATTGATATTACACCCCTCATGTGCTGGGCCTCTGTACTTACCTGTTAGGTGGCAGTGATCGCGCACCTTTTTATCATCTGATGTGAACGGCTTCTCACATATGTGACAGAGTGTGGCGGCCTCGAAATACTCCATTTGGTCAGCATTCATCTGATCCATGGGTAGAGGGCATAGAAAAACTGATTCTAAGTTCTCGGCAAACTGATTCAACTCGCGCACGAACCACTCGATGCAATCCTCACCACGATAGGATTTGAAAATTGATAACGTGGGGTCATACGAACATTTAACATAATAAGCTATACTACATGGAACATGCGTTTGATACTTATTTCTATCCCTACATTCTACTAACAAACATTCTAAATCCGCGTAAATAACAAACGGAGCTTCTACCTTATTTTTATAATTCTTAAATCTAAGCTCTTTCTGCTCCTCTGTCGGTAGCCGGATTTTACACTCGTTGAGCTTTCGGCAGTCCTCTGTGTGGCTCTCTAGCGCAGCTGGTGAATAAAAATAGTGGAGACAGCGGTCACAGAAGAATTTTGCTGTTTTATGTTTCGACAGCTGTGATGAAAGGAGCCTGGAGAGGTTCTTGATCCAAACGTAATGGTATCTGATGGGCTCATCGTCGTCGTTTTCCTCCTCCTCGCTATCCTCATCATAGTAAATATTCTGTATCATCAGAAGGTTGATGTGCCTATCCTTCTTTTCTTTGGTCAAATAGGTTGGTAGAACATTAAAATGTTCTTTATTGGTTTTGCCCGCCTTCTTCAAGATGTAAACGTTGATGGAGATGTTATTCTGCCTCTCAAACCTGGGGATCTGTTTTAACGTCATTGGGAATGTTATGCCATCCAGGTTCAAGGCTGTGGAATAGTGGGGGTAATTCATCACACGCTGGGGATTTGTATCAGCTGGGTGTAGAGCTGAAACCACTGCCCAACCAAAACAAGCATCATCTGCATTTTGAACGTTGATGCAGGCCTCCTTAAGTTTAATTTGGTTTGGTAGCTCTATATATGAAGATCCCAGCTGTGGCGTGTATTTGTTAATGTTAATAGCCAAGTTAACGATGGCCGACAACGCCCAACCACTATCTTTTTCCTGGAACTCTTCTAATTTTTTCATCACTGCTTCATCGATATTCTGATTGAACCAGCTGTTTACATCAGTGTTCCTATATATTGGAGCATTCTTTGTGTTCATGTACTTGAACTCGAACACCTCCTCATCTCCTCTTATAATTTTAAATTCCCCGCAAAACACCGCGTTGACCTTGAGAGCGGCTTCCTTCTTGAGGGCATTATTGATGCGACGACGGAAAAGTCCAGTGCAGTCGTTCAGGAACTCCTTCGGTTCCTTGTGGGTCAAATTTACTATAACCCCTGTTCTCATCCTATAATATAAATGAAAATAAACAAATAATGATGTGACGATATTATACTTAAACATATTTAAAAGTTATACTTAAACATATTTTAAAATTTCACTTACCGATCACAAAAAGCTGATTGTACGTCTTCCCATTTAACTCGGGATGAGGTCCAAGTAGGGCGGTTAGCATTGTGACCGGCACCGATTATCTTAAGTTTTTTCAATTGAGCTCGATAGCCTTGAACATGATTAATACCGTTGGTGAAATTTTGCTTTTCACCAACAGTTTTTGCTCTTTTCAGAGCTTGCCGAAGAGCTCTTAAATGGCTCGAGCACTCTTTTATGTTCTGCTCCACTAACAGTCTATCATTTTGCGCACTCACAAATGCTAACTTAGCACTTTGTACTAATTGTTTCACTTGAACCATTTTAACAGTGTCCTTTTCGTCCTTTAATACAAAACTGATAATTTTTCCCTATGTCCTTTTCGTCCTTTACAAAACTGATAATTTTTTCACTATATCCTTTTCGTCCTTTACAAAACTGATAATTTTTTCACTATGTCCTTTTCGTCCTTTACAAAACTGATAATTTTTCACTATATCCTTTTCGTCCTTTGACCTTTACACTGCACTAACACCTACACAAATACTTTAGTTAAACTTTATGTAGCTGAACTGAACTCAACACTGGGTAAGCACTGAATGAGGAAAATTTGCTTAATCTCCACTATTTATACTCATCTTGAAAATCTCAAGTGTGAAGTATATTGAATGAAAATTTATGCTAGCGATGAGTCATCAATTCTAGGAAATAAGACCACCACGTAGAAATAAGATCATGTGACCGGAAGCTTAGCTACTGATAAGAGCCCCGTCAGCATAAACTACTGATAAGACTTTACATAACATAAACAAAGCCACCTACGCATTTCGCAACATGTTGAAATATGCTAGCGTTTGAGTATTCCAAGCTTAAAGCGATGAGTCATCAATTCTAGGAAATAAGACACCCACGTAGAAATAAGAGCCCCGTCAGCATAAACTACTGATAAGACTTTACATAACATAAACAAAGCCACCTACGCATTTCCACATAACATAAACAAAGCCCTACTCATTTCGCAACATGTAGAAACATGCTAGAGTTGAAATGTTGGTTGATAGTGCCCCGTCAGCATAAACTATTGATAAGCTCCACATAGCATAAACAAAGCCCCTACGCATTTCCACATAACATAAACAAAGCCCTACTCATTTCGCAACATGTAGAAACATGCTAGAGATTAAATGTTGGCTGATAGAGCCCCGTCAGCATAAACTACTGATAAGCTCCACATAGCATAAACAAAGCCCCTACACATTTCCACATAACATAAACAAAGCCCTACTCATTTCGCAACATATTCAAACATACTAGAGTTTAAATGTTGGCTGATAGAGCCCCGTCAGCATAAACTACTGATAAGCTCCACATAGCATAAACAAAGCCACCTACACATTTCCCAAAGATCGCGTCCTAATAGCATGGGAGAGGGGTAAAGCTTTCAGCGGGGTGGAGAGGGGGTGACCTTGAACACACACAAGAGAGCTTTCGTGACGTCATCCCACCTAAAACTGCTCCTAGACGTAGACGACGAGCTTTTGATACCGTTTTTGAGAATTTTGACCCCCTGTATAAACCTTATGGGATTTTGTGCTCGAACCCCCATAGCTTATCTACTGTGGTCGCCACGCGCGTTAGTAGTGGAATGAAATAATAGGTTTATATGATAGCTTCTTAAATAGGATATAAAAGTTCGAAGTTTAAGTTTATCTAGATATCTACAAAATACTGCGTCACAAGTTATTCCAGGTATTCTCGTTGCTATTGTTTTATCATTTTTCAGCTTCAATTTGAATTTATTATGTAAGAAGTCGATCAGTGCTTGTGGTTCTGACTTGGCGAAGTTTACATTAAAATCACCACTCAATATCATTGGTATTTCACCCCAATTTTTGTTTAATAAAGCTGCACCCTCTGGTGTTTCGTATGTTATATATATACATACATACATATGTATTTCATTATTCACAGACAAAGCCTCCATCTGTTTTGTTGTGATATCTACATATGTAAAGAGCGACAACATGTTGTTGAATTAGTAGAGTTATGGTAGATTGCAACTCTGCCAGCACTGACTTCTGGGCGCTTGAATTTTATTATCAAGTCAAAATTGGGTATATCACTTTATTGAAAACTTTATGCAAACTGAAAAATGATGGAAATAAAATTTCCGATAAAATGGCATCTCAATTGACTGATATTCAGAAAAGTATATGCCTTTCCTGCTCTCTGTCTCGTAAAAAAAAAATCAAATAATAATTATCTATCACATATCTGTTACTATGGGCCCGATTGTTGAATTCGTTCGAATCGAATCGATAGGAGCTTATAAAAGCCCTTTTTGGATAACATAACGTCAAAATAATTCAATTGGATTTTTCTACCGAATTAATTTAACAACTTTGAACGAATAAATTAATTGTAGTCAAAGAAATGAACTGTTTACACATTAGGAATTCTGAAAGAGGGAGCACGTATCATGAGAAAAAGAGAGAGAGTGCAGAAAGAGTGGGGCATTCATTATTTATCTTCTCCTCTGCCCGCCTCCTATGGCAATTCCCCTCCATTCGTTTCACTTTTTTGTGACGGTATCATTTCTCAAAACGGCAAGTTACTCTACTGCGACAAAAGAAATTCTATTTCGAAAAAAATATACTTGTGGGTTCAATTGGTAACCCATTTTTTTTAAATCGGTTACAAAATATATTGTAGCAGCTAGGTAAACAAAGAGACAGGTATAAAAGAAGTGTGTATAGGCAGACTTTAAGAATTTTTAAATTATCCTAATGCACAAAATTTTGAAAGCCTATGATTTGACTATCGTTTTTCAAGCCCAATATGGCCGTTAAGTGTTGAAATTTTTAATATTTTGCCTGCTGCTGATAAACCTATGAATTTAAGAAAAAACATAAGGGCTATTTTCTCAAATACTAAATTTATTTTTATTTTTGTTTTAGTGCCAGACAGTTACTACTTACATTCGATGACGGGTGGAGGCGGAGGAGGAGGAGGTGGAGGTTACACAGCATCACCCCACTTTCCAGCCCCATCCCCGCCCCGGACGAATGGCGTCCAATCGCATCACTCACTGCACCACCACCACCACCACCACCTGACGAACGGCAGTGGCCCCGTCGGGACGGCGACGGGCCTCCACCCGCAGAGCGTCATCCAGGCGGCGACGTCGAGCGTCAACGATGACCTCTACATGATCGAGCTCGGCTTCAACACGCGGAAACCGAAGAAGCCGCGCAAGCCGAAGATCGAGATGGGGGTGAAGCGGAAGAGCCGCGAGGGATCGACGACCTACCTGTGGGAGTTCCTTCTGAAGCTGCTCCAGGACCGGGAGTACTGCCCGCGGTACATCAAGTGGACCAACAGGGAGAAGGGCGTCTTCAAGTTGGTCGACTCGAAGGCGGTGTCGCGGCTCTGGGGCATGCACAAGAACAAGCCCGACATGAACTACGAGACGATGGGCCGCGCCCTCAGGTACTACTACCAAAGGGGCATCCTGGCGAAGGTCGACGGACAGAGGCTGGTCTACCAATTCGTGGACGTTCCCAAAGACATCGTGGAGATCGATTGCTCGGGGGTGTAAGCGCAGGGCTACAGGGCCGTCGCGGAGTCCCGCCCCTTCTTCCTTTGTACAAAGCAACACTTGTGAAACCGATATTCGTAGCGTTAGACAAAATTCAATCGAATTAGGAAAATTTTTAATTAGGAAAATGTAATTAGGTCAAATATCAAATTAGACTACGAAAGCTCCTTCGATTATTTATTTCCGTCTAAACCCTGCCCCAGCCCGATCCCCTCCTCCTTTCCAAAATGAAAACTGCTGACCACACCTCATTCGTTTTCTACTTTAGTTCGTAGCCTAAGTTAAAAAAAGCGAGCTGTAAAGTTTAAAAAAAAAACGCGCGAATTTGTTTTACTGCAGCCGAAGTTTCTTGTAAATTTTTATTGTTTTTAGCCCTAGCCCTTACTTTTTATTGTTATTCTGTATAAAAAAAAAAAAAAAATAATGCAACCACAACCCTGCCTAGTTAAGTTGTACATTTCTCCGAGCAAGGACAAAAAACAAAAGCAACAAAAAGAAACCACCAAGAAGAATCACTGCCTTATACTTTTGTTTGTTACTGTATTTACGCCTCTCGTTCAGACAACTTGTACTTTGTAATCTACGTGTAATTTTTATTGTGTATAGTGTAAATTATGTTCGCCCTTATGTTACGCTAGACTAGCCTTAGTCCTCTCTAAGTTATAGCGTTCGTTGTATCAGTTCTAATGTGAAAACTTTAGTGATTTACGGGAATTATTATGAAATGGTTTTTTACACAACTCTTTGAATGAAAATATAAAACTAAGATGTTTGGTCAATCCAACCGAAATTTCTTTTTATTTTGCTTCATTGGCCTTTTTTCCTCTTTTTCATAATTATTTGCTTTTTACCATCAGTTTGCCTTTTCGTTCATTTTATTAACTTATGTATTTTTATAAAAATTGGTGATCTAAAATCGTTTAATGTCTATTAAAGTAATCACCAAAATTCGTTTCCGTTTTTCTGCAAAATGTAAATATTTCGAAAAATAACTATCAGATTAGGGCCTAATATTTATACGAATATCGATTTCCCTTTACTCGATTAGCAAAGACACATTTTCAAAACTGAAATGCTGGGAACATTAGGGTCTTTGCTAATCGAGTCGAGAGAACTCGATAATCGGAACAGACAATATTTTCGTTGCGTTGATGACGCTTCGTTTCGTTTTTAAGTTTTGATTCTACTTTATTTTTGCGGTATTGGGTCCTCGACTACATAATTTTGATGGTTGGTTGGGTTTTTAAGGATACAGCACTAAGAAAAAAAATAAAATTTGCTTCATTTTTAAATTGCTTTAAAAAATAATAGAGAAACATTTTCTTTTATTATCTTGTTTTCAGCCGTTTTTGAATAGTATTTTATTTTTTTAAATATGAAGCTTTTAAAAAACACATTTGTAGAATATAGAGTTTATAATACAAAGAACATTGTGTCAAAATTTTATCCAAATCATTTGGAGTTTTTGCTTTTTACCTGCGCTGCCAAGTTCTGAAATATGCTACTCAAATATAAATAAATTTTCCTGAATATATTCGTCCAGAAAAATAGAAAATAAGAGAATGTAAAAATCCATTCTTTTATTTTCAAGTATATGATCAGAGGACACTTTAAGCTATTCGATTTTCCAAAAAATAATTGTGCCCAACCACACATATTCAAATTATATTAAAAGTTTAATATAAGAAAATTAATACTAGGGCTTTATTTATCCGAAAAAAAGATAAATACCATTTTACATTACATAATTGCAGAATTTACGAAAACGATATTTCTTTTTTTGTCTTTTCGAAAGCCGCGAAAAAGAAAGGTAGTTTTAAAAATTATATTAAATTTGAGCACCTTTTCTAATATCCTTTCAGATGTACATAAATTATTTTAATTTTAAAATTGTTTGCCCGCCATTATGAATTTTTTGAATGGTAAGTAAATTTAATTTTTAAAAAGAAAATTGGTTAATTTAAATTCATTTTAGAAAGAGTATTTTCTAGGAACAATTTGAATTTGAGATTTTCTTAAAGATGTTGATAAAAAGTTGTAGAAATAACGACAAAATAGCACTATTTTAAATTCAAATTTAAATAAATAACCTGATAATTTTTATAAGTAATCCCCTTTGGATCGTTCCTTTAATTTTTTATCAAAAGTCTCAAAGTGCCCGGAACTGAAAATCAATAATTTTTGTTACTTTCTTTTCCGAATAGAAACCCTTGTCAATTCAAACAAATTAAAAGTGATAGATAATTTTGCTTAGTTTAGAAAGAAATACTCAATCTGTTTTTATTTTCATTCAAAGATTTCTTTCATCGGTTTCGTCATTTTTAACAAAATTTGATTAACTAAAACAAAACTGGTTAGACTTAAGTACTGAATTAATTCAGTGCTTTCTGTACATACATTTATCCGTGCAGGTAATGTGTCCTCTTTCTTCCAGCCTTTAGTAAGTTTAAGGATAATTTTAGTTACTTCTTAAATTCATAAACAGTTCAATAATATGTACAAAAACAGAACGATTTCACCTTTGTTGAATATATTTCAGCTAGGAATAGTGGAAACAACGATACTGCCCCAAAAATGCATGTTGTCTCGTTTAGCAATTTTTATTTACTACTTAGGACCTTTTTTGTAATTATAATTTCGAGTTAAGATAAAATATATACAAAAAAAAAATTTTTTTGTTGATTAAAAATTTTCAAATTTATTTTGTTGTTTTACTTCGTTTAAAATTGTTCTGTTTGCCTGGCTTTCGATTATTTTTTTTAAAAATTTTTGTTTTATGTGTCAATACCAAAAACCATGCTTATTACTTTTATAATGTATAAACTTTATTTGGAAACTACGAGGTATGTTCAAAAAGAATCGAAAAACTCTAAAATATCAATTTAAGTCCCTCAGGATATTTTTCGAAGTGACCTTTTTTTTCCTGTCTTTTATTTTCGTTGAAAATGAATGGTGATTTGAATGGTGGCATATTTATTAAAAAAGAATAGTAGTTGTTCTTAGAAATGATACACTAGTTTTAATCATTTTAGAGTTGAACACATCTTCAAAAATCTTGGCATCAAGAGCAGTAAAACAATGAATCGTTTACCCACAATTTCAAACCGTTTTGTCCGTCTTTTAGTTTTATCCCAGCAATTTCGCAAAATGTAAATAAGCTTATAAGCAAGAATATAAGAATTTTGTATAACCATAATTTTGTTCCCCTCTTTATTCGTTACCTCAATAATTATTTACCAACGAATTCCAGTGGAATGGTTTCAGTAAAAGAAAATTAAGGAAAAATAAATGAAATTGTACAGTTGTACAGAAAAATCCCTTAATACTAAAAGATGAGAACAATTTTTATACAGTACATATAAAATATAAGAATTAGTAAAATTTTAATGAGAGCGCTAGTTTTAAGAGATGTGCATAACCAAAAATATCAATATTGCAAACAGAGGAACAGAGATATCGTTAAATTTTATAAAAGTACGTAAAACGTAATTAGAGTAAACACGTTTATATTTAGTTGTTTCAGATTCCAATTTTATCAAATTATATTTGTTATTGTGAGATTTAACACTTTTGAAGCTTCTGTTGCATGTGCTTCTTCGGTTTTGGAAAAAAAATAAATTTTCATAGTACAAAATAAACAAAATTTAATGTTGAATGTTTTTTGAAAGTATGATGAAAATTAAAGGCAATAACCGTAGCAAGCAACTGATTACCATAAAAACAGTCAATAGTTTAGACGAGTTAATTTTAGAGCATAAACGATAGGAAAATTTATTGATAACAGTAATGTTTTTCGATCGACATGTTTAAATCATGGTGTTACCATTCAAAAGGTATTTCGACAATTATTGTTCATTATTGACGTCATTTTAGTCATGCCCCATTTTTTTCTGATTTTCCCCACCGACATTTTAACACTTTAACACTTGTTTTGACTTCAAAAACATCAATGCGACTTGTAAGCATTTCTTAAATTGTGTGTCAGCTTTAATGGTTTGTAGCCCATTTTTTGCTCTCGTTTCGTCTAATAAATTTAAATGTTATTTAAAAACGTTATACTATTTAAAATAAATCAGTTGCTTGCATCAGTTGTTAACTGCCAAAGGTTTGCTTAGGATTGAGCTACAATTAAAAAAGTCGTCAGTTAATGTGTACTGCAAAATTAAATATTAAAGCTGGTGGAAATATAACAATATAATAGATTTTTGTTTTAATTTTATACAACATCAGCATTTGTCACCACTTCCATGCAAAATAAACACTTAGGATGACACGCATCAAATATTTATTTTAGGCTAAATTAAAATATCGCTAAAAATATGAAAACTATGCAAAAAATATAACTTTGAAATATTATAACATTTATTCGAGAAATAGTTGACTATAATTTCAATTTGGAGATTGATTTTCTTTTGTTTAATTAATTATTAATAATTTTATATATTTAATAAAATATTGTAATTATTATTAAATAATTGATGCGCTTGTCCCTAAACGTCCTATTAAGTGATCTACTTTTACATGTATGTACTTTAAAATAATACCACAGTAAAATAAACAAAATTGTTTCATTCTATTTTGGATTCGATAGCATTTTTTATAAAATTCAACATAAAATGTCGTCAGTACAACGAAGTACTCCGTTAGTTGTAATAAAATTAATATGTACAATGAATGAAGTGAAAGAGATATCTTGAAAGTGGTCCAAAAAATTAAAACACTATAATGAAAATGTAAAACACAAAAAAAATAAATTTAAATTTCAAGTAGAAGTAGAAAATTTCTCAATGATTTTGAAAAAACCTTCAAAGAATCACAACTTAGTTACAATTTGCTATGTAGTGATTTTCGATTTAATTATTGAAATTATAAAAAAAAAGAAAATGGATTATATTTCTTTAAAGCTCTAAAATTGTGTAAGTTTTAAAGAACATGGTTCTTAATAATGCGGGACCAATAACCTTGTTATTTGAGAGTCCAAGTTATTTTAATTTTCAAATTACATACTTTCCTAGAACAAGGAGAAATTTTCTACTCAGCTCGAGCATAACGCATTGCATACATATTTAAAAAAACATAAAACCTCAGCAAAATTTAAAATACGAATAAAATTATAAATCCGATGTAAATGTAAAAAAACATGTGAAAATTTGTATATCCTCTCTTGTCGAGAATTTCTTAGAGTGTGACCCTCACGTTACGAATAGACTTACCCTCAATATATGCGAAGTTAATTCTAAATGAGAATTTAAATAAAAGTGACGAATAAAAACACTGAAAAGTTGCAATTATTAATATTTATCAGATGTATTGTCAATTCCTCAAAAACAAAGTTTATTTATTTAGTGTTGTATCGAAATTAAGCAGGATCGAAAGGAACTGTTTTTACTTGTTTTAATGTTTCATCGACATTAAGTTCTCTGAGTTTGTACAATAAAACGAATTAGTTGGAAACGTTTCTGTGATTGAAAGCAAGAACATTAGCAAAAGTAAAGACCCAAAAATAAAAATAAAAAACTTTTAACAAAACATAACAAAAGTAAAAAAAAAATTATATAAAAAAGTAAACACAATCTGTGAATTTAGACGTTAAACAAGTTTCGGAAAGACTGCTGTTTGTGTAAGGTATAAATTTAAATTTAAGACATGTTGTTAAGATTAAGGCTAAATCCAAAGGAAAATAACAGTGTGATGGAAATTTGTATACACTCGGTTTGCAAAAGACAGCCGGACGACAAGGACTGATACGTGTTTAGAGATATTTGGAGATTTTTCGAATGATTTTTTCATTGTAGATTTTGATATTTTACCGAGGGTATTCTCTTATTTTTGTACCACCACAATGTTGCTTTCCAGACAGTTGGGAGGCCCCAGGGCAAGTAAGCACTGGACGTCGCCTTCTAACATGATATTTTTATTGTGATAATTGGATATAGAATACCTTCTGAATTCGATTCTAAATTCTGTCGAAAGTGGTCTCAATAAGGCGTGCGGAGATAGAGAAGGACTAGCTTAAGCAGCACCAGTTTAGCAAAAATTTAACGTTTAACATTTTCGGAACAACATTTGGACCTCACTTGTAATTTTATAAATTTAACAATGTTTGATAAGATTTAGATTAAAATAAATTAAATTTAGAGTTAGGTGTATTATAAAATGAATCAGTGAAGGAGGTGGGGCGTAGATTAATTCACCTCAGATTAAATGTAAGTGTGGCAAAAAATTCGTTAGAGCATAAGAGTGTTAAAAAATGCTTTCTTTCCTGTTGAATTTGTGTTGAGTATTTTCAAATTTGATTCCTTCCTTTCATTTGAGGAAAGTTGTTTTACGACAAAAGTAGGAATACCAGAGAAAAACTGCCGATTTTAAAGTAAAGAGCTATCAGATTTGGTGGGTGAGAGTCTTGCCTCTACCGAGAAAGCATCTTGTAAAAAGTTTTAGATCGATTCCAGGACGGGAAGTTTTCCCCAGGAGAAAAAAAAAAACATTATAGTGTATATGTTAAAATTTGTATTAAGACTAATTCTAAGAATAAAAAATTTTCTTACATATTGTAAGTGCATATTTACAGCGATCAATAGATGTAGCGTGTACAATTTAACGAATTTTTTTATATAGATACATAAAAATTTAGATAATTCAAAATATTTGGAGTCTTTCTTGATAACGCCGAGATAACATATATACAAATGTAGAGAAACCGATAATACAAATTTTGCAGCCTTCAAAGAAGATATCTTTTATATGAAATATACACACACAATCATGAAGCAAAGAGTTCAAATTAATAATGCATACAAAATCACACATATTTCAGGTCGAAAACAGTTGCAAAGCGAAAACGGTTTAAACACATGCAAAATTACAAACCAAAGTGCGACGTGATATTTGGCTTCTTATAAAAGGGAATACAAATTTTAATTTATAGAACACAACAATCGACCCTCTGTTACTTTGTTCAAAATTTTCAAAAGCAACAACTGTAGTTGCGTTTTTTCTATAAGGGCGTCGAATTTACCCTAAAGGTACTCGTTGACCTACAGCAAATCTAAACATGAATTTTGAAACAAAGCTTATCTAGGTTCTCTCTCAAAAAGTCACCGTATCAACCCTTAAATAGAAAAAAGTCATAAGCGACATTTTTAAATTAAGTCATTGTTTTAATCGTAAACTACATGTTGTGACGTCATGATTTGCTGAATTTCCACAGTCCACAAATGTAAGTTTGGAAATTCAAGATACGTATTGAACGGTTGCCGCTTATTTAACAAAATATATTTAGACTATACCCTGGAAAAAATTAATGGGAGATTGGTCTAAATATGTTTTAGTTTTGTAACGTCGTTGACGCAATGTGATTCTCTTAAACTTTTATTATTTTGGTGAAAAACTTAATAAAGAAAAATACCAAAATCTACTTCAAAACAACAGAATATTTTAATTGAAATAAAAAAATTTATATTAAATTTTATTTCTTCTTAAAAATAAAATACAATTTGTTTTCTATACTATCCTAATTTTATATTATCTACATATATATAAAACATCTTCCTGATTAAGCCAAATATCACCGAATCACTTCGTTGCCACACAAAAGTTGCCATTTTTCAGAGCGCATTTCAAAATGTTCGTTCTTAAACATTATAAAGATAGTTAATCCGAATAAAAGATCGATGAGTCGAGCTAATTTACTCTGTATATAAAAGTATAAAACGAGGAAGATTTTAGTTAATAATAAAATTATCAAATAGGTCAGACGAAGCGGCTGTGTCCAGAGAGATATTTTCCAAAATAAAATGCGATTTTATTTAGACACGATAATCCAAATGTTTTAAATATATATATAGAAGATATAAAGCGAAGCAGCAAGGCACTGTACAGCATAAATCGACACCGATTATGAGTGCCGCATATTTAAACCATCAGAGACAATTTAGGGTAAAAGTATAGTTAAATGAATTAAAGATATTGTTAACACAATGGAGTCACGCATGCGGAGCATGGCCTTCTTTAAACGAGAAGAAGTTTGTACAGTAGCAGAAAGATGTAGATGTAATTAAGAAAAGTTTCGAACGATGGATCCAATCATTTCTGAAGTCAGGTATTTTTAAAGAAACATATTAAGAGCACTTCGAGTTATTTTATAAAAGACCTTGTTTTCTACAATAAATAAATGTAAATGAGTGTATTCCACTGTTGCGAATTTTATTTGTCCAATAAAGCAACAATATACGGAAAATAACAAAGAAACAGTTTTTATCAAACTTAGCTAATTACCTGTATATTTTGACCTAACTGTAGCAAACTTAATTTAACTTATTCTAATTAATAGTTTAAGTATTAACTCATTTTTTATAAAATTTAATAAAATAAATAATTTCAAAGAAAATATACTTCTTTCAATTAATGGGCGAATTTTGATTTTGTTATATACATAGACTTAATTTTGGTGGGTGAAAAGGAAGGTGAGAGCAAAATGGACGATCAAAGGGTGAGGTTGGGGGAAATCTTAGAAATTGCAGAATTTTTTAGGTACCTTGCGATTACCGCTGCAACTCTGAGCTCGTTTTTCCAAAATTAAATCTTTACGGTCATTCACCAAGCATAGTACGTTCTAGAGGCTAGACGAAGGGTTTATCGAAAACTTGGTGTTTAACAAAATAACGACCGTTTGATTAGAAAATTTTGCTCTAAAACAAACGATTAGTTTTTGTTAATAAATAAAAAATAAATACCTTCTTTCGGCCTCTCGATAACTACGCTATAAATAAGAAGAAATTTCAACTTAGTCGGATTATTAGTTTTAAAGTAACCGTGGCCACCGATTTTAAAAATCCAGTATTACGAAAAACACGTTTAAGGGGGCATATCTGAGTTAAATAAACAAATATTGCCTGAAGATTGAAGAGATAGATTAAAACATGGTAATGTAAAAAAATTTACTTTTGAATTAAGTTTTGTTACGTTACTCGGTGGCTGGTGGCTGCTACGAGTGTTTCGCAAAGTTCAGATCATACGTGGGCTAAGATGTAAATTGCGGTTTGCGGCGCTATACTCTGGAAGGACCATAGAATTTTTTAATTCAATAAAAAATCGATATTCTCATAGTTTTAACTCATATCCCAATGCGTCTATTATGCTGAAAAAACTCATAGAAAAAACCAAACGGAAAATTTCAAATGTAAAACCTCAGTTTATTGTGTGAATTAGGAGGAAATCTGGGGAGGATTAAACATTAAAATTAATGCAAAGTAAGTGGTAAAATTAAGCCTAATAAACTTTTCGTCCAACTACAGAGTTGGCCTTATTCAGTCGTGGGTTTTCTTATAAGCATGCTTTTTATAATGTGCTCAAAAAAGTGGAAATATTTAAAATGAGGTAAACCTACTTATGTTTTTTCTAAAGGTAATTACACAAACAATGATTTTAATAAACTTAGAGATTTTTTATATCATTTTCCTTTACCTTTTTTAGAATTAACAAGATGGGCAATATTTGGGTATCTTATTTTAATAGCCGTTACAAAATTTGATTTTTGAGTGTGCAACCCAGTGGCTCCTCACCCTTATCATAAACAGTGAATGGGAATGGGAAAATGTTTTAATGTTTTAAAGCAAAGAATTACAAGTTAATAAGTCAATAACCTACTTACGCTGATAAATATTTTTTAGCCACATTCAAAAATAAAAAATCGCCTGCATTACACGACCCTGCAAAATGCAAACTCTTGCCTACAAAGTAAACTCTGCGACATCTAGCTGTGACATGTCAAACAAATAAATCTCGCATCCCCACGAAAATCTGACACATTTGACAGGTCGAGTGCGAGTGTGTTTGTTTATTTATAAACGCTTCTCGCTTTTATTTTCGTGTCCATAAATTTCCTCTTTCGTTTCAGCGCACGGAATTCGGTCGCGTAAACGCTAAAATACGAGCCGTCGGTGTGTACGTTGCGTGAGGGCCGTCAGTCGCTGTGGATGTGTGAAAACGTTCACCCACCGAGAGATGTGCGAGTTTTTGTTTTGTGTGGACTGCAAACTGGAAAGTGGACACATGAGGAAGACCTGGTGAAAAAAGGGTTTATCGCCTCGAAAACAGCCGGATTCAGCCGCAATTAGAAGGTCAGTACTGAAATTGGGCGCTTCGCCACCTTTTGAGCCTGTTTTTGGCAGCGGTGGCGCCTGTTATGTGAACAGCTCGGCGCTCTCCTTTCGCCCCAGCGCCGATCATTGATTTTGACAGGCTGGCGAGGAGGGGGTCGGACTCGAAACCAGAAAAAGTCTGCTTTGCGTTATTTTTCCTATAAGTTATTTAACTGTGGCGGGCGTTACAAAACCTCCGGGTGCTATTCTAATCGACGACCGCGCTAGCAAAAATATTGCGATCATAACGCGGACAGAAGGCCGAGCTGTTCTCTGGGGAGCGGCTAACCCCCGGAGAAGCAGCAGTGAAAATCAGCAAATGACCGTAAGTCCACTAATTTGCATTCAGACTGATAACAATTGCGGTTTCTTGATATTGGGGCTTCGGGCAAGAATGCATCATTGGGAAACGCGCATACCGCCACAGAGCCCTTGAGAAATCCGAAATGCCTGAAACAATAGACAAGACGATGAGCTTCTCCAGGCGGCGGATTGACTCACTTTGGGTTTTTTGCGCTGCAATAAAATTAGAAATGCCCCGGAGGTGCTGGTCGGGTAATTAATGTGCAAAACACTCTCTGCTCGCCTGCGGCAGTTGCTATTTTTGAACGTAGTATAATGATGGGCTCCTTGGGGTCCCCAGTCTTGTGGGGTTCTTGGACCACCTCTGCTGTGGGCAGGGGCTCTTATCTGCTTAATCTCAAGCTTACTCATTCCTTTGTAAAAACTCAGCAAACTCAGGCCATCTGTGCAGCGGAGGTCAAGAGCTGGTAAAACGGTGAAGTCACTTGACGTTGCAATTTGCTGTTTCATTGCGATGCGGCTGCAGAGCAGGCAATCAGAAATAGCAGATGAACCTAAATACATCTAATCCTGCAACATCTCTTCAAAGACTTTACTAGGAATACATTACAAACCGTTTGTGAAATGTCCATCCTCTTCAAACATCAAATGCATTCCTAATTAAGAAGAAATGCGCAGTTCAAATTAGCTTTAACATTTTAACGTAATTTTAAGCGTATGATATAGGCTCTTATTACAAAATTACGTTATTCTTATTAATCTGAATCCGCTGAATTCGAGACGTACTTTAAAATAAAGCTTAAATACTTAACTGTACCTATATAATATCAGTCATTTGTAAGCTTTATCAGTATTTGTTGAGGAGACAAGTTTTTCATGAGAGTCCTCCTGTACGTCCCCGTTTATTTATTTCATTAATATAGGCGTTAGGTAAAAGTTCACCAAAAACTTAATTCTCTAAGCAAATTTTAGTAATAACAATAATAAAACTGCATTAACCTATTTTAAGTTCTTTCAATTATTTCTTAAGAAATTTCAAAAAATTGCCAAATATACTTTTTAAACGCATTTACACGTCATGGGCATGAACAAGTTCTATGAACACGACGTCACAACTTGCCAACGAGCCAAATACTTTCTGAGGCTGCTTGTTGCAAGCTCATGAATGAAAATTGAGTGGGGTTCAGAGAAGTTTGTAAACAATGTTCTACTGTGTAATTTTTATGATAGAAAACGCCCATGGCAGTGTAAATAAGATCTTTACCTTTCAACCTCATGTTTCTCGAAAAAGCGATATGGTGGACACTTTCATTTTTAAATGCATAATTTACAGAAAAATTTGTATAAAGTTGTCCTATCAGATGTTCGGGCAAAAATTATATGAACTTTAATGCATTTAAATTTTCAAATTAGGAGTCGCTCATAATCTACAAAATACTAAAGGTATCAAAATTCCCTTATTTTAGAATTTTAAATCTTACGTTTCATACGATACCCCATTTCTCTCTAATGAAAGAAAACATATTTTTTCTGAGTCGTCATCTTGACCCCATAAAAAGGGAAAACAACATATTTGGTTTTTATCTAACCCAACTAGATGCAGGCTTTATAACTATGCCAAATTTCAAATTGATGGCATGTGTAATTTCTGAAAAAAAGCATAACAACAGTGAAATTTTATCCACATGGATTATTAAACTATGGAACCTTAAAATTAACAGGCACTAATTTTCTTCCACTTCAATAAAATGGAAAATTATCTTTTTAAGCGTGGTGTTCGTTTATCAAAATAGGCGGGGTAAAACAATTAACGAGTGTTTCGATTAGAAAAGTCAAGCCGATTTCATTAACACGCCTTTTAGCTTTTCTTTTGAATAAATAAATGGGACGACAGATTCAAATTGATCTTTTAACTTAATCATTCGTAGTTAGAAAATCTTAATTTTTACACTAATCTAAGGAAAAGCGATTTACATAGTTGAATTGCATATAAATTTTTTACATATTATACTTAATCATTGAAATTCGTTTAACCAAGCAAAATCTATTCGAATTGTACGAATAGACGTTGTTCCGATCTTTTTAAAAGCGTCAAATTGTTTTTAAATTTCCTACAGAATTGATGATGTGGTTGATAACTGCACAACTATTTTTATATATTTTGAATACCGTAAAAGATAGAAGTTTTCAATGAAAGTTCTTTTACTGTCCAGTTTTTTGAAATTCCCAAATTGTAATTTAAGTAATTAAAGAAGGCAAATTATTATTAGAGCAGCGCTTTAACAACCGATACAATGAGGAAAAATGCTTTTTATATTAAGTAAATTCGAATTAGCCATGAATTGTCACATCATCTAAGTATTGAATGTAAATAATTTTTATTTATAATAATTATGCAAAGGAGACATCTATCTTAAAAAAGATAAAAGCTGTTACAACTTATTATCACATTATAAAATTCAAACCGAGATTAATTAATTTGAAAGTTTTAACAAATTACGAAATTATACCTCTTTCATCCATATCTTTTATTTTATTTCCAGATTACGGTAGAATGGCAGACAAAAAACGCTTTATGCATTAATTAAAGTTTAAAAAATTATTGTGCAGACGTGAAAAGCAGATCTAAAAATCTGTAAGACTTTACTAATAAAGAAACAAGAACCATAAGAAAAATAAACTGACACTAAGCTTAAGCCAGAATGGATGATAATGTTAGCTTGAAATCATCTGACTCATTGACGACCAGTGGTGAATACGAAATAGTCTCAGAGACTCCGATAGAAACGCAAAAAGAATCGAAATCTCCGACACTTAATATACCCAACAATGGAGATTTTCTAGATATTAAAAAAGACATGACCGAAGTAATCAAGGAACTGGAAAAGGACGAGGACACCAAGTCGGAGACAGGTAAATAAAGTTTTGTTAATAGCAGTATTAGCTTTACTGTTGCTGTTTTTACCTTGTTACGTATGGTGGTAGTCAGCCATTTCAAGTTCCTAGAAGTAATTGTAAGATTAAACAAAGAATTTAACATGAATGAACTAGTTCTATCATTTGTTCTGTGTACCCTTTGAGCATTTGCACAAGCGTTAGTTTTTGAACTTAATCATCTATTTCATCTTAAATAATTTGATCATGATATTTACCTTTTTAAAAGTTGCTAGTTGGGTATAATTGTTTTTAAACACATTTTGCAATAGTGTAGATGTCTTATAAATAATACCTTCAACAATCGTTCCGTACAATTAATTGAACGTTCTAAATAAAATATTTAAGCCTCTCCAGATTGTTTTAACATTCTGCTAAGCCTTACGAAGGTATTGGCGCTACTGAATTGACACATAAAAACAATTTACGAACGATTATTGCTTTTCGCATATTGAAAATATCAAACATTACTAACTGGAATTAATTTTTCAAACTACACGATCATGGGTAAGTATAAACCATTTCCGCAGAATTAATGAAAAATTGATTTTAAAATTATTAATTAAATTGTTTGACGCCATTGCAAGTATATCAGTTACTCATAATAAATTAAATATTTAGCGCATAAAATCAAATGATTAAAGGTTAAAGTCATTATGAATCATGAATTAGAGAGTTCTATTTAATTCCAGTGAAGCTGCGAGTATAAACACATCAATTATGAAGTAGATTTGGAGCATATTACTTTTTGTATAGATATTTTATTTGTTAGATTAATCATTCAGTAATAGTAAATTAAATAAATTGAAGTATAACTAGCAGTCATCTATTAATAGGAAACTCTTAGTTTGATTGCAGTCTTGTAAAAGAAGTATAAATCGTAAAAGGCGCACTTTTTAATATTTTACATTTGCTCCAGATGAACACATAGGCATATTTTGTAAGAAATTTAATGAATTGATATTGGTGTTTAAAAATGCCACTTGCATTCTTGATTCTGGCGGAATTCAAACCAAAAATTATTCAAGTAATATTCAAAATTAAGATATATTACTCCATTATATTATGTTCTGTAAATACGATTTAAAACAATCAGACTTATTTAAATAAAAGGGTTATAAGTTACAATTCTACAAAACACGATTAAAAGCTTAAAGGATTTGTTATTTTATAATGTGAAACAACAATTACAGGGTGCATATCTGATTAGTAATAGGACACCTTACCTAGAAAATTTTAAATTTTAAAAACCGTCACATTTTCCATACTAGTATGTTCAGTTTAATGCGATCTTGTTTGGAGAAAAAAATTCGAGAAAGCCAATTTTTTAAAGTTAAAATTGTCATTCTAAGAAACGCGTCAATTCACCTTTCCAATGATTCGTGGTACGCACAATTTGTTAACAGTGATTTTATGGTAAAACATTCTGCGACAATCCTTGATATAACCAAATTTTGTATTTACTACTTTTGTAGCATATATTTTTAAGGAGCTGGCAGTAGTACATACAGTGATTCACACATTTATAGAGCCTCTTCCAAATTTCAGATTTGCTTTCTTATTTATCGCTTTGAAGCTATAAAACATTTAGTTTATGGTTTACGTTCGTGACTAACGCAGGTGCATTGTAGTTGCAGTACTAATAAGGTTTTGTAAACAAAAATAACAGTAAAAGTGTACTTCACTGCTGTCACAAAAGTATAGAGCCATTGTATGTGTTCCTGTTTATAATTAAAATTTTGTTAAATATTTAGGCCAAAATTAATTTTTTCAATATGCCACGTGGGAAAACCCTAACAGATAAAGAAAAAGGCGCCATAGAAGCATATTGGAAGTCTGGTGATAGTATGCGAGCAATTACGCGAAAATTAAATCGATCGCACCATGTAGTGCAGAATTTTCTTGCGAATCCGGAAAAGTATGGAACAACAAAGCATCCAGGTCACCCGTGTAAACTATCTCCGCGGGATAACAGAAAAATTATTGCCACAGCGTCCAACAGTACTAAATCTCTCACACAAATTGGAAAAGAATGTCAATTAAATGTATCGAGGGTTTTAAACAATATGTCCAACCGAATTTTTGAAGTTATAAATAAAAAAAGGGGGGGGGGGGGGGGTGATTAATTATTAATATGAAACTTTGATTCATTATTAATATTAATTTTTTGTTAAAAACGAAGGAAATATTATTGACTATGAAATGGCTCTGTAATTTTATGACACAAAAATAAAATGGTTTAAAATATTTTCTGATTTAGACTGGTATTGATATAATATTTGTGTAACCTATTTTCTTATAGCTAGTAGAATATAAAGTAGTAAGCCAAAACACAAGCTCTGAAGGGAAGCTTACGAACGGTGAACTTTTAAAGGGGCTCTATAATTATGTGACGCACTGTAGTGTAAATATAAATAACAAATATTCGGACTTATAAAGGCAACTAAAATCTTTTGTATTTAATGTATGACATTAGTCTTTTGTTTTGATTCGACCTCCACAGAAAAGAGAAATATTTTTATCTAAACATCTTGTCCTTGTGCATTAGGAGCTCTTAAAACATCATTTTCTAAAATATATAAAATGTTTTGTTGGATACTAACACTTGCTTCAGTGTTGTCAAGTGCAGAAGTCAATATCGTTATACAAACTGACATGTAAATAAAAGTTATACGTCAACTAACAGGAGTAAGATAGTGAGAAGTAAAATATTAATTAAAACTAATTATGAAATTTGTTAAAAATCTAAAAATATTACAACCATAAATGCTAGTTATTTAGCCCTTTGCCCTTTGCTAAGATACTTTGATCAGTTCGGCTTTATACAGTTAAATCAGCCTTAATTCAGCTGTCTGAAGTCTTGTCGATCAAAGTAATTCTACTAGCAACCGAACCTAGGGAACTCCTAATCATGTATTTTCTTCATGCAACCATCTTTGCAAGGATACAATAAATTTCGACATCATTTTGTATTCTAAATATTTTATTTGTTGAATCGATTCCACTTGATACTACATGTGGCAATTCCCGAAAAACATTGGGCCGATCACAAGTAAGGATCAAACCTTCGGCCTTCCAAAAATTCAAATGTGGAATCAGTCGCACTTTTCATTGGAACTCAGAATTAATAAATTATACGTCTTATTGCATTTTTGAAACGAAAATCTTTATTCATGTTTGAAGAAAACCGGTGGTTAGGAGTTTTCTAGAGTTGTAAGAGTAAAAGGGTTTCAGTGTTACTGGTTAGTGAATTTATGTACTATTTCCTAGACGAAAACTCTGCCGAACGAAACATCGATCAAGGATTTACATTTTTTGATCGAGAACCGCCGCCTCCACCCCCATTATTTTTTTCTTGTCACGAGCAGTTAATGGAAGATGCCCTCCGAGAATCTGCATCGAATGAATTAGAGCAGTGTATAACGAACTGCTGTGGGGATGAAACTGCTTCATATAACTTGGCTAGAACAGGTGAAGATCTCTTTAAACTAATATCATAAGTTACTAGACCTCTTTTTAAAGTAGAGTACAATAATAAAATCGATATGAAATCGCTAAGTAATATTAGCACATCGAGGCATTGTAAATTTCGTTTCTTTACTAACATGTTTTGCACGACGATTGTAGTAAAAATATAAATAACAAAGTAAAATCAACTTATTTTTAATACAATCAAAAGACAATTCGAAAAGAAAGAGCCTCAAAGCATTGCAGATTTCATTTAAGAGTAGCTTTTACCTTGTCTAGATTAAAGCAATCTGCTGCTAACAATGCATAAAATTGTAATTAGTTCAAATTATAATAAAATTGCATTCAAAACAGTTCCCCTAGATCCGATGTTAATGGACAGTGAATTTGAGATTCTTCAACCAGATTCACCAGAGCAAATGCCTTCGTTAACGATAGCCAACAATGGCGGATTTTTGGATATGCAAATGGATTTAATGGACGCTCTCGTGGAAAGCGATAAACAATCAAAACAAACAGGTGAACATTTCCCTCGTTGATTAATATTTTCCTTTCATTTTGTTTTATCGTCACTCTTGTGATATTTGTCTTCCGTATTTGCGTTTTTTTTTTGTGTATGCATTTGAGTTGTGTTTACTAAATACGTGCGGCTTTTGCGGATAGAGGTCTTTAAAATTATTTTCTAAGATGCACAAGGACAATGGTTAGACGCTTAGGGTTGTTGATTGGGAAGGTTTAATTGCTTCATTGGTTGAGGGATGTAAATTAATTCAGCGCAACTTATTCTGAAACAAAAAACAATTGTAAATAAATAAATCACTGCTTATAAGGGTTTTCTAACTATTGGGCTTGTGTTCAATAAGCTTTATCGTATCTATTGCATTTTCTATGAAATATTGCTTTGAACATTGCATTCGCATTGGTATATTTCTTAACAAGTGAATTTTTCGAGCAAACTTGCTTTGGATGGAATGATTCTGTAATCTGTTGCTACAAAAGCAGATTTCCTCAATTTACTATTACTCTACCTAAAAAAACATTGATTAGGGGATTCAGTTGCATCAAGAATCAACAATCACATTCTGGAATATACTTTTCTGAAGTAATATAACGAACTTGAATTATTCGAGACTATTTTTAAATGGTTATGTCTCAGCGACAATTGACACTGAGCACATTGATGCTTTTTATTGTTTCTATTCCAGCAGCTAATATGAAAGTAAAGTAACAAAAAAACTTTGTTTTGGTACTTTTGGAATAAAACATCCTCAGAAACCTAAATGTGGCTCAAAATCACCTTACATCTTGAACCCTTAATTCTACTCAGAAAGAAATCCGAGAAATTGATTTTTGAGTTGTTGACTGTATTTGAAGTATAATATCTGGATAGTATCTAAATTTATTGAATGCCTATATAAAATATACGTTCAATTCGAGCTTGTGAGCCTTTGAATCTATTGCTCCATATTGTAAAACAATAAATTCTCAATTGAATATCCTTTACTACAAAGTCAAAGGGTATTCATGAAGAGGAACCCTGGTCAAATGTTTCTTATTTAATTTAATTTTCAAAATCAATCATATTCTCAAATTGATTTGCATCGTTTTATTTGAATTTTTAAAAGCTCTTAATAAATAAAATGTAATTTGTTAACGTAAAGTTTTAGACACATTATTTTATCATCATTTTTCATTAAAATTTTTATTTATAACACCCGCCATTTTTCAAACCATTAGTTAATTAACTACATAATTTAATATATAACAAATTATTATTTTTTCATTGTTTTATTTTTGGTGATCTAAATCTGGTCTGGCAGTGGTCACCGCAAAAACATCTTTTTTCAGAGGATCTCCAGAAGGGCTGTATCATTTTTATTACTAAATATTTTTTACAGAACACTATGTGTAAAGCTCGTTTATATCAACACTTTTTTAAATATAGATATATTTTTTGAGAAACATCTAAGTCTTTGAAAAAAATCCCAAAAATCATGTTTTTCCGGCCTTGTGACTGAGCATTGTCCTTAAACTGGACTTAACCAATGCAATTGCAACGCATACGTTTACGAAATATCACCAAAATAATTCAATAAAACAAAAATCCACTTAAAATTTGTTAATTTATATTTTGCAAGTCAGAATGTAGAAGAAAAGAATAAATAATTAGTATAAAATACCTTATGTATGAAAACATTAACAACTAAAATTATTATTCTCGTAAAGCTTAATTTTGAAAAACTAATTCAACTGACGACTATTTAATATATTTACATTTACATTTAAATAGATTTGGAAATATTAAAATTGAAATAACAACAACAAAATAAAACTTAGAAAATTTAATTTCAAAGGAAACTTCATCCAAAAACTATTTCTCAACAATCTCGAGAGTGTAAATTTTTATATTACAAATGTTGTCCTTTGCTATATTGTAATTCTTATCAATTAGTACAACGATACGCGAAAAAAAATTTAAATTTATTTACAACACATATTTTGGGGTAGAAGGACCATAATACATGTAAATGAGGTAGAAAAAAATGTTTTAGTTCACTTAGGCGCATGGAGGTTGAGAGTTTTTTAAATAGAATGTATTTTATAAAATTTAAATCACTTTATTTTACGTTCCACATTTTGGTCAAACAACAGTCGGTAGGGTTACGTCTATCATTCACTACAAAAATAAACTATACGATGCTCAGAGATCACAGAGTTATTACGACAAACAAACAAAATAACAAAAAGTAGTGCTAAGTGAAAAAGGATTTCCATGAAAATAAGTGCATAGAAGTTTCCAGGCAAAGCTCATTTATTTAAAGTACATTTATTTCAAAAGTATTCGATTTTGAGATGGTAGAAGGTAATTTATAAATTATGTGCAATTCAAATATAAAGCCATTTTTTTTTGGACTTAGTAATCGCATGGGTTTGCAAAATAGAAAAAATTTTTAACGAGACATTAAAGCTCAGTTTCATTTCTTGGAGGCCGCTTCACATAAATTTTGTGTAGAAAATTGATTTGTAACGATCAAAAGTATAACAAAATACCGAATCAACAGTTCTAATGCAATTTAATTTTATAATTGCAATTACTTTCATAAGACTAACTACAGTTTATTATTGTAATTTGAATTTTCGTTACTTTCTCACTGTCTGCTATTTTAACCTTTCAAACGGAAATCTTTTGCTCTAAGAGAAACAAATTACCGAAAAGGCTAATATAATTAAAATTGTATTGTAAAAAAAATTATGATTTTAAAATAAAAACGTTCATAATCGAATAGGCAGCGTTGAATTGATCTTTTAAAGTGTTTTATGACTTTTTTGGAATATAATTTTAAAGATCCAGAAATAGTGTAGTTACATACATAAATATCAATCTTCCACAAAATTCCAATTTAGCAGTATTTTTGTATACATAAAACTTAATTCAGTTATTATAATAACCTTGCAAGAAGTTTCCATTGCTATCATTCTGGCTTTGACTGATTTTAAAGGTCAAAGGTAACAGTAAGTTTTTCGTGCATATTCCGCTTTCTATTTGTTGGACAACAATTAGATTGGACAATTTTCGGAAAAAAAAGGTCATATACATTTTTCATGTATGGCAAACTGTCTTCAGGAATGAGAGATAAATATTAAGGGGACAGTCTGGTTCTCAATTTTTAAAAAATCGGCTTTTCAAAAATGTCATTTTCATATACAATACACCTTTAAAAATAGGCTACTGTAGTTTATTTTGCTTATAGAGCTCGAGAAATTCGTATATGAGCGTTATAGTGTGAGCGCGCACATGGCTTTTCGGCAGATGTTCAAAACTTTAAACGCGTTTTTCTCGGAAGAACGTTTTTTAACCTGGTTGACACGATTTTGAAAAATCTATGTTACCGATTGGGCTGAAATTTTTACTGAGTATTCAGCACATGTGTAGTTTCAGCCCCTACCAGATTCAGAAATTTTTATAAATTTTTAACGATTTTATTAAACAATTTAATTGCAAAAAAGGGGTAGAAAAACTGAAAAATCCGCCATTTTGTTTTTTTTTTCGTCCAAAATGTTTAATTCTGTTACGGACTATAGTCAATCAATTATATTTCAACATGCCATTCGGATTTTTTGTTTCAGATGCTCCAGTGAGGAGATATCATGTCAACAAGTTTTTTGGGTGCCTCCGTGATAGCCGCCATTTTGTAAATTAAAGTGAAAAAAAAAACAACAATTTTATCTTAAAGCTCAATAGTTGCTTGTTGATGTACAAAAGTTTTATACCATTTAAATAAATATTTATATTAAAAAAAAATTATTGAAATTTGGTCCAAAAGACCCAGACTGCCCCCTTAAGAGTGTCGTTACAAAATAGCAGTTTTTAAAGAAATATAACAAAAATTCCCATAAATTTTTCTGTTTTCTTAATATTTTTTGATAAAGTTATTAGAAACTATTATTATGGTAGAATCTAGTAAAACGGCAAAGTGCGTGCTAAGTTGTTTAGACTGTTAGGTGTTTATCTTTCCATATCTCTAGTCTCTACCTCAAAATTCCACACCAACCTTAAAATTATTATTTCTCATACGTAATTAAATTGCACCAATTACTTTGACGCTATATTATATACCCACGTAATAGAACAAATACATATATTATCAATTACTCACAGCACTTTCACTTCAATGTCGAAATCTGAATCTTTCTGTTATCTGAATACCTACAAGATGCCTTCATTCCCGATTAATTAAAGAACTTAATCTGGTAAAGCAGAAAAGTGTGTCAACACAGTTTCGAGTAAAGCAAACATTTCGTTGATACTTAATCAAAAAAAACATTAAAAACATATCTTATTGCGGTGAAGTAAGTGCTCTTCGAATGATAGCGATTGTCTACTGCTTTTTAGTTTGCGTTCAATAAAATTGATTGAGGAGACAACTCAGCAGTCTTGTTTCTGCTGGCGCGCACGTCAATTGAAATGTGAACTTTGCTTATAATTAGGATTTTATGTTTATTAAAAATAATTCTTATGACCTTCGAGTGAATCGAAATAGTTCTTTAAAAGGGTTGCTTCACAAGTTGGTTTTTAATACTTTGGACTGATACCCAACGTTTATTGTGATAAATATTGGTAGAAAAATATAATTCATTAATCTTTCGCTTTGAGTCTCAAAGTGATGAAATTAACATTTCCAAACGCCCCTTTTTTTAGATAGTGTGTTCATGAGGCATATTTGTGTAGTGGAAATATAATTAATCAAATTACTTATGTGAAGTGCAGTTAAAAAAAAAATCTACAGAGAAAAGTAGATTTTGTAGATTGAAATTGAAACTCTGTTGAAACTTCCCTTTTGGCAAAAAGCTCCTGTAAAGCCACCGCTTTTAGTTACTTCACCCCGAATATCTGTTTACATTTTCGAAATTTGTGAATTGACTACCATCATGCATAGTTCATAAGTAGACCTGAAACTGATTAGCATTATCTAACAAAAACCATCTGTGTCCTGTAGTGAAGCCGTCGTCCACACTAACTCTACAGCTCCCATCAACATCAAATGATCTTGCCCTAAGAACACCGTCACCGTCCGCAGTATCCACGAGCAGGGCTTCGACACAGTCAGATCTTCTGTCGCCCAGAAGTGATCTATCCACGCCAGACGTCAACAAAGTTGGTCATTCGATATTTTACGATTGCATCGATCCCAGTCCGGTGGGTGTTGAGAAACAGGATGCCATGAAGCCTGAAAAAAGTGATACCGAAGAAGAGAGTAAGTTGACCCCAAAGAAAAAACAAATTTCAAAAGTTCAACTAGTGTTCCAAACAAAAACCCAAAAATTTCTTCAATAGTTTCCGACATTGATCAGGGATGCACGATATTTTCCGGGGTCACGTACTTGGGGTGCTCGAGCATCAACACCCCCAAGTCGGAGGCCGAAATTCAGCGAAAGATCTCAGAGTTGAACAGTGGATCGAATTCAGCAGGTATTAGGGTCTCAGTGAGCATACCGACCAGCTCTGAGGGTTTAGTCGTGTTAGTTTTCTAAAAATGAAGACTACGGAATCTTTGTAATGCATTGCTTCCTTTTAGTCTTCACGATGCCGACACGAACTCAGTCGTGTACAGTTTCGAAGTGCAGAGAATACTTTTCTATGCTCGTGGACCCATTGATAGCAATGAGCAGGCATGTTTCGCTTTCACGTGGTCACATGGGGATTCGCAAGAATCAAGGGTCCATCAGTGTCACGTGTTTAAGTGTCATATTCCCGAAGCTGTGACCCAAGTTAGCTGTAAGTACTGCTGAGATTCATTCTTCCTTTGTAAGTTTGGTTGATTGCGTTGTTTCCTGCGGACCTCTTTGTGTGATAGCGCTTGTGTTTTACTGCTTTTATAAATTAAATTTAACTGAATACTACACAAAAGCAAAATGGTTCATCTGTTCACCTTTTAATGCGGAATTTCAAAACCAAAATCGATTTTAAAGTTAATTCAATTAAATCATTAAAAAACAAAGATCAGAAATATAATTTAATTAGGTGCTCTTTTTGAGAATGAAAAACATAAAATACAAACATATTTAATTATTGCAAAAAATTAACAAAATAATTTCCTAAAATGCAAACAGAATACCAATCAATTCTGTAGAGTGTCTCCTGATCAACGATTATGAGAAGACCGTTTAAGAGGTACGTTCAGCTTTACAAATTTAGTAAATTTTTGAAACTTGGCAGGGAATATTATACCTAAAAGAAACTTTCTGAAACTTGTTAAGAAATATTATGATTAAAAATTCTTCATTGCTCCAATGTATAAAAATTTGGCAACATTTGAAGTCATTTTATAAGTTTTATTAAAATTCCCGCCAAAATTCCTCATTGCGATATACATATTTGACTTTAAAATTACTGTTTCGCATTTTCGTTTACACTGTAAATAAAAATTACGTGAATTTTATGATTGAAAAACATAAATATTAATATAATTTCACTTTGTAAAAACTTGACAATTTACAAACGTACATCTTTTAAAAAATATTTAATTCTAAGAGCACCTACGATCAAGTCAAAACACTAAGCCATTAAAATTAAAAAAGGAAACTATGAGGAGTCTATATTACAAACATATGTACAAATAGATACAAAAATCAAATTTAATAAGAAATTAAATATGGGAAGAATTTTAAACTGTCCAATAATTGAATGGTTTGCAGCGGCCCCCCCCGTCCTAAAAAAAGACACATTTTCGAAATTTTGAATGCTTTTAAAGTTTTACATCTTATACTATAAAGATTATATTTTATGGAAATGCCAGGACCTCTGAAAAATAGAATTTCAAATCAATTATTCAAAATTAAAAGTGCATAAAATATGATATGAGTGACAAAGAATAAAATTTTCTTAATGTCGCAATGTTTTTATTATTATTATTATTATGTTGCAAACGTCACGATAAAAATTTGTGTAGCATTTTTACAATACAATTCTAAAAGTCTTTATATTAGTAGAAGTAAATCCGGAAGACTCTGCTGTAGGCTAAGAAAATTATAGGGTAGTAATTCTAGATCTTAAACAGTGCATTATATATGAAAGTCTGAAAAAAAGGTGATCAGGACATTTCATACAATTGATTGGAATACGTTACAACATTTGTTCACTAATTAGGTTGGGTGAACGATTACGCTGCGTTTGAGGAATTATTTATCTTATTTTTTTTACAATAATGAAACATGTTTGTGTTCAATGTTAGCTACATTTATAGAGCTTATCTAATTAAGTTTTACGTCTGATCTGTATTTTTTTAAGAATTGAAGAGCTGGCTTAAAGATCGATTTTATTTTTAAAGCTCTGTATAGAAAAATGAATGGGCGAACTATTTTACGTCGGAGTGGTATAACTCGAAGAGTTGTAAAAATGCTCAAATCCATTTTTGTTCGCAGCGTGCTTTGCCAAGGCCTTCAGACGATATCCGCCCAGCCTCACAGGCAGTGTCACCTCAGCAGTCGACAACAGTATTATGCTGGGCTCTATAACATCCGACGTGAGTGGAAATCCACTCAGTTCAGCGGACTACGAATTCGTGGTTTACCTGGAGATACGCGAAAAAGTTGCAAAGAACTCATACTCAGCAGTCCCACGGGATAAGTCAACCTTTAAACTGCGATGCAACACCGACAAGGAGGTCTGCATCACCGTGTCCCAGACACCTTCAAAAATACTCCAGCCTCTCTACATTGAACGATGCTTTGGCGTTCTGCTCAGTCCTGGAAAATTGGTCCGTCAAGCGGACATGCAGCTGCTCGATATGGTCTCGATGGGCTATCAAAAAGCAGAAAATTCAGGTACTCAGAACGCAGCACCCTATCAAATAAGGGCCGAATGGAAAGCGAGTGACAAGGCTTTTGGACAATTGAATTTCGAATCAGCGAAAATGTTCCTCACTGTAGCCGTAGACTTAGTGATTAAAGGGATACAGGAGCCTGTACGATTTGTGATAGAGACGCCTGTTACTATTCAGTCGCAAAGCGAAATTCGAATAATGGACCACTTCATCTCGAAACGATCAATGATCCTCAAATTCTATCTACAGCTCAAAAAGACAGATGATGGCAACTGGGAGGTGAGCTCAATAGACCCGTCCGAGGAGATTACCGAGCAACCAGTTCAGTCATCCTCATCCCTACTTAAGTTTGGGATTAATAACTTATCAAAAATGGTTCGATCATCCAGTGCAGTTTCCATTGAACAAGATGACTGCCCAACTGATTACAGTTCAGATGGAGATGAACCTCTTTTGAGTGGTACTGGAGAGGTGCCCAAGGATTGCTCTCAAGATACGTTGGATGAGTGGGATCCAGTGCTAAAAGAGTGGGACGGGGAAAAACGTCCGAAGAATCTCCCTACGCTGGTTAGGCTCGGTATTCCCGAGGCTCTGCGAGGAAAAATCTGGCAAAAGTTGGCCAATGTTGAAAATAAAATGGACATGACAGACAAATATAGAACACTTATAACCAAAGTAGGTCACCACTAGTCTAGCAAAGGTACTATTCATAAATGTTTTGATTTTAGGAAACAAAATGCGAAACTGTGATTCAACGAGACATCCATAGGACTTTCCCTGCTCATAAATGTTTCAAGGAATCTGGTGGTTCAGGTATGTCAACTCTATTTTTTTTCGAGAAGTAATTTAAACCTTCAGACCCTTATGCCCGTTCTCCAACTCCAATGAAGAAACCAACACGAACACCCGAAATCGCCCCATCCCAATCCATTTTCTTATTTGTGCCATCCCTCTCGCTCGTGTTTTGGTCAACCTGGCTAACTTTATACATGTGTGCGTTTTAATCAAACGTAATAGCCACTTATTCAGCAACCATTTGTACTAGAATAAGTGACGTCATCACAGCTGTCCCACAGGTTGTCAAAACATCATTACACTGATTATAACACAAGGCACTTGTAAAAATGTGTGCGGTAATTCCAGCCCAGCACTAAAAGTAAAATTGAGCAGTTTTCCCGCTCAAAGAATGGTAAAAAGTCTTGCAGATTAAACATTTACCCGAGGATGTTTTGACAGCCGGCAGACACAACTACAGGCAAGGGCTTGTAATTTACACGGGATTCAGCCAATTCAGCACTTTGGTTGTTTGGCCTATGCATTGAAGAACGGACCTTAGAAATTTTCTTTTAATAAAATGTTTAAAATAACGTATGTATTTGAATTCAATTCATTATCATTTTCTTAGCAGAAATGTTAAGTAACATATACAATTACAATACAATCTCATGTGAACGCATAAATTTTACCTCTTTTTAGGGAATTTTTTTTTATAAGACAATAAAATTCAATCATTTTAATTATTTTATATGTTTTTATTTGTATCTTAAACTGTATAAAAAAAAGAAAGCAGGTCACTGGTCATGGTAATAGCGGCTGTTCATGTTGTCTGAAATGAAAAAATCGAATGGATTATTGTTCAGTAGGTCTGTCGCTATCGTCCCTACCAAAATTAATCAATTTCATTGAAAAAAAAAAAAAAAAATGGCGGACTGTAGAAAAAAAGTTTAAAATCGTTTAAAAAAAATAAGAAAATATTTTCGAAAATAAGCAATTTTGGTACGGACGATATTTAACTATTAATGAGTAGAAGAACATTTCAAAGCAATCGGTTGAATAGTTTTTTTTTTAGGACCATGACAGTTTTAGAAAATGATGTTTCGAGAAATATGCGTTTAAAGTTTCAAGAGCTGAATTATCGTGGAAAATTTATACTTACACTAAACTGCTATGCCTGGACCATACAATAACCCTTCGGTGGCTTCATACGCATCATTTTCTGCCAGTTTTTGTGACCTGAGGGAAGCCCTTGCCTTTGTGGATGCCTCGGACGTGGATAGCTCTGCACGGGTTATTCGTCGTTCATCGTACTCCTCAGCATACGAGTAGGCGTTTCGGCCAATTTGCGTACCAAAAATCTCCATTATTTTAAGGATGGGTGAAAATCCTTCATTAAACATACACGCAGCTGTCCATGAAGCAATTTCCAGCGTCTTTTTTCCATTAACATGATGCTTTGGAACCAAGTTCCAGATACAACTATTAAACGACTCGTTGTTGTTCTGAGTGTTTTTTCCCAACCACCTTTTATCGGATCATCAGTGTACTGCTAAATTTGTTCTAGGATTTTATATATATTCACGACAAAAATTTATATACATACACTATTCCACATATACACAGGTAGGTAATATACTAAAGTTGACCGTCAGAAACTCCGTACGCAGGTATAAAAGACCGGTGAAAACAATAGAAATGTAGCAGCTGCAGACCTGGCGCGCGGCAGACAAGTCGCTTACGGCGCGTCGGCGACTATGAGTTGTAACTTATTTAATACTAGGAATTTCGGTCTGAATTTTTCACAGCATATTTTCGAAATATGAAAAAAAAAAATCGATTTTTCGAAGTGGTCACATGAGAATACCCCCTTAAGTTAATAAATTAAAAGAAAATAAGTGGAAAAAAAAAAAAAGTAAGAAAGTAATATATAGTTAGGCAAAAACTGACTGATAGTGAAATAATAAATTGTTCTTTTACAACAGTTTTTAGTTTTTAATTTTTCTTTTTGAGAATTTATGTCACAAAGAAGTGCAACGAATACAAATCTTTGTTCTATATCCCCATTTTTTTTTTTCAGGACAAGATGCACTTTTCAAAGTATCAAAGGCATACGCCGTTTACGACAGCGAAGTGGGGTACTGCCAAGGCCTGAGTTTTATAGCAGCAAGTTTGCTGTTGCACGTAAGTTATTTGCGCGAATCCGTTTTAAAAATATTTATGAAATAATTAAAAATTATCAGATGCCAGAAGAAGATGCCTTTTGTGTTCTCGTCGCACTCATGTACGACTATGGTCTCCGTGACCTATATAAGCAGGGTTTTGAGGCACTTTATCTTAGCCTTTACCAACTAAACCGTCTTATAAAAGATCACTTGCCAAAATTACACGAGCATTTCGAAAAATTGGGGATCGAAACACACATGTTTGCTTCCCAATGGTTTCTAACGCTCTTTACAGCACGCTTCCCTCTATATTTCGTGTTCCACGTCCTCGACGTATTTTTGCTCGATGGAATGCCCATTCTATTTCAAGTTGCCATTACTCTGCTCTCGATATGCGAAACGGATCTACGACAGTTGGACTTTGAGGGCGTTCTGAAGTACTTCCGGGTCACACTACCCAAAAAGTGTCGCAGTTCTAGTCAAGCACGTAAAGTTATGAAACAGGCTTGTGAGAGGAAAGTGAAGAAACTGAAGCAGTACGAAGAGGAATACAACTTGAATAAGAAGAATGAAGAGCGTTTGGAAAAAGAGGCTCAAGTATTCGAAATGAGATTCAGCGAGGAAAGGAAAAAATATCAATCGGATATTGCTCATCTCCAGCATCAGTTGGAGCAGGCGAATGAGAGATCGGCTCAGGAGGAAAAGAAGCATATGAACATTGTCCAGGACTACAAGCAGATCATCCAGCGACAGGAACAACAAATCTCCAAATTTAACGAAATGCTGGAACATATAACTGTAATTGATCTTTCTACCAAAAAAAAAATTAATTAATAAATTACTTGAAACATTTTCCACAGACCACTGTATCCAAGTGCCAAAAATGCTCCTCCAGCATAACACCAAACTCTCCCATCCACAAGGCGTTTCCAAAAGTCTTGCAAGCAAACAACCGCATAGAGGAGCCCAACTTGGGGCCCCTTGATCCGCTCAATGTTGCTCTTCAGCGCATCCGCGAGTTGGAACTTGAGCTAGCACAAACGAAACTTGCACATGTTGAGGCCGAGTGCAAGAATCAGGATCTCAATCACCAGTTGAACTCGACTCTAACTGAGATTCAGAGCAGCCGAGGTAGCTGGCAGCCTTGGCTATCGAAGACGATCAACTCCATCCAGGAGAAAGTTGCCACCCGACGAGACACACCTACATTCCAATCTTACATGAATGTGGACAGTGGAAATCAGGTGAGGAATATTTTAGGCTTAAGATTATCTAATTAATTCAAATACTTAAAACGTTTAGTATGGTAAGTGCGAGGTAGTTTAATGGGCATTTTATACAAAGTGGTCTTTTTTAAAATGATCTGCCCAGTTGTCTCGTAAACTAAGTAAGGTGGCAGGATTGTTTTACACAAATTTCCTTTTGTGTTCACACATCCTAAAATTTTGGATAACTTAAGGTGCTCTAGCACCCGTGAATTTAAGGAATTTTTAGGATTTGTTTTTAAGGTGAAAATAATAAACAACAGTATTAAAACTTTGTAGGTATATTATAATACTCAAAAAGCATATAAAAACAATTTTATCATTATCAAAAAAAAATTTTAGTTATTTAAAACATGACGCTGAAGATGATCCCCTCAAAAAAAATGGACTTGGGCGGCGGGTGATATTTTAGCTCTTTCACTTATCCGAAAAATAAAAAACAAGAAAATTATTAATCTATATGAGTGTAGCTATCGCCGGAACTAGAAAAATAGAAACAAAATTGTTTTTGACAAAATAGCGCGTTCTTGAAATTTAAATATCGAAAACAGACTATTTTTCATTCGTTTTTTTACGTAAAAAATAAGAAGTTATTAAAGTAAAACATTTTTGGTAGTCCCGGCCATAGCCACTGGTGTACTGAATAACATATTAAAATTTGAGATAATTCGGATGATATCATTACAAAAATTTAATAGTATATTCTCGAAAGACTGTGCTTTCGAAATATTAAAAAAAAAAAATCGATTTTTTGAAAATTCTAGACCACCCCTTAAGCGGGGCACCTTGGCGTAGTCATGATTCTAGCAGAACAAAAGACCAACTTTTTAATGTTTAATTTAATTTTCAATCTATTTGTAACGACTTCGAGCGAACTGAATATATCTTTTCATTTCATTATTTTTACACGAAAACATAAGTATATTTTTTAAAGATTTTATATAAAATATATTTATTCGTTAATAAAAATCCTTGCAATATTACTACAATATTGGATCAAAGAATGCAAGCACTAAAAAAGCTCTTTAGTAAGAAGTATAAATATACATATTTATATAAAAATATATTGCACACATTTTCTGCTTTTTGAAGAAATTCAAAGTTCTGCTGAGCTTGTAATTAATGCAATGAAAATTATTCTTAATGCTTAAACTATTACAAAAAATTACTATGTATAATAATTGTTTACATACTTTTTTTCATACAGGAAAAACAACAGCGTGAAAATTCACCAAAGATTCGACAGAACAACAAATTTCGCAACTTAAACCGAAACAGCGTTGACCTCCCGAAAGCCGAACATCCGGTTCTGCGAGACACGCTGAGTTTCAACAGTATGAAATAACAAAGTGACTTGTCACAGCAGACTATAATCGCTTTCAGCTGATAATAAAAAATAAAATTTGGACAGTTTTTGCATCACACCACAAGTACCACTGCAACACCCCGCTAAAAGGCACAGAGGACGCGAACCCAGATGGAATATTCAAATCCTAAATGATATTAACTCTTTAGTCTCAAGTTACAGTCTATTATTGTTTAATTCGCCATTACTGAAGTTTTTTTTTACAACTTAACGGCTTGTTTTTAAGAAAAGCGTGGAAGTAATTAGGTTAGAGCAAATGTGCAATGTTCCGCTAGGGGGCACATCGAGATTGAGTCGCTGAATTCGGCCGGATCGTGCGTGAGTGAGTGAGAAAATCATCAGGGGTTTTTGGGCCATTTTGATAGCTTCTACTGAATCAGCGCTTTTACTGTTGTTGCTTGAATCTTAGCACAGAAATATTGAAAAGGTCATTTGCATTTTGAAAGTTGCGAGGTAAATTTTTGGAAAGATGCGCATGATCTGGCTGGCTTCGGCAATCGATCTTGTGGCTTCGTCTCTAGAAGCTTAAGATTGGCATGAAGAAATTTTGAAATGCAGAACTATTGGATTTTTATAAAAATATAAAAAACAAAACTAGTTTACAATAAACTTTTCGTTAAATATAAATTTATGTTGGAAATACATACAACTGAGCTTTTTGAACAATATTTGCCTAGTTTCATTTCCAGAATAGCAGTGCACATGATCAGTCTATTTTTGAACCTAAAAATTGAAGGCCATTTAATGCAAAGGTAATTAAAATAAGAATCAAAGGCTTTGTGTCGGATAAAATAAAGAAAGATGGAATTTCGAATCACATAAGAAATAAACCTATACTTATAGAAAATTTAAAATCAACATCAACTTAATACGAGAAGGGGACGAACGGTAAGTGCATGATCCCCAACTAATTAGTAAGGGATCACAGCTTAGCCAGACGCATGGAAAAATGGTCAAAGTTTATTTAAACAAAAGGTTATTTATTAACACTATTTCGATACAAATGAATTACAAAAATATTTCAAAATAAAAGAGTTATACCATTTGAGATCAAATGGAAGGTTTTGTACATTATTTCATTGAATCTGTTCTCCGATCTTGAACTTAATAAGTTGCAATAATATAGTGACTAGATTAAATTAGTGACATCGATTTTTAATACTCAACAACTTGAATTGTTATTCTTGTATGTTTAACTTTAAGATCCTAAATCAAAACTTTCTTCCAGGTATTTATAATCCTCAAAGATTTAATTAATTTCCAGAGTATGTAGTACACTTTTCTCTCAGGTAAGTAAACCATTTAAATGTTCAATAACTGTTGGAAAAATACAAACTGTGAAAATTTTAAGTATACATCAAGATTTAATTTAAATAAAATAAACAAAAATAAATGTTTAAAACATTTAATGTTTCGGCTGGTTCAATGTGAGCACCTCTCGCGGCAAGGGCTTAATTTGCTAATTTTTCAGAAATATTCGATATAATTTTCCTGTAATTGTTATTCACCGTGATATTTAAGAAGAATGTTTTGAAACAGATTGTAAGGGGAAAAGTGACATACTTTTTCTTGGATGGTCAACGAATTCAGATCAATAGAGGCTTCCGTTTTTTCCATTTTTGGTACGGAACTTTTGGTTTTCATAGTTTAGATTAGTTAATGGAATAAACGGAGTAAATTTATGGGTTCCATTGACTATGTACGAATTTACGGGGGTTGATCTTCCCAGTGCTCAGTACAAAATTGCAGTTGAAAAATCTGGAATACATGTTTTACTTACTACGAATTTCTGATAAGAGCTAAAATGTCGAGTAAAAAGTATGGTTATAGAAACATTCATATGAACAAAAGTATCGATAGTAAAATAGTAATGTAAAAAAGTGTCTGTATCGAATATAAGATACATGATCCCAAAAAGAATCGATACTTTTTTCGTTCCACCTCCCTACTCAAGGGTATGAAACCTCAACTACCAATCATGACTAAATTATATTCAGAAGATTTGGAAACAGCTTCTGATGAACTTGTTCAAGCATAAGTACAAACTTTTAAAAACCTCGTGGCTGAGCAGTAAAAACCTCAAAAGAACGAAACGAAGGCTCGATATTTACGTAGAAAGAATGATTTAAAATTCCTTTAATTAAAACTGATATTCTTTACGAATCGATGGAAAATTTTTTCCTGGGAAATTATGTGCTTAATTATTATGAATTTTCATATAAAGTTTAAGCCAACGGCACGTGCTTCAAGAATGCGCAACATTCTGTGAAGTAATATATTTTCATTTTAAGTATCAAAAGTGAAATAATATTAATTTATCATATCTTATTTACACTATTTCATATCAAATACTTAAATCGAAAGCCATTCTACAAGAAAAAGAAATTAACAAGTTCACAGTATTAAAAACTCGTTAACTAACTTAATATCAATCTTTTACTCATCCTTGCTTCCTTTACTTCAGCGCAAGTGCTAGAATGGCTAGAATTGCTTAAACCAGCGGGTCGTTTTTGTTTGGGGATATTACATACATATTTAATTTATTATTTCCCAATATGGTGCTCGAGTTTGTTCTGGAGGTTATATTTTCACCGCCATTGTGACTTTTATTTAATTAATTGTGAAAGGAATTCATGACTGGAATTCCAAAGAAAATTTTTGAAACGCCGCAGACCATTTTATCTACCTTTTAAGGGGTAACACCACTAGAATTTTGAAGAAATCGATTTTTTTTTCATCTAGGAAGGAAGAGGATGAGGCGAGCATCAACGCGGATGGCCTAATGTATGGTGCAGGCATCGCAGATTAAAGGTAAAAAAAAATTTCAAGGATTTAAGTGCTCGTAAAACTTTAAACACGTTTTTCTTGAAACCACTTTTTTCAAACTGGGAGGACAACTTGAACACTGTTGCATGGATCGATTTAAAATGTTGACAGTAGTTTCAGCATTATATTCTCTATGGAACTACGTAGTCGTTTTTCTATTTAATGTAAATGTTTTTTTATAAACAACTTACTGCTTATTTTTTGGCCAAAAATCGATCCATTTTTTCGAAAGTACACCATTTCTTCAAAATTTGATTTAAAAAAAAATCCTACGTACTTCCATAAACAATAGTATGTATATAGATTTTTTTTTTTTTTATTCCACATCTTACACTTTACGAGAAATCCGTCCTCCCGTGAAGTAGTTTTAAAAAAAGGCGATTTCAAAGATTGGCTCTGTCGCCGCCATTTTATATCAAAATTATAATAAACAATTTTTTTTTCATACTTCAATATGCTTTAAATAAACCCTGTGAAAAGAATACCTATTCCTTTTTCCATACTTCCAAAATAAATTGTCAAAATTTGGCCTTTTTTTCGGCCGCTATAGTGGAGTTACCCCTTAAATATCATAAAAGTTAAAACGAAAAGGTGCGAAACTGGCGTTCCACCATGGATCAAAAGTTTAAAGAACGCCTCCGCCCAAACCGAACTATGAGAATTATGTAGCAATTTTGTTAGTGACTGTTGCGCGCAAGAAATTCAATTTTGCCAAGATGCAAGATTTGGGCGCTAGGGATTACGAAAACAGCAAGAATTAGTATTATAAACTTTATTTTTCTTGAAATTTTAAAGAAATCACTTGTCCTGCTCGACCTTTTAACAGACTGTGGGGACTAACTCATCTACAAATCTACTCAACTTTTATCACTTTTATCAATCAAGTCTACTGGGTTATTTAAAAATATGACAAGTGATATGTTTTTGTTAGTTTTTAAGTTTTTTCTCTTACGACGGACTTCAATAGAAATTGTAAACGATTAGTTTATTTAAATGTATCTAATTTAAAAAAATAAATAATTTAAAGAAACTTCAAGATAAATTTATTCTAATAAATTCTCAATGGTTATAAAATATTTGTGGGGATTTAACTTTACTTAAACCCCATAAGACTATTAAAATGTCGCATTCTTCTTACAGCGGTGATGGTAACTTGACAATTGTTTTGAACACAATGTTTTTAAAAGTGCTACAATTTCTTAAATTTTATAGTTACTTTAGCCGATGATCAGAAAGAAAATTAGCAGCTGGTGCACAGAAATTTCATCTTGAGTCTGATCGAACCCACCTAAAAAATTCCGACACACCCGTTCACTGCATAGCATCGCACGGTTCGAGCATCGGCTCGACGCATGTCGAAAAGCAACGACGCGGTGCGGTGCGGTGCCGTCCCGTCCAGAGCAGCACACTCCGACGAGTCGAGCCGACGGCCGTCGCCTCAGTTCAATTTGAGCACAGTCCCCGCGAAGTCGGATTGCGCGCAGAACGTTCAGTGTCCAAGAAAAGTCCAAATAAGACTCAGGCGAGGGAGGGAGCTGTCAGGCAGGCGTTCCACCAGAGCCAGTGCGATCAATAAAAACAAAAGTGACACAAAATACTATCAGGCGAGCGGAAGAAGCGTTTGTTGTTAAATATCGGCGGGGCGCGCCATCAGAGTGTCGTTTTCAGGAGCCGCTTGCCCGTGGAATCGCTGAACGCAAGTGGGTTTTTCGTGTTTACAGTGGGGCCCCAGTGGACGGGTTACGCCAACCAGAGCACCTGTGAACGTTGGCCCGCTGGAGGCTGCAGTGCAGGGAGTGCATGTGAAAAATTGTTCAGCCGAAGCGGTATCCTTTCGATAGTCGCAATTTTGTGCGAAAATAGTGAAATTCTCTGTCAAGGCTTTGCGGAAAAAAAAAAAAGAAAAAAAAAAAACAAACTTATTTTGCTGGTTTTAGAGCAGAGCGAGTCTAGAGGAACGCGGTCGGGTGATTGTGTGTGTGCGCGATCCGAAGCGAAAAAAAGGTCCGCTCTGTTTGTGGAGCCACGTGCGGAAAGAGAAATTCCGCCGAAATTTGGTGGTAATTCGCGCTGGCCGACAAGCGACCCTGAGCCGCGAAAAATTGCGGAACGCATTCGCATATTTTCCTTGCCAGCCGCCAAGGTTTTCACGAACAGGCCAGGTGCCAGGGAGTTGTAGAACGAACACTCGTACACCGGATTACGGCAGAATCTGGCGCAGGGGTGGCATGTATGCGTCGCAGTCGCATTCTTTGGGACTGCAGCGGTGTGGGTAGGCACGACGCGAGCGAGATAGTGAAATATGTGGCGAGTGGTAACAAGTGCGAAAGGGAGAAAACAAATCAGTTAGATTTTCCCAACAAGCGTAGGCACACACAGACACACACTCACCGCCACTCTCGAGTTTTGTTTTGACTTTTTTGAGTGTGTATTCGCACGGTTGTACATCGACTGGACTTACTCGGGGAGTTCCATTCATAACAATGGCTGACGTTTTCGATTTGGAGCTGCACGACGCGGTGGAGGATCAGCGAGACTCTGACGACGACATTATCGAGCTCGATGATGTAAGTAGAAAATAGTGAAAATAATTCCGAGATGCATGGCGGTGCGACGCGCTCAGTGGCCGCTGGAGCACCCATTCCGCTTCCGAGTCCGCCCGCCAGCAGCGGCCGAGACTCGAGACGGAGACTCCTCTGGCGCGCACAGGCTGGGCGGCGAGCGCCCTGCTCCCTGCAATTTGTGTCCGCACTCCGCCCGGCACGGCGCTCCGCTGCTCTCGATTGCATATTCGTGATTTATTTACAAATATTTCAAGCTTCAGTTAATTTTGCAATTACCCCGTCTAGACAAGCTGCGAGGTTTTGTCTTACCTTTTTCGCTTCTTCGGTTCACCCGCTCGGCTCGCTAAAAGGGGCACTCTTTTAGGTCTTTTATGCACGGACACACGGTCGCTGGATGTGTTTCTGTGTGTGCGGGTGTGCGCGATTTTCACAATTATCCGAAATCTGGATCCTATTCCTGGTCCTGGATCACAAGGCACAAGCACAAGGACGGGCGACTTCTTCGATCATTTTGGACTTGGTCAGCATTCGTCAAGTTGTGCTCCATTTGTTTGCTTTTCTCGGGGGCTCCAAACGTGAATTCCACTGCACCAGGACGGCACGGCTCGTTTCAGAGTGAGCGAGTCGCCACCGCCGCGCGAATGGACAAAGTTCAGATTGCTTGTCTCATGCCCGTCACGACGGCGGAGCCACAGTTTGAAATTCGCATGCCTTCTGACCTTAATTTGCTTGCAGGTGTTTATTTATCTTGACCTACAATTGATTCGCAAATATCTGCAATTTGAGGTGGCTCTCAGGTTGGCAGCCACTTAAAATTGGAATTTTACGAAGGAGAGCCAATGTGGAGTGCTCTGCTACTTTGACAGAAAATTGCTGTTTTATTTAGTAATCAACAAATTGAAATTCTCAAACTTCTACACACTGAAATAAAATGATATACATACATATGTATCTATTCGTAGTTTAACGAATTATTAAAAATATTAGACTAAAAAGGCTGGATTACAAAGACCTTAATTTGAGTAACCCAATCTACAGTTCAGTGAACTTTAAGAAAAAATGTGGTGAAGGCGTTTGTTTATTTATGTAGTGCTGATTTTTTGATTTTCAATACTTTATTATGGTATAGTTAAGTGGTTGAAGGCTACGCAGCTAAGGTTGGAATTCCTTTCAGCAATTTTTTTTTTTTTCTTTTTTCGAGAAAGTTGCGAAGAACAAAATTAGTGGAAGATACTTTTTCATTTCCTTTTCATATACACAATACTTTCGGCGATTAAATATCAAACACTGGGCAATTACGTTGTGGATAATCAAGATTCCAAACACGAAAGATTTATTTTAAAATTAACTTTTTAGGATTCCGTAGCAAAACAAAGAACCCTTATAGTTTCGCCATGTCCGTCCGTCCGTATGTCAGTCATTTTTTTCAGAGATTATTAGAACTAGAGCGGTGAAATTTGGTACGCATATAGGAAATTATATCCGCTACAAAGATAAGTATTAACAAAAAAAATCTGAAAAAATCTAGGATAGTTACTAGCACATAGACTGAAATTACTTTTAAAAATAACATCACTTAACTACTAGAGTCAAATAGTTAACGAGATATAGCTGACCAAGTTATGCTTATTTGGACTCAAAAAACTGTTCGGAAAAAACCGCGTTCGCGTTTGTATGTGAATGTGTGTATATGTATATACAAATATGTATAATATATACATACATATATACATTATTTTATTTAGCATTGTATTCGTATTTTATCGTTTGTAGTCAGCTACGAAACCACACACTAAGCATGGTTCTTGACCGCTTTTTTTTAAATAAGTAATAAGTGATTTGCATTTAAGATTTAAGATGACGTCATATAGTCTATGACACGCGGAACTTCAGGACGCATCGAACGATACTTCATTTGTTAAAATCCGTCAAGCATAACAGGAGCTTTGAGGGAACAGATGAACCACTCATCATCAACTGGTTGAAGGTATCACTGGCATCGCTTTGGTTTTGAACATGCACACAAATTGGATAGTGCGTCCGAACACTGTGAGAGACTATTCTGGATTCTTATCACTATCCTTCGCTTGTTATCTCTACCTGCCATCTTAAGACAATCGTCAGACGGTGCGTGTATTGGAAGAACTGAAAGAAGAAAAGAGATGGGTTTAAAAAATTCAAATTTCTTTCTTTAAAAAATTCTCACATGTCACATATTTTTAGATATTTCAACCCCTAGAGACAACGCGTTAATTAAAATATGCGTAAACAACAGCCGAGAAGATTTTACCTGCTTTTTTCATGACCCCAGTGGCTAGAGCATCGTTTCAATTCAATGAGGCACAGCACTCGCAGAGTTGCAGGCAAATGGTGAAGATTTCCGAATTTGGTGAAATAATATTCGATTTTTTCGAAAGATGCGCTGCCACTGGTTGCAACGAAATGAGGATAGTGTGGAACCGGCCATAGGCATAGCAATAAAAATAATTAAATTCTTACGGATGCAGAAAATACTTATATATATTTATTATCTAATTATGATGACAAGGAAATTTTTTGCATTTTTTTACATCACTTTCACTTCATTAAAACTATTTCGCAACGTCTTTAAATACGATTACAAATCAACATTTTTAAATAAAATAACACAATGAAATTGAAATTTTTTATTGCATTTTCGAAAATCTATTGAATTTCATTATAGAGAACTAAAGCTTATAAATTTATTGGCAATTTAATTTTCTTTTGCTTACATTTGGAATATTTTCCTTTGACCAAATACCCATTAACTGATTATTTTCGATTCAATGGAATATTTCACACCAAATGGGTTTTAAAAAAGGGAGACATTGAAGAGAATGATGTGATTGGACACAAGATCAAATTAAATCAAATATCTAGAAAGCCTTAGACGAAAAATTTTAAAAAAACACCGTCAATGGTAAATGTAATCCCTCCTAAGCGGATATTGAAAGAGTTATTTAAGTAATATTCTAAAGCACTTGAACGGGACACTAAATCGAGGAATTTCTATGTACAAAAGTTATTATTTTAATCTATTATATTTGGGTCATAGCCAGACAATCGTATAATTTGAGGAATACGAGCAATTCCGGCTGGTTTTATGGCATGAAAACTAAGAACGCAAGAGTTATAACCAAAACAAAATTCAAAATAACTCTCCAAGCTGCGAAAGGGAACTTAATGAAGTCTCAGTGAATTATTCTTATAGCCATTATTTTACCAAATGTTATGTCCTGGTTCAAAGCTAAATTGGTAACCTTTTTCAAATTTATTATCGAGTTATTGATTAAAAATATTCAGAAGCTCTCTGCAGTGTCCTTGCGGACAATGAACTATGCCTAAGATGAATATAACCATACACAGTTTTATGCCAATCACCTTAAATTCATAGAAACATTATCCAGAAAGTAAAACCGTTGACAATTGTTTACAACATAAACAATTTTACCAGCATTCTGTTGAACTCAATTAAGTGAAGACGGGCAGGATTTATGGAATGCGTCAAAAGTTCTTGCTATTTCGCTGAAATGTTTATTTACTTCCCACAAGCGAATTCAGTTAATTTAGTGATGTTATTACTGCAGCTCATTTATGGATTCCTCATATATATTGTTTTCCAGATTTTGGTGAATATGATAGGTTTATATTTTTGTGGAATGTAATTGTTTATTACTATGAAATGTTATCACATTTAAAGCCCTAATTTTATTTTAGTGCGCTACTCTAATAGTGTCGCTAATTGTTTTCTAAAAAAGGCGAGTGAAAAATCAATACAAAATATTTTTAAAAAGCTTAAAATATTACTATTACGGGTGGGACGGTAGGAAATACACGAATTTAAGCATAGTTGTTTAATTATTTAGTTATTATGTGGAACAATAATAAAAGTTGACACTTCTTTCGAAAAAAAAAATTTTAATCTCAAATGTCAGATTCGTTTATTCGAGCGGTTGGAGTGAAAATCGATGTTGAACTGAGCAAATACAAAAAAAAAAGATTATTGTATTATTTTGTTTGTGTTTTATCTATCAATGCAAGAATTTAATTTACATCAATTCGAATACGTTCATTATTTGCTAATTGCGAAATTATCGTTCTGCACGATTGACATTTTGGCCATATACGACCGCCTCTCAAAGCGGAGAAACAGCGGATCTGAATGGCTGAAAGTCTCTTTTTAAAAAATTTGCAGCCACTAATCTTTCATCACCTCATCAAGATAACAGTAAAAGCAAGTCACCGGCAAGAAAGGTCATTTCATGGAAGCAGCAATTGCACGGGCGGTTAGCACAAAGCAGAATTACGTGCACTTCCGTAAACAGAGCATAATTTTCTTGAAAAGTACCGCAGTAAAAATGCAGGAGATTTTCGCTGGCAAAGCCTCACAAACACCTCGCTCCAAAACAGTTATAAGCAGGCCAACGTGCTCTGTCTTCTTCTCGGAGCCGCGCACAGCTGTTGGAAAATCTCTTTCACTACTTTCTTACGCCGCCGTTGCGGAACGAAACAAGGAAAACAAGAATGGAAAAGTAGTGGAATTCAAAACATGGCGAATCCGTTAAACCGGACAATTCAGAGCACATAAGCCTGATAGCCGCGCGTCTTCGTCTTCGTCGTCGCCACACCGCGCTGCTGGCGGACGAGGCTGATAAATCACACACGCGCGCTAGAACGCGGCACTTGAAGGAAATGAAGGCCACCAGAAGTGCCCGCCCTCCCCGCGGAGGCACTTGCGCCACCACCGGTGACTGTAATCGGACATAGGCGAGATAAGTGGCAATTAATGAATAGCGAACGTAGCAATTTGCCATTTTACGGCACTTCTGCAAACTGCAAATAAACGTGGAATGCGCGTCGTCCCGGTGTGGCGGACGACTGCGAAGCATCTACTCTACCTGCGCCGAAGTGCGCGCCGCGCGGCCGGTGCAAAATGGGAAAGTAAACAAAAAGCGCGAAAGCGAACGTCGTCGTTCGCGCTCACCACGCGTTACATCACATGAAAGTGCGCCGCCAGGCTGCGCTGCGTCCGCAATAAATTCTCCCAGTGCTGGATCATCGCTGTGATCTTGGGGGCATGATCACACACAGCGCGATGATGGGGCCCTGCCTTGCCTTGGGTTGCGTTGCCGCCAATGGAGTCGAAACGAAGCGAAAAATGCTGGGAACGAAGACGGTGAAGCAATCAGTGAAAGGGGAAACAACGGAACCTTAGACCGAGGAATGCGGTTGGTGGTGGCACAAAATCGTGAGAAAACTGGGACCTAACGCGATCGCAACTTCCGGTTCAACTTTTGATCCGATGACATATTAAGGAATGTGATCTCGGACTGGCCTCATTCGGCCGACGCGACGGGTACTGCTTTCTGCCAGTGCCGCCAACAGCAGGAGTACTCGTTTTGTGCCCATATTCCGTTGCATGTTTTAACGGATCTAGTCCAGTGGGTTTAGTTGAGTTAAGCAACAAACAATTTCGCCTCGCCAACGAATGTTTTCAGAACAGAACGGGCTCAATTGAGGCGAAACGCGTGCTGCTGAAAGCTCCGCCGCGACCTTGAACTATAAGCGCAATGTTATTCGCCTTGAACTTTACTGCTGGTATTTTCATGGCCACTGTTTAAGTCGAATTTACTGAAATCGGAGATCGTGTTCCCACAGTGAGGTTCATTACATCTTATGCTTTTAAAATTTTATAGGAAAGTAAAGATGTTGGCTATAAATTAAAAATAGCTTGATCTATTATAACTGGAGGAGCTAAAGCATCTTATTAGTTGAACAAGCAAATGGACCATGCGAAGAATCCATTTGAAGAGAATGGCCTTATTAGGTCAAAGGACAAACAAACAAACTAACTCCTTACTAATATTTTGGATTCAATAGATTTACTTAACTTCATCTTTATTGGACTGGCATTGAATGAATGCTACGAGTAGTATGTATAAAACAATAATTGCTTCTTGTCTTCCTCTGGCACACTGGTTTAGAGGGTTAATAAGTTTAAGTAACTTGGTACATACATACATATGTACATATTCTAGTTAATTTCAGGACACTGAACAGAGGTGAAATATGTAAATAATGAGATTAGAATTATTTGGGGTTTAAGGAGAAGACGGATTACCTCGAGCGCTTAGTTATGAGATTAATCTAAACTTGAAAATACGGCTTCTCATCCCAATTATTCCACTGAAGACATGGAAGAGCAAAAAAGATTCAACGCTACAACAATTCTATATACATTCAACCCCATTTTGATCTTCAAGACTGTAAATATCTCAACTTCAGAAAGATTTGGGAGTTAATAAATTTCTGAGATTCTAACTTTGGATCACCAGGTTCATATTTATATTGTTACCATTTTGGTCCCGGAGCGAGTGGCTGGCAAAATGTTCCTGCTACAGACACCCGAACGCATGGATCGAACACCAATTCCCATAGCTGCTTGGCTGCAATACCAAGTGTAAATTATAAGCGAAGGTAAATTTATAACAATATATTCTTTCTCAAATAACAATTAAAAATTCAATACGCTTTATTTTGATCTGTTACAACTATTTCGAGAATCTATTAGTTTAGAAGGTGAATGCAAGTTTGTTGATTGAGCGAGCTGTCTGATTAAGGCTTCATCCTCATTGAATTTCTGATCAAGGCTGTGTCCGAGAGATTTAGAGATGAAATATATTAGAATTAGAAATAATTCAAGAGTTATAGAACTGAATTTATGAATTTATTGCTGAATTTTAGAATTCCCAACATACAGTCTATTGTTTAAGGAAATTCGATTTCCCAATTTTTCTCTATCAAATCAAATCGACCGTAACAAACCTTTTATTCCGTGGACAGGAATTTATTGATACGTACCGGTAGATTAGCCATTTAAATTTATATTCGCTGCTGCGTTACCTTTTGTTGAAAGCAGCTGCCCGCCGTAAATAACGAGTCAGCCTTTCTCTTCTCTGCAGAGTTGGCGACTTCCATTAGGTGCACACCTGTAGGTGCCACTAATTCGTTTTTTGCAAAACGACCATATTTATACAAAAAAAACATAAAAATAAATAAATGCGAAGAGACATAAATTGCAGTGGTCAATTTGTCGGCGCAAATCCCCCGAAGACAATTGTCCTCCGAGAGGTGAAGCGATCGAACAAATTCAGAAATATTTCGCCGCTGGACGAACAAAAGTAGGCGCCTCAGCTCCGAATCGGAGCACGTGTAACAATTTCCATGTTACCCCTGTCCTCTGCATTGGAATTTATCGCAAAACTCGAATTTTTTTCTGTTTTTCCCTTCGGCATTTTGTTGTTCATTTTGCGAGGAGGCCCTCGAAAAACGGGAACAAAAGAGCTCACAGGTGATATTAGTTGGAAGAGATTTTTATTGGCTCACCTGAATACAAGGAAACCAGGGAACCAGGGAACGAGCGGCTGGCTAATTTTGCCCCAAAGCGTGTCGTGTGTGCGTGTGTGTGGGTTTGCGCGGCTGCGGCGCCAATAAAAGAACCAGGGCCCCGGTTGGATGATGCCAGGGGGCCCATTTCAGGGAAGAGGAATGCTGCACAACGAGGTTCCCGGTTTGTTGTCAACTGCGCCACGTTGCCTACTTTCCTCGAGTCAGGGGCATCGGGCGCTGAGGTCATGACCAGTTAGTTTCCAATAGTTAAATAGCGATACGCTCGACTGCTCCCCTCTAAATAGAAGTTTACGTCATGTGGGAGCCCTTATGCGGCACCGGAGGGCAACGACCCCGGGGCTCCGTGTACTCAGGTTACATCAATACCAATTTAATGACTCGGCTGCGTGCAGTCGATTAAAAAAAGCTAGCGAGCCAAGGAACCGGAGGCACGCAAGGCCTCCAAGGAGGAAGTGATCCGACTACAGTTGTTTTCTTTGCGGAGCACCGTGGCCACGATGTTAAAGCCCCTCCGGGCAAAAGGCAGAACTCCTGCGGTATATGCGGAGCCACGAAAATTAAGAAGCCAGGTACTCTCCTGTCGCCGTGGACTGAGGACTGACTGGCATAATAAACCAAATGGCATTTATTTTTCAAGAGTTGCTCGCGTTGGACCCATCCTCCATGGAAGCCCGAGTCGCTCGGGCTCGTGTCGCCTCAGGCTTCCTCTTCAGCCCCGTGCCGCTGTCCAATTTTAGAAGTGCCTTTTACGGTAGGCCTGAGCGACGAAAATAGGCTAAGACTGGATCGATTCGGCCCCAAACCCACCCGCGCCCTCTGAAGGTCGCAGACATTGTTTTTCCTGTTTTCGCAATTCTCTTTTTTATGTGCTGCACGAGCCGTGGGCGTAGCCATGTACGCTCTTTAAGGACAACAAGGATTCTCTGGAAAAGTCCAGCCGTGGGCATGATACAAGTTCGGGTAAAAAGAAAAAAATCTACCTATATATTATTTATATATTTTTTGGTAATGCGCTCCTATGATTCCTCCAGCTCCCGGTCCGGCGGCGACGACGGCTGCTGATGTACGACTCCCGGTTCCGACACAAATCAAGCGGCTGTTCCCGACCCGACCATGTCCTTTCGGAGCAGAAGATTTTAATTGGAATTTTATTGTTAGGCGGAAGCGCATTCATGTCAAAAACTGTTTTTGATGTAATCAAAATTGGATGAACTGCAAACTTATCGACACAGAAAGACCCCAGGAGTGGGTGGTTTTCGCGAGACGACCGGCAGCAGAGTGCGCTCTGGGCCACCGAAAATTTAATTAGGATTGCTCCACCGACGACAGCGAATTTTCCAGAGTTATGCTGTTGAGTCCTTTATGAGCGTTTAGGAAATAAAGGAAATTCCCACAATTGGAGGGAAGGATGAAAAAATAACGAGTGCATCTGGGGGGCGGTTTTGACTGCAGCACAAATCCACCCTATGGATAGATTTGGTTCATGAATTCATGAATTGAAGCCGTGAGCAGGGTACACGGTGTAGAATATCGACCAACGAGAAATGTTAAAAAAATACTTTCTTGACGGTGGGTAAAATAAATGGCAGTCTTTTTTTTTTTAAAATTATAAAATTGTTTTCAAAAAATACATCTCGTCTCATTGATTGAAGGAAACCAAAGTAATTGTAGGAACTCAGCTTTACAACGGCAGTAATTTTTATGTTTCTATTCGCGTTGTATACGTTTTGCAACAGATAGTTGCTGTGTGGCGTCATCATAGTTGGCGTTCACTTGCCACATTGTCCTTTCTTTTTTGATCAATTCGGCCTTGATTTTTTGAAACAGGAGATATTTTGTTTATTGTATGTACTTAAAACAGTTATTCGTTCCATGAAATACCATGGTATAATAAAGAATCAAAATATTTTCTATTAAATATAAAATTCTCTTGATTAATTTGTTCGCAAAACCATTTTAATGAAACCAATATTTTTTTATAGGTCCACAATGGAACCTATTATTGGCGATCGCAACGTGCTATGAAAAAACAAGAAACAATTATCTATTGAGCTACTAAGCAATTTTCGTAATCAAAAAACTTCATACAAAGTTCCGTCAACTTCAAACTTTTCTTCAATGAATTCAGTTTCTATAAAAGTTTCTTCTTTTTGGAAAAGTGCTCCTCAATTGTGGTTTCAGAGACTTGATGCATAATTCCAATTAGTTTATAGGACTTCTAGTGGAATAATTTAATCGTGCTCTCTGAGCTGTGATTTGTTTGAAATCTTGATTCTAACCGAACCGTACAAACAACTTAAAGAAGCATTAATCTCACTATTAACTGCTATAGTGAATCAGTAAAGTTGATCAAATTACTAACATTTAGTTTGATTGAAGAAACACTAAAATTTATAGACATTCACAGTTTTTATTTGAAGATTCGCTGCGTTGGAAGAAAGTCGAACATAAAGTTAAATGGAAATACGATTCTTATTCACTTAAGGTGTGTTCTGATGCTTCAATTCAATCATTAATCAAACTTGAATTAATGGCTCGAATGTATCGTTTACACGCTTCAAAGGAAAGTCTTCAATTTCGGGTGAGGCATGACCGCGAGAGAGAGTAAAACATGGCACTCATAAAGTAAATGCAATTTTCAATTTGCGGTTTCCACAGCGCCAAAAATCTGTGACATATTTCAGCTACATTGAGTACGAAACAAACAAGCTCTGTGATTATTGTGGACGAGGTTACTGGGAATCCGAAAAAAAACCCTTAACCATCCCTTTAAATATTGATTGATTCAGGTCAAGTGAAGACATAGAGGTCTATTACAAGTATTGTTGTTCAATCAAACCTACAAAAATGCTTGTCAGCATTATTGCACAAATACCTGAAAAGAGAGAAACAAGGTCTACAATCTAGAATTCTGCTAGTCCTTTCCTACACCTGACAGCACTTAGTAGAACTACATTCGTTGCTAAAAATTTCAACCATACTTTCGTGTAACGGCACATTCGACCTGTTGACCCTTTATGGGACTATTTCATTAGTTAATCATAGCATGTGATTTGAATTACTATGCCAATCAGCCAATCAGTGAGCAATTCATATTTGATCTCGTTAGTGCGATGAAGACTTGTAGTTTGCTATAACTTTAATTGCTATTTGAAAATATAATTACTTTGATTTGATTGAATTTCTTTCTTAGTTCAACAAGGGTGTTTATTATATACCTACGTAAAATAATACGAATTAAGTTTTTGTATTAAATTACAACGAAAAACCAAAATCTTTCTAATGAGTCTACGTTTTGTAAATTATATTTAGAGCTTAAATAAAACTGAAAAAAGATCTATGTGTTTCCTTATCGATACTATTTCAAATATTTAAAGTTAAGAATTCTAAGTTTTTTCCTATAGCCGGTGGAAAGCTATGTTGAATGCACCATGACATATTTTCTTGTTCGGAACATACTTAAAAACAAATGTTAATAAAGTTTACTAAAGTTATAACGTTAGATATTAAATCAAAAAAGCATCTTATTTCAAGTAATTATTCGAGTTCTGACTAAGTAAAACTATATTTGAAATGATTATTTCAGTTCTTATTTCAGATAATGAATTCTTTTAAAATTTAATTGAAATAATTTTTTATTTAAATTAATTTTTTTGAATAACATGAATTAACATTTTATTTGAAAGAGTTATTTCTTATTTTATTTCAAATAAAAAATGTCCAAGCCTGTTTCAGAGTAGCTTCCTTATTCAAAACGTACCCTACCTACCCCCCAATTAACGTTTTTGCATAGTAGGAAATAAACACAAATTTTCGCGTTTTTGAATGCTATGAAAAAATGTCTATTTGAAAGAGCGCGTCGTCACTGTCTGTTTTGTTCTTTGCGAGGGCAATGCTATCTTCTGCCAATCTTCAAAAATGAACATTTTGAAGAATTACCAAAATTCGACGGTGTCATGTGGTGGCGAACGTGTTCAGAAAAGGCCGTGAGATTTGCGTCATCCCCAGCATCATCAGGGGACCACGCGCGAACCAGTCGTTACATCGATGCTCGATCGAACCAGTTGTGCGCTCTGAAGGTTTTGCCACCCCCTCTCTCCTCCGCCTTGCCACTGAATATTCAAATCGGTCTGAAAATAATAAAAATTTCGCGGACAACATATTAAGAGTAGCGCAGCCGTCTTGTCGGGCCACTGATAAAAATTTTCGGCAGGAGACATTTTTCGGTTATATTATTTATTTTTTTATTTTTTGGTCTTTTCGTGCCAGCAATAAACCGGCGAGATAGCAGCAGCGGGCGGAAGAGCTTTCGCGTTTGATAGGCGACTGACCAATAGTTGCTGGTGGATCTGTGCGGCGGTGTCTGAAGGTTATACGCGCGGGGGGAGGACCGGGAAGCCGGCCGCGATTAAATTTAATCACGCAAAACCGCCTGTCTCCCCGGCGAAGTAGAGCCACATCGCAAATTTGAAATTCAATTGAGTTTGATTGAGGCGAGCAAAAAATATACCGAGGCCGAATTTCTCCTTGACGGGGATTCGCACAGGTCTGTCTGGCGGCTGAGGTGCTATCCACCTCGCTCCCGAAATTTCGGGGTTCGGCCGTGCGCCGGCCGTCACCATGCTAAAAATTCGGCTGCACACTCGCTGGGACTCGGGATGAATTAAAGCACGTCCACGTGCTGGCTAGAAATGTTACATAATTGTTTACATAACTCTGGCGCTGTGTGTGCCTCCTCAGCTGGTCTCTTCGCCGGCGAGCATTAAAGATTTCCAGCTAAGGTATGCAAATGAAGCATGACTCCCGTTTTATCTTAGAACTGTGACTAAGCAGAATTGAATCATTTCGCTAGCTTGAAAGGAGTGCAAAATTTCCCAATGTTTCAGGGTGGCTGGAGCTGTTAGCTTTAGCACCTCATGAATAGTTTCATTAGAAAATAGAGTCCCAAGAATTACATAGAAATTTATAATGGGGGGAGATACCAGTTATCAGTAAAATAGTACCTACTTTTTAGAATTTTTCTTGACTATCTCGGAGCAAATTGAATTCTTTGCTCGAATAAAAATTATTCCAACTAGCTATAAGATAAAAACCCATTAAACGATAGTGTGATTCGCGCACTAAGGGTTCCGTACCAGAATTCTTCGAAACTGTACGACCTAGATTAGACCGTAATTCCTCGAGAGAATATTCAGCAATATCTCTAAAGTTATCTTGCATAAAATTCTGGAAAATCTTGTTTTCATATACATATATTATTATTATATACATATCTGGGCCATTCCACAAAAAATGGGTAACTTGATTCATCAATTCATTGAAAGAAATGCTTAATTACTATATTAAACTACTAAATATTAAATAATAGAATCGACTTTAGAATGTTTCTACCTGAAGTTAGCTGTAATTCAAAAATATACTAGGATATAAAAGCATATCATTTTTCACCAAAAATAGGACTCAAATGTTAACTTGTTTTGGTGGAACTAGCCATCTAACCATTTTAAACAATACTTTACATGTTGGGTACTAAACCTACCCAGATAAATATTTTTTAAGTTCTAACTATTAGGTTAATAAACTTTATTACTATGCCAAATTTCGATACGAAATCTGAATATTCTTTTTGAAGTTCAAAACTCTAATAAAAATTAAGCCGCAACTCCTATTATTCTTAACTTTTTATTAGAAAAGCATGCAAATATATAAAATCACGCATGTCGTGCGTGGTTCCGCATTTATTTCTAAGTTTGAAATATTTATTGTAAAAATGCTGCTTTAGTCTGCGTCACATGGCTGAATAACGTCAAGAATGATTTTGGCTAGCGGTCAATAAACCGAGTAGAAGACACGTGCTTTTTGCAGCTACATAATTTTCTATGAGGTGTTGTTCACTTGCGTATGGATAAACTTCGGCCGCGTCTAAAAAAGCAGGTGGAATTCCCAAATGAAATAGTTGAGGGCAATAACCTGCAAGGCGATCGTTATAGATAATATAGATTTCGTTCCGGTGCCTCAACAGCTGGTCCCGGCGAATAGCGAAACTTTAAGCAAGTTTTGAAAATGGTGTGAATTCTTCATTTTAATATTTGTAGAAAATTTCAATTTGAATTGCAAAGTTTTGATCCAGTACACTCAATCATTTCTTATAAAAAACGAAGCGCACATTTATGTTCAAAGAACATTTATTGCCTAATAAATAATAATTTTCAGCCATTAAGATTTGTTGATAAGAATTATGTTGAAGCCGTTACGAGAGTGTGAAAGAGCTTTTGAGAGCTGTTATGGATACTTTATGTGCTTGTTATAAATACATAATTACTTGTTTGAACTGCGAAAATTTTTCAAATTGCTGCGAAAGAAGTTGATATAAGTAGAACACTGCGTAGGTAAATACTTCATATATCAGATACTGGGGCTATTTGTTAAATTCAGTGGCCTTAATACTTAATTCCTTTATCTTTTCTATCTGTTCAAGTAATTTGCAATATTAGATAATAACTAATATTACAGAGTAGTCAGACACAGTCGAACTATTACTAATGATTGATTTGTTTTACAAAGACAGCTTTCTTTTGTCAATTCGTAAGTTTTAGTTCTCAAGTCGAACCAAATAAATTTTTCTACGACTTTGAATACGCTTGGCAATCCTAAAACAATTTCTTACACTAATTTTCTAAGAGGGAAAATACGCCAACGGTTGCGAATCAAAAAAAATATATATATTTTCTTAATGTTGTTGTGAACGATTTCCATTCGTCCCTCAAATTGATACAGCCCCAGTGTCTTTCATTTTAGGTCTTACTTCCATTTTTCGCCCAATAAGGTGCTGTGGGGAAGTCTGGATAATTTTGATTCCATGCTATAAGAGCATAAATTCTGATCAAAACTGAATATTTCGCTCTTTCAATAATGTTTGTACTGTCACGGTTTCGGTCTGTGTGGTCTGATCAACCTTTGTTCGGAACCCCCTTAAAATCGATCCTTCAGTTATTTTTTGCGAGAACTGAACCCTTATAACTCCTTTTAAAGACAATCTAAATTCTAGGATAATACATGAGAATTCATTCAAAAACCAAGACTTCCGGCTTTCCACTGATTCCTCTGTAAAGACAATCTGTCTACAACCAACCTAGATATTGGGCACCTAAATTATTTTTTGACTCGAATTTTCACCTTCGGTCTCTTGTCCTGCCAAATTTGTATATTAAAAAAGTAGACATTTTTTTTTTTTCAAAAAAAGACTGGCCACTTGATTACCTCACTTACAAAAAAAGAGAAAAAACCGTACTCAAATTGCTTGAGGCATTTTGAAATTATTAATAAATGTATGTATGTATGACACCACGCGGTGTCAATGCAGTAAAATGTAAAAATTCTCGAAATTCCAATAAAATATTCCAGATTCGATGTGGAAATACCAAACTTCTTCAAATCGCATGAAAGCTTATCTGAAGGATCATTATCCTTGATCATGAGGCCATCGATTGACATATCTCCGTTCATATGAAAATCTAAATTATAACCAGCACTGTAGCAAAAACAGTTTATGAAAAACTTGAAAATATATAACTCTCTTTCGACGCAAATAGGTATGGAACCCGATCATGTGCATACCCAACATGTTCTTGACCGGTTTTTGATTTAGTAGGTTAGTTATTTTTAATAAGGTATGTACAGTGTCGGACAAAACAATAGGACAACCCACAACACATGCTAAGTTTTTCATATAACTAGCACTCACACTGTATTACAAATATTCTTATATTTTCAACATATTTTATTTTCAACATCTCTAACTCTACATAACTGATTTATAAAAGCAACAAAATAAAATTCTCAGCATAGAATGCAAACAGATCAATAATTCACTCTCATAAAAAATTTGGCTAGACAACAAAATGAGACCATTTTCAAAAACAATATTTTCTGAAAAAAAATATTCACGAAAGGGTTTAATATTCAAACTCGAAAATTAACAAGACGTTGTATAACCATTATTCCACGCAATTTGAACTTGTCTCCATAGTTCATCTTTATTTTTGGGTTTTATTTTAGTAATCCGCTTTAATTATGGCCCAATGATTTTCAATCGGATTTAGATCCGATGACTGGGCAGGTCATATGCATAACGTCAAATGTAATATGTTCAGTCAGAAATGTTTTGGTCAAGTTTGCAGAATGCTTTGGGTCGTTATCTTGCATAAACTGCCACTTGAGTGGTAGGAGTTGAAGGAGATTTTGTCTAAGGACTTCCTGTTATTCGAGACTATTGTAGCTTGTATTAAGCGAAATAAATAAATAAATAAACAACTTCATAACTTAATCTAGTTTAGTTCAAATAAATCCGTGAAAATACAATTTATTCGACAGACAGGATTAAGGTTAATTGTGCAGTTTCATACGATCAAGGACCCACTTCCAAAATTTCTGGTATGAAAATATCGGGGCCTTTCCACATATTTAAAATATTTATTTATAAAAGTATCAAATACTGTTATAAGTTATCATTAAATTAATGAATATGTAAATAAGGTTCGTCTGTAAGTATGTAAAATTAAGTTATGGAGTGCTTGTTATGTGCATTAAAAATCTTAGATTATTGCATGCCAAAAGTACAACGCTAATTTCTTGATATCTTGTAAATATTTTGATTAGGTAATTGCAGTAGTACCAACTACTGAGAGATGCATTTGCATCAAGTCTCTTCAGAAACTGATAGCTATAAAATCGCAAGCTAATCCGCAATCCCCTGACGGCATTTCAAGTCTAATCAAATGCGAATAGCTCAATTACGTTATTACGCTTCTCAGATTCACAAGGAGTTTTCAAAACGACAGCAAGATTAGTCGAATAATAATAACCGAACGGAAAACGAAAACGAGCACAAAAATGGACGGAGTCTCACAGGTAGCGTATTCGCGTACTCGCGTTTATACGCGCGAGTGGTAGGGGCGAGGGGAGCGCGCTACAACCGCCAACCGGCGCTCCGGTGCTGCTGCCGCCGTCGTCGTCGCCGACGTGCCTTCAGCATAACCACGCCGCCGTCAGATCGAAAGTGGGTCGATCGCAAGTTAGCGGCGGCAATAGTATGACCACGACATGAATTCCTACTGCGGCAACTTTTCCTTCAATTTTTCTCTGGGATTTTCGCGAATAAAAAAAGAAGAAAAAATCTAAAATTACGAAAAATTTCGTAATACCTCCTCAGTTAGGTTACATGGTGCACGGTGCGGGCGGGTGGCCAGGGGCGGGCATATTTCCCCGTACGTGTGTCGGTCGGCGCAATGCGCTAATGTGCGCCTCCGAGCGGAAAATCTGGAAAGCAGGGAAACTAAAATCCTCAGTGGAAACTATCCGATTTCCCAACTTTGACGAGGAGCCACCACCCGGTTGTGACCCGAATAAATCTTTAATTGCGCCCGGATTGTGTACGGGTTTTGTGTGTGTCCGACGAATGGTACACGGGGGGCCACCCGTACGAAACTGTGCATCGAACGGACCCCAATCTGGGTCATGTCGCCGTTCTCGGGCACAGCAGGCCGGGAGCGGGAAGGTCGTCGACGTCGTCGTCATCGTCGCCTCGTCGCGAATTGTCCACCTAAAGGCAGCCCCGGCTCCCATACTCTGGCTGGCGCGATTCGAAGGTGCTCCGTGACTACTGATTGCGCCTCGCTGGCGTAAACTTGGCTTCAATTTTAATTAGATCAATTTGCGCTGGCAAGAACCACCGAGAAATGAGTTCATTTGGTTAAGGGAATTAATTAAGTCGTTTCGCTGTGTGCTGCTTCATTGTCGCCGCCATGCGTGGAGCTGCGCGGGGGTGCAGCGGGGATCAAGCGAACGAACCAACAAACGTCCCGCCACACCATCAAATACAACGGCAAAGTCGACATGCGGATTTAGGCCGGGCCGCTATTCTCGGCCCGCATTAACCGTCTTCCCCCGCTATTTTCGTTCGTTTTTCTTGATTGAATCGCTAGTGAAAGTGAAATTGAAATGATATCCGCGACGGCAGCTTGCGGTAAAATGAAAATAAACGAAATGCCAAGAAAATGCACAGAAAATAGCACTGCAACTTCTTCCTGTCTGCTGACGCTTTTCGAATTATGTCGATTTACGGAGGCGTGCCGCCCGAATTGGCAGACGTCGCGTAACAGATATTAAATGTTATTAACGACTGGGCTAGTAATTGAGTAATTAACCAAAATCAGATATGAGATCTTAATGACTTTAATTAAAAATATTGCGCACCACATGTCAAACGTAAAAGTTGCTATTGTCGATATTTTTACATTTGAGTGGTAAAAACTGCAACACAGATTAAAACTGGTGCTTATTCTCGAATCCGTTCGAATCGAATCGAAAAGAGGTTGCAAAAGCCCTTTTAAAATTTAAATTAAAATGCCTTAATAAAGTTCCTATTTTTTTACAAATTCATTGGCAGTTATGTACATTTGACTTAAATTAATTTTTTCGTTCAAAGTGGTTAAAATAATTCGATAGGAAAATTAAATTAAACTAATTTAAATCAAAGGTAACTAAAATGAATTTGTGATAATTTCAAAACTTTTATTAAGTAATTTTTATCCAAAAAGCGATTTTATAAGTTCGTTTTGAATCGATTCGAACGGATTTAAGAATAGGGCGCTATATTCCAAAATTAAGAAGAAAATATACAGAAATATCCCAGTTGTAAGGAAAATAAATCCAATCTCTGTAAACATAGAAAGTAATGAATGTAAAATGAAACTATATTATATTATTTGGCACAAAATAAATAAATAAATAAATAAAAAGACAAAATATATTATTTTAAGAAAAATAATTGGAAGAAGATTTTGACACTTTTGTTTCTAAAAAGTCTGATTTGGCGTACGCATGAAACAAGAATGGACAGACTTAGAAAGAATAATGAGCTTAAATAATTGCTTCCTACAAATATATTGTAGGTAAAACAATTTACATAAACCTAGAAAAAATATTCCTAAATAAAAACAATTTTAATATAAGGGATGACTAACAGCTTGTTCTATCCCTTTCAAGTGATGATAGTAGAAATTAATTGGTACAAAAACTAGCCATAAATGTTAAAGTTTATCAAAGTAAAAAAGTAAAAGACCGACATGCGAGTCCTCCTCTATATATTCATTTTTGAACATTCTAAATTTAAGAATATACATAAATTAACTATTTCGTATTGAATTAATGACAACTACTTAAAATATGCTATATGTATATGATTGTACATTCTTAAAATAAAACTGCCATTCTACATTCAGTATTCCCACATCAACTCAATATTATTGTTGAAAGGTTTTATTGTTAGAACTTTTTAGATTAATATTACTCTGTTTTTTTCTGTTTTTTAAAAATTTTAAAAATTGTGAAAATTTCAGTTCAGCGACAGTTTGTAAAGTTCATACTGCACTCGGTCGAAATGATGCGCCCTCTCGTCCAGCAGTAGTGGACCCAATTCAAAAATTTAAATCTCTCGGACGAGTTACAGAAATAGAACTGAATATTGCGCAAAATTGCATTTGAAAATTATCTCAATAGAATGACGATCTATCTGTAAGAAGAGACGAGGTCCGATCCAACGAACCAACATTTTTAAGAGAGCGTTCGAAATTCAAATTGAATGTGCTGCTATCTCGTGAAAATGTACTAGACTCTTCCATTAAATCTTACAATAATTTAATTTACACAGTCGTTGTAAGAATTCTCATGTAAATTCTGAGCTGTTGAATTCAAATCTTATTAACGGCAGGTTGGCAGACGTTCGTTCAAAAGGAGTAATTTAAAATTGATGTTTATCTACTATACCTACTATAATTGACAAATTGGCCTTTTCGTTTGAGGGAATCGCTTAATTCATTCTTAGATAGCTCCTTACCCAAAACAATTAATATCCATGTCAAGGTGCTTGCTTTTATGTATGTCAATAGAGCAAAAGGATTCCGCTCAGTGGAACCTTCGGTGAATACCTGGCCCTTGCAAGACGAAAATAATCACCGTGATTTAATTTTCAACGATCGATAGGCAATGCTCGAGGAATAAACATTGGACGGAGTGTGGGGGAAAGTAGGTCAGGACTTTACAGCGCATTAACAGTCGGGATAATTGCTCCGTAATAATCCCAATATCCAGCCGGTTGAATACGGGGTCCTGTGTTAGGTGCAGGCAGGCGATAAATTACACAATTCCTCATTAAATGCAAAGAGTACGCCTCGGTGGGTATACATTTTAAAATCATATAGAAATGGGATTAGACCCTCAGTAAACGGGTTAGTGGCAGACTTTTGAAGAGTAATGGCTTTTCCAGGTGGATAAGATTATCTTAGGTTTCCGCAAGAGATGAAATGTGTCGAAAAGGTACGGTAGATGAGCAAAACAGTATTATAACGCAGGACTGATTAATTTCCTATATTGTTTATTTGGGACTAGGATACTGATGGCTAGGTAATCGGATTGTCTACTTAAATGTTGGAAATAAACCGATTAAAGTAAAGTAATAGATATGCTTTTGTAGCCAGTTTTCGGTTATAAGACTTAAATATATATGCAATTTTCTTAAAAATATAATCTATGAAAATAAATGCGAATAGAAATGTTAATTTTTATGAAAGTAGTATTTCTAAAAGAAAGAGTATTTTTACAAGGTTTTATCAAAATAAACCAGTTCCGAAAATGGCGAACACATGTAACCCCTTAAGTAGGTTTATACCCTAATGTTTAGGGCCGAATAAGTCCGATAACATTCTGTGCGACGTTATTCATTATCATTCTGATCAAATTGTGCTAATACCATTAAATGTCCATTCATTACCAAGACTATACCGTGGCTATTATTTTTCAAGGGGAGATATTTTTGTCAAATCCTGTGATTGATAGGTCCCTGCCGAAAACCGTAATTAATGACACATTCAAAATACCGCCAAGGTCGGAATTGTCGCAAAATTCGTGAGGACGTAATCAAAAGCTAGGGCATGAAAGCTCTCCATTATTTATCTCCCGCGGAGTTCTCCCGGAGCACTTCCATAAAAAGTAACTACACAAGAAAGTTGCCAGAAAAAAACAAAATTGATGAAAGAATGTCCTTGGCTGCAAGTGGCTATAGTTCATCTTAAATTTAGAAGCATCTAGACCTATTTGTGCTTACTGTCGGCGAGGATATTCGGATTTTTCCGAAAGGTCGTGCCGTGTGAACCGCTTGATTAAAATTTTAAAACGTGCCGATAGTGTGGAGCATGAAAAACCAACCAGGCAGGCGGAGCTTATAATTAAGCCCCATCAAAACAGCAGCGCTCTCCCAGTTGTGGGTGCCCCCTTAGCCTCACCTCCCCGGGTGCAGAATGGGCCCGACCTTGAGGAAAGGCGGAAAACGTAAAAGCGCAGAGTAACCTACATTTTCTACTTTATGCTTACTATCGAATGTTTGCACCAAGGTGAGTAACTAATGGCGCAGGCACTCATCACTCGTATGCCCGCGCAGGGGCAGGGGTCGGCCGGAGGGTGCTGGAGCTGCAGCAGCAGCAGCAGCAGCAGCTGGTGCATGCTGGGAGAGTGCAGTCAATATTTGCAAAATGCGCCCGAGACAATGGAGGTGAAGTGGAAAAACATGGAAACACTAAAAATAGTCAATGGCCGGGGGGAAAACGGAGAGGGAGGAAGCAACGACAAGACGAAAAAGAAGATGGAAAAAGCAGTTAAGTGTTCTGCTGCCCACTTTGCCTCGGCCTGATTTTTTGCATCCTTGCGATGCTAAAAATACCATTTGCGTCTTGTCCTGCATCTTTGCTAAAATGGAAAGGTGCCTCGGATTTGCGGGGGTTGGTGCGGGGATGTGCTATATATACAGTTATACGAATCCAGAAATCGGTGTAGGTTTTTGCGTGGGGCCACTCATCATCCGGTGCGGCTCGTCTATGGCATCACTCGGGTGAGGTGCGGAAGTTGATTTCTCAAGTGGAACCTGCGAGCATCAGGAGCCACGTGACGTGAGCCACAACGGCCACCTGTTGCATCACGGGGTGACGGGTGACTTCTCCTTGGGCTCGCATTAATTGCTAATAATTCCCCCAGACGTTTACGTAAGCAGGAAAAGGAGTAGGTGGGTGAGTGCACAAGGTCAACAGGACTCGGATCCTCCTTTTTTGTCGTTTCATCCAGATGGGATGTGGGAGGAAACGATTGGGCGCCCACTCCCCCGCATATCGATTGCTCTAAATTCAAGTCACAATTTTTTTCCTTTATTTTTTTTTAAGAGTTTTATTAAATTTTCAGGCCGTACTCTGGACGAAGTACAATGGCAGCGTAACTCCATTAGGTGGGAGAGATGCAGTGGAAAATTCGAGCAGGAAGTGGATGCTCCTTTATTCTCGTCTGCTTTTTGTTTGCCATTGGGTTCGGATCTGCTTGTTTCTGGAAAAGAGGAATTTGCCTTGCGTCTGGTATACGAGTATATATAAATATATATATATTTTTTTGCTTTGACGCAGATTACTCGCGTTCTTTGAAGGGCTTACCGAGTCGTGGGAGGAGACTCGTCAAATGGCCTAATTATGTTCTTTGTCAGTGCGTGGATGGAGCGGTGAAGCCCCATACTTACCATAACGAGAAAGAACTCTTTTCTTAGAAATCGTTGTTTTGGAAAAAAAACCAGCTGTACTCAATTAAATTTTATATCCGCTTTTTGGCATATTGAAATTTATGAAAGTACTTTGTGTGTCTATTAGGTAAAAATATTGCTTTTTTTTTCTCGAACAGGAAGCATGGGTGATGATACAGTAAACATTCACATATCATTTTAATTTTAAGTCATTAATATGACATCGTTAAACGCAATAATGTAAAATTATTCTAATGCGTAGTGGAACATAAATACATATTAAATCATGGAATTTACACTTATTTACTTGTCTATTTGTACATAAATACATATAAAGTGATACTCATGTATATGAAAATCAAACGTTTAATTGACAATTCCTTTGGAAAAGCCATTAAAACGCTTGATTTACTGTTAAGTTTAAGATGCTTCCAAACGGACTAAACAGGCAACGGTCTCTCAGAAGCCATCATGCGCACGAAGTTTTAATTTGTACTTCGTCATTACAATGGAAAATATAAAATTCTCGTTTTATATAGTTAAAACATAAGAATTATGTTTGAACCATAGCATATAATCATAATCTTATCTCAAAATGATTAGTTAAATTGAGTTGTGTCAAACTGAAGAAATATATGTAAAATAAACATTTTTAAACAATATTATTTTTAACACCATTTAAAATTTATAGTGCATATTAAAATAAATACAATATTTTAGAATGAACATGCGCTCTAAACTAAACTAACTAAACTTAAATAAGTGCTACTCTGTAACTAATCATTCGACTCAGGTTGCGAAATAAAAACATATATTTCCATTATTTATTTCAAACAAATTATCGTAATTTGAGAGAAGTATTATATAATAACATTTTCATAAAAAATAGTTAAATGGTAAAAATTAGCGTTTATCTTTGCAGATGTTAAAAGTGTGCGGGTACATTTTGAATTCTCTAAACTGACAAAGATTTAGCTATGGTTAAATAATTATATTTATGCATACATGTTTAACAATTTATCATTCCCTTATAATGTCTATAATAATCAAATAGTGTCCAAAAATTAGAAGTAATAGAAGTAACATCTTATATCAATTTTTATATATGCAACTTTTTGCGATTTCTTTAGAAACACTTCGTCTTAATTGTTCGTGAGGTGTTGAGCTATTTTTGAACGAAACCACAAAATCCTAGTTTGCATGGATCACATGAAACCCGTTTGGATCGTGATAATTAAGTAAATTATGCAAAGTCGACACAGTTTCTCTACTAGATCACAGTGCCAGTCGAAGCGCAGGCAAAGATCAGCTTCGAGGGAGATTCGCTTTTCAAATGTTAATTTTCGGTAAATAGACTGTAGCGAAATATTTACCTCAATATTGCAAAATTTGATAAACTATTTTCGCGGAGTGTTTGAACAAGTGGCCGCAGCTTATTTCTGTCGAACAAACAATGTGCCCTCATGCCAATTTGCAAATTGGAACCGACGCGTGTTCCTTGACTGTAAATTTCCTCAAATTAACTGAACAGAAAGCTGTTGATCTTATTCTAGAAATGCACATAAAGAATACTCGTTGAAAAGAAGTTATCAGAATCGAGCTGAGATTGAGTGAACCTCGTTGCGACAGTTAATATAAAAATGAAGTAGCCGTTGGTTGTTCAAATGCTCTGCGAGGTTTTAATGGTTTCGTTCAAGGAACTTTATAATTTTATAACAGCTTTATAAATCGAATATATTAGTAATAGTACTCACATGTCGCAAAACTCAAACCACGATCATTGGATTGGAATCAAAAAATCAACCATCTAACATCTATTTGTTATAGTGTTTTATCGACAACTAGGAAAATGTCGTAAAAAAGCAAGATACACTATTAGCTACTTTGAATTAAAAAGAAATTTTGCTTTGAAATGTTTTATATAACTTTACGCTGCATACGATACATTTTGCATTTTTCATGAAAAAAAAATATGGGAATTTTATAGAAGCATTTTAGTTTGCTAAAATGAAAGTTTGGACCTTCAGTCTTTAGATAAAAATATGAAAAGCTTTTTTGCGACATACTCCTAATTAACTTTTCATAGACGAGTTTCGTGATGGTAACTGCAAGCTTTCAGAAATGACAATTTTTTTTTTTTATTACAAAAGGTGATGCATTGTAATATTTCAATTTTGGATTTTCAATTTACGAAAAATTCCTAGAAGGGCAAGGTTGTATGAATTAATGTGGAAGTGTCGGCATTAAGTGTGGCAATAAAACACATAAAATTACTCAGAAAAGATTAGTTGTTAGAATAATAACTAAATTTGTATACATATTTCGTTCCCTTAATTAATTTGCGCGAACCCTTAGTTCAGGTTTGCAAGGGTTGAATAAATTATGATAGTAAAACAGTTCTTCATTAATTACTGGTCATAGCCATTTTACTAAAGTGGTATAAATGTGCTTTGTTCTTGTTTTAATTGGCAGTAAAATATATTATATGAGGGTTTATTCGCTTAGATTAGGCCAGTGATTAGCTTTTCTAGTTTGCTTTTATATATGTAAGTCAGATGTGTCCGAGCAACGCCAGATACGGTCAGCTTAGTTTTCAATATTTCCTCTTTTCATTCGACTTATGGCTGCATTATTTCCTAGCATAAAAGGGGGACCTCTTGATGACCATTAATGACGTTATGATGCCGCATTTAAAGTTTGAAAGGGCACGAGCCCGAGGGTGCTTCGCATGTGTGGCGTGTGTGGTTCAAAATTGACCTGCCCCTCCCTTCGAGCCAACGTTCATCTGAAGGACACCGGAAAGTCAGAGATTGCTTCACGACTGGGTGGTGGTGCGGATCGAAAAGATTCGAAGAAGGCGAGTACCCACTAAAAGTGACCCTCTGGCCCAGTTCTCGAATTTGAGGCGTTTCTCAAGCCCACTTACCCTAATTGAATCTGCACTCTCGCCCATAATCTGAGGCGGCTAAGGCGGGAAACAGCACTCAAAGTTTACGTGCCATTCTTTTTATGCTCTCGATTATGTCACACATCGGAATGACAAGAATTGCCGGTGATGAACAAGTCCCGCTCACGTGTGGGTCGTCGTTTTCGGGTGGCGGGCGGACGGACGGGCTGCAGCGGGCACATCGACGTCCACGTCCGCTCGGTGCCGCAATGTTGAAAGTAAATTTGCGATGCAGGAGCCCCCGGTTTCTGCTTCTGAGCGGAGCTGTTTGTGTCGCTCATTTCACGACATAACGTGCGCCCATGCCATGCCATGCCGCCGTCGGCCCGCAACGAGTCGTGTAGGTGTGCTCTAAATAATTTTCTGCTCTCGACACCCAGAAAGTGGGCCACAGCACACCAGCAAATGCGGCTGACCGACTTACAGCGGCCAGAGCCGGTTCCCATTCCACACGGGCTGCGGCATAATCTAGTTATCCACCATGAATCATGCTCAGGCCAGCTCTCATGTTTTATGTGCTGTGACAGGCCTTGATAAGATGGGAGGATACTGCGATTATTACACAATGTGCCGGGGATTAACATTAAATTAACGCCGGCCCACCCGACAAACGGCCGCCCGGACCGGCTAGCCGAATTTCAGTATTTACGTGACAGCCGGTCACGACAATACTTGGATAGTGTCGCAGGATGTTACCACTGAAATTTTGGAAGTTTTTAATTTTTCAAAATGCCACCTCTCCACCTGGCTTAGTGAGGGGCTTTGCATTTGAACACCGGCTGAAAGGTGTCTTCCGCAGCTTAAACGCAGGGCCTGCGTACCGTCACTTGTTGGGCTTATGACTTGCTGGATTATGCTCAACAATGTGGAAAGCGACGATAGCAAGGAAAATTTTTGAAAGCCTTTTAAGACCTGTTTTATTATCAAAATAAGCACCACTATAAAAAGTTATCTGTTGCAATATTAATCCTAGCTAGTCAACAAAATTTAGTAAACCACCCTGTGATATACCAGCAGTAAAAATTATAACTTTAGTACAAAATTTCTTGTAAAATTGCTGAATATTCTTACTGGGATATATATATGTATATATGTATGTACATAAAGTAGAACTTCCATAAAAAAAAAATCATTTATTATTGACACCCCTTGATACTCTTAGGCTATAATGAATTCGAATATAAGAAAAAGCCGTTTTCTCGGACATTTCGAGTTCGTTATAACGAGGTTTTATTGTAAAGGATGTTCAATTACACAGATTATGTTGTCCTTAAAATGCAAAATTATTTGGGGTTTGTCTGAATAAACTTTTTCCTTCCCATAAGAAGAAATCTAATGGTGTTAGATTGCACAATCTACGTGAACACTACGATAGTAGACTTTGCTTTGCTTATTGATTTTTGACAATAAATTATAGTTTTTGCGAGTATAGCAGGAAATACTATAAATTATTGCTGTCGCAAAAACGCCTATAAATACCTACATATATGAAAAAAAATATATAAAATATAGGATTTTTTCCTAAAATTTCTCTCCGTGGAAAGTGCATTGTAGTACAAAGAATAGAAATGGGAGCAAATTTAAAAGTAACACTCAAGTTTGAACACCCTTTATACGTATAGTAGGAGCTTATATTTATCTACGGGGATTTCGTTCCATCGTCTTCTGCAAATAGCAGCAAACTTAAGGCAATAGTCTGGTATCTCGCACCGTTTTTCACACTTTTTTTCAGGAAGGTTTTTTTTTGGGAAAATAAAAATGAATCGTTTTGATTTTTTAATATATTATTATTAACATCTAAAGCATATAAAAAAAAATATTTTTAATCAATCTAACATTTTCTTATGCTATTCTGCAATCTGAGTAAAATTTAGGCTTTGACGAACTTTTAACTTATTGTTGGAAAATTTAGGGAATGTAGTATACACTTCTAATTCGTCAAATATGTATGTATATTGAAACCAGAAATATTTATTTAGATCATTATTGCATCATATATTACTCAATCTCAAACAGTGTATAGTGCTCTAATTTTTTTTTTTTTTTTTTTTTTTTTTTTTTTTTTTTTTTTTTTTTTTTTTTTTTTTTTTTTTTTTTTTTTTTTTTTTTTTTTTTTTTTTTTTTTTTTTTTTTTATATCACGCATGCGGAGAAAGAATACTAACTTACCGCATGCTTTTCCGTGCGATAAATCGTCGTTTGTGCACGAAAATTCGTCAAATGGGAAATGGGCATGTTCAATTCTCGCACATCCCATCTCTTGACATGGCGCATAACTAAAAATGTCAAAAAAAAGGCACCTTAACATTTTAATTTTTGTGTTAAAACATATGAAATTTCGAAGATCATCTTAGTTTACTGTGTTTGGAAAGATTCTTGTGATTAGATATGTTATTACAATGGTAATTTACGGCTCCGAATTACACAAGAACAATTTGGCACTTTTTGATTTAATCGAATGTTACAGCTTCTTGTCTGTAGCACTAATATTACAGCCTTTTATAGCTGTAATATGATTTTCAATGTACAAATGTACTGATAAGGGTTGGATCTAGGATCTACGGTGTTAAAACACACTTGTTTACGTTTAACATATATTTTTATTGTAGTAAAAATTGAAATTATACAATATAAGAAATAATACACAGTTCACTCTTAATAAAAACTAAACAATTATATAATTTCAAAGTAAAAAGAAAGTAAAAAATGAATAAAACTAATTTATTCCTATTATCTGAAAATTGAGAAATAAGAATGTTTTAATATAAGAAATATTCAAAATTGTTTTTAAATTGGGTAAATATTTGTCAATGTCTGAAATCCCTAAACAGTGTATCATTAACAATATTCTTTGGTTAAAACCTAAAAAAGATTGTCAATGTGTGTATGTGTAGCGGTGAAAACCTGCCTAGACTCTAATTCCAAAAATGCTAACATGCGGTGGATACCTACACCCGAACATTCCTGGAACCGGAATTCAATATAATCAAAGATATTACACTTGTGGTGTAAACCTACAAGCTATATCCTGACTTTATACTTGTGGCATAAACCTACAAGCTATATTTTGACATTATACTTGTGGCATAAACCTACAAGTTATATCTTGATATTACACTTGTGGTGTAAACCGACAAGTTATATCCTGACTTTATACTTGTGGCATAAACCTACAAGCTATATTTTGACATTATACTTGTGGCATAAACCGACAAGTTATATCTTCCAATTTGGTGGTTGAAACCTACCTGGCGGTTGAAACCTGCCCAGATTCTAATTCGAACAGCGGTCGATATGGTGGAAACCTATACCGATGACTATCGGAATCAGAATGAAAATATCCTGTTTTGCGCCCCCTTTTATACTAAATTTTTGGGCGATCGCAAGGACTACTGCGATCAAATTCAAAAATCTCCAGTCGGCAAGGACTGTTGCGACCGAATGCAAAAGTTGACGAACTGCTTTTTCTGAAATGCAGATGTCGCCTTGTTTGCAATAGAGATAATTTGTTGCTGTCAAATGACAGCTCTTTGTTAATGTCATTGTTAAATTGACTGGGGAAGTCGGAATTTAGGTTTGTTTATCTTTACTTTTATTATGTGCTTTTTTACTGTGTACTGATCCTTTCAGCATTCATGTCGAGGCTGCGACATTCTCCCCCCTCAACAATGATATGTCTACTATACTTACTATTCTCGAGAGTAATTGAACCAAACCAATTTAGACCCTTTGATGGCCATCCTTACTTTGGCTCCCTCTGGCAAGAAGACCGTGTGTCGCTTCCTCTTTGATTCCCTTATCGCCTGGTAAGGGATCTGCTGCAGGTCCTCTTGCGACAACTGGAACTGCACACCCTCGGTTGTCATAAGGTCATAGACCTTATTGGGCGTCCCCTCCTTAGCTGCCCCTGGTTTTGGAAGCTCAACATGCTTCGATGTTCCGCGTGGCGCCTGATAGAGCGCGAGCGATTGGATATCACTCTCGTGACTTCTCTTCCGGGTCCTGGGAGGTGTACCATTCAGCAACGGTAGACCAGCCACAACAGCGTGCCGAACAGGATGCGCATCCTTAACCGCAATCACAGCCGGTCGCTCAGTTCGAGAAGCCGCCCCGGCTGCCGAAGAAGTTGATGTTGCCGCCATCATAGACGTAGAGCTGGATCCTGCAACTGGAACTAGAGGCTCCTCTTTCGTCCTTCCCGAACATATTCGAGGCCGCGTTCGCTGCCTCACCGGACAGAACGCGGGCTCCTTGTTGCAGACTTTCCTCTTTTTTGCTGGACCGGTCGGACTCTCCTTCTGGTCCTTCATCTCCTTCGTCGCAACCCAAGTAATCTTCCGTCCCGGTGTAGACGGTAGAGCTCCAGGTGGTGGCGTTGGGGATCCCATATTCTGCAGCGTGTGCTTCATCTCTTGCTCTGATTCTGAGAATAAAGGTATTATTTTGTTAATTGGTCTTTGTGTATTACTATGTTTGGTTGCTATGGTAACCACTCGAATTTTTCCATCGCTACCAGGATGAACTTTTTCAATACGACCCAACTGCCAATTTTGGGGTGGAAGTTTATCATCCCTTAAAATTACAACCTGCCCTATTTCCAAGTTCGGCTTAAATGAGTTCCACCTTTGTCGTTTTTGCAATTCGATGAGATACTCATTGCTCCATCTTTTCCAGAACCCTTGTCGCAATTGCTGAATGTGTTTCCATCTGTTAGTTAAAGATGGTTCTTGATCATTCATTGCAGGTTCTGGAGGAGATAATAGGGCTGTGCCTATCAAAAAATGACCCGGAGTTAATGGTTCTAAGTTTGTTGGATCTCCATATATGCTAGTAAGCGGTCTTGAATTAACACAAGCCTCAATTTGTGTTAGAAGGGTATTCAATTCTTCAAATGTAAGTGAAGTGCCTTCCAAGACTCTTTTTAGATGGAATTTTGTTCGTTTTACAGCTGCCTCCCATAATCCTCCCATATGTGGGGCATATGGTGGATTGAAATGCCATTCTATTCCATCCAACTTTGTCCTTTCTGCGACAAAATCGACTGCTTCCCGTATATTTATTTGAAGCTGTTTGTTTGCACCTACGAATGTTGTCCCGTTATCCGAGAAAATTTTGGTGCACAGGCCCCTTCTCGCCGTGAAACGTTTAAAGGCGGCCAAGAAAGCATCAGTGGTGAGATCTGATACTACTTCCAGATGTATGGCTTTAACAGCCATGCAAATGAATACGCAAATGTATCCCTTATATTCCTTTGATCCTCTATGTTTCGACATTTTTAAATTTATGGGGCCAGCGTAGTCCAAGCCAACATGTTGAAATGGTCGAGCTTGAGTTACTCGTTCAGCTGGGAGTTCTCCCATAAATTGTATCAAAGGTTGGTTCATATGCCGAATGCATTTTATACATTTGTGTATTTTACTTTTAATAGCGTGCATGCCATTAATTATCCAATAACCATGTAGTCTCATAGTGCTCAATACTAATTGTGGTCCACCATGTAGAGAAAGTTTATGGAAGTATTCGATGAGCAGATCTGTTAAATGTTCCCCTTTAGGCAATATGATAGGATGTTTGCTCTTAAATGGAAGCATTGAGTTGGCGAGCCTTCCTCCAACTCGTAAGATTCCCTGATCATCTATAAATGGCGATAGCTTACGAAGTGTGCTAGATTTAGCAGTCACTTGTCGTGATTTCACACGCGTGATTTCCTCATGAAACGTCTTTTGTTGTACACAACGAATTATTTTAATTGTTGCTGCAGTTACTTCTGTGACAGTCAATTTTCCTATGACTCGTGTCATTTTATTTCTGCAGTTCTTTATGAATCTTAGGCAATATGCTGTGATTCGTATTAATTTTTCAAATGATGAAAATCCTGTTAATAAGACATCATCATGACCCGTCGTAAAGACTTTGCTTTTTATTGCCCGTGTTTCCAATATTGTTTCAATATCCTTTACCGGAGCATCATGCCAGCCTTCTTTGTCTTCTCGTAGCCAATCTGGTCCATTCCACCAGCTCGAACAATCCACTAAATTACTCGGAGCGATACCACGAGTTGCCAAGTCTGCGGGATTGTCTTTTGATGTGACGTAACTCCATGATCTTCCATCGTTATTGGATTGGATTTCACCAACTCGATTGGCTACAAATACCTGCCAGGTATGAGGAGGCTTATTCAACCAAGATAAAACAATTTTGGAATCACTCCAGCAATAGCAATGTATGGTTTTTAAATCCATATCAGCTTTGACCTGCTCAACAAGCCGACTTAACAGCACAGCAGCGCACAACTCCAGTCGAGGCAACGATACTGGTTTTATTGGGGCTATCTTTGTTTTGGCTGTTAACAACTTTACATGTATGTTATGATTCTCATCAATTATTCTGATGTAAATCGTTGCTGCAAATGCTTTTGTTGATGCATCAGCGAAGGCATGTAATTGGCAATTAATCTGCGAGGAACTTGTATGTATCCATCGCGGTATTTTGATGTTATTGAAGTGTAATAATTCGTCCTTAAATCGTTTCCATTCGTTACCGAGTTCTATCGGTATTGGATCATCCCATGAAACGTTACACAACCACAAACGTTGCATTATAATTTTTGCAATAATTACTGATGGTGCTAACCAACCTAGAGGATCGTAAAGCTTTGCGATCTCTGAAAGTATATTTCGTTTTGAGATAGGTGGTTTGTTAAATTCGTTTGGATCTATTGCGTATGAAAAATAGTCCAAAGCTGGATGCCAGCAAATTCCAAGTGCTTTGATCTGCTTGTCTTCATATAACTTCAATGGAAGCTGAACCTCTCTATCATTTTCTGGAACGTGTTTCAGAAGGCTGTCGTGGTTTGCTGCCCATTTGCGCAAGCAGAAACCTCCCGATTCCAACAATGATCGTAATTCAGCTTGAAGCTCCTTTGCTTGCTGAACAGTATCAGCGCCTGTCAATACGTCGTCTACGTAAAAGTCTTGTAGTACTGCTTTTGAGGCTTGAGGATAGGTAGTTTTTTCGTCTTGAGCCAGTTTATGAAGCGTCCGAATGGCGAGATATGGAGCAGAAGTTGTTCCAAACGTTACTGTAGTTAACTCGAATTCCTTAACTTGTGTTGACGTATTATCTCTCCATAGAATTCGTTGATACTTCCTATCCTCCGGATGCATTTTGATCATCCTATACATTTTTTGTATATCCGCGGTCATAGCATATTTATGCTTGCGCCAACTCAATAGTGTTGAAAACAACTTGGGCTGTATGGTAGGGCCGTTCATCATCTGTTCGTTTAAACTCATCCCATTGCCCGACTTAGCCGAAGCATCAAACACTACTCGGAGTTTAGTAGTTGTACTTTCTTTTATTACTGCGTGGTGCGGCATGTAATAACAATCGTAACCACATGAACTTTCTTCATGTGGTATTGGAATCATGTGTCCTTGTTGCTTGTAATCGTTTATGCAGTCCGAATATTCTCTGTAAAGGTCCTGTTTCTGGTGCAGCCTTCGCTCTAGCTGAAGGAACCTTGACAATGCTTGTTTCTTCGAGTCTCCTAGTTTTGGAGTACTGTTGTTTTTGAAGGGTAAGCGTACTTGATACTCTCCTGTAGGTAAACGAGTTACTGTTTTTGTATAAAACTTTTCACATTCTTCCTCTTGCTGTGAATAACGTCTTCCAGTTATTTCTTCACACTCCCAGAATTTTTGTATTTGCTTATTCAGCGTTTCCAGTGTTGGGCTTTCATTAATGAAAGCTGAAAAACTAGAGTTGTTTTCGTTATTCTCAATTGATGGTATTTCTCCAAAGAGGATCCATCCTAATTCTGTATTTTGTGCTGTTGGCGTTCTGTTTTGACCACGGAGGACGCCATCTCGAATTATTCTCGAGTACACATTTACTCCCAGTAATAAATCAATATGTCCTGGTTTGAAATATTCTGGGTCTGCCAATTGTAAATCATTAATGTATTTAAGATCTTTTATCGACAGATGTTTGGGAGGAACTACGTTAGTTATTTTTTTAATAACGTATGCTTTCATGGGTAATTCAAACTCTGATGTATTTGAATGTAACGCGAATGAAACCTCCTTTCTTGATGTTGTTAGCCTTGTTGACCCAAGGCCTGCAATCTGTAAATATGTAGGGTCTCCTTTCATTCTTAACGCTTGAAATGCGGCTTCTGTTATGAATGAATTTTGGGAGCCCAGATCTATAAGAGCACGAAGTGTCAAGGATATCCCCTTGTTGCTCTTAATAGTTACCAATGCCGTTGCCAGTAATGCTTGCGTCTGATTTCTGTTGAAATGGCAGTTGGATTTAGGTTCTTGTTGTGATAAAGCAGTGGATGGTTTCCCGATGTGTTTCCTCTCATTGATTGTTGATTCGTTATGCAACAATGTATGATGCCGCTTATCACATTTAAAACATGTATTATAGCTCGGACATGCTATTCTGACATGTTTTCTTAAACAGTTATAGCATAAATTGTTCTTTGCTACAAGCTGATCTTTGTCCGTTTTGGACAATTGTTTAAATTTCTCGCATTTCGTTAATGCGTGTGATTCCTTGCAGAGCGCACAATGGTTCGCTACTCGGCAGTTTCTAGAATCGTGTTTCTCCAGACATTGTACACAGATTCTGTGTTTTCGTACAATGTCCCTTTTAGCATTTGGATGTAATGCCTCAAACCTTTTGCATGTCTTGAGATGATGGTTTGCTTTGCATATGACGCAATTTGTTCGTCCATCGATATGATAGTTGGTTGTCTTTCTTGGTTTGTTGAAAGACACCTGATTCTTTGAATCAAGTATGGCTTCTAGTGTTCGAAACCTTGATTCAAGAAATTCGAAAAGTTGTTTCAGCTTGGGCATATCTCTTTGATTAGAGATTGTTTGTTCCCACAGCCTATGTGTTTCTTGAGGTAGTCGCTGTACCAAAAGAAAGATTATCATCGGGTCCCAGTCCGACGTATTAATGTCTAAAGCTTTAAGCTCATGAAGACATTCTTTAGTGTTGTCTAAAAGATCCTTTAAAGCGCTTTGTGATTCTCCTCTGATTGGGATTTGGCTGAAAAGTTCTTTCAATTGAGCCGTTATCAAAACTCGTTCGTTGTTGTAGCGGTCAATCAGCGTTTGCCATGCGGCAGTATAATTGGATTCTATCATATCGAATTGTTTAATTATACGTTCAGCTTCACCGCTTAGACACGACTTAAGATAGTGCAATTTTTGCACATCTGAAATTCGGTTATCTTTGTGAATGAGTGAGCTGAACATATCATGGAATGATCTCCATGTCTTATAATTTCCATTGAATTTCGGAAGGTCTATACGTGGCAGTTTAACTTCAACCTTTCCTTCTGGCTGAAGTTTGTTTAGGGTTTTGGCTATTTCGACCGAATTTCCTTTGAACTTTTTCTCGTCGAGGAGTTCTTCAAGTTCTCCAAGGAATTCAAAATATGATTTTTCGAACTCGTCATAGACTTGGTCTTGTTTGTATTTGTCGACCAATTCTATAATTTTTTCGTCCGTTTGTTCATCTGCTGTTTCTATAGCAAGATGATTTTCCTGGAATTGTAGCCAGAACTTGGAAATTTGTTCTATACGACCTGACAAATATTTAGGCGTTTTTCTTTTATCGCCTGTCTTTGAATAGTTTATTAGAGCTTTTTCAAGCGAAGATTTTAAAGAGAACTGTGTTTTTATTGTAACCAACATTTTGTTAGGTTGAAATCTACTTTAGGTTCAAATTGAAATTGTGCCTTATGGCGTATGTTTTTCAACAAGCGTGTTTCACCGTAGATATATCCGGCTCGAAGGACCAATATGTTACAGCTTCTTGTCTGTAGCACTAATATTACAGCCTTTTATAGCTGTAATATGATTTTCAATGTACAAATGTACTGATAAGGGTTGGATCTAGGATCTACGGTGTTAAAACACACTTGTTTACGTTTAACATATATTTTTATTGTAGTAAAAATTGAAATTATACAATATAAGAAATAATACACAGTTCACTCTTAATAAAAACTAAACAATTATATAATTTCAAAGTAAAAAGAAAGTAAAAAATGAATAAAACTAATTTATTCCTATTATCTGAAAATTGAGAAATAAGAATGTTTTAATATAAGAAATATTCAAAATTGTTTTTAAATTGGGTAAATATTTGTCAATGTCTGAAATCCCTAAACAGTGTATCATTAACAATATTCTTTGGTTAAAACCTAAAAAAGATTGTCAATGTGTGTATGTGTAGCGGTGAAAACCTGCCTAGACTCTAATTCCAAAAATGCTAACATGCGGTGGATACCTACACCCGAACATTCCTGGAACCGGAATTCAATATAATCAAAGATATTACACTTGTGGTGTAAACCTACAAGCTATATCCTGACTTTATACTTGTGGCATAAACCTACAAGCTATATTTTGACATTATACTTGTGGCATAAACCTACAAGTTATATCTTGATATTACACTTGTGGTGTAAACCGACAAGTTATATCCTGACTTTATACTTGTGGCATAAACCTACAAGCTATATTTTGACATTATACTTGTGGCATAAACCGACAAGTTATATCTTCCAATTTGGTGGTTGAAACCTACCTGGCGGTTGAAACCTGCCCAGATTCTAATTCGAACAGCGGTCGATATGGTGGAAACCTATACCGATGACTATCGGAATCAGAATGAAAATATCCTGTTTTGCGCCCCCTTTTATACTAAATTTTTGGGCGATCGCAAGGACTACTGCGATCAAATTCAAAAATCTCCAGTCGGCAAGGACTGTTGCGACCGAATGCAAAAGTTGACGAACTGCTTTTTCTGAAATGCAGATGTCGCCTTGTTTGCAATAGAGATAATTTGTTGCTGTCAAATGACAGCTCTTTGTTAATGTCATTGTTAAATTGACTGGGGAAGTCGGAATTTAGGTTTGTTTATCTTTACTTTTATTATGTGCTTTTTTACTGTGTACTGATCCTTTCAGCATTCATGTCGAGGCTGCGACATCGAACATTATCAATAAAAATCGTTGAATTCGAGTATCCTGTTAAAACTAATTCACTTTTTTTTATGGACTTTCTAACGAGCATATATTAAGACTATTCGGAACAAATTTTGATCACATCACAATATAAACAAAAATTAATCTCGGCGACTATCCTCATTTCCAGAACCGACCCTAATTTCTGGCAAGTCGTTTGTCAAATTACCGCTCATTTATTTAGCTTTATTTGCGGGGCCCCCGCACCCCCCGTTTCCCCCACTAGACCTTTACGCTCCCTTTCAACCCGCTGTTCTATGCAAGCTTACCTCCTATTTAATAATAATTTAAAACAATTCCCTCCTGCGCCACTTCTTGATATTGCGCATAACTAAACAATATTAAAAGAAGAGGACTCTGAAATCTGATCCTACCCTAATGTCAGACATGTTGGTCTCGCTTCGCTCGTGCGCCCAATTCCGCCTTCGTGTGGCAATCGACTACTTTGCGCCCTCGTATCGTAATATGCTATGTATTTCCAAACAAGTGGTTCATCATAAAAGTTTGTGGCTTATTTTAAGTGAAAGCCTGAGTCCTAATCAAGAAATATCAAATATCTATTTATTGTATGAAATAATTAGTTTATAGAAAAAAGTATAAAGTTTACGGATTATTGTATTTTTTAACCCTATTTTCTCCAAAACAGAAACTGATTGAGCATTTTTATTAAGAAATTCATAATCAGCGGAAAAAATCCTATAGAAATTAAGCAATTCAATGAATTATGTTTGCTTATTTTGAAGAGTTATTAAATACAATAAAAATAATTTTATTTGATATAAGATGGTATAACTTGAATATGGTTTTCGTCTTTCAGAAAACTATCACAAAACCGTTGCTTGCTCTTAATTTTGATTAGTTTGATTAAATATTCATGATGTTTTTCTTTCACTAAAAACTTAATTAATTTATTTTAATTGGAACGCTGACATAGAAAACTTATGTAGTGATTGTAGTGGGTAGATTTAAATTTCGAGAACACTTTTACTTTAGCTTTAGATACATAAACTTAATAAAACAAATTGTTTCAAATGCCTTTCATATTTAACTTTATCGCTCTTTTTTTTTTTTTTTTTTTTTTTTTTTATATCTATTATACCTTTATGGTCTGGTGACATAAACTGAAATTGCGATTAAACGCAAATGTAAACATTAGAAATTACAAACTCATCCCACTTAAATTTAAATTGGTGAATCACAATCCATTACTAATGTTCGGGTAGGCTAAATGAAGTTGTGCTAATCATCAGAAAATTGCTTGCTAGTTCTTTCCGGAATCTATTTATACATTCAGTTAAAACTAAAAAGGAAAAACAGCAATCGCTTATATGAAAATATGGTTTTCTAAAGCAATTAACATTGTTAAGAGTTATTGCAGAAGTGGGTATGCGACCGTTCGTTCTACGCGGAAAAAAGTTAATTCACACAATTATTCGCCGTCCAATGTTACGCCCGGTCCAAAATTGAAAAAAAATTAATTTATTAAAACGCTTAAGCCGTCAAAACAAATCAATGGGTGTGAGATGTTGTGAAATTCGAAATTAAAAAAAGGGGAAGTAAAAAACAATTTAAAAACAAAATGAATCGGCAGGCAAGCGCCACGATTTGTTTTTTTTTTTTTTTACTTTTACTTCCTAACTCGCAGTTTCACTCGAGTGGAGTTGCATAACTCCAGAAGTGAATGAGTTGCGGCAAAACAAAGCGCCTTTTATTGAAAAATCCCCGAGCCGCAGTTGTAAGCATTCAAGAGTAAATTTTATTCAGAAGGTGTGCAGAACTCCGGCCCGCGTACGGCGGGGGCAGTGCTGCAAAAACTACATTTGCCTCGAGAAGACGCAGTGCATCGCTTCGCTGGCATTTATCATCGGTCCGAAAGAAGTAGAAACCGCTGCGAGGCTTCTGGACGACGATCGCAAGCCAGTCAGCAGCGCTGATTTGCGGAAATAAGAGAAAAAAGCCGGCGAACAAGTGCTCCAGCAGGCGCCAACCGGCAATACTCACTTGGCTAGAACAAATGAGCTTATCGGTGTCACGCTTTTATGTTTCGCTTTCTGTTTCGTAACGATGTGAACTTAACCTTGGTAGCGCATTATCAGCACGGGGCCGAAGTGTTTTGCACATAATCAACTGGGAGTTTTTCGAAACCAAGGCGAAATCAGAAGTCTTCCTGGACTTCTTTCGTTTGTTCGAAAATTATTTTCTAAATTCCCCCTGAATTCGGTTAATTGGCAGCTGAAATTTATTAGGTCATATGTAATCTCTTCTCTGCCGAAAAAAAAAAAATCTCATCTCCCCGGACTACGGAGTGACTGCGTCTTATATAGCGAGAGTTCATTGAACTCGAAGAACTCACCCGTGTCGAGTTTTCCTGAGGGAAGAAGAACAAATTCCGGTCTGCTGAGAATTACTTTACTTTCCCGAAAGCGGAAGTGCTACAGTTCTTTCACAATGTGGCAAGATCGCTTGCTGATCGCCCTTCGTATCTTTCGGGATCAGTGACCTTTCGCGGGAAATCCCTCTAATGCGCTTCGGCGTTTATAATTTTTAGACACGTGCGATCAATTTCACCCTCTTTCTAAAATTTCTTCAAACATCAAAGGGAGTGCCTAGGAATAAAAATAGGCATGGGAACTATTTCGGAATGCTGATCATGAGAGCCTTCGCATTCAATTTGGGGCAAATACCTAAACTGTCTTTTGGGAATTCGTAATGGACTTAGGCTTTAGGGAATTGAGCAATAAAGTTGGAATTTTTCATTCAATTAAAATTTTTTTTTATATTGTATTAGATACCTATGTATATTCTTACATATGTAACTTGTGTAATACTTAACGTATTTTAAAATAAACTATAATTGCAACCGTTTAATCGTTGTCTGAGCAGCATACGAGTCGAATTAATAACGTCGTCTGTTTGAAGTCGGTTAATGTAATTAGGTGTCTGTTTTGTAATTAAGCGTTACCTACTAATTTGAAAAATAATTAATAAAGAAAATAAGCCTGAAATTTTGTAGGTAGTCGAATATATATTAGAATATTGAACAAATCAATTTATTCAATCATTATTTATTCGAACCGATACGCATTGAGTGATAAGAACGTGAAATTCTAATTTTCAATTTTATTCCCAACCGTTTATTTATTATTTTCTAAAAAATATGCATTGTTTTCACTTTAATGCATATACCCATTGTTTTCACTTAAAGCGTATATGTACTTTCAATTAGTTAGAGCCCATGTTACTTTGCGCAGAACTTCAGAAAAATAAAAAAAAATTTCTCTTATTTGCGCAAATAAATTTAAATTTACTCGGGCCAATTACGAAATTATATATTTATGAGGACTATATTCATAACAATTTTAATACAATTTTTCACATATTTTTAATAGTTGTTATGACGTATTAATTTGCAAGAAATGAATATAAAATGAAAAATTTACTCGGTCTGAAGTTATAAAAGCGTTTGCTTTTCAATTTCTGAATGACGCATATAAATGATAAAATATTTTGCTTACTTATGCCATTAGTTTCCTTACGTAGACGGGTAAATAAAAACTACATACTTCCTACGTCAAATAATTGTTATAATTCCAGATGTGTTTTGTTGCTGATTTATCAATTTGCACAAATATCTTTTCGACTAAAAATGGTGAAAACGAAGTTTTAAAAAATGATAAGATTTTGCTGTTTCATTTATTGGCCCAAGTGAGTAAAAGCCAACAAATGCTTTTTACTTGATATTAGGAAGCATTTACTTTTACTGGAAGCATTTACTAGTTTTCCTACAGCAAATTCTGAAATGTTCAGTAAATACTTGAATTTGAGTGAATAAACAGTGACTTATACTTATGATAACAAGCATTTACTAGCAATTTCTTCGAGTTGCATTCGAGCAATCTTAAATTCAATTGTGCGTAATCTCTAAGGAATGATGGCTGAGTTTATGAATTGTCGGAAGGTAAAAGTGCGTCGAATTAGGCGCGACGCGGAATTGGAGATTTATTTTTGACCTCTATAGGTTCCGCAAAGAAAGTGCGAGTGGAAAACAAATTTCTAACATTTTCCTGTATTTTAAGAGAAGTGCAATCAAATCATAAAAAGTCTGTAACAGTTCGCAATTAACTATGTTTTCCGTGTCTTGAAGTCAATTCAAAACTTTATAAAACAAAAGTATGCATTTTAAATGCACTATAGTTATTTCTTGGTTGATAAAAAATAAGATAAATAAATAAGATCCTATGCTATATCTTAAAATGAGTAAACAGAAAATGAAAGGTTTTATATTTTTGTGCTCTGAAGTAACCGAAATACGAAAAAATTCAATTATGCATTTTTATTTATTTTTTAGGCTAGCTAACAATTTATATTGTATACCATTTTTGTACTTGATTTGAAGTTGCAGTTAATGAAATGACTATTTTTTCTATGCAACAACGTAAATGAAAGGAAAGGCAAATGCGAATTGTGGCGTCTTGTTGAAAATATTTCGAAAAACGCACATCACATCAACGAGGAAATAGTTAAATCGCAGAAAACGCAGTGAGTCGACTTAAAATACGTGCAGAGCTTTTTCGGAATCAAACAACAAAACATTGGGCGACGTCACGCTAAAACTTTACGCGGAAATGCACAAAAAGAGTTCTCATATTGCGAAAAAAAATTGAAATGTTGTGCCCCATTGGGGCCCTGGAAGTGCCTGAAAACACTCTTGGCGTGCAGTGCGAGCCGGTCGTGAGTGGCAGTAGTTCAATTCTACCACATTCCCAGAAATTTGCGACGTACCTCCGCTCCTCTGGGGCCTCCTGTGCCTTCACGCACGATAGGTTTTCGCCAGAGAAGTCTTATCGGGGCGCGTTCTTAAAATGCCACCGGGGGTCAAGGGCAGCTCCAGGGTTCATTGCCGCAGTGCAATTACCACGTGAGCGGTCCCCACGATGGCGGCAGCGGGATGGGGGGAGTACGGGCCGGGCAAATCAATTCACCGCAGCAGTGCCGCGTCGTCGACGAGGGTTTCAGACGCAATTTTCTAAAATGGTCGCGTAAATGCAAATTTTTTAGATTCAATTCGATTTTGGAGCACTTTATTTGCGGGCGCCTGGAGAAAGCTCTTAGTTGACGCCATTGTCGCCGTCGCCGTCGGTGCACACCTAAGATAGGGTTGCCACCACTAAAAGAAAAGAAAATCATTCGTTGATTGGTCAACAGTTTCGGACCTAGACCAAATATAAATTACAGAATAAAATACTTTGGTTTTTATTTCTATACTAATTGAGTATCCCGGTTTCACCCGAGGTATCATGAGTACTATTGAATAAAAGACTTTTGAAATCCTCAGCCTTCTTTGTTACATAAAACAAAATGAACCCGTTTTGAAATATTCGTAGTGACATCTATTTGTGAATAACAGAAACATGTAGGCTTTATTTAATTTCATTGAGTCATTCCGGAGATATAGTTTTTTTTTACTATCCCCGGAGATCTTGTTTTTGCTAGGATAAAAATTTGCTATATGCTGACCCATCACATAAGCTACCTTCATACTAAGTTTTATCTAAATCCGCCCAGTAGTTTCTGCGTGATATGTGCACATACAGACATACAGAACAAACTTTTAGAACGGGGAAACATTTTGGTTAATTTAAAAAAAAAAAAAAAATTTTTTTTTTGGTTTTACATCAACAGAGGTCTTAGTACCTTTTGTACAGTCTTTATCTTGTTTACAGCCTTGTGTTTATCATAGTTGTAACTTATTTACTACTATTTAGTAATTCTTATAAATAAAGCTATAGTAAATCACTTTCAACTACTTAACGTTGAAATACTGAAAGATGAAGCAATAAAAATAGGAGAAAATAATATAAAGTTATATGTGCTGCATATACATATGTAGTTACTGAAGTAATTTCCTTATTTCCTTGGTTTGTGGGAAATTTCACTTTAAAAGTATTTTGTCTTCGTTTCTGTTTTGTACTTTCTGCAAGATCGAGAACACGGTTTCAGATATATAGGTTTTTCGAAGTATAATGGTATGGTGAAAATTTGCGTTTTAGCTGAAAACAAGAAACGACAAAAGACCAGTCCACAATATTAAATTCATATATTTCTTAGTGCCCCAAAATTTGGAATCAGCACATTTGAACTACCGTATAAAGTTTTGTATAAAAGAGCAAGCTATTTTAGAGTCTATTGTAAAATATCAAGGGTTTATTAAAGTTATATGTAGAGTGCTAGATGTGATATTTTAATTTAAAATCTACAACCATTGTTATGAAGTGGTAACCCTGACCTCAGAGGCGACGTATGTATGTTAAAGAGCCTTCCCGGGCCCCAAAGGTGCTCCATTAGTTGGGACTGGGGCAGGGCAGCTGACTGGTGAAGGGTTTTTTTTTGTTTTTTTTGTCACAATCGCAACTTGCTTGCCCGCTTTTCAACAGAACTTCTAGCCACATTAGAGCGGTGGGGTTGAAGGCCATTATGCAAATGCTGGCCGTAGAACAGTTATTGCCCTGGTCTGCGTTTATTACTGCGTCGCATAGCGGAGTTTATGCCTCAATAAAAGCTAAATTGAGCAAAATTGAACGGTTCCATTAGGCGAGATCGATCGGCTTCTGAATTCGGCGATTGCACATACTTAAGAAGGCCGGAAAGGAAAGCGCGCCGCGACGAGAACGACGAAGAGCCTCAAAAATCGCACTTTCCCGGCCGAGAGCCCCTCACCAGAGAAATAATATTGGTGGGGCCCCAACTCGGTGCTGGACGATTTATTTTCGGGGTCCCCCCACAGACTCCGCTAGTTTGTGTGCCGCATTTAATAAGCGGCAAGCACTGGCCATAAGGTTTACGAGCTTTTTATGTGTTAATAGGGGGCGCTGGTGTGCCGGCGGACCGGCTCGTGGAGCCTCTCAAGGCTCTTCCGCATATTTCGTTCTCCACTGTCACTAGTAATGGACTAACCTAGTTTTCTTCTTTGTTTTACTTTTCTTAATCAGTTTAATTTCTCCTTTCCGGCCGGGAATGTTTTATTCCTTTGATGTAATGAAAGGCAAGCCGCATTTCCCCGGACTCTCCACAGGGCGGGCTGTAAGGAAAGGGCGACAGGAAAGTTTATGACAAATGGCACACACGCTGGCGAATTTATAGCTAAAATTACATCGCAAAGGGCCACGCTTACTGCCTTTTTTGATGGTTTATTTCACTGTCGTTAAGTATTTTTGTTGCAACCGCAAAGTGTCCTAGGCGGGTATATCTGCTGTGAAATTATCACCATAAACTTTACATTCATACTGTAAAATTCTCCAGTTCAGGGAGAAAATCCAGATGGGAACGTCTCTGGAACTCCTTAAAGTTATTGCAAGAAATATTACTGAAAGTTGTGAGTTTCGGGGCGGAAAGTAACTTATGGCTCGATACTTTGATAGCTAATGATTCTTAAAAGGGTTACACCTTTGTCGGTTTTAAATAACTTTTGCACTTTTGTAATTATACTAGAAAATAAGAAAATAAAGATTTATGATTAACACATACACTTGGGATTTGCATAATGCGGTGGAGGGCACGACAATATAAAATCGCATTTTTAAAAGAAATTTTAAACTTTTGAAATGTTGTTAGCAAGGATTTTTAAAACAAACTTATTTATTAATACGAAAATGTCCTTTGCATCTAATATAAACCTAAAGCAACGTTAAATGAAGCGAAACGACTTATTTACCCATTGCAGAAATAAGAAATCAGTTTTTTTACTTTTACAAAACATTTTTTCCGCGTATGAATATAAACTTTGGAGTTCTTTAATTGAATTTCAGAATCAAGGTATATTATAGAGGTTTGCTGCCCACTCAAAGTTCTTTTTAATATTTTTCTTATTATGAGTTGATTTAAGGGGGATAACCACTGTGACAGCCGAAAAAATGAGTGATTTTCAAGAATTTTTTTCACCGGGTAAATGTATGAATGTAGTTATCGTTGTACGTAGCGATTTATTTTTTATTTTGATTTTTCACAAGATGGCGACCGATTGAAAATATTTTCATTTTTTCTACCGTTTGTTTTTTTTTAAACAGTTTAAAAAATAGTAAAAAACAAAATTGTCTAAATCGGTTACGTTTAACCTTAGCCACTACTAAGACGAACAAAACAAAAAAAAATTAAAAATCGGTTAAGAATTGTCCGAGTTATCGATGCGACCAGTTTGAAAAAAGTGGTTTCGAGAAAAACCCGTTTAAAGTTTTTAGTCCATTTCTCTCGCAATGAAATCATGTATCTTTTAAAATTTTCATATCTATATTAAACTATCGAGTCCTGGACCATAGACCTGCAATTTTTTACACATATTTTTGAATATATAAACTTTGATTTAAGACAAAAAAAAAAAAAAAATTTTTTTTTGACCCATCACAGTGGCTATCCCCCTTAAAAAATAAATACATATTTAAAGTAGATTCCTTGGAAATCGAATTTTACCTTACTTTGAGACAATGGCGGATTAACAGAGAAGCAGAAAAGCACAAGAAGCATGTGCTTAGGGGCCCCTATTCTACCTATGTGAAATTTAAATGGTATAAATTCTATAAAAATTAAATAATATTAAAAAAAAAATTAAAACTAATTAGGAAAAAAATGGCAAAACACTTCTTTGAGTTCGAGAGCAAAATTCCGTGTAGTCTATTAATTTAACGACTGAAATGCGAAGAAGTGAAATTTACATTTAAATATCTAAAAGAATTTCATTACAATTCTTAACAAATCACATCAAGCATATGAATATAGCTTTGAAACACTCTTAAAGACTTACCCGGAAGTCTTTGATAAAACTTATGGCTTAAGTAAAAAATCCGGTAACCTCTCGGATTTCGATTAAACTTTGTAAGAACATTCGTGAAAATTTGTTAACCGACAAAAAATTCTAGCATATTTCCACGTGAATTCCTACAAAATTTCACTTTTAGTATTATATAAATAACTTAAAACAATGAACACTTAATTTGGATTAGATACTCTCCATAAAAATACCCGAAAATATAAAAATTTTACATTATTTTTTCAGTTTACTTTCCTTTCCTTTATATAATAAGAACTGTATATTGAGGCTATCAAAATTAACAAATTTTATTTGAAGGGAGTGATAAGAATTTGTAAAATTTCTACGCTTTAAAAACCGAGTCACGGTTTGTCTGCAGTCTGCAGTATGAAAGTAAACATATGAGGTAGTGAATTAATAAGTGTATTAATTTTTTTTTATGAAAACGATGAGCTTTACCCTATAAATGAGCCTCTCAAAGAGGAAATGAATCCCTTGAAATTACATATTTTAGTTAGTTTTTCAGTGAAGTGTTTCAATGAAAACCGACGCCGAAAACAAGCTATTTGCGGATAGTTGAAAGAGTTATCAAGGAGTCGTCCAAGCGCGTGGGTAGTAATTATGGGTAGCAATTGTCGAATGCCAGCTCGTTAACTAACCCTTGCCATTACCCTCGAAATGCTTTTTTATAGCCTCGGTGCGCTGCTTGTTAGTCTACTTGACATCGGTGCCTTTAATTTTTTGTGTAAGACCGCGGTGTCAACACTTTCATTAAACAGAAATAAGTTTTAATAGCAGTTACGGAGGGCGGGCTACTTATTTCCTTATTGGCAGTAATTGCCCGTAATAAATTCCACACTAATGAAGGTGCGTAGCTCGTCTAAAAGTGTAAATTATGCTGAAAAGTACATTAAATTACCATCCCAAAATATGCAGCAGAAGCGTCTGATCCGCGGTGAAAATCTTAAAGAATCGATCGGAGAGCACATGCTCCGCCGTTTTGTCATCATGAAAAATCCGTTTTGTGAACTATTTACGTCCCCGTTGGCGGTTTAGCGAAATATTTTGAAAGCGCCGCCGCCGCCGGCAAATAACCGCGGTGCTAGCAGAGAACAGAAATACACCGCGCGGGTAAAATTGTTTCGACCACTGGCGCTCTATTTTTAATCGTGTTCAGAAAACGCAAAGACGGACACCACGGGCAGACGATAAAATAAGAAGTATCATCGCGACGGCGGCGTCGTCCCACTGTCGCGTCGACATGAACTCGCGGCTAACCAGAACATTCTTTTTTATTTCGAAATTGAACTACCCTCGCCTTTCGGCTAAAATATGCATATGCCACGCAAACTAGCCCCAATACCCCGAAAATTCGCCCCCCGCCAACGACTCGGTAGCCAAAATTATACGCATCGCGGGACTTTGATTTTCGCGGAGGCTTCAATGAAAGAACGACCGCAGCAGCAGCAGCCAACTTCCTGATCCACGCCCCCCTTCCCCGCCGTCCAGTCAGTTGACTCGTCCTCTTCTTGGCTTCCTCTCCCCCTCCCGCTCCTCCCGGTTGTTGTAGCGTTTCGAACGCGCGATAAATTAATTGAGCGCCTCGCTACAAATTCGTGCAGCTGGCACCGTTCACACCGCCGCCGCCGCGGCAGGAACCATGCAAATGATCAACGGGCGGCTAATCATTGGCAATTGACGGCGAGTTGCAATGCGCGCGGGGGTGCGGGCAGTGGCGCAGATCCACCAAGGGGGCGGATGGCGGCTGGTGCAACTCCAGCCATCAACAGGTTTCGCCGCTCTTCCGCCCACGTCCGCGACGGAACGGCTCTTCCGCCCGAGCCGCCCGTCGCCACCCCCCGCGATTCCATGGCGCGTGTTCTTTTATGAATTGTAAATCGTGCGAATCGCTTAACGCGCGCAGTAATTTCAGGCCGCTTTTAGTGGCCTTATTGTACCGCAAGCACACATTTGGCCGAGGCGCGGGCGGAGGCGCCGCGGCGGAGTGTTCGTTGCACAACGCTACTGAGTTGGGCCAATGTTGCACTCCGCACCGGTGTGCAACGCAACAAGTGAAAGGGCCCATCGAGCGTCGTGTCAAGTGCACTTTATCTCACAAAGCTTTCCGCGCCTGACTAGAGCTCTTGCCTAAGTCCTGAGGGATTAGAACTTTTTAAATCCCGCCCTAGCATGAATCCTCAATAAAACTTACGCGGCCCGGAGCCCGGAGGCGCAAGTTTTCTTTCTGCCACGGATATTGCATTTTTCTTTTGTTTTTTAAACTCCCTCAATTGCTTCGTTTACATTTCCCGAGATTCCTCATTTTTGCAGCATTCATCTCTGTCCTTTTTAATTTTCGAAAGTAGGAATATACGAATTATTTTATTAGTACGATCGTTTATGTTAATAACTCTCAAAGAGGTGTAAGAGTTATGTTTTAATTAAAAATTATCATCAAGAACCAGGCGCGGACACAGCCCAAGATTTTGGGGGATCAACTTGGCTCAATTACAGTATATAGCTAGCAATATTTTTTAATAAAATAGAAAAAGTTAACAGAAACCTAATCTATTCATTTTAGAAAGTCGAGTGATTATTTTCGAAGCGTTAGGGACTAAATGCATTTTTGTGATATTCTATCGTACTGCCACGGTACGGCCAAAATCACCTTGAAACGACCGTCCCGAAAGTCGAAATGAAAGTCTCTAAGGCCAAGTTTGTCCACTAAACGAATGATGTTTGACCGCCTGCCTGAGCGAAATATTGAAATAACGACCGTTGTACGGACCTTACTTCAAATGTTGAATATTTTTACTCGGGTAAGCTAAAAAGGTTCTTAAATGTATTGTATAGCTAAACAAAGTGGGGAAAATGGCAATTTTTCAGAAAGAATTCATTTTCTAGCTGCTTACAAATTATTGCTTGAAATTTAGCAGGAGGTTTTTAAAGTCACCGATAACAAATCCTATGTTAGATTACTACAATTTAAAATAGTGGATTCATAACAGCGGATCCAAAACCCAAAACCAAAAATTATAATTGTAGTTCACCATATTGCATCCGCCATTTTGAATTTTGAAACCCTGCTTTAAAATTTGTAATTAACGATTCATAAAAGTTTACACAGTTTAAGTCGTAATGCATGTTTTTGATTCGTAGTGCAGGTAACAACGATTCATTTTGCATTTGAACTGCTTCCTCAGTTTAATTTTAATTTAATGAACATTGCCTTTTATTTGATGTATTTAAAAAATTTCCGTAAAATTTTATGTTGGTCCCATCTCAAAAATATGATTATGCAATAATACTACCTACTGACAGACGATATTCTGGAAGGTTTTTTAAAAATTATAACAGTGTATACCACAAAACTATGTAATTTGATTGAAGTCCAATTTTTAGTATAAAAACTCATTTTCAGAAGTTTAATGTTGGTTAACATTTATTTCTGTGTAAAATGTTAATAGCTTGGTTTTAAAAGTTTCTCTCGCTCGGCTTAAATACAAATGCTTAAATGAAATTGTTGAATGAAAATACGATTCAAGGTTAAATCAAAAGCTCAATAATACTCAGATTAATTAGTTTCAATTTATCGATTTACATAATCTCTCTTCAAAATTCATTTTGGTTTTACAGCAAATAAAACTTCTCGGCTAGCTATGATCTCGGTTTAAAATTATATTTTTTATAGAATTTCTCGTGGACTGCCTCGACACCTAAACAAGTGGATTAACTCCAGGATCAATGACCTGGGTTTAATTAAACAGTAATCGCACGCGCCGCGCTCCGCAGACTGTTTGCAATAAACTATTATATGATTGGCCGCGGAGGTGCTAGAACGAAAGCAAACAAAGAGATTATCTTAAAAATTAAAGTGGCACCCGTAAAAATATCCAAGTCTATCTATTTAGCTGTAACAGCCATAAAGTTGGGTTCTCACTCATCACCTGAAAAATACCAAATAGCTGCGGAGCACCGGCCTGGGTTCGTTTGGCAGCCACTTCGCATGTCGGAATGGTCCCACGTACGACCGATCTGACATTGATCCACGCAAGTATCAGCGCTAAGTGACTAATTTTCGGTCCAAGGAATTTTCCTTCTCGTCCCCATCCGAAGAAAAGAAAAGAAAAGCGAGAAAGACGCTCCTGTTATGAAATCTCCTTGTTTTGTTTTTGGGGGGCCTCTCGACGGAGCCCGGGTACCCGGCGTCGTCACTTCCGTCTGCTTCTGCCTGCCGCCACTGCCCCTGGCACTTCCCGGCACGTTTAGCGCCTATAAAAGTGGGCGGAAGCCGACAAGTTCCACACCAGCCACTGGCACATTTTGATGGCCAACATTTTTCACTGTCGCAAATGTGATAATTTTCTTGCCAAATTTACGCAACTGCCGAAATTAATATTCAAATCATCGCTCGGTCCGAAACTCTGGTCCAAAGTCCGTTAAATTTTTGCAGTGTTGAATATATTTTTTGTACGAATCTCTTATATTTTTTTTTTTGCTCAACCCCCAAGAAATTTTGGGGTTTCGCACATTTCACGAAGCGGAAAGGTACAAGTCGAATATTGAGTTTGAGTTTGAGGGGGGGACTTTTCGCGGGCTAGAAGCTCGCCAAGATGCTAATTGCCGTGAATTATGTAATTTCGCCACAAAGTCGGAGCAGTGGTTCCAAAAGATAAGGAACTATCACCGCCTGGACGGACTGAGACGGGCAAACAGCTTTAATCGCGCTCGTTGCATAACGCCTCGCCGCGCTTTCGTTTGTCTCCATTAATTTGTTATTGTGCTCTCTGCCGGCTGATAAAGGTGCCAGCAGGGCCATTACTTTCTAATTTCTGATAAATCGGCTTGACAGGACCGCGGAAAATTCCGCACTTTCTCAAGAGAACATTGGCTCGTTTCTGCGTAAACTACGTAACTATACAAACAAATTTATTTTACGGAAGGTGAAAAAATAAAATTTTCCCAAATTAAGCTAATACTTATGTTACTATGCTTACATAATCCTACATATGGAAATTTTTAGAAAATTGTCTTCGTTTTCGCTATTTTGAAAATTGATAAATCTAAATCAAGCTTAATTGAAAGCCCGCATCTTTATCTAAGGGCCTGACCGAATCCAAGTCTTCGCCTTCGTGTTCGTCTTTGTCTTCGTCTCGTTATGACAATTTATGACGTCAGCAAACAAGCTGAACTAATATTACAATTAAGACGAAGACAAAGCTAACCTGTTCGAATTCGTTTCCTTAGCTCGACATTTGATATTTTAAATTAATTAAAATGAACCAAAAATGCACAATTCGACAACATTCAAGGAATACACCTACAATTTTTCTCATTCCGTCCCACGAAGTCAACCCAAACCTTGACTCGTTCATCAAATTAGCAATTGTCTAAACTGTTATACTACGTAGCTCAGCTTACAGCATAGACATGAATTCAAACAGAGCTTAGCTCGGTGTGTCGTCACAAACTGTTATAACAAGACGAAGACTTGAATTTGGACAAGCCCTAAATATTTAAAATATATCAATTTCCTATAGCACTTGGGGGCTGAATTGGGCATTATTCGAATAACCTTTCACCTAAATAATTATTCGAACAAAAATATTTATTAGTATTATTGGTTTGCGAATAACATTATTCAAATTACTATTCATAACTCAGTTGGCACCAAGTTTCATCTGTAACGCTAGTTCTTCTAAAAAAATGCCGTCTTAGTGATGACGGTTTTTTACAATCAACGTACGATGAAGATCTTGCATCTAAATCCAATTTAAGTAATAAAACATCAATAGGAACTAATTCTCGACTAAATAGTACACTTACTATACACTAGACCAAGAGTTTTCCAAATATGATCTAGAACCCGTAAATCCCCCAGTACACAATTTCTTGGCAATCACTTAAAATTTAAAAATGTTGGGTATTCCATCTTTAATTTCGAAATGATAGAAATCCGTAGCCCGAAAATCTTCTTTGTATTCATTTTCATTAAAATTGAATTTGTAAATTTTCAGAGCAGATTTGAAATCAGCATCCCCAAATATATCCTTTATACGGTCACGAAATTACTTTTTTTTACATTTACGTTTTCACTGCCATTAGTTTTCGATAGTTTCATTTCTTAATCTCAAAAATAAGGTTAGCCCTTCCCCAATTAGATAGATAACACAAGAAGTAGCTGATAAATTAAATAAATTTAAAGTTTTATTTCTCAAATAAAGAAATTTTATTAGTCATATTACCAGCTGTAATTTGCTGTTGAAACTTGAGAAAAATGAACCATTTTTGAAGCGAATAAATACTGCCGATAAAAAAAATTGTGTGCAACAATGTTTAAACACATGCGATCATAAAGCAGATGTGTAAAAAACAATTTAAAAGCACATCGAGAACTGATACCGAAGGTAAAGAAGGTGATTCTGTAGGATTGGATAGTAATGCTTTATTTCATATTTTTTAGCTTCTATTAATTGGCCAGAATTTATGAATATAAATGGTTTATTATTTCATCATTACATAAGTTTTTATCTCGCGAAGTATTACACTAAAATTTATCGGATGGTAAAAATTTGATTAAAATAAAAACCAATCGGATCAGCTTTGCGATATATTTAAGTAATAAATATTTAATATTGAGGTATTAAAACTTAAAATACGTACGTACATATATAAAAATAGCAGCAAAGAAATATCTTATAATGAAGCATCTTTCTGTAACAGATTTTTCTACAAGGTTTCTTCTTCTATTTATATGCCATAAAATGCTTCTTAGTGTGGCTATAAAAAAAATTTAGATACGAGGTTCTCGTAGAAACGGAACGAAATATTAAAAAATAAAATATTTAACTTAATTCATCAGAACATTTTACCACTGTCTATCATCGTTTTAGTATCATCTTGGTTTTGAGCACCGTGCTTGCATTTTTGTTGGCTTTTTAATTGGGGGTAATTATGGGTTTCTCTGAGCCAAAAATAGGACTCCGAGCACTCTAGTTTTTTTTTAAACTAATTTTTCTTTATCATCACTAATGACAAAAGTTTTCCCTATTTCTACCGGTGAAGCCCTTCTGACAAAATGCTCAACTTAGGGAGGGGTGCTACCGGGGTACAGTCTTACAGATCTAGCGCAAGTCACGTTCTTACCATTCAAAGTAAAAATATCGAAAATTCGTGTTCTGCGCGCTGCTAGTCAATTTCCTTGATGCTGGAGCATTAAGGCAAAAAGCTAGTTTAATTGCTCATAAAAAACACACAAAAATCCCTAATCGAGTGGACTGGTGGGGTTTTTTTTTAAAAAATAGACGCAAGTCCAGCGGTGATCTGTTTATCTACTTTTTTTGTTTACGCACTGAAAGAAAAACCGCAATGCAAAATCGACAACAAACAATGTAAATTTGTTCAATGCAAAATGCTTTGCCCTTTTGGTCTCTAGGTACAATTTTCACTATAAAACTATATGGAAATTGCGAAAATTGCATTGTTTTTGTAAAAACATATATAGGAGTAGTAAATTTGTATCGATTCTGTATGATTTTTCAATAGAAACTCCTAGTTTTATGTGGCGATATGAATTGTACAATATTTCTTTTGAAATCATCAACGGAAAATATTTGCAATGGACTGCATTGTAAATTTTACATTGTCACGTTACGCATTTTCGTGGAGCATTGATCATTTCGTCAATATGTTTTGTGTATCCACGAGTAACATGTCCAAGTTTGCATTGTGCATGGGATCATGGAAGCAAGTCAAGTCAGGATCTAACCTCGCTTGGTTACGTAATTTCATCATTCTTTTTCGTGAAGTGACAGCGAACAGTTCAATTCATTTGAGTGCTCGTATTTTGTGAAAAGTAAGTGCTATAAAAAGTGCAATGGATTCTTATGATGCTGATCAATTAATTTTTATTGGAGAAGACCAAGCCTTGGAATTAGATCGAGAGCTATATGATTTACTTGAGGAGTGGAATTTGACTGTTCTCTACCCGACGCTGAAATTACCGGAAATTGTTCAACAACTTTTAATTTAATCAAATGTTTGTCTGAAATTAATTACAGAGGACTTTTGTATAAACCTTATTTTTATTTAACTATCTTCTACAATAATAATACAATAGAAGTGTATAAAATTAAAAAAATATTCATTTACGAGGAAGATATCTTTATTATCAGCAATAAAATATAAGTAATTTGTTTTGATGTACATTTTCAATCTTTTGAAATAAAAAGCTTTACCTAATCTTTGTATAAAAAAACTTTCTGAGTTTACTAGTCCTCCTCTACATTTGTATTTAGTTAACAATGGCAAATGTTACATAAGAAATAAAAATAAATAATTTTGAATGAGAAGATATGTATAAAAACAAGAAAGAAACATATGTAAGTAACTTGGTGTAAGAAAAAGAAAGCAGATATGAATGTGCAAATAAATACAAAATAAAAATTAATTTGGTGTTTTATTAATCCTAATTAAAAATTTAAAAAATGTATCATTTTCAGAAAAATAATGCTAAAATTAAGCGCACATTACAATGATTTCAGCCAGACAAAGAGAGTTGCTTTTGCTAAACAATCTTTATGCTTAACGTAAGCAAAAATTACTCAGTATTTTAGCTTTAGATAAGCCTAAAGATCGTTTAGCATAAGAACTTTCTTTGCCTGGGTGAAATCATTGTAATGTGAATGCTTAATTTAAGTATTTTTGTTTTGCGTACGGTTATATAGGTCCAAGAGGTAAATTTTACATTAGAAACCATATAAAATAACAACGACATATGTTAATTTCATATTGTCGGCAGTATAAAATTACAAGAAAAATATATATAATTTGATATTGCTTTCAGTATAAATTTATATTACAACTCGATGGTTTCATCCTTCAGATAATGTAAAATTCACAATTTTAGCTTTAAATTTATATATTGACGATGTACATATTTTATACCGCTAACAATATAATTTCATCAGTAAAAACTTTGCTTTTACAACTACACATCCGCGTTGCATTTCACAATGTAAAATCGACAAGAAATGCGAATGGCGCCTTTTTATAGTGAAAACATATGAAATCAATCGCATTTTGTAGCATTTTGCATTGTTTTTTTTTTCAGTGCGGGCGCTTAACCTGCAGATCTCTTTAGATTGCGATGTAATTTCATGAGGACTCGTTTCTTGATTAAACACTAAGCTTAAGCAATTAGAGAATTTATACTTAACCGGACTAAAATTAACCAAAATTTCATTAGTGTCTTTTCAAAAGTCAGTTTTGAGGGAATTATGACCATTATAGTCCCTTTATTAATACAACTTTAATAGAAAATATACCTGTTCAATTATTATTAAAAGAAAATCTCCTAATCAAACAAGAAATGGGCACCTTTAATATAATAATTAGACGTCTTAAAAAAACTTTGTCACAATCGGCGTCTAAAACCTATAAAATGTAAAGAAAATGCCCGCCAAAAGTATTCAAGATGCTTCGCAATTAATAGTTTTAACCTAAAACTAAAAAGAAATATTGACTTTATCATTTAACAATAACAATAAAATCCTGAACCAGAACAATTCCACTTTTAACGACAATCCTTCACTTTTAAGTGGCTTTTAAAAAGTTTTAAGAGATATCTAAAATTTATTTGCCACTTGGTCTGGTCGAGGTTAAAGATTTAATTAAATACGTAAAGTTCAGCATTCACATCGATTTTTTTTATTATTATTTTTTTTTTTTATGAAAGCGGCATTAGTCCTGTAACTAAAACGACAACTAACATATTCAAAATTGTTTAATTTTTATCTTTTCGAAAAGAATCGTTTCAAATTATGATTTGAATAAAAATAGAACGAAAAACAATCGTTTTCTTGACTTAGACTTAAAAATGGTAATTTTGCGAAATTATTTCCTAAAATAAATATTTCCTTACACTCTAAAATTTAGAACCAGAATGCCGTGATAGAACTAGTTTCCTATACATATGTATATGCTATACATATGCAGTTGAAAATCTAGTGAAAAACGAATTACTAGAATTCTGTTGAAATTATTTCCTGCATTTCTATTTTCGTTGAGTGCGTTTCTGAGAAATATATTATAGCTAGAAAGACACGGAAGCTTTTGCTTCTTTACCAGTGAAGTAATTTTCGCCAATATTATATTATTACTTACAACCGAGTGTTGAGAATTCAATAAAATTAATGCAGTATTGAGAATTAAATTAATTCATTAAATTGAATGCCAATAATTGCATGCATTACGTTGCATTTATACCACAAATGATTGGACAACAACACATGGTCTCACCTTTATAAGAGATCGAATTTTAATACGAATACGAAATGAGTTAATCATGCTAGTCTTGCCAAAAATATAGCAGTTTGGTAAGTTACAAATTTAGCAGGAATGGCATCAATGGAGGTTTTTAAGGTATTGTTTAAAACAGCAGATAATACCTAATTTGAAGAGGCTATTAATCGAATTTGTGTGTTCAAATCAAAGTTAAAAGATTCTTGTTATATTAGCGGTTAGGTTACATTCAAAATTTATATACAATAATAGGTACTAGAGGCAGAATCTGGCTGAATGTGACATCGATGTAAAGCCGGAAATACGTAAAAATCCAATAAAATTGACCTCACTATACAAGCGCGGGAAAAAGGTGAGCGAGTTGAAACGATTTCCTAGTTCAAGGAAAATACGTGGGCTTCCATTAATAGTGCAGAACATCGTAGAAGTAGTGGGGCAACGAGAACAAATTTTCCTTTCGTAGTGCGCATAACATTTCCATGTTTACACGAGCCATTCATTAGGAGAATTTGTAAAAGTTGTAAATAAATTGCGGGGGCAGCTCCTCACCCGAGCAGTAATTTTTTCCCTCGTCACTCCTGCCGTGACAAAGACAAAATGACCGAGAGGCCGGGAGCAGTGCTCTAACGTTGTCCCAACTATTTTCGAATCCGAAGTAGAACATCGCGCCCAATTGGCCTTTGTCTTGGGCGACTTTTGGCGTCTTGGGAGTTGGCTCTTTGTGCGGCGAATGATTTCTGCGAGGAACAAGAGTTGGAACTTGTCGAAACAAAAAGTAATTTCCGGTACGGCAGGGCCACTCGATCGGCAGCGGGGCTGAAGGCGCACATGCCGCTCAGCCCCAGCCTGTCGCCCTCGAACATAAACAATTCGTTTGAAATCAATTCTCACTTTTGCTCAGTTTTCCGGGACCACCCCGGGCCGGAACGGGGCCGGGGAAATCTTGAATAATTGCCAGCACGTCAACTCGGTGTCGTGGAAGAAAATGAATAATCACTCGCAATTTGTCCATTACGCCTTGTTCTGAATTTACCTCGCGGGCGACTTAATGAGGATCTTTTGGCGGTACACAGCTGAGCGCCAGCGTCTTGGCTGTAGCATAAGCATCTTGGAAGGAAGCACTAGGCGTCGTTAAGAATTTCGCCCCTCGCCGCTGCGCCCGTTTCTGCTGGCTGGGCAACAATTTCTCAGGGCCGTGTTTTGACGGGAAATTTTGCATGAATCATTCATAAAGCCGGGTGCAGTTGGCGCAGCGCTTTAGAGTCCGCCACTTCATCTTCAAAGCCATTCTCATTGGAATATCTCAATGACTAACTGTCTTTCTAGAATTACTTTACGTTCATTGCCTATTTTTGACGCAAGTTCTCTGTCTCATTGCAGGTCGACTTGGAACCGGAGTTAAGCATCAATAAACAGCCAGAGTGAGTATCTTTTCAGTTATGATTTTTACTTATGTTTGTCGATCTCAGATTTTATCCCACTTCTGACACCAATTGGTAGATAGTTTGCTTATTTGTATAATACACAACTTTAAAAATTTATAAAATGCACGGTAGAATAGTAGACATACGATTATTGAAAACGTTAAAGTATGTATATTGGAAAAATTTTGCCCTTAGTATAAGAATACAGGGGTGGCAAGTGATTATCACAGATCACCCACCTAAAATAGCTTTTCCGTAAGATGGATAATCACCCCAAATGTCACGTCAAAGCAATAATTTCGCGGTGATAGCAAAGTTGTCACTTTCCATTTGTTGCGAGCTGAGATAGTTGCTGATAGAATATTTAATTTAAAAAAAATATCAATATGTTTATTTATGTTATTCTTACTATTCTTAAAATACAAACCACACAAAACCAATTGGTTTTGATGGCAATATTTATGGAAACATCCGGAGCAAAATTGAATTGAATGAAAGGCGAAAAAATCCCAAAAACTGTGGGTGGATCGACTAATTGCTTGTGGCCGACCTATTAGAAGAGTAAATCGAGTGCATAAGGGTTAGATAAAAAATTTAAAATTCATTTACAAATTTAAGTATGAGCCTGCAAACGATATAAAACAAACAAAAAGCTATCAGAAAACAACAAAAATTAAAAGTAACTGGTGGATGTCCCATTTTCAGCATCACACATTTCAGAATCAGGATAATATTATTACATTATTTAACAATATACAGGGTGTTTTATAGCGTATGCCAAAATGAGTGGTATGAAAGATCTGATATAGACAAACAAAAAATTATATGGTAAGGGGGGCATGTCAACCGTTTGGGAGTTACAGGGTGATTTCGATTATCTTATTTTTATCTTTTGAGATTTTATTTTATTGAGATTTTTATTTTCCTAAAATTCAGCTTTTCCCCGAATTTTCTCCGAAATTCATGTAATTAATGCACTTATTTTTTATTTTTCTCGAATTGCCCATTTTATTATCTTTCCAAGCAAAAAATGAAAATATTTTTAACACGGCATGAAAAGGCAGGATAAAAATTTTGACAGAAAATTTACACTGAAGTTACACTGCATTGGAAAAATAGCAATAATGAAAGTGATCACCTTACAGAAAGAATTGAAAAATGGTGAGGCCTGGAATTGTCACCAAGGTGATTATCACTTATCACCTTGCGGAATGCCATGTCAAGTTTTTAACGACTTATTTCAAGTCAGAGATAGCAGATTTAAGATAGGTGATTGGTTTTGAAAAATAGAAATTTGATCATTTCCAAAATCTTAATACATAAGCGGAATTTTCAAAACGTTTATTTACGAAGTCCTTTTACTTATGAATGAATCACTGAACATGTACAATAGTTTTTCGAATATACGTTTTATTACGCATCAGTATCTAAGTTCCTGTCGTTAATAACTCCTAAATTAGGAAATTTATTTATTCCTATTGCTTAATTGAGGAATACCGTGATACATTTATAGTTAAGATATGTAGGTACTTATAAAAGGAAATTATTTTTAATGCACTATTCAATCATGTAATTGACCTCCGATTAGAGCCGAAGGGATTCGTTGATTGTATTGTATGGAATGGGTAATATAGGGCAGAGAGTTTTAGTAATTGGCAGTATTACGTTATTTAAAACTTAATGGACTTATCTGGTAAATTATGACTTTCTATCATGTAATAATAATAACATATTGACGAGCCAGTATTAGTATAATTAACTAAAGAAAAAATCAATAGTTTTTACTTTTATTATTAATAATTTATGATTCAAACTATCGATGCTTCGTAAAAGTCCCAATTATATGCAGTGAGAGAATTGAATCGACTCTAACGATTTTTTCCGATAAAAATAAAAAGTTTATACATATTATATATTGTACAAATTCTTTACTTATTATATACCACTAAAACTACGGATGTTCAATTAATGATCAAAAATTAGTTAACGGGAGCACGAAAATTGTATTTTTTTTGTCAAAGATGGGGAAATCGTCGTTTTAAGCTTTTTATCAAGTTTAGTAGAAAACCAGTAAATTGACTATGCAAAATCTTACCTACATTGAATTAAAATAGTATATTAGAAGTATATTTTAATAATTTTTTTTGTTAAAAATTATTACAAAAACATATCTGTACCTGCATACCTTCTCTACTAAAAGGTTACATTTTAAGCTAAATGTGTCGTGTGCTATTTATTCTTCAAATGACGATAAAAAATGTGTGGAGATAAATACTGAAGAAGCCAGCTCAGTATTTCAGGAGAAGTTTTTCTGATAAATCTAAAAAGGGTACTGTCATAGCATAGATGGGACTGTTATCAATACACACAGCACAATATTTTGTAATTATTTTAAATGCAACACAAATAAAGGCAATACAAGCAACGAACAGTGCAGTTATAGAACGGATGACTGTTACCAGAGGACTATTCGATTCGGCGTTATTTCTAAATGTCGTAATTCTATTGAAATTATTCGTAAATTGTAAACAACTTACCAGAGTACTGTTGTGTGACTAGGCCCCAAGACACGCTTTCGCGCTGAATAATGTGCTGTTACTTAACAAGATGACGGCAACACCAGCTTTCTGAGATGCGTACGAACTTCACACCGATTTCGTTCCTTTCAACATAAAAATATGATATTTGTTCAGTTTGCACGTTTTTCTTTTATAATTTAAATGCAAGTCAGCGGATTGTTTATAAAAACTCAAGACAAAGTTTAATTGTTGATGTTTAATGTATAGGTAGTTCAAAATATAGTTTCCAAAATAACGTGCTTCTACTATTTACTTTCCATTTATTATATAATTATAACATTGAATTGAAGTCAAATAACAAATTAAGAAAAATATGTTGGTGTACCATTCTGTGAAATATTTCAATATTGATGATAAATTTTAACTTCATTATGTAGAGTAGGTACATTCAGAAAAAGTTTATTTATTTGTTACCTTTAATATAATAATTAAATTATTCCTATAACATCTACTGTATTAAGCTATCTTAGGACATCGATTTTTCACTTTTAGTAGAGATGATCCCATACATTTTTATCTTCTCAAATTTGACAACTTCTCTAGTTGGTCGAGAACTGGTGGAGTGACCCTAGAAACTTTTTGTTTTTACTGCACAATTTCGTAGGCAATCCTTCGAGTAAATTGGTGTGACTGTTTAAAAACTTTCAACTATCGAATAGTTTTAAAATTGACTTGCGCTGTAAAGCCCATATTATTTTAAATTATATAAATGACAAGGACGATGACAAAATGAATGTTATAAATTGAAAAGGAAGTTCGTTTTATATTATATTTAAATCTGGGTCCAAGTGTAACCGGATTCGACTTGAATTTTTATTTAAATTCTCCTGGTGTTGCATAAGCGTTGACCACAAGTTCCCGGCTGCACCCAGAAGAAAACTGCATTTTCATAATCTCGGCATGAAATCGAAGGCCATCCTGTGTCCACTTCCAGCGGAATATTTCTAATGAATTCGAAACGACGGTCCCACCTAATAAATTACGTGTAAGTCGCACGTGCCTGTTTTCGCAATAAACTCGCAGCCGAGCCAGCTAATTGCGACCACATTTCCATATCGCGGCAGTTTGCGAGTTCGTTTGGAATATCAAATGGAAAGTGAACGCGAAAATCAGAAAATCACACGCCCTTGCACGATCGCAGCGATCGGAAATGCTGCAGAAAGGCTCGCGGCCGCGGGCGCGAACATCGGACCTAAGCGCGGACCGCGGGGTCTGCGTCTCGGATCAAGTCCAAATTAGGAAATGATCTCAAAATCCGTTCGGGGCGGCGCAATCGACCGAGCCGCACACAGCGGCTGGAGTAATCTGACCCGCGAGCGGGCGTTCGCGTGAGTCACCCCCGCGCGCACTATCCTCTATTGCTATTGAGTTTTCCGCCGGTTGCGTTCAAGGTTACTGGGTCAATTAACTCGCGATGATTAAATCAAAATCCGCAGAATTCCGCGTCGCCGCGAGTTTTTGTACAGGAAGAGCTAGTTCAACTAGCAAGAAATTAACATTTTCGAGAACTCGGAAGGGGAAACGAGTTTGCTTTTTCGATTGGCTCTGCTTTGTAATGTAAACGGCCGCGAATAGATTTCCTTCTTAATTGGAAAACGGAGCAATTCAACGGCCCGAATCAGGTGGAAGACCGATGGTAGTCGTTTAAATTTTTCAATTTTGTTCAACCTGGCAATAATAGAGGTTGTTTGGTCGTGGCAGTTTGAAAAAGGATTTTAATCCCCCTTTAAACCTTCTTAAATTAAGAAATATTAACATTCCCATTAAAAGAAATTTCGAGAAAAAAAATCGTCGTATTAAAAAATAATGATTGAATTGCTGCAACCTTCCAGTGATATATTCATAAGTTACGTTAGTCTAGTTTAACGTTTGCATACAAAAAATAGCAGCTAAATAGTAGTTATATTATGGTATCCAAGTCTTCGTCTTTGTCTTGTTATGACGGTTTATGACGTCAGCGAACAAGCTGAACTGGTATAACAATTAAGACGAAGACAAAACTAACATGTCCGAATTTGTTTGCTTACCTTGACATTTGATATTTAAAATTGATTAAAGTAAACCAGAAATGCACAGTTCGACAGTATTGAAGGAATGCTCCTACAGCTTTTTCTCATTCCGTCCCACGAAGTCAACCCAAACCTTGACTCATTCATCAAATTAAGCAATTGTCTAAACTGTTATACTACGTAGCTAGGCTCACAGCATAGGCATGAATACGAGCAGAGCTATATTCACATTTATGTCAACTTTTAATTGCCTTATTTTAAATCAGTAGCATTTTTGAGGAATTTTTAATTTCAGTGGTATTTTAACCAAATTCCACAGTAAAATATAGTCAATTGCCAATAATGACGAAAACTTAATTCGAATCGTAGAATAACATGTTCGAGACTAATTGAAAGTACAAAATAAATGTTCACTATTTTTCTAAACTTTCCAAATTTGACTTATCTTATCAGCTGAATATTTCCAAACAATAAAACTATAAGTTACTATGCTTATTTCAGTCTGACATTTTAAGTTCCTTTAGCAGCTCAGAACTTTATTAGATAGTATTTATTTCGCCTCAAAAAAATAAAAAACCTAACATAAAAGTAACAAACATATACTTCTCAACATGTTGCTGGAAATATTCATTCATTTCCAAATTGCCTATGCATTTGAATGATTCGAATTTAGACTCTGTGGATACATTTCGCATAATTCCTAAACTAAATAAAAAGTTTTCGATTTAACGTAAGTTTTAACAAGCCTTTTAAATTCTATCATAGGATACTGGGAGCACTTCTTAAATTTTCTTGCAAACTATTATAATAAATTAATTGAGAAATACATTGGATCATTTTTAGTCGGTTGGTCCTTTTTGCGGGTAGATTATAACTTCCCATCATGGTTTTACTGGATATATGTATTTGGCATGGAAATTTTACAAAGATGTATTCGTATTTGCTCTTCACTGTAAGCAAATATGTATTACAAATTTGCTATTTGAAAAAAAAACACATTGAGGAGTGAATACTCCTAATATATGTACATACATATATCGAAAAATTGAACTGTTTTTTCACGTTGTCGGTTCTTTATTCCCGTCAGCGGGAGTGGTCGAAATATAGTTAAAATTCCCGGAAAATTGTTCTAGGAATTTTCGGATAACCCTTATTCATATAAAGACATATATTGTTGTTGACGCCGCTATAATCGTCGCTTTATACCAATAATACTACTATAAATAAACCCTTTATAGTCTCATAAAATATGTTTTTTCTAATTGCAGCAAACAAGATGGGCTAGAAACTGTGCAGCTATCCGAGGAGAATGTAAATCCTCCAAAGGTCAAAGTGAGCCCTCAAGATTTTGAGCTTAGAAAAATGCTAGGGCGAGGAGGTTATGGAAAAGTTTTCCAGGTAAGTTGAGGAACTTAATTAAGAAACCCACCCACCGCTCCCACACCTCTGACGTGGGTAAGTAGAAAGTGATTTCCTATAAAATGAAAAATTAAAACCTCAAAATGCGCAAACGACCACTTCGCGTGCGTCACTGGAGTCCTCCCTACGTCAGGGGGGGTCGATATAACAAAATTATGCGCATTTTTGTGCCGAGCGTCGCCTGCATATGTCGCGCAGCGGAGAGAAGGCGATATCGCAACGATGCGCTTTATGCAATCAATTAAAAGAGAAGTGCTCTTGCACCTCGTTAGCGAAACAAACAAAGCCGTCACCGGTTGTTTACTCGCCCGAACGCAGCCAGCCCCGCTACCCTTCCGCGCCGCGGCCGTCGCGGCCAGGCACGAGCCCGCGAAGAAGGCGCGCAGCCCGACCGACGACGACGGTGGCGGAGGTGGCAAAAAATTCAATTGCAATTTGCGCTGCGGTCCGCCTGCCGCGAAGATCAATGTCTTTATCGACTGCAAACACGTAGAAATCGCAATCAAACACTTCCGGCGATAAGGAGTCAACAACATTTTTAGTGCGGTGACACCGGGAAGCGTCCGCAACTGCAACGTGACCGCCCCCCGCACTGACTGCGGGAGTCGTTTTTGTTTGCCCTTGGGGCGCTCGCGGCGCACACGTTCCTCCAGATGCGGCCGGCGGTGGCGGGGCCCCATTCACAAGTTGCAAATCTAAGGGGCCCGTGGAAGGCTTCGTCAGCCGCGGGGAAACGCCGCTGCCGCGCTGTGCAGCCAGATGCAGGGGCTTCTTTGAGGACGTGGACGCCGCTCAGTCGAAGCTGGAAGAAGAACCAACTGGTTTCTGAGCGCCGCGTCGGGCGCGGTGCCTTTTTGCTCAAGTGGAGCAGTCTCTCAAATCCTTCGAAATCCGTGGCGAGACTTAATTAAATCGTTTGACGGAAATAATAAACAGTTTCTGGCTCTTTTAGCGACTTGTCGCTTCGTTGCCATTTTTCTGGGCATGTCTTTTATAGCCGCATAAAATAAAAAGCAGGCACAATCTGCGTACGACATTGAATTTTATTGAGGAAGCATCGCATACCTTTGGTTAACGATGGAACGTCTGTTCTTCCTTCTACTAGCAGTTAATACCAATCCTGTTTGCTTATGAGTAAACGAACATATCATATAAAGATGATAACAACTGAAATTGGAGTTGTTTGGCTGATAAATTGAAGAAAAGTAAAGTAATGCATATATTTTAAAAATAACGAAGATTGTTTATAAAATGTAAACCACGCACTGTAGGTACTTTTGGTTACGCATACAAATAGAACGTACCCGCCAATAATATAGATAAGGCCTTGAGTATATCAAGGTCACACTTAGTAATCAATGCATTTTTCGATCCCTAGATTCCAAAAAACTAATCTATGTTGAAAGTGCATCAATCGATTTAAATGAACTGCTTTTTACAAACAACATTTAAACGAAGTGGACTGACTATCTGAAACACATTCGAAAATTTAATCTGAGAGGTTATAACAAACTTAGAAGACTTCACAAATTTTACAATGTTGAGACATTTGGCGAAATTTCATAAAAATTCTAAATTCCACCAGATATGCGAAAATTAGCACACATTCATATGTATGACAATTTTTGGGATCCCTTATTTTAATTCTGATATCACAATGTTCAAATTCAAGATTTTAATTTAATTAACCTCTCCACTGCTACTACAGCATGGCATGATGTATAAGATTGTAAAATTACAATTATTAATTGATATCATGTTATATTTATTATTTCGGGCCTGTGGCGGACGCAGAGCCGATTTTAACACTACTGGCACCAAAATGTTTGGGAAAGAAAAGGCAAAGTGGTTAAAAAGTAAGGTGGAGTTAGGGGGTCATAGAAGACTTTCCATCTACGTCAGAATGGGCAATTCAGAACCAACAGTCAGTTTTCAGTTTTCGTTGTAGAGAACAGAACACCATTAGTTAATTTCATTTGGGAAATTGTTCAAGAGATTTAAAAAAGCCTATTTTATAATAATCATGTCTCTTAAAAAATTTCCTTGCAATTTATTGCAGCATTATATATTTTTAAAAATTTTCTGGGGATTGACGTTGAGGTTGTTCATGAACAGTGTGAAAAGGGAAGGAAGAACAACAGAAAGTGGTACCTACATATCCTACCCTAACGTCGGTACTGAACGAAAGGGGTTAGTTAAAAATGGTACAGGTTCGCTTTTAGGTCTCTTATATTAATCCTGAAAAGTTCTATTAATTACCTTGTAACAATAAGATAAAACCTGATTTTTTTTCTGACAACCCTTTGTCTTTTATTTTCCAATAGGTAAGCTCTGCTTCACCCTGTTATTTATACTTCTTTCCTGAATTACGGTCCGTTACGGAGTTACTTGTAACACTCTTCGTATACAACGCCGCTACATTTCTTGTAAAAATACCAATGACATGCATGTTTTCTCATAAAATTGATGATACTTATTTCTTCGGCTATAAATTTGTCTTGTGAAACATTCCTTTAGATGTAGCCATTTTATTTTATGACCCATCAAAAAAGAAGCCATTTTAGCTTGACTTGACACCTTTCGCACTTTTAGGTGTATGGAAGAGGTTCACCCGCCTGTAGATATATTTGGATCATACATACATACATACATAGGTATGTATGTATATATGTACGTATTTTTTTTTAACTAGATTTTATAGAAGTATTTTTGAATTTCAAATGTACTCCATAGTGCCATACCGCAAAAGTTTAACCGTCCCCCATTTATTTGGTTTCTGAAGTACAATACCTAATTTTGTCATTCCCCTGGGGGACGATGCGCAATTTGAAATTAAAATTCCTTAGCTAAGCAGGCAACGCCCGAACAATGAGCGAAAAGCCACCGGGGCCATCAAGGGGATAATCAGCACTAAGCTGAGTCAAAATCTGCAAATAAAGTTCTTTATGCGTTCGTTTGTATAAACAGTTTCCGCGCCAACTGTTCCAATGTAGACGATAATTTGGATTCCCGTTCGATAAAAGAACGGAGAAAACGCGAAGGGGCCCACTCCCCGGAGCTAATCTGGCCCACACTTGTTATTTCCTTTCAGCTCCGTTAAGAAGGGAATTCATTGACCCTCCTGCATGCATGGCGTATCCCTCGGGCTCCGCTTCATAAGCAGCAGCAGCAGCAGCAGCCCCCCTGCATATGCTTGAGCATTGCAGGCACGTTCGCGGCCATAACTTAAGCCTCCCCCGCCCGGGCCGTCATGTTACAGCGCAAACTGCAAAAAGTGCGCCACCACCTCCACGAAAAGTTTCCCCAGCCGGTGGCGGCGGAGCAGACAAAGGCCGGTGAAATTGACTTCAAAGCGTAATGACTCCCCGCCTGCACAAATATTGAGCAAAATCCTAAACACAGCGCGCGGGGCAAACATTGTCCGATCTGGAAAGGAGCAAATCGGGCGCTGCGACGTCCGGGGAGCGCCCGTCTCCACAAGGAAATTCACGTGGCTTCCCAAGCACACTTGAACCCTTAAAGGGGATTTGCGCTCCCATCAATTTCCCAAGCTGCCACCCCCAGGGCCCCCGGCAGTCCTTGAACAAGGGCACTCTTCCTAGCAAGCCGGGAGCTGAGCCCCAGCCAAGCGGGGCCATTTCCCGTACAGCGGACAAATTTAGGATCTCCCGAAAACTTCATCAGGACCACATTCGCACGCGTGTGGCGACGGAGACGACGGCGGCGTGCGGAGCCCCCAAGCTCCCCTGCCCCCCTGCTCGGTCCTCTGGGCTGGGCGGCGTCTGCGGCTAATGTGCCATGCCACTGACGGCGACGCTACTTAAGACGCCTGGGAGAGTTCGAAAATTGTTTCAGAACAGCAGCAGCGGTGACACACGCGCCACATTAATTCATTGATGGAAAAGTACTCCCCGAAGTGGTGGCCACCACGCCGCACTCTGGTCCGCACCACGGCGGTACATGCGACAAGAGACAATCCGGACGAGCGGGCAGCCCTGCTCCGGAACACGTGCTGCCTTTTTGCGTCTTGAACTTCGGTTTTGGCCGGTCGGTCAATAGCTCCGCGCCTCCTCAGCGTTCAACGACTCGCCCGAGCCAAGACAACACCGAGCCGAGGCAACGGCGGTCGAGCGCACGTCTGCGAATTTATCGCGGCGCAAACTGCGCTCCGGTAGCGGAGGAAGATTGGCCCAATTGAATTTAGCCGGACAATTGAGTCCCTGACCGGCTCAGCGCGGAAATTCGCAATTGAAGGGGGCCCGGCCGGCCATTGATGTAACTAAAATTTCAGTCTTGGGAGTCAGATCCTCTGCCCCTTGCGGCGCAATATGCTCGCTTTGGTCTTTGCCCACGCATAAATAATGACGTTTTTTTGGAGGCGGGTACTTTACCGGTGCTTCTTTTCTTAGAGTTTGTATTGAATTTCAGTTATTCAAGTGGCACACGCTTCCCTTTGAACTAATGGTAATTGAATTCTCTTCTTTACCAAATAAATAACGGTAGGAAGAATTACTTTAAAAGTGCGCAAGTGTCCACAATTTCGAAGAAAAACTCGAAAATATTTTGACGCTCTTCTTGGAAACTGCTAAATTAAATTGGACAATGCTAACAACCTGATGGAATTTTCATATTTAATATCTTCAAATGCAACAAATATAGTTTTGTGCAATGACCATGTATTATGTGCATAATATGAATATACAAAATTCGGATTTGTTATTTTTAAAATCCAAAATGCGAATAACCTTTGTTGCGTAAACATCAAAATTGGAATTATAAATAACCCAAATTCAATCACAAATATTTTAGCAGTAATACCTTTTATTTAACTTTATTATTTAATATTATATAATATGTATTACTTCGAGTGAATTCGTTTCGTTTAACGTTTCTTTATTACGTTATTTACAATTTAGATTTTTGTTTTTAATTTGTTTGTATAGAATATTTCTAGTTGGGATTATTTGGGATTCAGTCCAGTGTGGTATCCTAACTAATATTATAAATGCGAAAGTGAGTTCGTTTATCTCTATGTTTCACTTTCACGCCTCAACCGTTCAACCTATTGGTAGGAGCCTGTTTCAAAATTTAGAAATTCAAAATGGTAACAATAATTACTCAAATTTAAATGGATTTTAATGGTAATTAGTACAAGCATAGCACTAAATTCCTTACAACATAAGATATTTGCTCCGATAGTTAAGTGCTATTGTCTTCTCTAGCCAAGTTTTATTCATTCTTGATCCCTTTTCGAGATTTTTAATACTTTCCTCCATAAATTTGTTTAACCAATAATAATTCAGCTATAAAACTAGGGAATTCATATTAGACACTTTTTTAGAATTCTACACAATGATCCTCCGACAAGAAGTCATTGGAAACCAAAACAATAAGGTTTTACATAAAAAACATATTTGTCCATATAACTTCCGATTTATTTTTTCTATGGGTTCCTATCGTACCCGCAGTTTTAAGTAACATCTCAATTCATGATTAAATTTTAATTGAATGATACAACTCCTAAAATACATATTTGAGCAAACTAAAGAATTTTTAAATATAGTATGTTATTGTTATACGTCAGTTAAAATGGGGTATATAAGGTAATATATAATATTGCACAATATTACATATAATCTTAGGGATGCCAGAACTATTATATAAAACTATATTGTCTCATCTACATATGTATCTTAGCGATGCCAGAACTACATATAACTATAGAGTCTTTTACTATATTGCAAAAATTGTTGATATCATATCCATAAACATTTTTCTCAGTGTGTCTACTAATGGACCGCTTACGAAACTAATTTTAAGATAAGTCCTAAAAGTGTAAAGTTACATGGAAAAATTAATGTGAAGTGACTCTTAAACTTTAACAAGTGTTTGCGAAGTTTCAATAAATACTTTTACTTGACTTTTATAAGTGTCACTTAAAATCTAGGATTTATTAGCGGAAGGAGGCATAAACTTCCCGCCTAGCCTAGCTTCTACCTGAAATTACGCCAATGAGGGTGAATTGGCCACCTAGAGGCAAGGGTAAAAAGTGAGATAAGGAGCCGCGGTGTGGCTTGGCGCGTCGTTTTCGTCAGATTGCGGCCACTTGCGAAATCTTCTGGTTCCGAGATTTCCTTCTGTTTACGAACGGACGGGATGCGCGGCGAGTGGTTAATGACTCCCCGGTTTATCTGCGGTCACAGTCTGCCGTGAGTCAGCTTCTTTCGGCGGCGGACGGGAAGTGTGGGCAGCGGCTGCATTAGCGGTCGACTGCTCATACGACGCCGGACTGCCCTGTCGCGCCGCGCTGCGCCGCTCGAGGCGAGACTGGAGCGCTAGCCTGGGAAGCGGGAACGTGCAAGAATTCTACGGCGGCGCTCGGCCCCAGCCTCAGCCTCAGCCCCAGCCATGGAAATAGCGTCGCCGGGAGTTACTCTATGGAAAATTATCTGGCCGGCGAGACATGTGACGCAAACAAAGCCGATGGCAGTCCGCGATACGCAGGTCCACCGTACGTGGATTAGGGCAACGTGCGAAGATGACGAATGGGACGGGGGCCCACCTAATCTCAAACGAGATCGTCGCACCGGTGCCCGGTGGACACTGTCGAGTCTATCGCCTTCGAGCCGGGGAGCCCTCCGGGATTCCGGGTAGGTCGCATCACGGACTGGAGGAGCGGAGCCCCAAGATGAGATTGGCTCGTCGGTCATTTGATGACCAATTGGGCGGCGGGGGGTCTGTTTGGACTGCACTGATTGCGGGCCATGACTCAAGGCATTTTTCTGGGAATAACTCCACATAGCTGGAAATATTTCGGTTGACGGACGTGGAGCAGACATTCCTCGAGCAATGCGACCGTGAGTCAAGTGGAAATCTGTTTGCTCGCATCAAACAATGCGGTGGGCGTAATTAGTGCGGCCCGACTGGGGAATTTCCTTATTAGCTTAGTGCGGGTCGGCTTACGTAGCTGATTCTAAAAATGATCACGGGCTTTGTCCCCTTCGGTTCACTTCATTAACTTCTTCGGGGGAATGTGGTCCCAGTATCGAATGATGGTCTCAGACGAGCTTCGCCATATGGCACCTAAGTGTCTCGCCTCCCACTTCCGAGGTACGGCAAAATATATGGGGGGAGTAAGTTTCATATATCGTTTACTATAAATAACATAAAAAATAGAATAGTATCTTATTTTGTCACTACACAGTCATGATTCAACACACTCGTAAAGGTACAGTGAAAAATTCGTTATATCGAACACATTTCTGGTTAAAGTCCGAACAAAGACAACAAGAATTTAAAAACATTTGATTGTAATAAAAAAAAAATCAAAAATAGCAATTTAATAAAAAAAGTAAAAACAAACAAACGGTTGGGTCTTTTGTTAAGACTAGAAATGAAAAAGTTCATAAGAAGATTCGTATACATGCATATGGCTGTATATTATATTTGGAAATGGGATGGAGACTGAGTTTTTTAATAGAAGCATTAAGAAATACCAAGATATAAATTTGAAAATACAGTGTTCCATAAGATTTACAAAATTTAGGAATTTTGTATATGTTTACTTTCCATTAGAAAACATTATTTATATAAAAAAAAATATATGATGGGACATACTGTGTCGCCTTTTCAAATATTGACTTATATAACACTGCTAGGCAAACACTTTTATGGACACGTACAAAATCTTGCGTCTTATCTAAGTGGTCTGAAAATGCGCATTGGGAAAGCTTTACTACATTCTTGACTTCATTCTATAGAAGTCGCAATTCTGGGAAATTAACTCCTGTAGAGCATTGAGAGTCATATCGATACTCTTGTTAGCTATAGATAAATTTACTATGACATTACTAATACATATAATTTCTCATTTTTCCCTTATACACTTTTCATTGCGCTTTCCCACTTTTATTTTTAAAAATAATTATGGTTTTTAAAATATCAGAATAAACTACTGATACCATCTAAAAGTACAGAACTTTGGCTTCAAAAAGGTATATATTTATGTATGTATGTATGCACGTATGTATATACTTTTTTTGAAGTACAATAGAATCCCAGATATTCAATTTTACAGAAAACACCTCAAAAATTGCACCAAAAGGGTATTTAAGTAATTTATATGATTTAAATTGAATTAATATAAATTAAATTTTATTCAGAAAAGTCTAAACTTTAGTTTAAAAGAAAACATTTAAGTCGGTTAATGAAAAGCCAAGATTATCAAGCGATTCTCAGTTCCCTTTATGAAGGGTTCAAAAATAAGTATGTGTGTGTCTGCCTCAGGGATTAAAAATGTTGAAATTAGGGGGATATAAATGTGCTTGGGTCGAAAAATCAACTTCCGGAAATATGAGAAGTAGTCAAAAAAAGGCTTGAAATGTTTATCAATAGTGTAATAATTTGGTTCTTCGAAAAAGGTCCGTACGGAAAGATTAGCTCCTTAAAATCTTGTCACTGGTATTCGAATTTGTTTTAAAAATAGAACCGCCTTCAAAAAATAAGAAGCCCATCCTAAGATTTGCTTTTAACAGTAGCGTTTGTTAAACCGATCATTCGATATATTGGATCGCTACTGTATCACGTGTACGTACGATAAAAAGGTTAAAAGCAAGCACATTCTTCACACATTATGAAAGCCAGTTTGAAATATCTGTTTTAAAATTTGAACATATTGACATATTGAAGTTTATAATTTTACTAGGATTGTAATAACTTACTAGTTTTTATAATTACCCTGCGACATACCATCGCAATCGCTTCATTATCAATTATCATCTATTGGACTTTAGTCGCTAGATAAGATATTAAAATGCGACTTCGGTTTCCAAAACGACTTCTGTCTGTTATTATATAATAATAAAATAATTATAATTTAATCTAATATTCTTTTATCTATGCCTGCTGACAAATTAGTCGTCAACCAATTTGAGGGTGTTCTGGCAATTTTCGCTTCTGATATTGATAATTTTCACTTTAGACAATAAATGACAAATTGTCTTCTATGGCGTTTTGCAGCATTCGATTAAAGCTCTACGCAAAAGTGCTGAAACGTGCTTTTAAATAAAATTGACTCAGCCGACAGTGGACAAATGGATTGTCTTTTGCCAGAGCATACAAATTGGGATGAATATTGCGCGCACATGTGATCCGAAATGACGTCATAAAGCGATGCTAGAACCAATGCTCGGAGCATTGACCCGCTCAACACCTGCCAAAAGAAAGGCGTATTGATCACCTTGTGCACCCAGAACGAAAAGAAAATCCTCTGCAGAAATATTGTTTTACTCGCTGAAACAAACTGTGTAAACAAATATCGTTGCGCGTGTAAAGGCGATAATTATAATCTTCGCGGAAAATCTAAACTCGTTTGTTCTTCGTGCCGTACAAAAGGCCCCGCTGAAGAAGAACATTCAGCCATTTCTCGGAGCGCCTTCTAATTGTCGTTAGACGTAAGACGTTGGACTAAGGAGCCTCCTCCGAGACCCCAAGTCTTAGGGGGTCGCTGGTGGTGATTAAGTAGAATGAATGGCACAAGAAATGTCGACTTTCACTCGTCAGTCAGGGGAGTCGGCGGGCTGCTCGTATATTCGTATTTATGCGGCTGTTTGCCCGCTGATTTCGCTGATTACGCCGAAATTATAATCCGGCGACTCGATGAAGTGTGCGAATTCACTGTAATCGGCAGTTGATAGTTGTTAATCCCCGCTGAATGCGGCGACACGACAGATATAAGCCCACAGATAATACACTATCTATTACCGCGAATTCTGGGTAATATGGGTGCTGTCCCCCGATCTTTTGTTCCTTGATGGATTGCTCGAAAGACAACTCAGCCCTAGCGCGTTCCCAGCGCCCGCCGCCGCCGCCCGACGCCGACGGGGCGTACACAGGCGCAAGATAGCGCTCCGCGGCGGCACCGAATTTCGCCAGAAACGCCGAGTGGGCAAAGTGACTGTTATCAGGCACTTGGAGGACAAATTTTCCATGTTAATTTCCGCTCATTATCACCTCTTTACACTCGATGTTATTAGATTTGATAGTCCATGAGAGCTGATTAGCAAGCACCCAATATCCACTCTCGATAGAGTCCTCGCTTTACATAATTTTGCGGCCGTGTAAAATCAACGAAATCCTTTTCGTTCTGTTTGCAGCTTTCAAATAGACCTCTTCTCTCTTGTTTATCGGATCAACATTGTATTGGCTGGTAATCGACAGTGCTAATTTGCACCCCGGAAGTGCGAAATATTTGCGCAATGAGCTTGAGTATCTCCACGAAATTTTATCAGGCGAAAAAGGAAAAAAAACAGCTCTTGAAATTTATGAGGTAGTATAAAGCCTCGGTATTGAATTTTTTGGGTTTATTTACATTTTATTGACTTTGTAACGTTTTTTTTTTCTTTCACAGAGTTGAAATACATATGTTACTCTAATTGAGCCATGATTTATTGTTTATTTATTTTACTTTTGCTAACATTAAAATAATAATATATGTGTGTTGTAGCGATTTCCAGCAATAAAGTATTTTTGAACGTTACATACGCCTGCAAAAAACGTACACCTTCAAGGATTTGAAGTGGGCTTTTATCGGATAGCAAAAGTCGAGGCGTTTTTTGCATAGCAAAAATAAAATTAATTAAAATCTTTATCATATTTATTTACTTGTCCTAATCTAACATTTTAACGAAAAACATGACTTTTATGCGCCGAAACTAAACTTCACAGACATGTTGTATCTCGAAATTTCTATATATGTAAGTAAAGACTTCAATTTTATCTAATTATCTTATCACGTTCCAAGTGTATTATCTTAATTATCTTATGTATTGAATATATGGAATAAATAAAGATTTTCTGGTCTAAGTCATTAAAAACATGTTATGATACAAAATCTATATACATATATAAAAAGAGAAGTCCTGACTCACTCACTGACTCATCAACGCCCAGCCCAAACCTTTGGACCTAAAAAGCTGAAATTTGCCACAAAGATTGCTTTCATGATGTATACAAGAAATAAGGAAGGATATTTCGAAATTCAACCCCTAAAGGGGTAAAATGAGGGTTCAAAATTTGTATGGAGAAAAAATATTAAGTAGACATTTCGACTTGAAACTTCATAGGAGTACTCCTAAACACAAATAAGCAAATACGTATTTCGCGATTTTTCAAAATCAACCCCTTGGGGATGAAATGGGGTAAATAAACCTAAAAATCGATATGGGTGTCGTTATTGAGGTTTTTTGGGTCGCTGATTACGAAAATGGCATTTATTAATGCAAAAATTCGATCAAAAATTATTATTTTAGGAAAATAATTAATTAATTTAATGTAATACTATTTAATAGTAAATAACGCCCAACTTTATAGGGTAAACTTGGGTATCGGTTGCTCGCGCATCGTTAAAATGCACTTTCATCATTTTTTCATAACGCGCCTAAAGAAGTATATCTTCAAAAATAAGTAATTATTTTCTTAAAATCTACCCCTTAGAATAGAGAATAACAGGGACAATTATATACATGTTTTCGCTTTAAAGTTGCGTTATTTTCGAAAATATATTTAATAATTAATATTCTGGGCAACGCTGAAGGCGAGCAAGCTATTATGTTATATTGCGATATAAAGTTTAAAATTTAAGAATTTTAGTTGCATTTTTACATAGTAAATATTCCTCAAACATACTTTCGATAATTTTTTGTAATAGTATAGTGATTATTATAAGCTGTATTTAATGAAAACTCAAATATAAGATAAAGTAAAAGGAATAATTTATCGTTTGCCACTACGCACAGCCCTAGAGCGTACTTAGTTTTGTTTAATTTCAGTTATTTTGAATTGCGTTTCGTAAGCGCTTCTATACTATTGAGAATACAATTTAAACTGACGGTAATCAATTAAAGTAATAAAATTAATATCACGCGAACGAAGTCGCGGGCATTTGCTAGTACAATATATGTAAAAGTATTTTTCAATGACTTGAAATATACAAATTAGTACAGCGAAATATTCTTTTTATAATTTTACATGTAACAAAATTAAGTGATAATATCGCAGATATAACAGAAAACGTGAAAAATCGCACATATTTGTTGTTTTACTCGACTAGCATTTTATTTAGCTAAGTCCTAATATGATCCGGGCTGAATCAGGGTGGGCTAAGGCAAGTCGTAATAGGATATTACACTTCCGACCCTTATCAAAAAACTTATATGAATTCCCTTTTCAGGTATGGCTTATTGGACCTGATCTTAAACCCTACAAGTCATTTATCTGATCGTGTACGAATGCGTCTGCCTTATTTCAGCTGATACGGCCCTGAAGTCGATGCCCTAATAACTTGCATTCAAAATGCCATCCATACAATTAGAGCGCATTTAAGCATTATAATTAATAAATTATAATTATTAATAATTATAAATCTTTAATTGTTTTTTATTTTAGGCGTTACATTCCTGATCAGGGCTTGATCACATTACCTGATCCGGCTCTGACCAGTTCTAGGGAAAATCGGTTCTGGCCCTGATTCTAGCCCTAAGAAAATGGTATTCGGGTTCTGCTTAGGCCTATTTTAGGTTAATTCATATATAAATCCAAAATGGTAAATTCAATACATTATTGGCAATTATGAATTTTTCTAAATTAATTCTTATATTTATTGGAACAATGTGTTTTTTCCAAATTTAAGATATAACTACGCAAATTCAAAAACAAAACACTTTTTGAGCCCTGAAAATTCGCTTCTTGTTTAAATCCATTATAAATCAAAATTTTGTCATGCTTTCTGAGATGTTTTTTGGGACGAAAAATCCACTTAAGTATGATATTTAAGTTTCTTTTGGGACGGAAGAGGTCCAACGAAATTTTCTTTTTCCTTTTGTTATTTACATATTTGAAGTGTTTTTGAAAACTGACCTTTAATTTTTGCAAAAGCGGGATGTGTCCAAGGGTATCTCCGAAACTGTTATGATTAAGAGAATGCTCTAGCAAACATTTTTTGTTTTAAACTTATTTTTCGGAAATATACTGAGAAAATCCCAATATTTTTAGCATGTGCTATTGCTAATTTAAACGTGTTTTACTCAAAGTAACATATTTCAAATTTATCTCAGTGTTTAAAAAAAATATCAGTGGGTGTATCGGATGTTTGATGTTTGATTTTTCTTCCTTAGCTCCTAGATTAAAATATGCAAAACATTTTAAATTACTTCTGTATGTTCTAGAAAAAAAAAACTTGTGGTTTTTTACAAAAGAGTTTGTTAATAAAATTTCTTTTTTTATTTTCAGGTCCGAAAAATCACAGGTCGTGATGCGAACAAGTTCTTTGCAATGAAAGTTCTCAAGAAAGCCTCAATAGTTACAAATCAAAAGGACACAGCCCACACAAGAGCTGAGCGAAACATTTTAGAAGCAGTTAAGGTGAGTGCTCCGGCAAATGAAATCCAATAAAACGAGCAATTTCAAATTCCCACAATGTCCCCCATCCAAAGTAAATAGCATAAAAAATAAATAAATAGACGACGCTATCGCATGCCTTGAATTTTGTTGTTCGAGCGCAACATTGTGGCACTTATCGAAATTTTCGATCAAATGCCAGCGAATGCGCGAAATGCGAGATCCTCGACCCCATTTTTCCCTTATGCAACGATTGGCCGAGTAATTCCACGACCCACTTCCTGGCGCAGTTACAATACCAAATAACGCCCGTACCCGCAGCTCGCGGATTTCTGCACGCGCAGTTAGTAATCGCCTTTTTTCGCTTCTGTTGTTGCAGCACCCGTTCATCGTAGAACTAGTTTATGCCTTCCAGACCGGCGGCAAATTATATTTAATTTTAGAATACTTAAGCGGTGGTGAACTTTTTATACACTTGGAACGGGAGGGGATATTTTTAGAGGACACAACCTGGTAAATAAATATATTTTTAACTCTATCCCACGAACCCGGCCACTAATCGGGGAACCCCCGGAAATCTTATATTTTGCAGCTTTTATTTGAGCGAAATCATCCTGGCACTGGAGCACTTGCACTCCCTCGGCATCATCTACAGGGACTTAAAGCCCGAGAACATTTTGCTGGACGCACAAGGGCACGTGAAACTGACCGATTTCGGACTATGCAAGGAGCATGTGAAGGACGGAACCGTAACGCATACATTTTGTGGCACCATCGAGTACATGTAAGTCTCGGCCGTCCCTCGAGGAATTTTTTTCTCGTCCTTTTCCCTTTTCCAGCGCAAAATTGAGCAATTTATTGATTCAAAAATAACCTCAGGGCGCCAGAAATTCTGACACGTAGCGGACACGGAAAGGCGGTTGACTGGTGGTCACTAGGCGCTCTTATGTTTGACATGTTAACAGGAGTGGTATGTCCATTAGAAGTAAATATGTATAAGCCCATGATGCAATATCTACTTTTTTACAGCCACCGTTCACGGCCGAGAACCGTAAGAAGACTATTGAGACTATTCTTAAGGGTAAACTTAATCTACCTGGCTACCTCACATCCGACGCCAGAGACTTAATACGAAGACTTATGAAACGACAAGTGCCACAACGCCTAGGGAGCGGACCAGAAGACGCTGCTGCTATCAGAGCTCATTCGTTCTTCAAACACGTCAACTGGGACGACGTGCTTGCCCGTCGCCTGGAGCCTCCTATTAAACCAAGTTTGGTAAGTTAATTCTCTCTGCGTTGCATGTCGCTTTAATCGCCAATATCTTGGCAAATAGTTGTTTCACAAACACAACACTGTTTGCAACACAATAACTTCTTTTATCTGACAAGGTTAGCAATAAATGAATTCTATTTCTTCTATTTTTCTAATACTCATTAGGTTAAAGTTTTGACTAGCAAAATGTAGGGAAAAACTACAAATGATCATATTTTGTACAAACTTTTTTTGTAGAGAATTTCTTGGTTTACATTTTTTATTATAACTTTTTTAACAAAAAAAATTGACAGCTTTGGGTATAATTAATAACAGAAAACCACAATATTACTTTAACCCCTAAAAAACCCTCGGTTTAAGTACTTTTCAGTATTTTCTCAGATCTTCAAAATAAACGTCTCCTTAAACGTCCAGCTTATCGATTTTTTTATAAGTCACAGCCATATTTTACTTAAGAGAGTGACTATTTTCACCTTAAAAAACGTGAAACCAGAAACCAGAAAAAATAAATTCATTCAAATTACAAAATGCCTATTAACTAAAGATTTTCCTTTTACAAAATGCCTACTAACTAAAGATTTTCCTTTTACAAAATGCCTACTAATAAAGTTTTTCCTTTTACTGTGAATTTATTTTTTCTGGTTTCTGGTTTCTGGTTTCACGTTTTAAGGTGAAAATAGTCACCTCCTTTGCTTAATTAGACCTACTCCGTTTTTGGAAGTCAAACATTTTTAAATGCGTAAAATTATAGAAAATTATGAAAAATATACATTCAAATAAGTGGATTTTTGGCAATCGCTTTAATATGCACAAATATTTTTAAATATTGCCATATGTTTTATAGTATGAAATTAATACCTTTACTTCGCATCCATGCATATGCACTCTGAGGCAAATTTATAAATCCACTAGGAAGCTGTTCCAATTTCTCCATAGAATTTTGTTGAAATGCTTTCATTTATGCAAATTTAACACTTACGAATGTAATAATTTCATTTAGCAGAACGTGTTGTTTAAATGTTTAAATTATCATAACATTTCGAAATTTCTATCGTTGCAAAATTATAAATCCATTTGTAAAAGAAATGGAAAGGCTGTATTTATTTTTCTTATAATTTATTTCACTTCCTTTAGACTTAACTAGCACAAATATCCTTTTGTTTGTAGTAATGCTTTGGAAATGTTAGTTGGAAAATATCAACAAATTACTGACCGAAATACATATAATACGCTTATAAACTTATGTTTTCATCAACAAAATTTATTTGGTAATCTTGGACCAAATTCAGTTTAGTACGCCGGATGTCTGTTCATTTAAATTCCAGCTGAATGGTTTGCTGACATTCTTTTCTTGACCGAAGTGCGGTAAATTAGTTGCAACACATCGTCGAGTTACAAAATTTCTTTTCACAAGATTGCTATTATGGTTACACCTTAGCAATTGTGATTACAAAATGTTCGTTATTTAAAGCCGTATTAATTTCGAATAATTGTAGCTTCAGTTATGAATTCCGTCAGGTTAAGAAAAGTCATTTCACAAGAAATGCAGTTGCAAAAGTTCAAAAAGTATGTAGCGGCAGTGGTAGCGGAATATTGAGTTTCTATAGTCTAAATAAAGCTACAATAAGATAAAGATTTAAAGAATTTATTAGATTTAATTCATTAAAAACTTTCAGCACAAAAGAGAAGAAATTCTTGAAGTAAAATTTTATAAATTGTTAAATAAAATATTGAGCTCGATTATTACGGAGTAACAAAATCTGATCCAGTTGAAAACTGAAAACAAAGTTAAAGCAATTCGATTAATATTTTCAGTTTTTCTCCAAAGCCGCTTTGATAAATATGACGATAACAAGTACTTAGAACTCCCAGAAGTAGTACTACCTTAATGTAAACGGCTATAACTTTATCGTCTTTTTGATTTGTGTGTTGAATATTTAAAAGTATATTTTTAAAAAATACATACTTGTGTATCTCTCAGGAAATAAAACAAAAAAAAAATCAAGAGATTGTAGAGACATGTTATGTGTAAAAAATTTAATTAATGAAATAAATTAATAATTAATTGGATGAAGAAAAATTAGACAGTTAGCCAATTAAAGAAATCCTCTAATCAAACAGGTAATAAAACTATTTGTATTTCTTTGCAGAGAAGTGAAGACGATGTATCACAATTCGACACAAAGTTCACACGACAGATACCAGTGGATTCCCCAGATGACACGACTTTAAGCGAGAGTGCCAATTTAATGTTTCAAGTGAGTGGTGGGATCAAACGATTCAAATTTATCATAGCCCCTTCCTGATGAATTAACATTAGAAAAGTTTGATAGTCTCAAGATTAACTCGAATTTCCCCGCAGGGCTTCACGTACGTTGCGCCTTCGATCCTCGAGGACATGCAGAAGGCCTGCCGAATAGCACCATCCCGCTCACCACGCCGCACACCTCGCCATCGAGACGACTCGTATAGGTTAACATTCCTGCAAAGGGGCTCAATTAGAGCGACACCGCCCTACCTGGCCCCATTCGCGCCGCGCCCCTCGCCCCAGGACGAGATGATGGATGAGGAGCCGCCGAGTTAGGAGCTGTCCACGTCCAGCTAAGCCCATCCGCCCTCGTGTAAAAAGAACTAAGTTTGTTACTTACCATACACCAACCATTGTTAGATACTTCGGTTTTGTTCAATTTCTTTTGCATTGCGGCGTTCTTTCCTATTCAAATCGACTTCAGTAATTTCAGTAAGAAATGTGTTAGCGGTACTGTAGACTCGTAGAGTTATTGCGTTCATTTCGTTCGTCACAACATTGTTTACCGGATCTGCCTAGTGAGCGAGGTGTGAAACTTTCCTATTTTTTAAAAAACAGCAGAGTTATGTTAAGATGATAGAACGTTAAGACTAAATGATTTATTTTTAAGACGATAGCTTAATTACGATATTTACTAAAAATGAGGCAGTTCGATCACAGTTTCGTATCTCCGCAGAGGACCTTTATATTCAAGTATTTTTGTAACGACAGTTCATCTAAATTGCGTCGCTGTTAGTGAGTTTGTCGCGATGCCAATTCGACTGCGCTGGTTGCTTTGACTTTTTGTCGTTGAAATGTTGCTCTGCGTTCTCTTGGCGCAATTGTTGTTATAATTATTATTTTTTCATTCTCCTTTTTTTTTTGTAAAATTATTATTAAGTTACTAAAATGATATGTTTGCCTTATTGTGTCAACATTGATTCCTTTTTTGTTTTATATTTTCTTCAAATGTAATAAATCGAAAATCATAAGAAAACCAAGCGTATCTGGGGCGTTTTAAGAGAACTGCGTTCTCAATTCCTGGTGGTGAAGAAACATTTGACTAAAGATGCTCCAAAAATTTAATTCGTTGTGATGTCCTTCTTTTCATTATTAATTGTGTTTTCGTATGCTAAAAAGCTGTAGAATTTTTTTATTAAATGGAAAACTCATCATGTTATTTTTAAGATGTGTATATAAAATTATTCATTAAGTACATCGCTCTAGACTGATATAGGTGATTAGTATTTACATTTTATCATACATATCATTTTTTTCGTAAATTTTTTATATACATATACTTAAATATTTTACCTTTTGGCTAATTTCATAAACGAAAGATTTTTTATTTAATTTGTTTTTTTGGTGTTAATATTTACTTTTTTTAAATTCTTCTAATTACTGATTGTAGAACGTTTCAACTTATTTTAATTTGTCTCTTATAAAAGTATAAGATTCGATATGTAACAAAATTTTGTTTTAGAAGATCGGAAATGTACGGAAACAGAGTGGGATTTTGGAAAATTATAGAAATAGAAGTAAGTTTTGGTAATTCAACATTAAATCTTTTTTATTTGGACTTACATTTATTTCACTCTTAACAGCTTAAAAATAGCTCCCAAAATTCAATATGTTTAGTCAAAACACATTAAATTAGTTTGTCATTTGTAAATATGATTCAATTTTGTTAAAGTTTTGGCGAACAATTATGAGGCATCAAAGTCAATCACTTTAGGTGTGGTTTATTTATTAAACTATACGATCAATAAATCTGGTATAAGTCTCTGTATTACACCCTAGGTGGAACAATAACATTTTGAATCCAATATAGGGCGACTAGGACTTCCAAACTTTCAAGAAAATCTATTAAAATAGTTATAAAATATTTTTAATATTAAATGTTGTTAGAATTGAAGATTGCATAGGTTATAAAGATAGCACGATTCGAGGTCCGAAACTACTAGGTTTTTTAGTCTCTGCTACCATAAGGTACTAAAATTCCTCTACCAGAAATATCTTAACGTCTATGATCGCAATTGAAAACTAAAAAATGTTTTCTTTAAAAATACAAAAATTATAGAGTATTTTTATTTTCCATAAGTAGTAGGACTTTAAAAAACAATTGATTATGATTATGAGATCTTTTCTTTTAAGCCGAATTTTCGTATTGTTTTTGTCATATGTTTTTAGTATATATTTAATTAATTTATTTAATGTTTAAGAAACTATTTTATTTTAATTTTCAACTGCAATCAAAGAATCTAATGATACACTGTGGGTGAAAACCGACACGCTGTGCCATTTAATTTCGATGATGAAATCTATCCTTTGGAATTAGCCCCCGAATCCTCAATAAAATTATGTGAATATTCTGTCATCCTGTATATTTCGAAATTCTAGCCAATCATGTAAATACATATGATCACCCAATTGTTTTTAGCTTCAGAATTTTAATGAGAAGTATATTGAGCGTTTCAGGAATATAAACTAAAGTCCACAAAGCTCCTTGTGGGTAAAATAGTAAAAAAATTAATCCAGGCTTATACTTAAAATTTGGTAACTAATTTTAATGATCCAAAAATTGAAGCGTTGATTACAATAAAACTAATAACTGTCTCGCATTCATAAATATGTGTGGTCATTATTAGTTTTAACAAATGATGAGCATACTAAAAAGTTTCACAGATGAGGCTAATGAAGCTTTTAGTATCTTTTTTCAACCATGAACAGAACATCTTGGCGAGATTGAGTAATAATTTCAACAGGACAGTGCGTCATCACACAGTTAAGAAAATTTAAGCTTCGTAAAAAGTTGTTGCCGCTAATGATAGATTGAAAAAGAATGGGACATAAATTCGCTTTATTTTAGTTTCGAGGACTACCACATTCATTGATATGCAAAGCAAATTTTGCTCAAAAACATTTAGAAAAGTGGACGTTCTGTTACTCAAGATTTGGAAAGAAAATTGTGTACTATAACATTTTTGAATTTTTGATCTTAAACATACATGTAATTTAAATAAATTCAAAGTTATTGCTTTATATTTCTATAAAATGTTTGCAAACAGAAAATTGTTGTGTCCGATCTTCTTTGTCAATCTGTATTTAGAATCTTAGACTATCAATGGGTGAATAATTTTTCACTCCACTTCAGAGTGGGGTAGAAATTTAAGGGGTTATTTAGTGCACATTCAGAAAAACATAAGTCCAAACATATATTAAAATTGGGTGTTTTTCTAATGTTAATGGTTATATAAAAATGATTATTTCAATGTTTTTTTCAGAGTTGTGTCATTTTATACTTTATAATTGCATAAAAGAAGTGGGAAAGGATAAGCATATTATGATTTTGGACCTATTTTTTAATCCACAACTAAACGCAAGTGGTTCTATGATTGATCTGTACGTTTGTTTGTATGTTTGTACGATCTTCTGTCCTTAACGAAATAAATAATGTTAATGAAGTTTTCTCTATGCATTAATGTGTTTGTTAAGTCCTGATTTTGGTGTTTAGTTTCTTATCTTGTTATAATTTGTATTATTTTAGATAATCATGATTTTATGAGCTCATCACCAACGTTAAAGTCGTACAAGTTAATCATAAAAACAAAAATTAAATATAAATGATAATTGCGACAAAACCGACTAACAGTTGACCTTTCAGTTACAATAAAAAGACAAGAACAAAACAAAAGAAAACTATTTTGAATGGTGCTAAAACAATACCTCAACACAGGATTTAGGTTTTACGTTCGTGTAAAAGTAACTTTAGCAATAATTTTACAAGACAGAAGGAAAATTCTCAAATTTTTTAATGAAACTTTACCGAAATGCCTTGTTTTGTCAAAGAGTGTTCAATCCACAAAACAATAGTGAAACTGTAAGCCAATAGGAACTTATATATACACGTAAAAAAGAAAAAAAAATAATAACGAGTATAAATAGCTAATTATATTGAAATTACGGAGAGCAGTGGAGCATAAGCAAAATAAACCAAACAACACTACAAAGAGTAAAAAAACCCCGTCAGGCCTATACTGTAACTACCACTACGTTTACGAAGCAAATAAAGTATATATACAACATATACATATACACATATATATTTATGATAAGTTATAATAATCATAGCGAAATAAAGTGGAATTTAACATTTTGAACATAGGACAATTTACGAAAAAAATAATGAATTACGCAGAGGACACGTGGAGTGTTGGCGCAGGAGTTTGAGTGCAGCAAAACTATCTAATACGAGAGAAATAGGCAAATTTATCGCAGAGAGAATTATTCAATTACGTAAGAAATACGCAGACTATGATACAATCTACCACTATTTACTGATTATATACTATACTTGCTAGCGACGAGCAGTGAGGCGGCGAGGAGCGTGGTTTAGTTAATTGAGTAAATTTAAATTGAAATTCGCGACATCTGGCGAGCGCAGAGAGAAAAGAGACAAAAACGATTTTGGACGAAATTAAATTGATTCAAAAAGAAAATATACAAAGCGAGCAAAATAATATTATTGGTCTGTTGTTTTGTGATCATTTTGAATTTTTTATCCTGTTTGTTATTATTTACATACGTCTTACTTGCGACACTTTTTAAATAAAGGGTTGTGAAAGCGAAACAATTGTGTTTTAATTCCCTTCTCTTCAATCCTTTGAGTCCCAAAGTAATCTTAAATGATTTATTTATATTATAAAAATGGATGCTTTTTCAGAATGCTGGCTTTAGATTTCCTTTTAGGAGTGAAAACCGAACTGAAGAAAGAGGTTTTTAATAATTTTTTTTACTGGAGTATACGTTTAATCATTATTACTTTTCCAACACGCATATAGCTAGTAATGTAAATACACATTTTGTGTTTATTGGATAGGATAATAAAATGTTACTATCAATCAATATTATTGTGCCACTACATATGTATAGTGATGATGTTCCTACGAGAAAATCCGTAGTCTCTAAAATTATAGACCTACAAAACAGAATCAACGGATTTCGGACTTTAAATCTCAATCTACCTACGTAGAATCTACAGTGAGCGAAATTCATTTAAATGCACTTAAAATGTTCTATTACATCAGAAATTAAGTTTAATATATAAAAACGTATACTGGGTAAAACCGTATGATATAGTTATCTTCTTCATTAATGACAATTTCCTATGCGCGTCTTTCTGACGAATGTCCATCAATGAGATCTGTTTTTCAACACAAATCTGTCTTTGCACGTATAAGCGTTATGAAGTTAATTCGTGTTTTTTGGTCTTAGATGTCCTGATGTAATGGGCAATGAATGAAAACTGGCTCATAGCACCACGAGTCACAACCGTATGGGGTAAAACTGGCTGGGTCATAGCGCTATGGAGTAAAACCACATATACGATTTTGATCTGGAAGCCTTAACACATGTTGTAATACCATACCTACGATTTTGTCCACCCCTCGAAGCAAAATCGGAATACGTAGAGGTTTAGTTTTCTTATATTATTTTATTTCTGAATTATTAGTTTCTTTTTATATTTTTATTGCATTAAGTTCTTAAGATGTGCCTTCAATTAAAGTGTTGATAAAAACCATGCGTCTTTTTAAATAACCGAGTTACAGATCTATAATCTTAGCTATACGGTTTTGGTTTGCCACTGCATACTGTTATCGAGCACGACCACGTGTTTGTTTACAAGAGGCGAGAGTTCATTAGCAGTTAGTTATAAAAAAACTACGTAGCGAAATCGACTTTGAGTTGCAATTTTAATGTGAAATTTATTTAAACGCACGTGCATTTTTTGAATTTTTATAGTGTTTTGCTGTGGTGTACAAGAAAGATGAATTTGGATAATATTTTTTATGTTAAAACTATCAATTTTTAAAAATCCGGTCATTTTCGGATGAAAAACAATTTAATTTGGATGGTCCTAATGGGCTTAGTTCATATTAGCACGACTTACGTCATAATAATCCCCCAAAACTAAGTAGAAACTTTCGAGCAGAAAGCTTAATGGATATGGGGTGTATTTTCTATTTATGGAAAGTTGAAACTCTGCTTTATGCCCCCAAAAATGAATTATGAAAATTATTGCGAAATGTTGGATAGCGTCTTAATTCCACATTTGGAAGATATTGTAGGCGATCGAGACGTAATGTTTCAACAAGACAACGCACCAATCCACGTCTCTAAAAATTCTCTTCAGTGGTTTCAGCGTTGCCAAATTAATTTATTGAGGTGGCCGTGGCCTGCATGTAGCCCTGACGTTAACCCCATAGAAAATCTATCGGGTATAATGGTCAAGAAAATGTATGCCAACGGCCGAGAATTTAATAACATTAGTGACTTAAAGGCAGAAATCATAAAGTGTTGGGAAGGCATTGAAGACGACTTGCTAAAAAGTTCGATTTCATCAGTGCCTCGGAGGATTTTCGAAGTGATTCGAAATAAAGGTGGAATAGAATATAAAATTTTTTGGAATTCTTCTCTTTTTCATTAGAATTTGTTTATTTTATTTTACTGCGTATAATTGAATTTCGCCATCTTTCGTGTATAGAATTTTGTTTTTCATAATTAAATGGCTTATGGTTTTATTAATGAATATTGTTATTTTGCTTTTAAAAATTTATTAACGTTTGTTTATCATTGTCATATTTGTTTTATTTCTGGTTTGAGCCTTTCTCAAAATATGTTCAAAATGCCAGCTGCGTTCAAATGTATTTGAATCACCGTATGTATATTAAATAGGGCAAATTTTATTAGGACGAAAATTTGATTCGAGAAATTCTGCCCAGAAGCACATACACTCATTCGATGACTACTTTTGTTGTAATGTTTATTTCAGATTGAGAAGAATAAACGATTCGGTACAATTTGAGTGTGTGTAATTTCGTACATCGTCTGCCAGAGAAAACTACAATACACCTGCAGACCTTCCTACTAATGGGTAACACATCACTTTATGTAATAAATCGAAGTCCTGAGGGAAAATCTTAGCAACCATTGATTTAATTTCCTTCAACGAATGTTCTCTAGAACTTGTCTATTGTCAACTTGACTATCTTATCTTACTGTCCTATATTTGGTAATTTTTTTAAAATGTCGTGGGTACACCGAAATAATCCAAGGCGTGTGCTGGGAACTAATTTGGCGGACTCAAACTTGGCCATAACAGCTTGTGTTCCGCGAAAATTTTCATCGAAAGATTGGGATTTTAATAATGAAAATAAATTCCGAATATCTGAAGACCAGGAAAAATTAGCTGAACGAGTTATTGCGTAATTAACTCACATAAAGCAACTATAAATGTATAAGATCCAAAATTTAATTTCAGGGAATCTCAAAGGGTTATTTGTGAGACTCAGGATACGAGCCATTCTCTGAAGAGGGAAGTTGATCATCAACTTAAAGAGCGGTCGATAGAAATTGAATTTTTAATTGAAGAACTGAAGAAGCAAAAGAAAACAGCGCAGATCGAGGAAGAATCTTTAAAGACCTATTTGATGAGGGTCAAGAATGCAAAGGAGTTTTTAAGGGAAACATCGTTGTACATTTGCGAAAAATGCATCATTTTGCGGGAGAATCGGCTTGGCGTTGACCTGGTCAACGACGAAGTCGACGCTCAGCTCAGGCAGGAATTGAAAATTATTCAGGGATGCCAGGGATTGATACAGAAGACCCTAGAGCAGACTACGGAACAGATCCGAAGACTTCGTGCAACTATTTACCTTTTAGACAGGGATTTGAGCAACAAGGACATGTCCTTGCGAATAGATGAAACCAATTTGAGGCTGCGGGAGAACCAGCAGGAGATGAGCATGTACCTCGGAAAGGTCCCCCTGGATCAGTGGTAAGTTAATTTTTAGTTATTCAAAACGGAAATGGTAAGATAGCGATGTTTGAGATTCCAACTACTGAGCATCATCAAGGGTTCATGCAATATACATAATTTAGACGATAGTTCCAATTACGAAAGTTTATTTATATTTCTTAGTATTCCAACTTTAAAAATTAACTAGTAGAGTTGAGCAATATCGATTCCATCACCCATGTTCTGAATTCAAAGCAAAGCAAAGCAAAGCTCCTTTTGAATTGAAATTCCTAAAATTGTAAAAAAATCATTTCAGTTACCTTTGATTTCAATTAATTTTTTCACAAAAACCTTCAAAATATTTCAATTGGATTTTTCTATCGAATTATTTTAACTATGTACTTACAACGAAAAAAATTAATTAAAGTCAAAGGTAAATGAAATAAATTCGTTACAATTTTAGGAATTTCAATTCAAAAGAAACTTTATAAGCTTTTTTCGATTTAATTTCACTTAGAATACAGAACATGGGCGCATATGTCGTAAAGGACCCCCCATAAATCATATTTTTATCGCAAGCAACACGTTACGACGCCATGAATAGCCTAGCAAAAAATTAGATCAATCTAAAAACCCGGCCTCCAAGCTAAGTACTACGGAAACAATCTATACTTCATATATAAAGAGAGAGTGTTTGTTTACACATATATAAGAGGTAATCTCGGAAAATACTGAGCCGATTTGGATAATTATTTTACCAATAGAAAGCTTATAACCGCACTTTGGTTATATGCTATAAATTTACACTAATTAAGTAACACTTTTGCATTAATTTACACAATTTTTTGTTTTTTAAGTTTTTTAGAGTAATCTCTGAAACTACTGAGCCGATTTGAATAATTATTTCATTTGCATTTGTACACCAAAATTATTGTTATATTAAAGTTAATAATTTTCTGGCATTGAACACTCAATTTAAACAGTTGTTTTATCAAGAAATATTGAAAAGACTCACAACAAATGCTAAATAAATACGTCATTCCCCTGGCTTTAAAATATTTTCCGATTCGAAAATAAAAATATAGTTTTTGAATGTTTCTACCTGAAGTTAACCGCAATTGTCCAAACCATGTTATAACAGCATCACCCTTTCCACACAAAAAAAGAACCCGAAAGTAAAACAATTTTCGTAGAACTACCCACAGGCCAGTGAAATTGTAATTTTTAATTACTTATAAAATTTCTATTTAAATACGTCTTTATGCTTATTTGTTTATTATTTATTATTTTTGCATGTATTTTTTTCGTCAGTCCTCTGGAAGCAATTTTCAGAATAATCCAAATATACTAAATAAAAATTCTGTCGTTTTCTAAAACAGTATAATTATTATATTATCCAATTCTATGATAATAGAAAACATTTGCATTGCTCCCTAGAAGTAATTTTAGGAAAAATCCAAATATCTTCAACAATACTAAATAAAATTACTATCATTTTCTGGAACAGTATAATTATTATATTATCCACTACCTTTTTTTAAAAAATGATTCCAAAACCAAATTTTTATCTTCAACCATTTTCAAGATATTTAAAAAACAAACTTGAAAAACGCAAAGAATCGACAAAATTTCAGTTTCTAATTAAATTAAAAAAAAAAATATTTTTTTCCAAATCCATTTAATAATATAACAAACATATCAAATAAATGTCATCCAAATAATGGTCCAATTATTGATTTGAAGTGGACTCAGTGGAAAGGGTAAAGTTCCCAGCCCACACTTTATAAAAATACTGATTTACTGCTTTTACATAAGTATGTATCTAATTTTAATAAATGTATCTAATTTTATGAAACTAATCGGTTTTTCGATGCTGTATTCGATAAGCTATTTTATTTTCTCAATTTGTTTAAAAGAATCTGCTGGATATTTCTAATTTAATAACTTTGGTAGGCCTAGCATTAGACTGTATAAATTTGGATGCTACTATGAGGACATTAGGTATATTGTAATTTAATAGTACGTATTTTAGTGGTCCTGCGCGTACGAAGTCGCAGGCATAGCTAGTCGTAAATAAAATATACCAGAGCAAATTTTATCATAGTAGCGAATTATAAAATTTGTTTGTTGGTAAAAAATATCGTAAATGCTATTATTTCTTAAAATCCTGGGATTTTATTGAAGCATTGAAGGATATTAAAGGATTTTAAAAGAGATATTGAATTGGATCTAATTGTAAGAGGGTAAATTTTGACTCGTTATCTTTCGAAGAGGGGAGGGGATATGCCCAAATGGATTTTTCTTCGCTAACTCCTAACACCTCCTTGGTTATTCCTTTTGTTACCTTTATTCTGTTCTTTTAAAATATACCAAAAAATTTAATTGAACGACCAACGAAACGCTGTTTTTATTATAAATTTATCACACAGCATTTAAATGGAGTGCAATTTTTAGGAAGGTATGAAACAGGTTAACACTGTGAGTTGTGAAAAAGATGTTTAGCAGAACGTGGTTTCGATCCACGGACCTCTGGGTTATGGGCCCAGCACGCTTCCACTGCGCCACTCTGCTGCGGTGCTCGACGAAACTTCTTAGATGCAGGAAAACAACGAGGAAATAAAACAACTAAAAACAAAACTAAATAGTCAGATACATATTTATTTATTTAATTTGTTCTGTCCTTTCTTATTAAAGATATAAAAATTATTGGACAACAGTTAGTCAGAGCGCTTAGCAATTAATTTGACTACCATTACGCTCTTTCTACGTTCATTTTATCGGAGAAATATCGAAACTTTTGCGCTGTCTATCAGTAGGCGCAAATCCTTTACTAGGCTGAAAGTTTAACCCTAATTTTGTCCATGAAAATATGAAATGACAAAACGTTTTCGTTTATGTACTTGCAATTTATTTTAATTTACTTGAATATTTTTACCCTCTTATATGTTTTACTTTTCATGAGAATAATTATACAATATGAGGAAATTCAGGCATATCTATCTATATATATATAAAAAGAGAAGTCCTGACTCACTCACTGACTCATCAACGCCCAGCCCAAACCTTTGGACCTAAAAAGCTGGAATTTGCCACAGAGATTCCTTTTATGATGTATATAAGGAATAAGGAGGGATATTTTGAAATTCAACCCCTAAAGGGGTAAAATGAGGGTTCAAAATTTGTATGGAGAAAAAATATTAAATAGACATTTTGACTTGAAACTTCATAAGAGTAGTCCTAAAAACAAATAAGCAAAACGTATTTCGCAATTTTTCGAAAATCAACCCCTTAGGGGGTGAAATGGGGTAAATAAACCTAAAAATCGATATGGGTGTCGTTATTGAGGTTTTTTGGGTCGTTGATTACGAAAATGGCATTTATTAATGCAAAAATTCGATAAAAATTATTATTTTGGGAAAATAATTAATTAATTTAATGTAATAATATTTAATAGTAAATAACGCCCAACTTTATAGGGTAAACTTGGGTATCGGTTGCTCGCGCATCGTTAAAATTCACTCTCATCATTTTTTCATAACGCGCCTAAAGAAGTATAACTTCAAATATAAGTAATTATTTTCCTAAAATCAACCCCTTAGAATAGAGAATAATAGGGACAATTATATACATGTTTTCGCTTTAAAGTTGCGTTATTTTCGTAAATATATTTAATAATTAATATTCTGGGCAACGCTGAAGGCGAGCAAGCTATTATGTTATATTGCGATATAAAGTTTTAAATTTAAGAATTTTAGTTGCATTTTTACATAGTAAATATTCCTCAAACATACTTTCGAAACTGAATTTTCGAAGTTATAAAATATACTACATTTTTTCAATTTTTATAATAGATAATCTATATAAATAAAATCGTAACTCGCTTGGTGTCTGTGCGAGAATCATGGAAAAACGACTGAAGGTATTGTGATGCGGTTTTTTATAATTTTTTTTTGTAATAGTACAGTGATTATTATAAGCTGTATTTAATGAAAACTTAAATATAAGATAAAGTAAAAGGAAAAATTTATTGTTTGCCGCTACGCACAGCCCTAGAGCGTACTTAGTTTTGTTTAATTTCAGTTATTTTGAATTGCGTTTCGTAAGCGCTTCTATACTATTGAGAACACAATTTAAACTGACGGTAATCAATTAAAGTAATAAAATTAATATAACGCGAACGAAGTCGCGGGCATTTGCTAGTAATATTATAATTAATCAGTTCCAGAATAGAACAATCATTTTATTTAGTACGCATTTTTGAAGATATATTTATTTTTCTAAAATTTTATTGCAAAAGACTGACTGGATATTTTCAAATACGTGTCAACTGCAAGTAAAAAGTACAAAGGCTTTAAAAACTATATTAAGTATAACCTTTTTTTGGGCGATTAGAAAGAAAGGCCTTTCACGTTTCATTTAATAATACAGATAAATAAGGTACCAAATTATTATATTACGAATATCTTCATATAAAAACTTTTATAGTAAAATAATTTGTAAATATCGAACTATCGGTGAAACGAAGGTCATGACTAATGAAATTAAACAAATTGAAGAAATAAATGTTGCGTTGGTAACAATATTTTACCCAAAAACGAAATTAATATTTTTTTACTCACTATGCTTAAAGTTGTAGCCCGAAAGAATGGTTGATAAGTTTTGTAAGATAAGAGTGACTGGAAAACTTAATTGAATAAAAAACAAATCGTTTTGGTTCGGTGTGGAATTCGTTTCACGTTTTTTCTTACTTTCAGTTCCTACACTCTCAATGAGTGGCAGCATCAGACGTACAAAAACATCGAGAACACCGCGAAGGAGTTGAACTCCGCCATCCAGATCCGGTCTTACGTCGACATTTTGCTCAAGCAGGTCGTCGAGGACATGAAGACGCAAACGGAGCGGACCAACGAGGCGTTCGCGAGGCGCATTAACGAGGTGCGGCACGTGAAGGACAAACTCGAGCTCGTCCACAACGAGACCATCAAGCACATCAACGACGTCAACAAGAACATCACCAGCGTCGAGAAGCAGCTGGCGGAGACCGAGGGGTACTTGGTCCTGTGCCAGATGCGGCTCGGCAACAGGGCGCAGCGCCCGGGCCTAGAGCTGACCTGCGACGGGGTTCAGGATGCTCTGCTCATTGAGCTGACCGCGCTGAAGGAAACGGTCGGGAAATTGAACCAAAAGAGGGCCGAGTTAAAGGCCACCTTGAGGTACCTCCTCCATGCGCAAATCCTCCAGGAGGAGGAGCTCAACATCAAGACGAACAGCCTCAAGATCGACGAAGTGGACTGTGTGACTATCAGGGAAGTTCTGCACTATCAGTCCTTTTAGGATAATGTGCCGTTGTTTGTATAATTCTTATAAAATGCCTATTTCTTGAATTGCTCTGTACCAATAAAATTGTTAGCATCAAACCTAGACACTATACATTTTTGAATTTAGAATTATTTGCAATTTACCATTATATTTTATTAGCTTGACCGTTTTTGGCGTTGCCGGGGTTGGTTCGCTGGTAGATTCCTAATACAACTATAACTTATTTTTTAACACCCGACCGTAATTGCAAAAAATTGACAAATGTAAAAAAGAAACCTTAATAATGGATTTAAGACTCAGAAATTAAAAACACGAAATTCATAAATTTCGATTCTAGGCCTAGCCTTTTGGGGCACCTAGCGTAACAGCTGAAAAAACCTGCTTATTTCAAACATTTTATTTTTAGACTAACTATAATTTTATGATATTTTAATGAATTAGGCCTTATAGAACATCCTTTAAAATAAAAAATCGTACAAATAGGAGATTTTTATCGGTTTTTTTTGCATTTCTCTAATTTCTGCAATTAAAACCGAGTATTTAACGGCAAAAAACTAGCCCTATCGGCGATATTTAAGAATTTCGTTTTTTTACCTATTGATTTTTACTAGCTGCTGAGCAGTAAAATAATAAAAAATCGTACAAATAGGAGATTTTTATCGGGTTTTTTGCATTTCTCTAATTTCTGCAATTAAAACCGAGTATTTAACGGCAAAAAACTAGCCCTATCGGCGATATTTAAGAATTTCGTTTTTTTACCTATTGATTTTTACTAGCTCCTGAGCCGTAAAATAATAAAAAGTCGTACAAATAGGAGATTTTTATCGGGTTTTTTGCATTTCTCTAATTTCTGCAATTAAAACCGAGCATTTAACGGCAAAAACATAGCCCTATCGGCGATATTTAAGAATTTCGTTTTTTTACCTATTGATTTCTACTAGCTGCTGAGCTGTAAAATAATAAAAAATCGTACAAATAGGAGATTTTTATCGGGTTTTTTGCATTTCTCTAATTTCTGCAATTAAAACCGAGTATTTAACGGCAAAAAACTAGCCCTATCGGCGATATTTAAGAATTTCGTTTTTTTACCTATTGATTTTTACTAGCTGCTGAGCCGTAAAATAATAAAAAGTCGTACAAATAGGAGATTTTTATCGGGTTTTTTGCATTTCTCTAATTTCTGCAATTAAAACCGAGCATTTAACGGCAAAAACATAGCCCTATCGGCGATATTTAAGAATTTCGTTTTTTTACCTATTGATTTTTACTAGCTGCTGAGCCGTAAAATAATAAAAAATCGTACAAATAGGAGATTTTTATCGGGTTTTTTGCATTTCTCTAATTTCTGCAATTAAAACCGAGTATTTAACGGCAAAAAACTAGCCCTATCGGCGATATTAAAGAATTTGGTTTTTTTACCTATTGATTTTTACTAGCTGCTGAGCCGTAAAATAATAAATAATCGTACAAATAGGAAATTTTTATCGGGTTTTTTTAATTTCTCTAATTTCTGCAATTAAAACCGAGTATTTAACGGCAAAAAACTAGCCCTATCGGCGATATTTAAGAATTTCGTTTTTTTACCTATTGATTTTTAGTAGCTGCTGAGCCGTAAAATAATAAAAAATCGTACAAATAGGAGATTTTTATCGGGTTTTTTGCATTTCTCTAATTTCTGCAATTAAAACCGAGTATTTAACGGCAAAAAACTAGCCCTATCGGCGATATTTAAGAATTTCGTTTTTTTACCTATTGATTTTTACTAGCTGCTGAGCCGTAAAATAATAAAAAAATCGTACAAATAGGAGATTTTTATCGGGTTTTTTGCATTTCTCTAATTTCTGCAATTAAAACCGAGTATTTAACGCAAAAAAACTAGCCCTATCGGCGATATTTAAGAATTTCGTTTTTTTACCAATTGATTTTTACTAGCTGCTGAGCCGTAAAATAATAAAAAATCGTACAAATAGGAGATTTTTATCGGGTTTTTTGCATTTCTCTAATTTCTGCAATTAAAACCGAGTATTTAACGGCAAAAAACTAGCCCTATCTGTGATATTTAAGAATTTCGTTTTTTTACCTATTGATTTTTACTAGCTGCTGAGCCGTAAAATAATAAAAAATCGTACAAATAGGAGATTTTTATCGGGTTTTTTTAATTTCTCTAATTTCTGCAATTAAAACCGAGTATTTAACGTCAAAAAACTAGCCCTATCGGCGATATTTAAGAATTTCGTTTTTTTACCTATTGATTTTTAGTAGCTGCTGAGCCGTAAAATAATAAAAAATTGTGGAAATAGGAGATTTTTATCGGGTTTTTTGCATTACTCTAATTTCTGCAATTAAAACCGAGTATTTAACGCCAAAAAACTAGCCCTATCGGCGATATTTAAGAATTTCGTTTTTTTACCTATTGATTTCTACTAGCTGCTGAGCCGTAAAATAATAAAAAATCGTACAAATAGGAGATTTTTATCGGGTTTTTTGCATTTCTCTAATTTCTGCAATTAAAACCGAGTATTTAACGGCAAAAAACTAGCCCTATCGGCGATATTTAAGAATTTCGTTTTTTTACCTATTGATTTTTACTAGCTGCTGAGCCGTAAAATAATAAAAAATCGTACAAATAGGAGATTTTTATCGGGTTTTTTTATTTTCTCTAATTTCTGCAATTATAACCGAGCATTTAACGGCAAAAAACTAGCACTATCGGCGATATTTAAGAATTTCGTTTTTTTACCTATTGATTTTTAGTAGCTGCTGAGCCGTAAAATAATAAAAAGTCGTACAAATAGGAGATTTTATCGGGTTTTTTTGCATTTCTCTAATTTCTGCAATTAAAACCGAGTATTTAAAGCCAAAAAACTAGCCCTATCGGCGATATTTAAGAATTTCGTTTTTTTACCTATTGATTTTTACTAGCCGCTGAGCCGTAAAATAATAAAAAATCGTACAAATAGGTGATTTTTATCGGGTTTTTTGCATTTCTCTAATTTCTGCAATTAAAACCGAGTATTTAACGACAAAAAACTAGCCCTATCGGCGATATTTAAGAATTTCGTTTTTTTACCTATTGATTTTTACTAGCTGCTGAGCCGTAAAATAATAACAAATCGTACAAATAGGAGATTTTTATCGGGTTTTTTTAATTTCTCTAATTTCTGCAATTAAAACCGAGTATTTAACGGCAAAAAACTAGCCCTATCGGCGATATTTAAGAATTTCGTTTTTTTACCTATTGATTTTTAGTAGCTGCTGAGCCGTAAAATAATAAAAAGTCGTACAAATAGGAGATTTTTATCGGGTTTTTTGCATTTCTCTAATTTCTGCAATTAAAACCGAGTATTTAACGCCAAAAAACTAGCCCTATCGGCGATATTTAAGAATTTCGTTTTTTTACCTATTGATTTTTAGTAGCTGCTGAGCCGTAAAATAATAAAAAATCGTACAAATAGGAGATTTTTATCGGGTTTTTTGCATTTCTCTAATTTCTGCAATTAAAACCGAGTATTTAACGCCAAAAAACTAGCCCTATCGGCGATATTTAAGAATTTCGTTTTTTTACCTATTGATTTTTAGTAGCTGCTGAGCCGTAAAATAATAAAAAATCGTACAAATAGGAGATTTTTATCGGGTTTTTTGCATTTCTCTAATTTCTGCAATTAAAACCGAGTATTTATCGGCAAAAAACTAGCCCTATCGGCGATATTTAAGAATTTCGTTTTTTTACCTATTGATTTTTACTAGCTGCTGAGCCGTAAAATAATAAAAAATCGTACAAATAGGAGATTTTTATCGGGTTTTTTGCATTTCTCTAATTTCTGCAATTAAAACTGAGTATTTAACGGCAAAAAACTAGCCCTATGGGCGATATTTAAGAATTTGGTTTTGTTACCAATTGATTTTTACTAGCTGCTGAGCCGTAAAATAATAAAAAATCGTACAAATAGGAGATTTTTATCGGGTTTTTTGCATTTCTCTAATTTCTGCAATTAAAACCGAGTATTAAACGGCAAAAACCTAGCCCTATCGGTGATATTTAAGAATTTCGTTTTTTTACCTATTGATTTTTACTAGCTGCTGAGCCGTAAAATAATAAAAAATCGTACAAATAGGAGATTTTTATCGGGTTTTTTTAATTTCTCTAATTTCTGCAATTAAAACCGAGTATTTAACGGCAAAAAACTAGCCCTATCGGTGATATTTAAGAATTTCGTTTTTTTACCTATTGATTTTTAGTAGCTGCTGAGCCGTAAAATAATAAAAAGTCGTACAAATAGGAGATTTTATCGGGTTTTTGTGCATTTCTCTAATTTCTGCAATTAAAACCGAGTATTTAAAGCCAAAAAACTAGCCCTATCGGCGATATTTAAGAATTTCGTTTTTTTACCTATTGATTTTTACTAGCTGCTGAGCCGTAAAATAATAAAAAATCGTACAAATAGGTGATTTTTATCGGGTTTTTTGCATTTCTCTAATTTCTGCAATTAAAACCGAGTATTTAACGACAAAAAACTAGCCCTATCGGCGATATTTAAGAATTTCGTTTTTTTACCTATTGATTTTTACTAGCTGCTGAGCCGTAAAATAATAAAAAATCGTACAAATAGGAGATTTTTATCGGGCTTTTTGCATTTCTCTAATTTCTGCAATTAAAACCGGGTATTTAACGGCAAAAAACTAGCCCTATCGGCGATATTTAAGAATTTGGTTTTTTTACCTATTGATTTTTACTAGCTGCTGAGCCGTAAAATAATAAAAAATCGTACAAATAGGAGATTTTTATCGGTTTTTTTTAATTTCTCTAATTTCTGCAATTAAAACCGAGTATTTAACGGCAAAAAACTAGCCCTATCGGCGATATTTAAGAATTTCGTTTTTTTACCTATTGATTTTTAGTAGCTGCTGAGCCGTAAAATAATAAAAAGTCGTACAAATAGGAGATTTTTATCGGGTTTTTTGGATTTCTCTAATTGCTGCAATTAAAACCGAGTATTTAACGCCAAAAAACTAGCCCTATCGGCGATATTTAAGAATTTCGTTTTTTTACCTATTGATTTTTAGTAGCTGCTGAGCCGTAAAATAATAAAAAATCGTACAAATAGGAGATTTTTATCGGGTTTTTTGCATTTCTCTAATTTCTGCAATTAAAACCGAGTATTTAACGCCAAAAAACTAGCCCTATCGGCGATATTTAAGAATTTCGTTTTTTTACCTATTGATTTCTACTAGCTGCTGAGCCGTAAAATAATAAAAAATCGTACAAATAGGAGATTTTTATCGGGTTTTTTGCATTTCTCTAATTTCTGCAATTAAAACCGAGTATTTAACGGCAAAAAACTAGCCCTATCGGCGATATTTAAGAATTTCGTTTTTTTACCTATTGATTTTTACTAGCTGCTGAGCCGTAAAATAATAAAAAATCGTACAAATAGGAGATTTTTATCGGGTTTTTTGCATTTCTCTAATTTGTGCAATTAAAACCGAGTATTTAACGGCAAAAAACTAGCCCTATCGGCGATATTTAAGAATTTCGTTTTTTTACCTATTGATTTTTACTAGCTGCTGAGCCGTAAAATAATAAAAAATCGTACAAATAGGAGATTTTTATCGGGTTTTTTGCATTTCTCTAATTTCTGCAATTAAAACCGAGTATTTAACGGCAAAAAACTAGCCCTATCGGTGATATTTAAGAATTTCGTTTTTTTACCTATTGATTTTTACTAGCTGCTGAGCCGTAAAATAATAAAAAATCGTACAAATAGGAGATTTTTATCGGGTTTTTTGCATTTCTCTAATTTCTGCAATTAAAACCGAGTATTTAACGACAAAAAACTAGCCCTATCGGCGATATTTAAGAATTTCGTTTTTTTACCTATTGATTTTTACTAGCTGCTGAGCCGTAAAATAATAAAAAATCGTACAAATAGGAGATTTTTATCGGGTTTTTTGCATTTCTCTAATTTCTGCAATTAAAACCGAGTATTTAACGGCAAAAAACTAGCCCTATCGGCGATATTTAAGAATTTGGTTTTTTTACCTATTGATTTTTACTAGCTGCTGAGCCGTAAAATAATAAAAAATCGTACAAATAGGAGATTTTTATCGGGTTTTTTTAATTTCTCTAATTTCTGCAATTAAAACCGAGTATTTAACGGCAAAAAACTAGCCCTATCGGCGATATTTAAGAATTTCGTTTTTTTACCTATTGATTTTTAGTAGCTGCTGAGCCGTAAAATAATAAAAAGTCGTACAAATAGGAGATTTTTATCGGGTTTTTTGCATTTCTCTAATTTCTGCAATTAAAACCGAGTATTTAACGCCAAAAAACTAGCCCTATCGGCGATATTTAAGAATTTCGTTTTTTTACCTATTGATTTTTAGTAGCTGCTGAGCCGTAAAATAATAAAAAATCGTACAAATAGGAGATTTTTATCGGGTTTTTTGCATTTCTCTAATTTCTGCAATTAAAACCGAGTATTTAACGCCAAAAAACTAGCCCTATCGGCGATATTTAAGAATTTCGTTTTTTTACCTATTGATTTCTACTAGCTGCTGAGCCGTAAAATAATAAAAAATCGTACAAATAGGAGATTTTTATCGGGTTTTTTGCATTTCTCTAATTTCTGCAATTAAAACCGAGTATTTAACGGCCGATATTTAAGAATTTCGTTTTTTTACCTATTGATTTTTACTAGCTGCTGAGCCGTAAAATAATAAAAAATCGTACAAATAGGAGATTTTTATCGGGTTTTTTGCATTTCCCTAATTTCTGCAATTAAAACCGAGTATTTAACGGCAAAAAACTAGCCCTATCGGTGATATTTAAGAATTTCGTTTTTTTAAATTCTTTTATTTAACTTACACCTGTGTGATGAATTCTTTCAATGCAAAATTTTTATACTTAGACTTTATCAATCTTAATGAAAATTGGAACACATGTTCAGCTCCGGTGACAATACAAGTTAGTGGTGCAAATTTTTTTTTTTTTTTGGTTTTTTTTTTTTTGATTATTTGGAAATGTAACATTTTTAATTTAAAAGACTAAAAAGAAAAAAATAAAAAAAATATAAAAAAAATTTTTTTAAAAAAATTCTTTTATTTAAACTAACTAAAAAGTAAAAAATAAAAAATATTAACCAAATAAAATTAATAAAATATGTAAACACTATGACAACAAAATAAAATTCCTACTTATCTTAAACAGTTAAATAAAAGAATGACGCATTTTTATCACTTCGTCATATTGACCGATCAGACAATATTTGATTATACTTTAAATTTAGGAATCATTATCTTATAGAATACCTAACGGTCAATATGACGAAGTGATAAAAATGCGTCATTCTTTTATTTAACTGTTTAAGATAAGTAGGAATTTTATTTTGTTGTCATAGTGTTTACATATTTTATTAATTTTATTTGGTTAATATTTTTTATTTTTTACTTTTTAGTTAGCTTAAATAAAAGAATTTTTTTAAAAAAAATTTTTTTATATTTTTTTTATTACCTATTGATTTTTACTAGCTGCTGAGCCGTAAAATAATAAAAAATCGTACAAATAGGAGATTTTTATCGGGTTTTTTTAATTTCTCTAATTTCTGCAATTAAAACCGAGTATTTAACGTCAAAAAACTAGCCCTATCGGCGATATTTAAGAATTTCGTTTTTTTACCTATTGATTTTTAGTAGCTGCTGAGCCGTAAAATAATAAAAAATCGTAGAAATAGGAGATTTTTATCGGGTTTTTTGCATTTCTCTAATTTCTGCAATTAAAACCGAGTATTTACCGCCAAAAAACTAGCCCTATCGGTGATATTTAAGAATTTCGTTTTTTTACCTATTGATTTCTACTAGCTGCTGAGCCGTAAAATAATAAAAAATCGTACAAATAGGAGATTTTTATCGGGTTTTTTGCATTTCTCCAATTTCTGCAATTATAACCGAGTATTTAACGGCAAAAAACTAGCCCTATCGGCGATATTTAAGAATTTCGTTTTTTTACCTATTGATTTTTACTAGCTGCTGAGCCGTAAAATAATAAAAAATCGTACAAATAGGAGATTTTTATCGGGTTTTTTTAATTTCTCTAATTTCTGCAATTAAAACCGAGTATTTAACGTCAAAAAACTAGCCTATCGGCGATATTTAAGAATTTCGTTTTTTTACCTATTGATTTTTAGTAGCTGCTGAGCCGTAAAATAATAAAAAATCGTAGAAATAGGAGATTTTTATCGGGTTTTTTGCATTTCTCTAATTTCTGCAATTAAAACCGAGTATTTAACGCCAAAAAACTAGCCCTATCGGTGATATTTAAGAATTTCGTTTTTTTACCTATTGATTTCTACTAGCTGCTGAGCCGTAAAATAATAAAAAATCGTACAAATAGGAGATTTTTATCGGGTTTTTTGCATTTCTCCAATTTCTGCAATTAAAACCGAGTATTTAACGGCAAAAAGCTAGCCCTATCGGCGATATTTAAGAATTTCGTTTTTTTACCTATTGATTTTTAGTAGCTGCTGAGCCGTAAAATAATAAAAAGTCGTACAAATAGGAGATTTTTATCGGGTTTTTTGCATTTCTCTAATTTCTGCAATTAAAACCGAGTATTTAACGCCCAAAAACTAGCCCTATCGGCGATATTTAAGAATTTCGTTTTTTTACCTATTGATTTCTACTAGCTGCTGAGCCGTAAAATAATAAAAAATCGTACAAATAGGAGATTTTTATCGGGTTTTTTGCATTTCTCTAATTTCTGCAATTAAAACCGAGTATTTAACGGCCGATATTTAAGAATTTCGTTCTTTTACCTATTGATTTTTACTAGCTGCTGAGCCGTAAAATAATAAAAAATCGTACAAATAGGAGATTTTTATCGGGTTTTTTGCATTTCTCTAATTTCTGCAATTAAAACCGAGTATTTAACGCCAAAAAACTAGCCCTATCGGCGATATTTAAGAATTTCGTTTTTTTACCAATTGATTTTTACTAGCTGCTGAGCCTTAAAATAATAAAAATCGTACAAATAGGAGATTTTTATCGGGTTTTTTGCATTTCCCTAATTTCTGCAATTAAAACCGAGTATTTAACGGCAAAAAACTAGCCCTATCGGTGATATTTAAGAATTTCGTTTTTTTACCTATTGATTTTTACTAGCTGCTGAGCCGTAAAATAATAAAAAATCGTACAAATAGGAGATTGTTATCGGGTTTTTTTAATTTCTCTAATTTCTGCAATTAAAACCGAGTATTTAACGTCAAAAAACTAGCCCTATCGGCGATATTTAAGAATTTCGTTTTTTTACCTATTGATTTTTAGTAGCTGCTGAGCCGTAAAATAATAAAAAATCGTAGAAATAGGAGATTTTTATCGGGTTTTTTGCATTTCTCTAATTTCTGCAATTAAAACCGAGTATTTAACGCCAAAAAACTAGCCCTATCGGCGATATTTAAGAATTTCGTTTTTTTACCTATTGATTTCTACTAGCTGCTGAGCCGTAAAATAATAAAAAATCGTACAAATAGGAGATTTTTATCGGCTTTTTGCATTTCTCTAATTTCTGCAATTAAAACCGAGTATTTAACGGCAAAAAACAAGCCCTATCGGCGATATTTAAGAATTTCGTTTTTTTACCTATTGATTTTTACTAGCTGCTGAGCCGTAAAATAATAAAAAATCGTACAAATAGGAGATTTTTATCGGGTTTTTTTAATTTCTCTAATTTCTGCAATTAAAACCGAGCATTTAACGGCAAAAAACTAGCACTATCGGCGATATTTAAGAATGTCGTTTTTTTACCTATTGATTTTTAGTAGCTGCTGAGCCGTAAAATAATAAAAAGTCGTACAAATAGGAGATTTTATCGGGTTTTTTTGCATTTCTCTAATTTCTGCAATTAAAACCGAGTATTTAAAGCCAAAAAACTAGCCCTATCGGCGATATTTAAGAATTTCGTTTTTTTACCTATTGATTTTTAGTAGCTGCTGAGCCGTAAAATAATAAAAAATCGTACAAATAGGAGATTTTTATCGGGTTTTTTGCATTTCTCTAATTTCTGCAATTAAAACCGAGTATTTAACGCCAAAAAACTAGCCCTATCGGCGATATTTAAGAATTTCGTTTTTTTACCTATTGATTTCTACTAGCTGCTGAGCCGTAAAATAATAAAAAATCGTACAAATAGGAGATTTTTATCGGGTTTTTTGCATTTCTCTAATTTCTGCAATTAAAACCGAGTATTTAACGGCAAAAAACTAGCCCTATCGGCGATATTTAAGAATTTCGTTTTTTTACCTATTGATTTTTAATAGCTGCTGAGCCGTAAAATAATAAAAAATCGTACAAATAGGAGATTTTTATCGGGTTTTTTGCATTTCTCTAATTTCTGCAATTAAAACCGAGTATTTAACGCCAAAAAACTAGCCCTATCGGCGATATTTAAGAATTTCGTTTTTTTACCAATTGATTTTTACTAGCTGCTGAGCCGTAAAATAATAAAAAATCGTACAAATAGGAGATTTTTATCGGGTTTTTTGCATTTCTCTAATTTCTGCAATTAAAACCGAGTATTTAACGGCAAAAAACTAGCCCTATCGGTGATATTTAAGAATTTCGTTTTTTTACCTATTGATTTTTACTAGCTGCTGAGCCGTAAAATAATAAAAAATCGTACAAATAGGAGATTTTTATCGGGTTTTTTTAATTTCTCTAATTTCTGCAATTAAAACCGAGTATTTAACGTCAAAAAACTAGCCCTATCGGCGATATGTAAGAATTTCGTTTTTTTACCTATTGATTTTTAGTAGCTGCTGAGCCGTAAAATAATAAAAAATCGTAGAAATAGGAGATTTTTATCGGGTTTTTTGCATTTCTCTAATTTCTGCAATTAAAACCGAGTATTTAACGCCAAAAAACTAGCCCTATCGGCGATATTTAAGAATTTCGTTTTTTTACCTATTGATTTTTACTAGCTGCTGAGCCGTAAAATAATAAAAAATCGTACAAATAGGAGATTTTTATCGGGTTTTTTTAATTTCTCTAATTTCTGCAATTAAAACCGAGCATTTAACGGCAAAAAACTAGCACTATCGGCGATATTTAAGAATTTCGTTTTTTTACCTATTGATTTTTAGTAGCTGCTGAGCCGTAAAATAATAAAAAGTCGTACAAATAGGAGATTTTAACGGGTTTTTTGCATTCCTCTAATTTCTGCAATTAAAACCGAGTATTTAAAGCCAAAAAACTAGCCCTATCGGCGATATTTAAGAATTTCGTTTTTTTACCTATTGATTTTTACTAGCTGCTGAGCCGTAAAATAATAAAAAATCGTACAAATAGGAGATTTTTATCGGGTTTTTTGCATTTCTCTAATTTCTGCAATTAAAACCGAGTATTTAACGGCAAAAAACTAGCCCTATCGGCGATATTTAAGAATTTGGTTTTTTTACCTATTGATTTTTACTAGCTGCTGAGCCGTAAAATAATAAAAAATCGTACAAATAGGAGATTTTTATCGGGTTTTTTTAATTTCTCTAATTTCTGCAATTAAAACCGAGTATTTAACGGCAAAAAACTAGCCCTATCGGCGATATTTAAGAATTTCGTTTTTTTACCTATTGATTTTTAGTAGCTGCTGAGCCGTAAAATAATAAAAAGTCGTACAAATAGGAGATTTTTATCGGGTTTTTTGCATTTCTCTAATTTCTGCAATTAAAACCGAGTATTTAACGCCAAAAAACTAGCTCTATCGGCGATATTTAAGAATTTCGTTTTTTTACCTATTGATTTTTACTAGCTGCTGAGCCGTAAAATAATAAAAAATCGTACAAATAGGAGATTTTTATCGGGTTTTTTGCATTTCTCTAATTTCTGCAATTAAAACCGAGTATTTAACGCCAAAAAACTAGCCCTATCGGCGATATTTAAGAATTTCGTTTTTTTACCTATTGATTTCTACTAGCTGCTGAGCCGTAAAATAATAAAAAAACGACGGGTTGCACTCTGGGAGTGCCGGCAGAAGTGAAAACTTAAGTATTAACGTTGTGCGTTTTGGATATTTTGGAATGGTTATGGAATAATTTTGAACGAATTGCTTTAATTATCAGAATAAAAGTACTATCTTTTATGTGGTAGAATACAATATTTATTTATTGCGCTATCGTACACAAACATGACAATTTATATTACATTAAAAAGTTTATCCCTCAGAAAAATCAACTTCCATCCATAATTTCGACGACTTTTTCACTATCATTATTACCAGAACCATCATCGCCAATCTCTAAAACTGATACGATCGGTTTATGATAGCTGAAGTAAGAAACGAATAGTTTTGATTCGAACCTATTTAAATGTCTAATAAAGACCGCATCAATAGCAGTTTTATATTTCGTTGTGCTAAGATGGCGATCATTTGACATAGTTAAACCAAATTCATTATTTAAAAATTCAATTAATAGTTGATTTTTATCGTCTGCAAAGTTTATGTTGAAATCTCGTTTATGTCGAAATTACGTTGAAATAGTGGTAATGCACACAAATATTTTGATTGTAAATTTTTGCAAACAAGTATAAACAATCCAAGTCTCCATATTCATTGTTACTTGAGAGTATGTTATATGCTTCCTGTGGATTATGGCAGGAGTTTAAATAAGGTGAATCACGTAACTGTCTTCTTAAATCACAAGTTGAAATTTGAAGTTGCAGAACATGTATGAGTGAGTGGAAAAGACAATTACCATCACCTGGAATATCTGTAGTTCTGTGAAGAATGACTTTGGGGGTAATGCATTCGTGACTCTCTTCATATATACGAAGTTGTTGGGTGAGGAATTGATTTTGTTCGAGCTGTACATTTTCTAAATTTTGAGAAGCCCTGCATTGCACAACATTCTCTTGGTCTTCATTATTGTCTAATTTCTTTTTTTTCCTGCGAAAAAAACAAAGAAATCATAAAATAAAATAAAATAAAATAATAACAATATGAATCATATATATATATTACAATATTTAAAATATGAAATTAAATTACATTTGCAAATCATCTAATTTCTTTTGGAACAATTCTTCTACATTTTTGTCATTATCCTTTAAACCTTTTGTACGTTGATAATATGCCCTTTGATTCTCACGATGTCTTTTTCTTTTTTCTTCTTTTTTCTCTTCCTTCGAATCTTTTTTCTTCAAATCTTTTTTACGCTGACGCCATGCCCTTTGGTATTCTCGATTTCGTTCTTTTTTTTTTTCTTTTCTTTCTCTAAAAAACGGAGATTATTTATTATTATCTTATTTCATTTATTTTCATTCGAAATTGTTTGTTTGGTAAACCTATACCGCACATGTGCTTATTGTAATGTTATGAAAATATAGGTTAATGCTATAAAGTATAAACATATTACAAATATTACATCTATAATGTGTAAGTACATATGTATCTATATTAATAATTTCGTCAAGCACTACGGTAGACTCGATCGAAACCTAATCTTGATAATAAAATTACATTAATTAATAAATGAAAATTAATTAAACCTAACCTAACCTCAATAATAAAATGAAATTATATTAATTAAAAAATGAAAATTAATTAAATTTTCATCTAGTATATTTATAAAGTACTTACTCATTTTCTTTCGCTATTTCTTCGTCACTTTTTTCATTAATAGATGCACTTTGTTCAATTTCCATATTTTAAACACTTTATATACACGAATTTCACGAATAAACAACAGTGTGGCCACTACACAGACGGTCGAGCCATCAGCTGTCACCATCCATGGATGCGCGTGGCACGCTGTCACATAAACACACACGAAAATTCGCGCAAGCGCCCTGCGCCGCCTAAACGAAACAGCCGGCGCAGGCATACATTTTCGCCGCGCCGTAGAAAGAGAGGGGGATACTCCCTCTCCTACGCCACGCCAGCTGTCTACTCTCCACCCGTCTTACGAATTTTCGATCAGGTCACGTGTCCTGACGCGAGTTTAACATTTTTTACCCATTACAAAAAAAGTGTACAACGCCGCTAAAGAAGTTTTCACTTCAAAAATCGTACAAATAGGAGATTATTATCGGGTTTTTTGCATTTCTCTAATTTCTGCAATTAAAACCGAGTATTTAACGGCAAAAAACTAGCCCTATCGGCGATATTTAAGAATTTCGTTTTTTTACCTATTGATTTTTACTAGCTGCTGAGCCGTAAAATAATAAAAAATCGTACAAATAGGAGATTTTTATCGGGTTTTTTGCATTTCTCTAATTTCTGCAATTAAAACCGAGTATTTAACGCCAAAAAACTAGCCCTATCGGCGATATTTAAGAATTTCGTTTTTTTACCTATTGATTTCTACTAGCTGCTGAGCCGTAAAATAATAAAAAATCGTACAAATAGGAGATTTTTATCGGGTTTTTTGCATTTCTCTAATTTCTGCAATTAAAACCGAGTATTTAACGGCAAAAAACTAGCCCTATCGGCGATATTTAAGAATTTCGTTTTTTTACCTATTGATTTTTACTAGCTGCTGAGCCGTAAAATAATAAAAAATCGTACAAATAGGAGATTTTTATCGGGTTTTTTTAATTTCTCTAATTTCTGCAATTAAAGCCGAGCATTTAACGGCAAAAAACTAGCACTATCGGCGATATTTAAGAATTTCGTTTTTTTACCTATTGATTTTTAGTAGCTGCTGAGCCGTAAAATAATAAAAAGTCGTACAAATAGGAGATTTTTATCGGGTTTTTTGCATTTCTCTAATTTCTGCAATTAAAACCGAGTATTTAACGGCAAAAAACTAGCCCTATCGGCGATATTTAAGAATTTCGTTTTTTTACCTATTGATTTTTAGTAGCTGCTGAGCCGTAAAATAATAAAAAATCGTACAAATAGGAGATTTTTATCGGGTTTTTTGCATTTCTCTAATTTCTGCAATTAAAACCGAGTATTTAACGCCAAAAAACTAGCCCTATCGGCGATATTTAAGAATTTCGTTTTTTTACCAATTGATTTTTACTAGCTGCTGAGCCGTAAAATAATAAAACATCGTACAAATAGGAGATTTTTATCGCGTTTTTTGCATTTCTCTAATTTCTGCAATTAAAACCGAGTATTTAACGGCAAAAAACTAGCCCTATCGGTGATATTTAAGAATTTCGTTTTTTTACCTATTGATTTTTACTAGCTGCTGAGCCGTAAAATAATAAAAAATCGTAGAAATGGGAGATTTTTATCGGGTTTTTTGCATTTCTCTAATTTCTGCAATTAAAACCGAGTATTTAACGGCAAAAAACTAGCCCTATCGGCGATATTTAAGAATTTCGTTTTTTTACCTATTGATTTTTAGTAGCTGCTGAGCCGTAAAATAATAAAAAGTCGTACAAATAGGAGATTTTTATCGGGTTTTTTGCATTTCTCTAATTTCTGCAATTAAAACCGAGTATTTAACGCCAAAAAACTAGCCCTATCGGCGATATTTAAGAATTTCGTTTTTTTACCTATTGATTTCTACTAGCTGCTGAGCCGTAAAATAATAAAAAATCGTACAAATAGGAGATTTTTATCGGGTTTTTTGCATTTCTCTAATTTCTGCAATTTAAACCGAGTATTTAACGGCACAAAACTAGCCCTATCGGCGATATTTAAGAATTTCGTTTTTTTACCTATTGATTTTTACTAGCTGCTGAGCCGTAAAATAATAAAAAATCGTACAAATAGGAGATTTTTATCGGGTTTTTTGCATTTCTCTAATTTCTGCAATTAAAACCGAGTATTTAACGCCAAAAAACTAGCCCTATCGGCGATATTTAAGAATTTCCTTTTTTTAACAATTGATTTTTACTAGCTGCTGAGCCGTAAAATAATAAAAAATCGTACAAATAGGAGATTTTTATCGGGTTTTTTGCATTTCTCTAATTTCTGCAATTAAAACCGAGTATTTAACGGCAAAAAACTAGCCCTATCGGTGATATTTAAGAATTTCGTTTTTTTACCTATTGATTTTTAGTAGCTGCTGAGCCGTAAAATAATAAAAAATCGTACAAATAGGAGATTTTTATCGGGTTTTTTTAATTTCTCTAATTTCTGCAATTAAAGCCGAGTATTTAACGTCAAAAAACTAGCCCTATCGGCGATATTTAAGAATTTCGTTTTTTTAGCTATTGATTTTTAGTAGCTGCTGAGCCGTAAAATAATAAAAAATCGTAGAAATAGGAGATTTTTATCGGGTTTTTTGCATTTCTCTAATTTCTGCAATTAAAACCGAGTATTTAACGCCACAAAACTAGCCCTATCGGCGATATTTAAGAATATCGTTTTTTTACCTATTGATTTCTACTAGCTGCTGAGCCGTAAAATAATAAAAAATCGTACAAATAGGAGATTTTTATCGGGTTTTTTGCATTTCTCTAATTTCTGCAATTAAAACCGAGTATTTAACGGCAAAAAACTAGCCCTATCGGCGATATTTAAGAATTTCGTTTTTTTACCTATTGATTTTTACTAGCTGCTGAGCCGTAAAATAATAAAAAATCGTACAAATAGGAGATTTTTATCGGGTTTTTTTAATTTCTCTAATTTCTGCAATTAAAACCGAGCATTTAACGGCAAAAAACTAGCACTATCGGCGATATTTAAGAATTTCGTTTTTTTACCTATTGATTTTTAGTAGCTGCTGAGCCGTAAAATAATAAAAAGTCGTACAAATAGGAGATTTTATCGGGTTTTTTTGCATTTCTCTAATTTCTGCAATTAAAACCGAGTATTTAAAGCCAAAAAACTAGCCCTATCGGCGATATTTAAGAATTTCGTTTTTTTACCTATTGATTTTTACTAGCTGCTGAGCCGTAAAATAATAAAAATCGTACAAATAGGTGATTTTTATCGGGTTTTTTGCATTTCTCTAATTTCTGCAATTAAAACCGAGTATTTAACGGCAAAAAACTAGCCCTATCGGCGATATTTAAGAATTTGGTTTTTTTACCTATTGATTTTTACTAGCTGCTGAGCCGTAAAATAATAAAAAATCGTACAAATAGGAGATTTTTATCGGGTTTTTTTAATTTCTCTAATTTCTGCAATTAAAACCGAGTATTTAACGGCAAAAAACTAGCCCTATCGGCGATATTTAAGAATTTCGTTTTTTTACCTATTGATTTTTACTAGCTGCTGAGCCGTAAAATAATAAAAAATCGTACAAATAGGAGATTTTATCGGGTTTTTTTGCATTTCTCTAATTTCTGCAATTAAAACCGAGTATTTAAAGCCAAAAAACTAGCCCTTTCGGCGATATTTAAGAATTTAGTTTTTTTACCTATTGATTTTTACTAGCTGCTGAGCCGTAAAATAATAAAAAATCGTACAAATAGGTGATTTTTATCGGGTTTTTTGCATTTCTCTAATTTCTGCAATTAAAACCGAGTATTTAACGACAAAAAACTAGCCCTATCGGCAATATTTAAGAATTTCGTTTTTTTACCTATTGATTTTTACTAGCTGCTGAGCCGTAAAATAATAAAAAATCGTACAAATAGGAGATTTTTATCGGGTTTTTTTAATTTCTCTAATTTCTGCAATTAAAACCGAGTATTTAACGGCAAAAAACTAGCCCTATCGGCGATATTTAAGAATTTCGTTTTTTTACCTATTGATTTTTACTAGCTGCTGAGCCGTAAAATAATAAAAAATCGTACAAATAGGAGATTTTATCGGGTTTTTTTGCATTTCTCTAATTTCTGCAATTAAAACCGAGTATTTAAAGCCAAAAAACTAGCCCTATCGGCGATATTTAAGAATTTGGTTTTTTTACCTATTGATTTTTAGTAGCTGCTGAGCCGTAAAATAATAAAAAATCGTACAAATAGGAGATTTTTATCGGGTTTTTTTAATTCCTCTAATTTCTGCAATTAAAACCGAGTATTTAAAGCCAAACAACTAGCCCTATCGGCGATATTTAAGAATTTCGTTTTTTTACCTATTGATTTTTAGTAGCTGCTGAGCCGTAAAATAATAAAAAGTCGTACAAATAGGAGATTTTTATCGGGTTTTTGCATTTCTCTTATTTCTGCAATTAAAACCGAGTATTTAACGCCAAAAAACTAGCCCTATCGGCGATATTTAAGAATTTCGTTTTTTTACCTATTGATTTTTAGTAGCTGCTGAGCCGTAAAATAATAAAAAATCGTACAAATAGGAGATTTTTATCGGGTTTTTTGCATTTCTCTAATTTCTGCAATTAAAACCGAGTATTTAACGCCAAAAAACTAGCCCTATCGGCGATATTTAAGAATTTCGTTTTTTTACCTATTGATTTTTAGTAGCTGCTGAGCCGTAAAATAATAAAAAATCGTACAAATAGGAGATTTTTATCGGGTTTTTTGCATTTCTCTAATTTCTGCAATTAAAACCGAGTATTTAACGCCAAAAAACTAGCCCTATCGGCGATATTTAAGAATTTCGTTTTTTTACCAATTGATTTTTACTAGCTGCTGAGCCGTAAAATAATAAAAAATCGTACAAATAGGAGATTTTTATCGGGTTTTTTGAATTTCTCTAATTTCTGCAATTAAAACCGAGTATTTAACGGCAAAAAACTAGCCCTATCGGTGATATTTAAGAATTTCGTTTTTTACATATTGATTTTTACTAGCTGCTGAGCCGTAAAATAATAAAAAATCGTACAAATAGGAGATTTTTATCGGGTTTTTTTAATTTCTCTAATTTCTGCAATTAAAACCGAGTATTTAACGTCAAAAAACTAGCCCTATCGGCGATAGTTAAGAATTTCGTTTTTTTACCTATTGATTTTTAGTAGCTGCTGAGCCATAAAATAATAAAAAATCGTAGAAATAGGAGATTTTTATCGGGTTTTTTGCATTTCTCTAATTTCTGCAATTAAAACCGTGTATTTAACGGCAAAAAACTAGCCCTATCGGCGATATTTAAGAATTTCGTTTTTTTACCTATTGATTTTTACTAGCTGCTGAGCCGTAAAATAATAAAAAATCGTACAAATAGGAGATTTTTATCGGGTTTTTTGCATTTCTCTAATTTCTGCAATTAAAACCGAGTATTTAACGGCAAAAAACTAGCCCTATCGGTGATATTTAAGAATTTCGTTTTTTTACCTATTGATTTTTACTAGCTGCTGAGCCGTAAAATAATAAAAAATCGTACAAATAGGTGATTTTTATCGGGTTTTTTGCATTTCTCTAATTTCTGCAATTAAAACCGAGTATTTAACGACAAAAAACTAGCCCTATCGGCGATATTTAAGAATTTCGTTTTTTTACCTATTGATTTTTAGTAGCTGCTGAGCCATAAAATAATAAAAAATCGTAGAAATAGGAGATTTTTATCGGGTTTTTTGCATTTCTCTCATTTCTGCAATTAAAACCGAGTATTTAACGCCAAAAAACTAGCCCTATCGGCGATATTTAAGAATTTCGTTTTTTTACCTATTGATTTCTACTAGCTGCTGAGCCGTAAAATAATAAAAAATCGTACAAATAGGAGATTTTTATCGGGTTTTTTGCATTTCTCTAATTTCTGCAATTAAAACCGAGTATTTAACGGCAAAAAACTAGCCCTATCGGCGATATTTAAGAATTTCGTTTTTTTACCTATTGATTTTTACTAGCTGCTGAGCCGTAAAATAATAAAAAATCGTACAAATAGGAGATTTTATCGGGTTTTTTTGCATTTCTCTAATTTCTGCAATTAAAACCGAGTATTTAAAGCCAAAAAACTAGCCCTATCGGCGATATTTAAGAATTTAGTTTTTTTACCTATTGATTTTTACTAGCTGCTGAGCCGTAAAATAATAAAAAATCGTACAAATAGGTGATTTTTATCGGGTTTTTTGCATTTCTCTAATTTCTGCAATTAAAACCGAGTATTTAACGACAAAAAACTAGCCCTATCGGCAATATTTAAGAATTTCGTTTTTTTACCTATTGATTTTTACTAGCTGCTGAGCCGTAAAATAATAGAAAATCGTACAAATAGGAGATTTTTATCGGGTTTTTTGCATTTCTCTAATTTCTGCAATTAAAACCGAGTATTTAACGGCAAAAAACTAGCCCTATCGGCGATATTTAAGAATTTGGTTTTTTTACCTATTGATTTTTAGTAGCTGCTGAGCCGTAAAATAATAAAAAGTCGTACAAATAGGAGATTTTTATCGGGTTTTTGCATTTCTCTAATTTCTGCAATTAAAACCGAGTATTTAACGCCAAAAAACTAGCCCTATCGGCGATATTTAAGAATTTCGTTTTTTTACCTATTGATTTTTAGTAGCTGCTGAGCCGTAAAATAATAAAAAATCGTACAAATAGGAGATTTTTATCGGGTTTTTTGCATTTCTCTAATTTCTGCAATTAAAACCGAGTATTTAACGCCAAAAAACTAGCCCTATGGGCGATATTTAAGAATTTCGTTTTTTTACCTATTGATTTTTAGTAGCTGCTGAGCCGTAAAATAATAAAAAATCGTACAAATAGGAGATTTTTATCGGGTTTTTTGCATTTCTCTAATTTCTGCAATTAAAACCGAGTATTTAACGCCAAAAAACTAGCCCTATCGGCGATATTTAAGAATTTCTTTTTTTTACCAATTGATTTTTACTAGCTGCTGAGCCGTAAAATAATAAAAAATCGTACAAATAGGAGATTTTTATCGGGTTTTTTGAATTTCTCTAATTTCTGCAATTAAAACCGAGTATTTAACGGCAAAAAACTAGCCCTATCGGTGATATTTAAGAATTTCGTTTTTTACCTATTGATTTTTACTAGCTGCTGAGCCGTAAAATAATAAAAAATCGTAGAAATAGGAGATTTTTATCGGGTTTTTTGCATTTCTCTAATTTCTGCAATTAAAACCGAGTATTTAACGCCAAAAAACTAGCCCTATCGGCGATATTTAAGAATTTCGTTTTTTTACCTATTGATTTCTACTAGCTGCTGAGCCGTAAAATAATAAAAAATCGTACAAATAGGAGATTTTTATTGGGTTTTTTGCATTTCTCTAATTTCTGCAATTAAAACCGAGTATTTAACGGCAAAAAACTAGCCCTATCGGCGATATTTAAGAATTTCGTTTTTTTACCTATTGATTTTTAGTAGCTGCTGAGCCGTAAAATAATAAAAAATCGTACAAATGGGAGATTTTCATCGGGTTTTTTGCATTTCTCTAATTTCTGCAATTAAAACCGAGTATTTAACGGCAAAAAACTAGCCCTATCGGCGATATTTAAGAATTTCGTTTTTTTACCTATTGATTTTTACTAGCTGCTGAGCCGTAAAATAATAAAAAATCGTACAAATAGGAGATTTTTATCGGGTTTTTTTAATTTCTCTAATTTCTGCAATTAAAACCGAGCATTTAACGGCAAAAAACTAGCACTATCGGCGATATTTAAGAATTTCGTTTTTTTACCTATTGATTTTTACTTGCTGCTGAGCCGTAAAATAATAAAAAATCGTACAAATAGGAGATTTTTATCGGGTTTTTTTAATTTCTCTAATTTCTGCAATTAAAACCGAGCATTTAACGGCAAAAAACTAGCACTATCGGCGATATTTAAGAATTTCGTTTTTTTACCTATTGATTTTTAGTAGCTGCTGAGCCGTAAAATAATAAAAAGTCGTACAAATAGGAGGTTTTATCGGGTTTTTTTGCATTTCTCTAATTTCTGCAATTAAAACCGAGTATTTAAAGCCAAAAAACTAGCCCTATCGGCGATATTTAAGAATTTCGTTTTTTTACCTATTGATTTTTACTAGCTGCTGAGCCGTAAAATAATAAAAAATCGTACAAATAGGAGATGTTTATCGGGTTTTTTTAATTTCTCTAATTTCTGCAATTAAAACCGAGTATTTAACGGCAAAAAACTAGCCCTATCGGCGATATTTAAGAATTTCGTTTTTTTACGTATTGATTTTTAGTAGCTGCTGAGCCGTAAAATAATAAAAAGTCGTACAAATAGGAGATTTTTATCGGGTTTTTTGCATTTCTCTAATTTCTGCAATTAAAACCGAGTATTTAACGCCAAAAAACTAGCCCTAGCGGCGATATTTAAGAATTTCGTTTTTTTACCTATTGATTTTTAGTAGCTGCTGAGCCGTAAAATAATAAAAAATAGTACAAATAGGAGATTTCTATCGGGTTTTTTGCATTTCTCTAATTTCTGCAATTAAAACCGAGTATTTAACGCCAAAAAACTAGCCCTATCGGCGATATTTAAGAATTTCGTTTTTTTACCAATTGATTTTTACTAGCTGCTGAGCTGTAAAATAATAAAAAATCGTACAAATAGGAGATTTTAATCGGGTTTTTTGCATTTCTCTAATTTCTGCAATTAAAACCGAGTATTTAACGGCAAAAAACTAGCCCTATCGGCGATATTTAAGAATTTCGTTTTTTTACCTATTGATTTTTACTAGCTGCTGAGCCGTAAAATAATAAAAAATCGTACAAATAGGAGATTTTTATCGGGTTTTTTGCATTTCTCTAATTTCTGTAATTAAAACCGAGTATTTAACGGCAAAAAACTAGCCCTATCGGCGATATTTAAGAATTTCGTTTTTTTACCTATTGATTTTTACTAGCTGCTGAGCCGTAAAATAATAAAAAATCGTACAAATAGGAGATTTTTATCGGGTTTTTTGCATTTCTCTAATTTCTGCAATCAAAACCGAGTATTTAACGGCAAAAAACTAGCCCTATCGGCGATATTTAAGAATTTCGTTTTTTTACCTATTGATTTTTACTAGCTGCTGAGCCGTAAAATAATAAAAAATCGTACAAATAGGAGATTTTTATCGGGTTTTTAGCATTTCTCTAATTTCTGCAATTAAAACCGAGTATTTAACGGCAAAAAACTAGACCTATCGGCGATATTTAAGAATTTCGTTTTTTTACCTATTGATTTTTACTAGCTGCTGAGCCGTAAAATAATAAAAAATCGTACAAATAGGAGATTTTTATCGGGTTTTTTGCATTTCTCTAATTTCTGCAATTAAAACCGAGTATTTAACGGCAAAAAACTAGCCCTATCGGCGATATTTAAGAATTTCGTTTTTTTACGTATTGATTTTTACTTGCTGCTGAGCCGTAAAATAATAAAAAATCGTACAAATAGGAGATTTTTATCGGCTTTTTTGCACTTCTCTAATTTCTGCAATTAAAACCGAGTATTTAACGGCAAAAAACTAGCCCTATCGGCGATATTTAAGAATTTCGTTTTTTTACCTATTAATTTTGCTAGCTGCTGAGCCGTAAAATAATAAAAAATCGTACAAATAGGAGATTTTTATCGGGTTTTTTGCATTTCTCTAATTTCTGCAATTAAAACCGAGTATTTAACGGCAAAAAACTAGCCCTATCGGCGATATTTAAGAATTTCGTTTTTTTACCTATTGATTTTTAGTAGCTGCTGAGCCGTAAAATAATAAAAAATCGTACAAATAGGAGATTTTTATCGGGTTTTTTGTATTTCTCTAATTTCTGCAATTAAAACCGAGTATTTAACGGCAAAAAACTAGCCCTATCGGCAGTGGCGTAACTATACCATCTGAGGCCCGTGGCAAATTCATCGGATGGGGCCCTCCCATGAAATAACAATTAAATCTTAACAAGATATTTATTAATAAAATTCTTTTCTCCGTGCTTTCTGATCCGCAAAAGTATCAATAACGTCATCAAAGTTTAAAGATCGGGCCATAGAATTTTTAATAGACAGAATAGCCAAGTTACGTAGCCTGTCTTGTCCCATAGTGTTTCTTAAATAAGTTTTTATTAATTTTAGTTTAGAAAATGTACTTTCAGCACTAGCTGTAGTCACAGGAATTGTAAGAAACAACAATAATGCAGTACATACTTCCGGAAAGCTGCACGACATAAAATGATTCTTTATTATTAATAACTCAGCAAGTTCTCTAATACACGAAAACTTTTCTATTTCTTCTCTGAAGGTAGAACGAAAACTGAGAATTTCTCTGGCAAATGATTCAGATATGTCTTTTTTATATAAATCAACAAATTCTACAGCTTTTTTTAATAGTTCAGTGTCATTTAAATTTTGCAAAGTGGCAGGTTGCAAAACACTGAAATTGGAAACAATTTCATTCATTGGAAGGAAACGCGTTTTCAGTTGATTAATAATGATGTCCAATACTCGATAAAATATGTTGATTTTGAACAAACTTTCCGGATCTTGGAGACGCTCATCTTCGCAAAGTTCGTCAAAATGGCGTTTCATTTTTCTCTGCCGAGTTTTAGAAAATTCAGGGTTGATGGACCATTTTTCTGCTACACTATTTGCTTCCTTTTTTAAATTTTCAAATCCATCATGGCGATAGCTTTCCAATTCTTCCAGACAAATTTTCAAACGTTTTAAGGCATTTGAAAGATCAGTGGCTTTAGACTGAAGTGCTTTAGAGGCTGCATCGACAGTTTGTAGAATTTTGCAATGAAAAAACAATAGAATAATAAAATTGAAGTTCTCGATCTTGTTCTTGAGTAAAATAGATTCAAAAAAAAAAATTAACGGATCCAAAGTGGCAGATTTTTTTTCAAAAAGAGAACTTTTTTTCTAAAAACTTGATTTTTTTTTTTGAAACTCGGTTTCTATGGGTTATTGAGGTCGCTGATTACGAATCTGAAGTCAAAAATTCAGAAAAAAATTTAACGGATCCAAAATAGCAGAATTTTTTTAAAAAAAAGAACTTTTTTGATTTTTTTTTTTGAAACTCGGTTTCTAGGGGTCTTCGAGGTCGCTGATTACGAATCTGATGTCAAAATTAAAAAAAAAAAAAAATGACGGATCCAAAATGGTCAATAATAATGTAAGTCATTCTTAACAAATAAATCGATTTTTTCCGACTTTAGTACACATAAAATGACCTAAAAGCGTAAACTGCAAGTACCAGCAACTAATTTTCATATATGCTGTTAAGAACCATTCAACAAACAAGAAAAAAAATTATAGCAGCGCAGCACCTGGTAGCACTTTTTCTAATTGCATTTGTTATCTTATTATTTATAACCTCAATTCTAAAAATTGTTACTTTTTGAAATTTGTAAACAATTTTATTTACTATCTACATCAAATTCCAATTACATTTGTGGGTTATACTTACTGTTTTGAGATGATTCCATTTTATACACTTAGAATAACCTTCTTCGTTTAAGTTCTGAGCTTGAATAAAAACATCACATTCGGTAAGGCGTGTTTCCGTGAACAGCAGACGCAAAAAACCTTCTCAAAAACAACGGGTTCCTAGCTCAGGAAAAAATCTCGTACTGTTTCTAACCGTCGTTCTTAATGCTAGGGGTAGGTAGTACTACAACTATTTTCTATGTTAAAAGTCCGAAAAAAAATATTGAATTTTGGAATTTTGGCCACGTTTTTGGCGTTTGGGACCACTGTGCGTCGCCTGTAAAAAGGACACCCCTAACCGTGCAAAATGAACGAGCGCCCATGCTACTTCGCTCTTTCCCTCTCGATTATTAAAGTCGTATTTCTCTTTCTATGGGCACCTTCCTTTTTACTACGCTCCCGTACAGGGTTTTTACATTATACAGCGTTTCGTCAGGCTTTATATTCAAAGACAAAAACAGTACCAGAAACAAAATGCGGGAATTCCCCGAGCGTCACAAGCTCGCCCGCGCCACCATAGTACCGCGAGAAAGCATGAGGCCGCTAAAGTATGGTTCCTTCGAGCGGGATAATGTTTATGTTATCGATTGTGAATCGATATTAAATAAAATTCCATAATTGATTTAAGTACTTACTTACATATATTGAATTTATAATTTTTACTAAATTTTGTTAAGAATTTTAGATTACTTCTGAGGTCGCGGCCTTTCAGGCCGGGTGCCCCTGAGGGCCTGGGGCCCGTGGCATTTTGCCAGCCCTGCCACCCTATAGTTACGCCACTGCCTATCGGCGATATTTAAGAATTTCGTTTTTTTACTTATTGATTTTTACTAGCTGCTGAGCCGTAAAATAATAAAAAATCGTACAAATAGGAGATTTTGATCGGGTTTTTTGCATTTCTCTAATTTTTGCAATTAAAACCGAGTATTTAACGCCAAAAAACTAGCCCTATCGGCGATATTTAAGAATTTCGTTTTTTTACCTATTGATTTTTACTAGCTGCTGAGCCGTAAAATAATAAAAAATCGTACAAATAAGAGATTCTTATCGGGTTTTTAGCATTTCTCTAATTTCTGCAATTAAAACCGAGTATTTAACGGCAAAAAACTAGACCTATCGGCGATATTTAAGAATTTCGTTTTTTTACCTATTGATTTTTACTAGCTGCTGAGCCGTAAAATAATAAAAAATCGTACAAATAGGAGATTTTTATCGGGTTTTTTGCATTTCTCGAATTTCTGCAATTAAAAGCGAGTATTTAACGACAAAAAACTAGCCCTATCGGCGATATTTAAGAATTTCGTTTTTTTACCTATTGATTTTTACTAGCTGCTGAGCCGTAAAATAATAAAAAATCGTACAAATAGGAGATTTTTAACGGGTTTTTTTAATTTCTCTAATTTCTGCAATTAAAACCGGGAATTTAACGGCAAAAAACTAGCCCTATCGGTGATATTTAAGAATTTTGTTTTTTTACCTATTGATTTCTACTAGCTGCTGAGCCGTAAAATAATAAAAAATCGTACAAATAGGAGATTTTTATCGGGTTTTTTGCATTTCTCTAATTTTTGCAATTAAAACCGAGTATTTAACGGCAAAAAACTAGCCCTATCGGCGATATTTAAGAATTTCGTTTTTTTACCTATTGATTTTTACTAGCTGCTGAGCCGTAAAATAATAAAAAATCGTACAAATAGGAGATTTTTATCGGGTTTTTTGCATTTCTCTAATTTCTGCAATTAAAACCGAGTATTTAACGGCAAAAAAATAGCCCTATTGGCGAAATTTAAGAATTTCGTTTTTTTACCTATTGATTTTTACTAGCTGCTGAGCCGTAAAATAATAAAAAATCGTACAAATAGGAGATTTTTATCGGTTTTTTTTAATTTCTCTAATTTCTGCAATTAAAACCGAGTATTTAACGCCAAAAAACTAGCCCTATCGGCGATATTTAAGAATTTCGTTTTTTTACCTATTGATTTTTACTAGCTGCTGAGCCGTAAAATAATAAAAAATCGTACAAATAGGAGATTTTTATCGGGTTTTTTGCATTTCTCTAATTTCTGCAATTAAAACCGAGTATTTAACGGCAAAAACTAGCCCTATCGGAGAAATTTAAGAATTTCGTTTTTTTACCTATTGATTTTTACTAGCTGCTGAGCCGTAAAATAATAAAAAATCGTACAAATAGGAGATTTTTATCGGGTTTTTTTAATTTCTCTAATTTCTGCAATTAAAACCGAGTCTTTAACGGCAAAAAACTAGCCCTATCGGCGATATTTAAGAATTTAGTTTTTTTACCTATTGATTTTTACTAGCTGCCGAGCCGTAAAATAATAAAAAATCGTACAAATGGGAGATTTTTATCGGGTTTTTTTGCATTTCTCTAATTTCTGCAATTAAAACCGAGTATTTAACGGCAAAAAACTAGCCCTATCGGCGATATTTAAGAATTTCGTTTTTTTACCTATTGATTTTCAGTAGCTGCTGAGACGTAAAATAATAAAAAGTCGTACAAATAGGAGATTTTTATCGGGTTTTTTGCATTTCTCTAATTTCTGCAATTAAAACCGAGTATTTAACGGCAAAAAACTAGCCCTATCGGCGATATTTAAGAATTTTGTTTTTTTACCTATTGATTTTTACTAGCTGCTGAGCCGTAAACTAATAAAAAATCGTACAAATAGGAGATTTTTATCGGGTTTTTTGCATTTCTCTAATTTCTGCAATTAAAAGCAAGTATTTAACGCCAAAAAACTAGCCCTATCGGCGATATTTAAGAATTTTGTTTTTTTACCTATTGATTTTTACTAGCTGCTGAGCCGTAAAATAATAAAAAATCGTACAAATCGGAGATTTTTATCGGGTTTTTTGCATTTCTCTAATTTCTGCAATTAAAACCGAGTATTTAACGGCAAAAAACTAGCCCTATCGGCGATATTTAAGAATTTTGTTTTTTTACCTATTGATTTTTACTAGCTGCTGAGCCGTAAAATAATAAAAAATCGTACAAATCGGAGATTTTTATCGGGTTTTTTGCATTTCTCTAATTTCTGCAATTAAAAGCGAGTATTTAACGACAAAAAACTAGCCCTATCGGCGATATTTAAGAATTTCGTTTTTTTACCTATTGATTTTACTAGCTGCTGAGCCGTAAAATAATAAAAAATCGTACAAATAGGAGATTTTTATCGGGTTTTTTGCATTTCTCTAATTTTTGCAATTAAAACCGAGTATTTAACGCCAAAAAACTAGCCCTATCGGCGATATTTAAGAATTTCGTTTTTTTACCTATTGATTTTTACTAGCTGCTGAGCCGTAAAATAATAAAAAATCGTACAAATAGGAGATTTTTATCGGGTTTTTTGCATTTCTCTAATTTCTGCAATTAAAACCGAGTATTTAACGCCAAAAAACTAGCCCTATCGGCGATATTTAAGAATTGCGTTTTTTTACCTATTGATTTTTACTAGCTGCTGAGCCGTAAAATAATAAAAAATCGTACAAATAGGAGATTTTTATCGGGTTTTTTGCATTTCTCTAATTTCTCCAATTAAAACCGAGTATTTAACGCCAAAAAACTAGCCCTATCGGCGATATTTAAGAATTTCGTTTTTTTACCTATTGATTTTTACTAGCTGCTGAGCCGTAAAATAATAAAAAATCGTACAAATAGGAGATTTTTATCGGGTTTTTTGCATTTCTCTAATTTTTCAATTAAAACCGAGTATTTAACGCCAAAAAACTAGCCCTATCGGCGATATTTAAGAATTTCGTTTTTTTACCTATTGATTTTTATTAGCTGCTGAGCCGTAAAATAATAAAAAATCGTACAAATAGGAGATTTTTATCGGGTTTTTTGCATTTCTCTAATTTCTGCAATTAAAACCGAGTATTTAACGGCAAAAAAATAGCCCTATTGGCGATATTTAAGAATTTCGTTTTTTTACCTATTGATTTTTACTAGCTGCTGAGCCGTAAAATAATAAAAAATCGTACAAATAGGAGATTTTTATCGGGTTTTTTGCATTTCTCTAATTTCTGCATTTAAAACCGAGTATTTAACGCCAAAAAACTAGCCCTATCGGCGATATTTAAGAATTGCGTTTTTTTACCTATTGATTTTTACTAGCTGCTGAGCCGTAAAATAATAAAAAATCGTACAAATAGGAGATTTTTATCGGGTTTTTTGCATTTCTCTAATTTCTCCAATTAAAACCGAGTATTTAACGCCAAAAAACTAGCCCTATCGGCGATATTTAAGAATTTCGTTTTTTTACCTATTGATTTTTACTAGCTGCTGAGCCGTAAAATAATAAAAAATCGTACAAATAGGAGATTTGTATCGGGTTTTTTGCATTTCTCTAATTTCTGCAATAAAACCGAGTATTTAACGCCAAAAAACTAGCCCTATCGGCGATATTTAAGAATTTTGTTTTTTTACCTATTGATTTTTGCTAGCTGCTGAGCCGTAAAATAATAAAAAATCGTACAAATAGGAGATTTTTATCGGGTTTTTTGCATTTCTCTAATTTCTGCAATTAAAAGCGAGTATTTAACGACAAAAAACTAGCCCTATCGGCGATATTTAAGAATTTCGTTTTTTTACCTATTGATTTTACTAGCTGCTGAGCCGTAAAATAATAAAAAATCGTACAAATAGGAGATTTTTATCGGGTTTTTTGCATTTCTCTAATTTCTGCAATTAAAACCGAGTATTTAACTGCAAAAAAATAGCCCTATTGGCGATATTTAAGAATTTCGTTTTTTTACCTATTGATTTTTACTAGCTGCTGAGCCGTAAAATAATAAAAAATCGTACAAATAGGAGATTTTTATCGGGTTTTTTGCATTTCTCTAATTTCTGCAATTAAAACCGAGTATTTAACGCCAAAAAACTAGCCCTATCGGTGATATTTAAGAATTGCGTTTTTTTACCTATTGATTTTTACTAGCTGCTGAGCCGTAAAATAATAAAAAATCGTACAAATAGGAGATTTTTATCGGGATTTTTGCATTTCTCTAATTTCTCCAATTAAAACCGAGTATTTAACGCCAAAAAACTAGCCCTATCGGCGATATTTAAGAATTTCGTTTTTTTACCTATTGATTTTTACTAGCTGCTGAGCCGTAAAATAATAAAAAATCGTACAAATAGGAGATTTTTATCGGTTTTTTTGCATTTCTCTAATTTGTGCAATTAAAAGCGAGTATTTAATGACAAAAAACTAGCCCTATCGGCGATATTTAAGAATTTCGTTTTTTTACCTATTGATTTTTACTAGCTGCTGAGCCGTAAAATAATAAAAAATCGTACAAATAGGAGATTTTTATCGGGTTTTTTGCATTTCTCTAATTTTTGCAATTAAAACCGAGTATTTAACGCCAAAAAACTAGCCCTATCGGCGATATTTAAGAATTTCGTTTTTTTACCTATTGATTTTTACTAGCTGCTGAGCCGTAAAATAATAAAAAATCGTACAAATAGGAGATTTTTATTGGGTTTTTTGCATTTCTCTAATTTCTGCAATTAAAACCGAGTATTTAACGCCAAAAAACTAGCCCTATCGGCGATATTTAAGAATTTCGTTTTTTTACCTATTGATTTTTACTAGCTGCTGAGCCGTAAAATAATAAAAAATCGTACAAATAGGAGATTTGTATCGGGTTTTTTGCATTTCTCTAATTCCTGCAATAAAACCGAGTATTTAACGCCAAAAAACTAGCCCTATAGGCGATATTTAAGAATTTCGTTTTTTTACCTATTGATTTTTACTAGCTGCTGAGCCGTAAAATAATAAAAAATCGTACAAATAGGAGATTTTTATCGGGTTTTTTGCATTTCTCTAATTTCTGCAATTAAAAGCGAGTATTTAACGACAAAAAACTAGCCCTATCGGCGATATTTAAGAATTTCTTTTTTTACCTATTGATTTTAGTAGCTGCTGAGCGGTAAAATAATAAAAAATCGTACAAATAGGAGATTTTTATCGGGTTTTTTGCATTTCTCTAATTTTTGCAATTAAAACCGAGTATTTAACGCCAAAAAACTAGCCCTATCGGCGATATTTAAGAATTTCGTTTTTTTACCTATTGATTTTTACTAGCTGCTGAGCCGTAAAATAATAAAAAATCGTACAAATAGGAGATTTTTATCGGGTTTTTTGCATTTCTCTAATTTCTGCAATTAAAACCGAGTATTTAACGGCAAAAAACTAGCCCTATCGGCGATATTTAAGAATTTCGTTTTTTTACCTATTGATTTTTAGTAGCTGCTGAGCCGTAAAATAATAAAAAATCGTACAAATAGGAGATTTTTATCGGGTTTTTTGCATTTCTCTAATTTCTGCAATTAAAACCGAGTATTTAACGCCAAAAAACTAGCCCTATCGGCGATATTTAAGAATTTCGTTTTTTTACCTATTGATTTCTACTAGCTGCTGAGCCGTAAAATAATAAAAAATCGTACAAATAGGAGATTTTTATCGGGTTTTTTGCATTTCTCTAATTTCTGCAATTAAAACCGAGTATTTAACGCCAAAAAACTAGCCCTATCGGCGATATTTAAGAATTTCGTTTTTTTACCTATTGATTTTTACTAGCTGCTGAGCCGTACAATAATAAAAAATCGTACAAATAGGAGATTTTTATCGGGTTTTTTTAATTTCTCTAATTTCTGCAATTAAAACCGAGTATTTAACGGCAAAAAACTAGCCCTATCGGCGATATTTAAGAATTTCGTTTTTTTACCTATTGATTTTTAGTAGCTGCTGAGCCGTAAAATAATAAAAAGTCGTACAAATAGGAGATTTTTATCGGGTTTTTTGCATTTCTCTAATTTCTGCAATTAAAACCGAGTATTTAACGCCAAAAAACTAGCCCTATCGGCGATATTTAAGAATTTCGTTTTTTTACCTATTGATTTTTAGTAGCTGCTGAGCCGTAAAATAATAAAAAATTGTACAAATAGGAGATTTTTATCGGGTTTTTTGCATTTCTCTAATTTCTGCAATTAAAACCGAGTATTTAACGCCAAAAAACTAGCCCTATCGGCGATATTTAAGAATTTCGTTTTTTTACCTATTGATTTCTACTAGCTGCTGAGCCGTAAAATAATAAAAAATCGTACAAATAGGAGATTTTTATCGGGTTTTTTGCATTTCTCTAATTTCTGCAATTAAAACCGAGTATTTAACGGCAAAAAACTAGCCCTATCGGCGATATTTAAGAATTTCGTTTTTTTACCAATTGATTTTTACTAGCTGCTGAGCCGTAAAATAATAAAAAATCGTACAAATAGGAGATTTTTATCGGGTTTTTTGCATTTCTCTAATTTCTGCAATTAAAACCGAGTATTTAACGGCAAAAACTAGCCCTATCGGTGATATTTAAGAATTTCGTTTTTTTACCTATTGATTTTTACTAGCTGCTGAGCCGTAAAATAATAAAAAATCGTACAAATAGGAGATTTTTATCGGGTTTTTTTAATTTCTCTAATTTCTGCAATTAAAACCGAGTATTTAACGTCAAAAAACTAGCCCTATCGGCGATATTTAAGAATTTCGTTTTTTTACCTATTGATTTTTAGTAGCTGCTGAGCCGTAAAATAATAAAAAATCGTAGAAATAGGAGATTTTTATCGGGTTTTTTGCATTTCTCTAATTTCTGCAATTAAAACCGAGTATTTAACGCCAAAAAACTAGCCCTATCGGCGATATTTAAGAATTTCGTTTTTTTACCTATTGATTTCTACTAGCTGCTGAGCCGTAAAATAATAAAAAATCGTACAAATAGGAGATTTTTATCGGGTTTTTTGCATTTCTCTAATTTCTGCAATTAAAACCGAGTATTTAACGGCAAAAAACTAGCCCTATCGGCGATATTTAAGAATTTCGTTTTTTTACCTATTGATTTTTACTAGCTGCTGAGCCGTAAAATAATAAAAAATCGTACAAATAGGAGATTTTTATCGGGTTTTTTTAATTTCTCTAATTTCTGCAATTAAAACCGAGCATTTAACGGCAAAAAACTAGCACTATCGGCGATATTTAAGAATTTCGTTTTTTTACCTATTGATTTTTACTAGCTGCTGAGCCGTAAAATAATAAAAAGTCGTACAAATAGGAGATTTTATCGGGTTTTTTTGCATTTCTCTAATTTCTGCAATTAAAACCGAGTATTTAAAGCCAAAAAACTAGCCCTATCGGCGATATTTAAGAATTTCGTTTTTTTACCTATTGATTTTTACTAGCTGCTGAGCCGTAAAATAATAAAAAATCGTACAAATAGGTGATTTTTATCGGGTTTTTTGCATTTCTCTAATTTCTGCAATTAAAACCGAGTATTTAACGACAAAAAACTAGCCCTATCGGCGATATTTAAGAATTTCGTTTTTTTACCTATTGATTTCTACTAGCTGCTGAGCCGTAAAATAATAAAAAATCGTACAAATAGGAGATTTTTATCGGGTTTTTTGCATTTCTCTAATTTCTGCAATTAAAACCGAGTATTTAACGGCAAAAAACTAGCACTATCGGCGATATTTAAGAATTTCGTTTTTTACCTATTGATTTTTACTAGCTGCTGAGCCGTAAAATGATAAAAAATCGTACAAATAGGAGATTTTTATCGGGTTTTTTGCATTTCTCTAATTTCTGCAATTAAAACCGAGTATTTAACGCCAAAAAACTAGCCCTATCGGCGATATTTAAGAATTTGGTTTTTTTACCTATTGATTTTTACTAGCTGCTGAGCCGTAAAATAATAAATAATCGTACAAATAGGAAATTTTTATCGGGTTTTTTTAATTTCTCTAATTTCTGCAATTAAAACCGAGTATTTAACGCCAAAAAACTAGCCCTATCGGCGATATTTAAGAATTTCGTTTTTTTACCTATGGATTTTTAGTAGCTGCTGAGCCGTAAAATAATAAAAAATCGTACAAATAGGAGATTTTTATCGGGTTTTTTGCATTTCTCTAATTTCTGCAATTAAAACCGAGTATTTAACGGCAAAAAACTAGCCCTATCGGCGATATTTAAGAATTTCGTTTTTTTACCTATTGATTTTTACTAGCTGCTGAGCCGTAAAATAATAAAAAAATCGTACAAATAGGAGATTTTTATCGGGTTTTTTGCATTTCTCTAATTTCTGCAATTAAAACCGAGTATTTAACGCAAAAAAACTAGCCCTATCGGCGATATTTAAGAATTTCGTTTTTTTACCAATTGATTTTTACTAGCTGCTGAGCCGTAAAATAATAAAAAATCGTACAAATAGGAGATTTTTATCGGGTTTTTTGCATTTCTCTAATTTCTGCAATTAAAACCGAGTATTTAACGGCAAAAAACTAGCCCTATCGGTGATATTTAAGAATTTCGTTTTTTTACCTATTGATTTTTACTAGCTGCTGAGCCGTAAAATAATAAAAAATCGTACAAATAGGAGATTTTTATCGGGTTTTTTTAATTTCTCTAATTTCTGCAATTAAAACCGAGTATTTAACGTCAAAAAACTAGCCCTATCGGCGATATTTAAGAATTTCGTTTTTTTACCTATTGATTTTTAGTAGCTGCTGAGCCGTAAAATAATAAAAAATCGTAGAAATAGGAGATTTTTATCGGGTTTTTTGCATTTCTCTAATTTCTGCAATTAAAACCGAGTATTTAACGCCAAAAAACTAGCCCTATCGGCGATATTTAAGAATTTCGTTTTTTTACCTATTGATTTCTACTAGCTGCTGAGCCGTAAAATAATAAATAATCGTACAAATAGGAAATTTTTATCGGGTTTTTTTAATTTCTCTAATTTCTGCAATTAAAACCGAGTATTTAACGCCAAAAAACTAGCCCTATCGGCGATATTTAAGAATTTCGTTTTTTTACCTATGGATTTTTAGTAGCTGCTGAGCCGTAAAATAATAAAAAATCGTACAAATAGGAGATTTTTATCGGGTTTTTTGCATTTCTCTAATTTCTGCAATTAAAACAGAGTATTTAACGCCAAAAAACTAGCCCTATCGGCGATATTTAAGAATTTGGTTTTTTTACCTATTGATTTTTACTAGCTGCTGAGCCGTAAAATAATAAATAATCGTACAAATAGGAAATTTTTATCGGGTTTTTTTAATTTCTCTAATTTCTGCAATTAAAACCGAGTATTTAACGCCAAAAAACTAGCCCTATCGGCGATATTTAAGAATTTCGTTTTTTTACCTATGGATTTTTAGTAGCTGCTGAGCCGTAAAATAATAAAAAATCGTACAAATAGGAGATTTTTATCGGGTTTTTTGCATTTCTCTAATTTCTGCAATTAAAACCGAGTATTTAACGGCAAAAAACTAGCCCTATCGGCGATATTTAAGAATTTCGTTTTTTTACCTATTGATTTTTACTAGCTGCTGAGCCGTAAAATAATAAAAAAATCGTACAAATAGGAGATTTTTATCGGGTTTTTTGCATTTCTCTAATTTCTGCAATTAAAACCGAGTATTTAACGCAAAAAAACTAGCCCTATCGGCGATATTTAAGAATTTCGTTTTTTTACCAATTGATTTTTACTAGCTGCTGAGCCGTAAAATAATAAAAAATCGTACAAATAGGAGATTTTTATCGGGTTTTTTGCATTTCTCTAATTTCTGCAATTAAAACCGAGTATTTAACGGCAAAAAACTAGCCCTATCGGTGATATTTAAGAATTTCGTTTTTTTACCTATTGATTTTTACTAGCTGCTGAGCCGTAAAATAATAAAAAATCGTACAAATAGGAGATTTTTATCGGGTTTTTTTAATTTCTCTAATTTCTGCAATTAAAACCGAGTATTTAACGTCAAAAAACTAGCCCTATCGGCGATATTTAAGAATTTCGTTTTTTTACCTATTGATTTTTAGTAGCTGCTGAGCCGTAAAATAATAAAAAATCGTAGAAATAGGAGATTTTTATCGGGTTTTTTGCATTTCTCTAATTTCTGCAATTAAAACCGAGTATTTAACGCCAAAAAACTAGCCCTATCGGCGATATTTAAGAATTTCGTTTTTTTACCTATTGATTTCTACTAGCTGCTGAGCCGTAAAATAATAAAAAATCGTACAAATAGGAGATTTTTATCGGGTTTTTTGCATTTCTCTAATTTCTGCAATTAAAACCGAGTATTTAACGGCAAAAAACTAGCCCTATCGGCGATATTTAAGAATTTCGTTTTTTTACCTATTGATTTTTACTAGCTGCTGAGCCGTAAAATAATAAAAAATCGTACAAATAGGAGATTTTTATCGGGTTTTTTTAATTTCTCTAATTTCTGCAATTATAACCGAGCATTTAACGGCAAAAAACTAGCACTATCGGCGATATTTAAGAATTTCGTTTTTTTACCTATTGATTTTTACTAGCCGCTGAGCCGTAAAATAATAAAAAATCGTACAAATAGGTGATTTTTATCGGGTTTTTTGCATTTCTCTAATTTCTGCAATTAAAACCGAGTATTTAACGACAAAAAACTAGCCCTATCGGCGATATTTAAGAATTTCGTTTTTTTACCTATTGATTTTTACTAGCTGCTGAGCCGTAAAATAATAAAAAGTCGTACAAATAGGAGATTTTATCGGGTTTTTTTGCATTTCTCTAATTTCTGCAATTAAAACCGAGTATTTAAAGCCAAAAAACTAGCCCTATCGGCGATATTTAAGAATTTCGTTTTTTTACCTATTGATTTTTACTAGCCGCTGAGCCGTAAAATAATAAAAAATCGTACAAATAGGTGATTTTTATCGGGTTTTTTGCATTTCTCTAATTTCTGCAATTAAAACCGAGTATTTAACGACAAAAAACTAGCCCTATCGGCGATATTTAAGAATTTCGTTTTTTTACCTATTGATTTTTACTAGCTGCTGAGCCGTAAAATAATAAAAAATCGTACAAATAGGAGATTTTTATCGGGTTTTTTGCATTTCTCTAATTTCTGCAATTAAAACCGAGTATTTAACGGCAAAAAACTAGCCCTATCGGCGATATTTAAGAATTTCGTTTTTTTACCTATTAATTTTTACTAGCTGCTGAGCTGTAAAATAATAAAAAATCGTACAAATAGGAGATTTTTATCGGGTTTTTTTAATTTCTCTAATTTCTGCAATTAAAACCGAGTATTTAACGGCAAAAAACTAGCCCTATCGACGATATTTAAGAATTTCGTTTTTTTACCTATTGATTTTTAGTAGCTGCTGAGCCGTAAAATAATAAAAAGTCGTACAAATAGGAGATTTTTATCGGGTTTTTTGCATTTCTCTAATTTCTGCAATTAAAACCGAGTATTTAACGCCAAAAAACTAGCCCTATCGGCGATATTTAAGAATTTCGTTTTTTTACCTATTGATTTTTAGTAGCTGCTGAGCCGTAAAATAATAAAAAATCGTAGAAATAGGAGATTTTTATCGGGTTTTTTGCATTTCTCTAATTTCTGCAATTAAAACCGAGTATTTAACGCCAAAAAACTAGCCCTATCGGCGATATTTAAGAATTTCGTTTTTTTACCTATTGATTTTTAGTAGCTGCTGAGCCGTAAAATAATAAAAAATCGTACAAATAGGAGATTTTTATCGGGTTTTTTGCATTTCTCTAATTTCTGCAATTAAAACCGAGTATTTATCGGCAAAAAACTAGCCCTATCGGCGATATTTAAGAATTTCGTTTTTTTACCTATTGATTTTTACTAGCTGCTGAGCCGTAAAATAATAAAAAATCGTACAAATAGGAGATTTTTATCGGGTTTTTTGCATTTCTCTAATTTCTGCAATTAAAACCGAGTATTTAACGGCAAAAAACTAGCCCTATGGGCGATATTTAAGAATTTCGTTTTTTTACCAATTGATTTTTACTAGCTGCTGAGCCGTAAAATAATAAAAAATCGTAGAAATAGGAGATTTTTATCGGGTTTTTTGCATTTCTCTAATTTCTGCAATTAAAACCGAGTATTAAACGGCAAAAACCTAGCCCTATCGGTGATATTTAAGAATTTCGTTTTTTTACCTATTGATTTTTACTAGCTGCTGAGCCGTAAAATAATAAAAAATCGTACAAATAGGAGATTTTTATCGGGTTTTTTTAATTTCTCTAATTTCTGCAATTAAAACCGAGTATTTAACGGCAAAAAACTAGCCCTATCGGTGATATTTAAGAATTTCGTTTTTTTACCTATTGATTTTTAGTAGCTGCTGAGCCGTAAAATAATAAAAAGTCGTACAAATAGGAGATTTTATCGGGTTTTTGTGCATTTCTCTAATTTCTGCAATTAAAACCGAGTATTTAACGACAAAAAACTAGCCCTATCGGCGATATTTAAGAATTTCGTTTTTTTACCTATTGATTTTTACTAGCTGCTGAGCCGTAAAATAATAAAAAATCGTACAAACAGGAGATTTTTATCGATCTTTTTGCATTTCTCTAATTTCTGCAATTAAAACCGGGTATTTAACGGCAAAAAACTAGCCCTATCGGCGATATTTAAGAATTTGGTTTTTTTACCTATTGATTTTTACTAGCTGCTGAGCCGTAAAATAATAAAAAATCGTACAAATAGGAGATTTTTATCGGTTTTTTTTAATTTCTCTAATTTCTGCAATTAAAACCGAGTATTTAACGGCAAAAAACTAGCCCTATCGGCTATATTTAAGAATTTCGTTTTTTTACCTATTGATTTTTAGTAGCTGCTGAGCCGTAAAATAATAAAAAGTCGTACAAATAGGAGATTTTTATCGGGTTTTTTGCATTTCTCTAATTTCTGCAATTAAAACCGAGTATTTAACGCCAAAAAACTAGCCCTATCGGCGATATTTAAGAATTTCGTTTTTTTACCTATTGATTTTTAGTAGCTGCTGAGCCGTAAAATAATAAAAAATCGTACAAATAGGAGATTTTTATCGGGTTTTTTGCATTTCTCTAATTTCTGCAATTAAAACCGAGTATTTAACGACAAAAAACTAGCCCTATCGGCGATATTTAAGAATTTCGTTTTTTTACCTATTGATTTTTACTAGCTGCTGAGCCGTAAAATAATAAAAAATCGTACAAATAGGAGATTTTTATCGGGTTTTTTGCATTTCTCTAATTTCTGCAATTAAAACCGAGTATTTAACGGCAAAAAACTAGCCCTATCGGCGATATTTAAGAATTTGGTTTTTTTACCTATTGATTTTTACTAGCTGCTGAGCCGTAAAATAATAAAAAATCGTACAAATAGGAGATTTTTATCGGGTTTTTTTAATTTCTCTAATTTCTGCAATTAAAACCGAGTATTTAACGGCAAAAAACTAGCCCTATCGGCGATATTTAAGAATTTCGTTTTTTTACCAATTGATTTTTAGTAGCTGCTGAGCCGTAAAATAATAAAAAGTCGTACAAATAGGAGATTTTTATCGGGTTTTTTGCATTTCTCTAATTTCTGCAATTAAAACCGAGTATTTAACGCCAAAAAACTAGCCCTATCGGCGATATTTAAGAATTTCGTTTTTTTACCTATTGATTTTTAGTAGCTGCTGAGCCGTAAAATAATAAAAAATCGTACAAATAGGAGATTTTTATCGGGTTTTTTGCATTTCTCTAATTTCTGCAATTAAAACCGAGTATTTAACGCCAAAAAACTAGCCCTATCGGCGATATTTAAGAATTTCGTTTTTTTACCTATTGATTTCTACTAGCTGCTGAGCCGTAAAATAATAAAAAATCGTACAAATAGGAGATTTTTATCGGGTTTTTTGCATTTCTCTAATTTCTGCAATTAAAACCGAGTATTTAACGGCCGATATTTAAGAATTTCGTTTTTTTACCTATTGATTTTTACTAGCTGCTGAGCCGTAAAATAATAAAAAATCGTACAAATAGGAGATTTTTATCGGGTTTTTTTAATTTCTCTAATTTCTGCAATTAAAACCGAGCATTTAACGGCAAAAAACTAGCACTATCGGCGATATTTAAGAATGTCGTTTTTTTACCTATTGATTTTTAGTAGCTGCTGAGCCGTAAAATAATAAAAAGTCGTACAAATAGGAGATTTTATCGGGTTTTTTTGCATTTCTCTAATTTCTGCAATTAAAACCGAGTATTTAAAGCCAAAAAACTAGCCCTATCGGCGATATTTAAGAATTTCGTTTTTTTACCTATTGATTTTTACTAGCTGCTGAGCCGTAAAATAATAAAAAATCGTACAAATAGGTGATTTTTATCGGGTTTTTTGCATTTCTCTAATTTCTGCAATTAAAACCGAGTATTTAACGACAAAAAACTAGCCCTATCGGCGATATTTAAGAATTTCGTTTTTTTACCTATTGATTTTTAGTAGCTGCTGAGCCGTAAAATAATAAAAAATCGTACAAATAGGAGATTTTTATCGGGTTTTTTGCATTTCTCTAATTTCTGCAATTAAAACCGAGTATTTAACGCCAAAAAACTAGCCCTATCGGCGATATTTAAGAATTTCGTTTTTTTACCTATTGATTTCTACTAGCTGCTGAGCCGTAAAATAATAAAAAATCGTACAAATAGGAGATTTTTATCGGGTTTTTTGCATTTCTCTAATTTCTGCAATTAAAACCGAGTATTTAACGGCAAAAAACTAGTCCTATCGGCGATATTTAAGAATTTCGTTTTTTTACCTATTGATTTTTACTAGCTGCTGAGCCGTAAAATAATAAAAAATCGTACAAATAGGAGATTTTTATCGGGTTTTTTGCATTTCTCTAATTTCTGCAATTAAAACCGAGTATTTAACGCCAAAAAACTAGCCCTATCGGCGATATTTAAGAATTTCGTTTTTTTACCAATTGATTTTTACTAGCTGCTGAGCCGTAAAATAATAAAAAATCGTACAAATAGGAGATTTTTATCGGGTTTTTTGCATTTCTCTAATTTCTGCAATTAAAACCGAGTATTTAACGGCAAAAAACTAGCCCTATCGGTGATATTTAAGAATTTCGTTTTTTTACCTATTGATTTTTACTAGCTGCTGAGCCGTAAAATAATAAAAAATCGTACAAATAGGAGATTTTTATCGGGTTTTTTTAATTTCTCTAATTTCTGCAATTAAAACCGAGTATTTAACGGCAAAAAACTAGCCCTATCGGCGATATTTAAGAATTTCGTTTTTTTACCTATTGATTTTTAGTAGCTGCTGAGCCGTAAAATAATAAAAAGTCGTACAAATAGGAGATTTTTATCGGGTTTTTTGCATTTCTCTAATTTCTGCAATTAAAACCGAGTATTTAACGCCAAAAAACTAGCTCTATCGGCGATATTTAAGAATTTCGTTTTTTTACCTATTGATTTTTACTAGCTGCTGAGCCGTAAAATAATAAAAAATCGTACAAATAGGAGATTTTTATCGGGTTTTTTGCATTTCTCTAATTTCTGCAATTAAAACCGAGTATTTAACGCCAAAAAACTAGCCCTATCGGCGATATTTAAGAATTTCGTTTTTTTACCTATTGATTTCTACTACAGCTGCTGAGCCGTAAAATAATAAAAAATCGTACAAATAGGAGATTATTATCGGGTTTTTTGCATTTCTCTAATTTCTGCAATTAAAACCGAGTATTTAACGGCAAAAAACTAGCCCTATCGGCGATATTTAAGAATTTCGTTTTTTTACCTATTGATTTTTACTAGCTGCTGAGCCGTAAAATAATAAAAAATCGTACAAATAGGAGATTTTTATCGGGTTTTTTGCATTTCTCTAATTTCTGCAATTAAAACCGAGTATTTAACGCCAAAAAACTAGCCCTATCGGCGATATTTAAGAATTTCGTTTTTTTACCTATTGATTTCTACTAGCTGCTGAGCCGTAAAATAATAAAAAATCGTACAAATAGGAGATTTTTATCGGGTTTTTTGCATTTCTCTAATTTCTGCAATTAAAACCGAGTATTTAACGGCAAAAAACTAGCCCTATCGGCGATATTTAAGAATTTCGTTTTTTTACCTATTGATTTTTACTAGCTGCTGAGCCGTAAAATAATAAAAAATCGTACAAATAGGAGATTTTTATCGGGTTTTTTTAATTTCTCTAATTTCTGCAATTAAAGCCGAGCATTTAACGGCAAAAAACTAGCACTATCGGCGATATTTAAGAATTTCGTTTTTTTACCTATTGATTTTTAGTAGCTGCTGAGCCGTAAAATAATAAAAAGTCGTACAAATAGGAGATTTTATCGGTTTTTTTTGCATTTCTCTAATTTCTGCAATCAAAACCGAGTATTTAAAGCCAAAAAACTAGCCCTATCGGCGATATTTAAGAATTTCGTTTTTTTACCTATTGATTTTTAGTAGCTGCTGAGCCGTAAAATAATAAAAAGTCGTACAAATAGGAGATTTTTATCGGGTTTTTTGCATTTCTCTAATTTCTGCAATTAAAACCGAGTATTTAACGCCAAAAAACTAGCCCTATCGGCGATATTTAAGAATTTCGTTTTTTTACCTATTGATTTTTAGTAGCTGCTGAGCCGTAAAATAATAAAATGTCGTACAAATAGGAGATTTTTATCGGGTTTTTTGCATTTCTCTAATTTCTGCAATTAAAACCGAGTATTTAACGGCAAAAAACTAGCCCTATCGGCGATATTTAAGAATATCGTTTTTTTACCTATTGATTTTTAGTAGCTGCTGAGCCGTAAAATAATAAAAAGTCGTACAAATAGGAGATTTTTATCGGGATTTTTGCATTTCTCTAATTTCTGCAATTAAAACCGAGTATTTAACGCCAAAAAACTAGCCCTATCGGCGATATTTAAGAATTTCGTTTTTTTACCTATTGATTTCTACTAGCTGCTGAGCCGTAAAATAATAAAAAATCGTACAAATAGGAGATTTTTATCGGGTTTTTTGCATTTCTCTAATTTCTGCAATTAAAACCGAGTATTTAACGGCACAAAACTAGCCCTATCGGCGATATTTAAGAATTTCGTTTTTTTACCTATTGATTTTTAGTAGCTGCTGAGCCGTAAAATAATAAAAAATCGTACAAATAGGAGATTTTTATCGGGTTTTTTGCATTTCTCTAATTTCTGCAATTAAAACCGAGTATTTAACGCCAAAAAACTAGCCCTATCGGCGATATTTAAGAATTTCCTTTTTTTAACAATTGATTTTTACTAGCTGCTGAGCCGTAAAATAATAAAAAATCGTACAAATAGGAGATTTTTATCGGGTTTTTTGCATTTCTCTAATTTCTGCAATTAAAACCGAGTATTTAACGCCACAAAACTAGCCCTATCGGCGATATTTAAGAATATCGTTTTTTTACCTATTGATTTCTACTAGCTGCTGAGCCGTAAAATAATAAAAAATCGTACAAATAGGAGATTTTTATCAGGTTTTTTGCATTTCTCTAATTTCTGCAATTAAAACCGAGTATTTAACGGCAAAAAACTAGCCCTATCGGCGATATTTAAGAATTTCGTTTTTTTACCTACTGATTTTTACTAGCTGCTGAGCCGTAAAATAATAAAAAATCCTACAAATAGGAGATTTTTATCGGGTTTTTTTAATTTCTCTAATTTCTGCAATTAAAACCGAGCATTTAACGGCAAAAAACTAACACTATCGGCGATATTTAAGAATTTCGTTTTTTTACCTATTGATTTTTACTAGCTGCTGAGCCGTAAAATAATAAAAATCGTACAAATAGGTGATTTTTATCGGGTTTTTTGCATTTCTCTAATTTCTGCAATTAAAACCGAGTATTTAACGACAAAAAACTAGCCCTATCGGCGATATTTAAGAATTTCGTTTTTTTACCTATTGATTTTTACTAGCTGCTGAGCCGTAAAATAATAAAAAATCGTACAAATAGGAGATTTTTATCGGGTTTTTTGCATTTCTCTAATTTCTGCAATTAAAACCGAGTATTTAACGGCAAAAAACTAGCCCTATCGGCGATATTTAAGAATTTGGTTTTTTTACCTATTGATTTTTACTAGCTGCTGAGCCGTAAAATAATAAAAAATCGTACAAATAGGAGATTTTTATCGGGTTTTTTTAATTTCTCTAATTTCTGCAATTAAAACCGAGTATTTAACGGCAAAAAACTAGCCCTATCGGCGATATTTAAGAATTTCGTTTTTTTACCTATTGATTTTTACTAGCTGCTGAGCCGTAAAATAATAAAAAATCGTACAAATAGAAGATTTTTATCGGGTTTTTTTAATTTCTCTAATTTCTGCAATTAAAACCGAGCATTTAACGGCAAAAAACTAGCCCTATCGGCGATATTTAAGAATTTCGTTTTTTTACCTATTGATTTTTACTAGCTGCTGAGCCGTAAAATAATAAAAATCGTACAAATAGGTGATTTTTATCGGGTTTTTTGCATTTCTCTAATTTCTGCAATTAAAACCGAGTATTTAACGACAAAAAACTAGCCCTATCGGCGATATTTAAGAATTTCGTTTTTTTACCTATTGATTTTTAGTAGCTGCTGAGCCGTAAAATAATAAAAAATCGTACAAATAGGAGATTTTTATCGGGTTTTTTGCATTTCTCTAATTTCTGCAATTAAAACCGAGTATTTAACGGCAAAAAACTAGCCCTATCGGTGATATTTAAGAATTTCGTTTTTTTACCTATTGATTTTTACTAGCTGCTGAGCCGTAAAATAATAAAAAATCGTAGAAATAGGAGATTTTTATCGGGTTTTTTGCATTTCTCTAATTTCTGCAATTAAAACCGAGTATTTAACGCCAAAAAACTAGCCCTATCGGCGATATTTAAGAATTTCGTTTTTTTACCTATTGATTTCTACTAGCTGCTGAGCCGTAAAATAATAAAAAATCGTACAAATAGGAGATTTTTATCGGGTTTTTTGCATTTCTCTAATTTCTGCAATTAAAACCGAGTATTTAACGGCAAAAAACTAGCCCTATCGGCGATATTTAAGAATTTCGTTTTTTTACCTATTGATTTTTACTAGCTGCTGAGCCGTAAAATAATAAAAAATCGTACAAATAGGAGATTTTTATCGGGTTTTTTGCATTTCTCTAATTTCTGCAATTAAAACCGAGTATTTAACGCCAAAAAACTAGCCCTATCGGTGATATTTAAGAATTTCGTTTTTTTACCTATTGATTTTTACTAGCTGCTGAGCCGTAAAATAATAAAAAATCGTACAAATAGGAGATTTTTATCGGGTTTTTTTAATTTCTCTAATTTCTGCAATTAAAACCGAGTATTTAACGTCAAAAAACTAGCCCTATCGGCGATAGTTAAGAATTTCGTTTTTTTACATATTGATTTTTAGTAGCTGCTGAGCCATAAAATAATAAATAATCGTAGAAATAGGAGATTTTTATCGGGTTTTTTGCATTTCTCTAATTTCTGCAATTAAAACCGAGTATTTAACGCCAAAAAACTAGCCCTATCGGCGATATTTAAGAATTTCGTTTTTTTACCTATTGATTTCTACTAGCTGCTGAGCCGTAAAATAATAAAAAATCGTAGAAATAGGAGATTTTTATCGGGTTTTTTGCATTTCTCTAATTTCTGCAATTAAAACCGAGTATTTAACGGCAAAAAACTAGCCCTATCGGCGATATTTAAGAATTTCGTTTTTTTACCTATTGATTTTTACTAGCTGCTGAGCCGTAAAATAATAAAAAATCGTACAAATAGGAGATTTTTATCGGGTTTTTTTAATCTCTCTAATTTCTGCAATTAAAACCGAGCATTTAACGGCAAAAAACTAGCACTATCGGCGATATTTAAAATTTCGTTTTTTTACCTATTGATTTTTAGTAGCTGCTGAGCCGTAAAATAATAAAAAGTCGTACAAATAGGAGATTTTTATCGGGTTTTTTGCATTTCTCTAATTTCTGCAATTAAAACCGAGTATTTAACGCCAAAAAACTAGCTCTATCGGCGATATTTAAGAATGTCGTTTTTTTACCTATTGATTTCTACTAGCTGCTGAGCCGTAAAATAATAAAAAATCGTACAAATAGGAGATTTTTATCGGGTTTTTTTAATTTCTCTAATTTCTGCAATTAAAACCGAGTATTTAACGGCAAAAAACTAGCCCTATCGGCGATATTTAAGAATTTCGTTTTTTTACCTATTGATTTTTAGTAGCTGCTGAGCCGTAAAATAATAAAAAATCGTACAAATAGGAGATTTTTATCGGGTTTTTTGCATTTCTCTAATTTCTGCAATTAAAACCGAGCATTTAACGCCAAAAAACTAGCCCTATCGGCGATATTTAAGAATTTCGTTTTTTTACCAATTGATTTTTACTAGCTGCTGAGCCGTAAAATAATAAAAAATCGTACAAATAGGAGATTTTTATCGGGTTTTTTGCATTTCTCTAATTTCTGCAATTAAAACCGAGTATTTAACGGCAAAAAACTAGCCCTATCGGCGATATTTAAGAATTTCGTTTTTTTACCTATTGATTTTTACTAGCTGCTGAGCCGTAAAATAATAAAAAATCGTACAAATAGGAGATTTTTATCGGGTTTTTTGCATTTCTCTAATTTCTGTAATTAAAACCGAGTATTTAACGGCAAAAAACTAGCCCTATCGGCGATATTTAAGAATTTCGTTTTTTTACCTATTGATTTTTACTAGCTGCTGAGCCGTAAAATAATAAAAAATCGTACAAATAGGAGATTTTTATCGGGTTTTTTGCATTTCTCTAATTTCTGCAATTAAAACCGAGTATTTAACGCCAAAAAACTAGCCCTATCGGCGATATTTAAGAATTTCGTTTTTTTACCTATTGATTTCTACTAGCTGCTGAGCTGTAAAATAATAAAAAATCGTACAAATAGGAGATTTTTATCGGGTTTTTTGCATTTCTCTAATTTCTGCAATTAAAACCGAGTATTTAACGGCAAAAAACTAGCCCTATCGGCGATATTTAAGAATTTCGTTTTTTTACCAATTGATTTTTACTAGCTGCTGAGCCGTAAAATAATAAAAAATCGTACAAATAGGAGATTTTTATCGGGTTTTTTGCATTTCTCTAATTTCTGCAATTAAAACCGAGTATTTAACGGCAAAAAACTAGCCCTATCGGCGATATTTAAGAATTTCGTTTTTTTACCAATTGATTTTTACTAGCTGCTGAGCCGTAAAATAATAAAAAATCGTACAAATAGGAGATTTTTATCGGGTTTTTTTAATTTCTCTAATTTCTGCAATTAAAACCGAGTATTTAACGTCAAAAAACTAGCCCTATCGGCGATATTTAAGAATTTCGTTTTTTTACCTATTGATTTTTAGTAGCTGCTGAGCCGTAAAATAATAAAAAATCGTAGAAATAGGAGATTTTTATCGGGTTTTTTGCATTTCTCTAATTTCTGCAATTAAAACCGAGTATTTAACGCCAAAAAACTAGCCCTATCGGCGATATTTAAGAATTTAGTTTTTTTACCTATTGATTTCTACTAGCTGCTGAGCTGTAAAATAATAAAAAATCGTACAAATAGGAGATTTTTATCGGGTTTTTTGCATTTCTCTAATTTCTGCAATTAAAACCGAGTATTTAACGGCAAAAAACTAGCCCTATCGGCGATATTTAAGAATTTCGTTTTTTTACCTATTGATTTTTACTAGCTGCTGAGCCGTAAAATAATAAAAAGTCGTACAAATAGGAGATTTTTATCGGGTTTTTTGCATTTCTCTAATTTCTGCAATTAAAACCGAGTATTTAACGCCAAAAAACTAGCCCTATCGGCGATATTTAAGAATTTCGTTTTTTTACCTATTGATTTCTACTAGCTGCTGAGCCGTAAAATAATAAAAAATCGTACAAATAGGAGATTTTTATCGGGTTTTTTGCATTTCTCTAATTTCTGCAATTAAAACCGAGTATTTAACGGCAAAAAACTAGCCCTATCGGCGATATTTAAGAATTTCGTTTTTTTACCTATTGATTTTTACTAGCTGCTGAGGCGTAAAATAATAAAAAATCGTACAAATAGGAGATTTTTATCGGGTTTTTTGCATTTGTCTAATTTCTGCAATTAAAACCGAGTATTTAACGCCAAAAAACTAGCCCTATCGGCGATATTTAAGAATTTCGTTTTTTTACCAATTGATTTTTACTAGCTGCTGAGCCGTAAAATAATAAAAAATCGTACAAATAGGAGATTTTTATCGGGTTTTTTTAATTTCTCTAATTTCTGCAATTAAAACCGAGTATTTAACGTCAAAAAACTAGCCCTATCGGCGATATTTAAGAATTTCGTTTTTTTACCTATTGATTTTTAGTAGCTGCTGAGCCGTAAAATAATAAAAAATCGTACAAATAGGAGATTTTTATCGGGTTTTTTTAATTTCTCTAATTTCTGCAATTAAAACCGAGCATTTAACGGCAAAAAACTAGCACTATCGGCGATATTTAAGAATTTCGTTTTTTTACCTATTGATTTTTAGTAGCTGCTGAGCCGTAAAATAATAAAAAGTCGTACAAATAGGAGATTTTATCGGTTTTTTTTAATTTCTCTAATTTCTGCAATTAAAACCGAGTATTTAACGGCAAAAAACTAGCCCTATCGGCGATATTTAAGAATTTCGTTTTTTTACCTATTGATTTTTAGTAGCTGCTGAGCCGTAAAATAATAAAAAGTCGTACAAATAGGAGATTTTTATCGGGTTTTTTGCATTTCTCTAATTTGTGCAATTAAAACCGAGTATTTAACGCCAAAAAACTAGCCCTATCGGCGATATTTAAGAATTTCGTTTTTTTACCTATTGATTTTTAGTAGCTGCTGAGCTGTAAAATAATAAAAAATCGTACAAATAGGAGATTTTTATCGGTTTTTTTGCATTTCTCTAATTTCTGCAATTAAAACCGAGTATTTAACGCCAAAAAACTAGCCCTATCGGCGATATTTAAGAATTTCGTTTTTTTACCTATTGATTTCTACTAGCTGCTGAGCCGTAAAATAATAAAAAATCGTACAAATAGGAGATTTTTATCGGGTTTTTTGCATTTCTCTAATTTCTGCAATTAAAACCGAGTATTTAACGGCAAAAAACTAGCCCTATCGGCGATATTTAAGAATTTCGTTTTTTTACCTATTGATTTCTACTAGCTGCTGAGCCGTAAAATAATAAAAAATCGTACAAATAGGAGATTTTTATCGGGTTTTTTGCATTTCTCTAATTTCTGCAATTAAAACCGAGTATTTAACGGCAAAAAACTAGCCCTATCGGCGATATTTAAGAATTTCGTTTTTTTACCTATTGATTTTTAGTAGCTGCTGAGCCGTAAAATAATAAAAAGTCGTACAAATAGGAGACTTTATCGGGTTTTTTTGCATTTCTCTAATTTCTGCAATTAAAACCGAGTATTTAAAGCCAAAAAACTAGCCCTATCGGCGATATTTAAGAATTTGGTTTTTTTACCTATTGATTTTTACTAGCTGCTGAGCCGTAAAATAATAAAAAATCGTACAAATAGGAGATTTTTATCGGGTTTTTTTAATTTCTCTAATTTCTGCAATTAAAACCGAGTATTTAACGGCAAAAAACTAGCCCTATCGGCGATATTTAAGAATTTCGTTTTTTTACCTATTGATTTTTAGTAGCTCCTGAGCCGTAAAATAATAAAAAGTCGTACAAATAGGAGATTTTTATCGGGTTTTTTGCATTTCTCTAATTTCTCCAATTAAAACCGAGTATTTAACGCCAAAAAACTAGCCCTATCGGCGATATTTAAGAATTTCGTTTTTTTACCTATTGATTTCTACTAGCTGCTGAGCCGTAAAATAATAAAAAATCGTACAAATAGGAGATTTTTATCGGGTTTTTTGCATTTCTCTAATTTCTGCAATTAAAACCGAGTATTTAACGCCAAAAAACTAGCCCTATCGGTGATATTTAAGAATTTCGTTTTTTTACCTATTGATTTTTACTAGCTGCTGAGCCGTAAAATAATAAAAAATCGTACAAATAGGAGATTTTTATCGGGTTTTTTTAATTTCTCTAATTTCTGCAATTAAAACCGAGTATTTAACGTCAAAAAACTAGCCCTATCGGCGATAGTTAAGAATTTCGTTTTTTTACCTATTGATTTTTAGTAGCTGCTGAGCCATAAAATAATAAATAATCGTAGAAATAGGAGATTTTTATCGGGTTTTTTGCATTTCTCTAATTTCTGCAATTAAAACCGAGTATTTAACGCCAAAAAACTAGCCCTATCGGCGATATTTAAGAATTTCGTTTTTTTACCTATTGATTTCTACTAGCTGCTGAGCCGTAAAATAATAAAAAATCGTAGAAATAGGAGATTTTTATCGGGTTTTTTGCATTTCTCTAATTTCTGCAATTAAAACCGAGTATATAACGGCAAAAAACTAGCCCTATCGCCGATATTTAAGAATTTCGTTTTTTTACCTATTGATTTTTAGTAGCTGCTGAGCCGTAAAATAATAAAAAATCGTACAAATAGGAGATTTTTATCGGGTTTTTTTAATCTCTCTAATTTCTGCAATTAAAACCGAGCATTTAACGGCAAAAAACTAGCACTATCGGCGATATTTAAAATTTCGTTTTTTTACCTATTGATTTTTAGTAGCTGCTGAGCCGTAAAATAATAAAAAGTCGTACAAATAGGAGATTTTTATCGGGTTTTTTGCATTTCTCTAATTTCTGCAATTAAAACCGAGTATTTAACGCCAAAAAACTAGCTCTATCGGCGATATTTAAGAATGTCGTTTTTTTACCTATTGATTTCTACTAGCTGCTGAGCCGTAAAATAATAAAAAATCGTACAAATAGGAGATTTTTATCGGGTTTTTTGCATTTCTCTAATTTCTGCAATTAAAACCGAGTATTTAACGGCAAAAAACTAGCCCTATCGGCGATATTTAAGAATTTCGTTTTTTTACCTATTGATTTTTACTAGCTGCTGAGCCGTAAAATAATAAAAAATCGTACAAATAGGAGATTTTTATCGGGTTTTTTGCATTTCTCTAATTTCTGCAATTAAAACCGAGCATTTAACGCCAAAAAACTAGCCCTATCGGCGATATTTAAGAATTTCGTTTTTTTACCAATTGATTTTTACTAGCTGCTGAGCCGTAAAATAATAAAAAATCGTACAAATAGGAGATTTTTATCGGGTTTTTTGCATTTCTCTAATTTCTGCAATTAAAACCGAGTATTTAACGGCAAAAAACTAGCCCTATCGGCGATATTTAAGAATTTCGTTTTTTTACCTATTGATTTTTACTAGCTGCTGAGCCGTAAAATAATAAAAAATCGTACAAATAGGAGATTTTTATCGGGTTTTTTGCATTTCTCTAATTTCTGCAATTAAAACCGAGTATTTAACGCCAAAAAACTAGCCCTATCGGCGATATTTAAGAATTTCGTTTTTTTACCAATTGATTTTTACTAGCTGCTGAGCCGTAAAATAATAAAAAATCGTACAAATAGGAGATTTTTATCGGGTTTTTTTAATTTCTCTAATTTCTGCAATTAAAACCGAGTATTTAACGTCAAAAAACTAGCCCTATCGGCGATATTTAAGAATTTCGTTTTTTTACCTATTGATTTTTAGTAGCTGCTGAGCCGTAAAATAATAAAAAATCGTAGAAATAGGAGATTTTTATCGGGTTTTTTGCATTTCTCTAATTTCTGCAATTAAAACCGAGTATTTAACGCCAAAAAACTAGCCCTATCGGCGATATTTAAGAATTTCGTTTTTTTACCTATTGATTTCTACTAGCTGCTGAGCTGTAAAATAATAAAAAATCGTACAAATAGGAGATTTTTATCGGGTTTTTTGCATTTCTCTAATTTCTGCAATTAAAACCGAGTATTTAACGGCAAAAAACTAGCCCTATCGGCGATATTTAAGAATTTCGTTTTTTTACCTATTGATTTTTACTAGCTGCTGAGCCGTAAAATAATAAAAAGTCGTACAAATAGGAGATTTTTATAGGGTTTTTTGCATTTCTCTAATTTCTGCAATTAAAACCGAGTATTTAACGCCAAAAAACTAGCCCTATCGGCGATATTTAAGAATTTCGTTTTTTTACCTATTGATTTTTAGTAGCTGCTGAGCTGTAAAATAATAAAAAATCGTACAAATAGGAGATTTTTATCGGTTTTTTTGCATTTCTCTAATTTCTGCAATTAAAACCGAGTATTTAACGCCAAAAAACTAGCCCTATCGGCGATATTTAAGAATTTCGTTTTTTTACCTATTGATTTCTACTAGCTGCTGAGCCGTAAAATAATAAAAAATCGTACAAATAGGAGATTTTTATCGGGTTTTTTGCATTTGTCTAATTTCTGCAATTAAAACCGAGTATTTAACGCCAAAAAACTAGCCTTATCGGCGATATTTAAGAATTTCGTTTTTTTACCAATTGATTTTTACTAGCTGCTGAGCCGTAAAATAATAAAAAATCGTACAAATAGGAGATTTTTATCGGGTTTTTTTAATTTCTCTAATTTCTGCAATTAAAACCGAGTATTTAACGTCAAAAAACTAGCCCTATCGGCGATATTTAAGAATTTCGTTTTTTTACCTATTGATTTTTAGTAGCTGCTGAGCCGTAAAATAATAAAAAATCGTACAAATAGGAGATTTTTATCGGGTTTTTTTAATTTCTCTAATTTCTGCAATTAAAACCGAGCATTTAACGGCAAAAAACTAGCACTATCGGCGATATTTAAGAATTTCGTTTTTTTACCTATTGATTTTTAGTAGCTGCTGAGCCGTAAAATAATAAAAAGTCGTACAAATAGGAGATTTTATCGGTTTTTTTTAATTTCTCTAATTTCTGCAATTAAAACCGAGTATTTAACGGCAAAAAACTAGCCCTATCGGCGATATTTAAGAATTTCGTTTTTTTACCTATTGATTTTTAGTAGCTGCTGAGCCGTAAAATAATAAAAAGTCGTACAAATAGGAGATTTTTATCGGTTTTTTTGCATTTCTCTAATTTGTGCAATTAAAACCGAGTATTTAACGCCAAAAAACTAGCCCTATCGGCGATATTTAAGAATTTCGTTTTTTTACCTATTGATTTCTACTAGCTGCTGAGCCGTAAAATAATAAAAAATCGTACAAATAGGAGATTTTTATCGGGTTTTTTGCATTTCTCTAATTTCTGCAATTAAAACCGAGTATTTAACGGCAAAAAACTAGCCCTATCGGCGATATTTAAGAATTTCGTTTTTTTACCTATTGATTTTTACTAGCTGCTGAGCCGTAAAACAATAAAAAAATCGTACAAATAGGAGATTTTCATCGGGTTTTTTTAATTTCTCTAATTTCTGCAATTAAAACCGAGTATTTAACGCCAAAAAACTAGCCCTATCGGCGATATTTAAGAATTTCGTTTTTTTACCAATTGATTTTTACTAGCTGCTGAGCCGTAAAATAATAAAAAATCGTACAAATAGGAGATTTTTATCGGGTTTTTTTAATTTCTCTAATTTCTGCAATTAAAACCGAGTATTTAACGTCAAAAAACTAGCCCTATCGGCGATATTTAAGAATTTCGTTTTTTTACCTATTGATTTTTAGTAGCTGCTGAGCCGTAAAATAATAAAAAATCGTACAAATAGGAGATTTTTATCGGGTTTTTTTAATTTCTCTAATTTCTGCAATTAAAACCGAGCATTTAACGGCAAAAAACTAGCACTATCGGCGATATTTAAGAATTTCGTTTTTTTACCTATTGATTTTTAGTAGCTGCTGAGCCGTAAAATAATAAAAAGTCGTACAAATAGGAGATTTTATCGGTTTTTTTTTTAATTTCTCTAATTTCTGCAATTAAAACCGAGTATTTAACGGCAAAAAACTAGCCCTATCGGCGATATTTAAGAATTTCGTTTTTTTACCTATTGATTTTTAGTAGCTGCTGAGCCGTAAAATAATAAAAAGTCGTACAAATAGGAGATTTTTATCGGGTTTTTTGCATTTCTCTAATTTGTGCAATTAAAATCGAGTATTTAACGCCAAAAAACTAGCCCTATCGGCGATATTTAAGAATTTCGTTTTTTTACCTATTGATTTCTACTAGCTGCTGAGCCGTAAAATAATAAAAAATCGTACAAATAGGAGATTTTTATCGGGTTTTTTGCATTTCTCTAATTTCCGCAATTAAAACCGAGTATTTAACGGCAAAAAACTAGCCCTATCGGCGATATTTAAGAATTTCGTTTTTTTACCTATTGATTTTTACTAGCTGCTGAGGCGTAAAATAATAAAAAATCGTACAAATAGGAGATTTTTATCGGGTTTTTTGCATTTCTCTAATTTCTGCAATTAAAACCGAGTATTTAACGCCAAAAAACTAGCCCTATCGGCGATATTTAAGAATTTCGTTTTTTTACCAATTGATTTTTACTAGCTGCTGAGCCGTAAAATAATAAAAAAATCGTACAAATAGGAGATTTTTATCGGGTTTTTTTAATTTCTCTAATTTCTGCAATTAAAACCGAGTATTTAACGCCAAAAAACTAGCCCTATCGGCGATATTTAAGAATTTCGTTTTTTTACCTATTGATTTCTACTAGCTGCTGAGCCGTAAAATAATAAAAAGTCGTACAAATAGGAGATTTTTATCGGGTTTTTTGCATTTCTCTAATTTCTGCAATTAAAACCGAGTATTTAACGGCAAAAAACTAGCCCTATCGGCGATATTTAAGAATTTCGTTTTTTTACCTATTGATTTTTACTAGCTGCTGAGCCGTAAAATAATAAAAAGTCGTACAAATAGGAGATTTTAATCGGGTTTTTTGCATTTCTCTAATTTCTGCAATTAAAACCGAGTATTTAACGCCAAAAAACTAGCCCTATCGGCGATATTTAAGAATTTCGTTTTTTTACCTATTGATTTTTAGTAGCTGCTGAGCTGTAAAATAATAAAAAATCGTACAAATAGGAGATTTTTATCGGTTTTTTTGCATTTCTCTAATTTCTGCAATTAAAACCGAGTATTTAACGCCAAAAAACTAGCCCTATCGGCGATATTTAAGAATTTCGTTTTTTTACCTATTGATTTGTACTAGCTGCTGAGCCGTAAAATAATAAAAAATCCTACAAATAGGAGATTTTTATCGGGTTTTTTGCATTTCTCTAATTTCTGCAATTAAAACCGAGTATTTAACGGCAAAAAACTAGCCCTATCGGCGATATTTAAGAATTTCGTTTTTTTACCTATTGATTTTTACTAGCTGCTGAGGCGTAAAATAATAAAAAATCGTACAAATAGGAGATTTTTATCGGGTTTTTTTAATTTCTCTAATTTCTGCAATTAAAACCGAACATTTAACGGCAAAAAACTAGCACTATCGGCGATATTTAAGAATTTAGTTTTTTTACCTATTGATTTTTAGTAGCTGCTGAGCAGTAAAATAATAAAAAGTCGTACAAATAGGAGATTTTATCGGGTTTTTTTGCATTTCTCTAATTTCTGCAATAGTAGATAAGCTATGCCGGTTCTGCGCCAATTTCCCGTGTATTTTTAAAGGGGCCTCAAAATTCTCAAAAATGGTTTCAAAAGCTCGTCGTCCACGTCTAGGAGCAGTTTTTAGGCCATGAAAGCTCTCTTGTGCGTGTGTCTAGGGTGTAATATGGGATATTTGTTGGAGACAACACCCAAGTCTCTGTCTAGGGTGTAATATAGTGGGGGTTTGGATGGAGTATAGGATGTAATACTGGGATATTGGTCGAGTCTAGGATGTAATACTGGAATATTGGTCGGTGTCTAGGATCAAGTTTGGGATCTAGAGTCAAGCTCATGGGGTAAGTCTCCACTGATAGCTTTACTGATCGCCTCGAGGAGCAAGTCCGTGATGCGGACTACCCTCGCCACCAGCCGAAAGCTTTACCTTTCACGATATATCGAGTCTTATCTGAAATACTTATGCGGGCTAAGCACTTTTCTGCAGCTGAAAGCGCTGATCATGTGCTTCGCGGTGCAGGATTTTCTGTTTTACTGCAACATTGGTACACAATCTGATCCCCTTAGAAGTAATATTTTACATTAGAAATGAAATTTTTAGGCAAGTCCGTGATGCGGACTACCCTCACCACCAGCCGAAAGCTTTACCTCTCACGATATATCGAGCCTTATCTGAAATACTTATGAGAGCTGAGCTCTTTTCTGCAGGTGAAAGCGCTGATCATGTGCTTCGCGGTGCAGGATTTTCTGTTTGACTGCAACATTGGTGCACAATCTGATCCCCTTAGAAGTAATATTTTACATTAGATTAGAAATGAAATTTTTAGGATATGGGAGAATGGCTCATATTTTATCCTAGGTTGGGATCCTTAGCATATTAGGTACTGTGAGCATGAAAGAACATGTCGGTTATTTTGAGAACTCAACAGGTGCACACAGCTGTGATTTTTCTTATGAGCATGAAAGAACATGTCGGTTATGTGGGAACCTTATCTGAAGTATTTATGAGAACTCAACAGGTGCACACAGCTGTGATTTTTCTTGTGAGCATGAAAGAACATGCCGGTTATGTGGGAACCTTATCTGAAGTATTTATGAGAACTCAACATGTGCACACAGCTGTGATTTTTTTTTGTTTCACTGTAACATTTGGTGCTCAATTTTATCCTTTTTGGAAGTAATATTTTACGTTAGATTAGGAATGAAATTTTTAGGGTACGGATGAATGATAGTTTATGTTACGTGGGAACCTTATCTAAAGTATATTTATGAGAACATATACACACGATTTTCTGTTTTACATAATCAAATTTTCACTATTAAAAAAGAGATAGAGTGAAAGAGGAGGAAGATAAAAATCCTACTATAAAAGAGGCAGCGTGCAAGATCCACTTCAGTTCATCGAGTACCTTAAAGTGATCAACTTAAATAGTCGAAATATTAAAAACAGTGGAAATGGCTCAACCTCAGCAAAAGATAAAATGCACCATCACAGAAGAAGAAAAATCAGCTCAACCAGCAAATAGCAGTGCATTAGAAGTGCTCAACAATTGGGGATTTAATTCATTCATCAAAGTGTCTGACATGCTGCAACATTCAGCCTATAAAATCCATGGAATTAAGAAAATTGCAACAAAATATGGAGACCGAATCATACTACAGCTGCAAGATAAGCAAATGTTCCTGCCAGCTAGATATGGTTACTTACCCGACAACACACTGGAGGAAATCAGACGTCAGGGCAACTTTTATGTGACGAACTTGGGGCGTCTTGGTGCCACATTTAATCTAAACTTTACACAGCAAGACAACATTGAGTACTTGAATTCAGCATCTTATTTTGAACCCGCCCATTATTATAATAATTATTAGAATAAATAAAATGTATTATACATAAAACAAAAAACATCTTTCATATTTCTCAATAATATTCCTTGGCCCTCCACAACATTCTATAAAATCGATTGTAATGCAAACAAAAGGGTTAGTTTGTATCTGAAATACTTATGCGGGCTAAGCACTTTTCTGCAGTGAAAGCGCTGATCATGTGCTTCGCGGTGCAGGATTTTCTGTTTGACTGCAACATTGGTGCACAATCTGATCCCCTTAGAAGTAATATTTTACATTAGATTAGAAATGAAATTTTTAGGATATGGGAGAATGGCTCATATTTTATCCTAGGTTGGGATCCTTAGCATATTAGGTACTGTGAGCATGAAAGAACATGTCGGTTATTTTGAGAACTCAACAGGTGCACACAGCTGTGATTTTTCTTGTGAGCATGAAAGAACATGCCGGTTATGTGGGAACCTTATCTGAAGTATTTATGAGAACTCAACATGTGCACACAGCTGTGATTTTTTTTTTTTTTTTTTTTTTTTTTGTTTCACTGTAACATTTGGTGCTCAATTTTATCCTTTTTGGAAGTAATATTTTACGTTAGATTAGGAATGAAATTTTTAGGGTACGGATGAATGATAGTTTATGTTTTGTGCGGTGTAAAGTCAAGTACATAGCGAAAATTCTCAGTTTGTAAAGGACGAACGGACATAGTGAAAAAGTATCAGTTTGTGAGTACTTAGTGCGGTGTAAGGATCAAAAGAACTTAGTGAAAATTAACAGTTTTTAAAAGAAACTTAGTGAAATTAACAGTTTAAAACGAACGGACATAGTGAAAAAGTATCAGTTTGTGAGTAATTAGTGCGGTGTAAGGATCAAAAGAACTTAGTGAAAATTAACAGTTTTTTAAAAGAAACTTATTGAAATTAACAGTTTAAAAAAGACTAAAGAATATTCTAAAAATGGTTCAAGTAAGCTGCGTAGTGCGAAGTGCTAAGTTAGCATTCGAGAGCGCTCAAAATGATGTACAGTTAGTGGATCAGGGTGTTAGAGAGTGCTCCACCCATTTGAGAGCTCTCCGACAAGCTTTGAAAAGGGCAACGGCTGTTGGTGAAAAACAAAATTTTACCAACGGCATTAATCTTGTGCAGGGATACCGCACCCAGCTTAAACAGCTGAAATTGAGGGCAAGGACAGGACCCAATGCTAACCGCACCACTTGGGCCTCATCGCGAGTTCGGTGGGAAGATGTTCAATCAGCTTTTTGTGATCGGTAAGTAAAAATTTTAAATATGATTAAGTATAATAATAACGTCACGGTATTATTTGATTATTTTTCATTTATATTATAGGATGAGGACAGGGGTCATTATAAACTTGACCCACAAGGAACCGAAGGAGTTCCTGAACGACTGCACTGGGCTTTTCCGTCGTCGAATAAATAATGCTCTCAAAAAGGAGGTTGCTCTGAAGGTTAATGCTGTGTTTTGCGGTGAATTTAAAATTATGAGAGGGGATGAAGAAGTGTTCGAATTTAAATATATGAACACAAAAAATGCCCCCATATATAGGAACACTGATATAAACAGCTGGTTCAAACAGGATATCGAGGAACCAGTGATGAAAAAGTTGGAGGAGTTCCAGGAAAAGGATAGTGGTTGGGCGTTGTCGGCCATCGTTAACTTGGCCATTAACATAAACAAATTTACGCCACAGCTGGGATCCTCGTATATAGAGTTGCCAAAACAAATTGAAAACAGAAAAGCCTGCATCAACGTTCGAAATGAAGATGATGCTTGTTTTGGTTGGGCAGTGGTTTCAGCTTTGCACCCAGTTGATCGGTTACATCACCCCGATAGAGCATCCTCATACCCCAACTATTCCACAGCCTTGAATTGATACCAGTGACTACCCTGCCAATAACATCTGGAACATCCCTTTAGTCAATAAAAAAGTGCTCGGCCTCATGAAGGATGAAAACAACGGCCGCATAATGACAGAGTTTGTTGGCCTAAGGTCAAAAATGTATGCGGTCCGGGTAGAGGGCCAAGATAAAATAAAAAAATCTAAGGGTGTTAAGCGGTATATTGTAAAAAATAGAATATCTTTTGATGACTATGTTGAATGCTTAGAAAATAACACACAAAAACTAGTTAATCAGAATTTAATACGGAGCCGAAAACACCAGGTTAGTACGGTTACTCAGGCAAAAATCGCGCTAAGTCCTCACGATGATAAGCGGTATTTAATATCAAATTCATATAAAACGTTACCGTGGGGTCATATCAATATAATGGATATGGATTAATATTTGCATATAAATGTTAATTAGCTTAAAATGTTAATTAGCTTAAGAATATGTATAAATAATAAAAGAATTTGATAACGTTTAAAAACTGCTTTATTTTAAAAAATCCATTATTTTAAACACATTTTTCAGAGCACATCGGCCTTGATACAAGATGGACCATTTGTTTCAAAAGTTGATAGGTTTGGGCATCCCTCCTCTTCCAAGTTATAAATAGATGCCTGATTTCCAAATATTTGTTGTACCCAGCTCATCTTTTCAGCACCCTTCACATAAATGATTTTATCCAGGGGCAGCGATTGATTGACTATAGCATATAATTTGTGATATGGAATGCAACCATCTCCCCATTTGAATCCATGAAAATTGCGCCGGAGCCATTCAACTTGCTTCTTTTCTGTTCGAGTTAGGTCTTTATAGGGAAATGGTGGTTGGAATATGTAGTGTTGCACTTGATTTTCGCAGTTTAAAATAGCCAGCTCCTTCAAAATAAATTCACTGTTTTGTAACTTGAATCCCTGAATATCGATGACGATAATCGATGACATTCTAGACAAGTTTTCGAGCTTCACCAGTTAAAGGAATGTATTCCACTATTCGATCATGAAGCAGCAAACAATAGGCCGTTGTGTTCGCGGGGACGTTTTCGCTCGTCTTGAATTCCAACCTTACATCCACTGGTCCAGATTTAACAGCTTCTTTTTGACGTGAGCAATCAATAACTGTGATCGGTGCATCATTTATAAACTTTTCTCTTGAGAGGAGTGGCTGCAACTGACGTCCATAGTACGAAGTTTGGAATTTTATATACATGTTATATAACAGTGCATATTGATTCCTATCGAATTTCAAGTTTAAATCATCATAAGGGAATGATTCCGAATTCAAGTGTACTTTAACATCAGTCAGTTTGCAATGATCAAACTTGCTAGCATCCTTTGCTTTATCATTTTTACGGTTTGTTTGGAGAGCTAGAATGATATATCGGGGCTTTTCCATCTGCGATGTTGTTTTAACAGACCACGTGTGATGAGTTGTTGCTGGTAACGCAGGATACTCATATATATCCCAGCTCCTGAACGGCATTTTTATTACACGGCCGCTATCAATGAGTTTTAACAGGGCTAATTTCTCACGGTCAGCGGCATTAACATGAGGAACGCGCCACTGCAGTTTAAATAATGAAATGTTTACATCATCTGTTGGTGATACAATCGCATCTTCATCTGTCCTGCTTCGTATTAAAACTAGTTCATGTTTAGCGTTTGCAATAATTTTCCTATAATCTTCAGCAAAGCCTAGGAGCGACTTTAATGGGACACAGAAATTGAAAAATCCCTTTGCAGGTGTAATTAATTCTTCAGATGACCAGCTGGCATTGAGCAACATTTGACTCTCATTTTGATTCAGCGATATATAATTTTTCAGTGTTGTAGCGATCCCAAGATTTCGTGTTCTATCAATTTCTATACCGTTGAGCTCATAACGAATTTCCTCAAAGAGAAAAGCCATAGCATTGTTTGTGAGCTTTGCAGTATCTGATACAACTCCTGATGTATTAGTTAGTGCTCCTTCGATGTATATAAAGCTTTCAGATGGTAAAACATATAGATCTTGGTGCTGTACTGAAATACGGATCTCATCGCTGCTTTTAAATGATGTGAGGAATGGGGAATAGGTGTGGTAGTCAATTTTTGTTATGCTATTATCATAACTTATGCCTCCAGTAATGTCCAAGATGTTATTACTCATTTTTCAAAATTAATCCCAGCGACTGAAGAAATTGTTTGTTATCAGCTCTTAATCCACGTCTTGATTGCTTCAATGTCATCGGCTGACTAATGGTTTTGGGTACGCTGCAGCTGTATTTATCCTTATTGTTGTAGATTAGCATTCTGAGACTTTAAATGTAGTCTGATGGTTATTGTCTCTCCTCGAAAATTTATTAAATCCCCGTCCTGATCAACGAGCTTCAGTGTGAGAGAACATATCCGTTTGACGTTCACAGGTAAATAGATAACATTCTTGGGAACCTCTACTATTTTATAGCCTGGCCCAACATTTGGGGAAAATTCGTGAAGCGTGTGTACATGATTATTGTTGATGTATGAGCCCGATATGATGTTGCATTCTACACGTATAGCATTTACTTTAATAATATTGACGGGTAATTCAGATGTATGGAGTACATCGGGTTCCAATACTCGTTTACCAAATCCGAGCAATGGGGCAATAGATCTCGCTTTATCAAAGTGTATTGCTTCGCTAGCTTTTACTTCACTTTTCAATGTATTATTATTTGCTTTGATTGAGATTGTTGTCTTGCTGTTACTCTTATTTAAACTTTGCTGTGCGATAGTTTCAATATTATCAATTTCATACGATCCAACAGGTATTTCAATAACCGTACTCCCTACATGTATTAAATTGTTGCCCTCATCAATATTAGGGATAGAATTGTATGCTTGAAAATCGACTAATCCACAAACGTAATCTCCAGATAATTCCAACGGAGGGAAGTACTCTGCAGTGAGTATCGATGAATTGCCGGTAAGGGAGAGTGTTATCGACATGGTTATTTGAAATGAAATGACTCTGTATAAGCTTCAACACATTTATTTATATATTTATGTTTCACAATGATGGAATCAAATCGTTGAGAAAATATAGGCACAAATGACCACATATAACTGAATCAAAATTTTGGTGTGGTGTATAGTTGTACGTCACGTCATCACCTAAATAATTTAACACTTCTCGTGGTGGCTGCAGGTTTCCAAAACTATCAAAATATTCGATGATTACTCCTTTCTTCTTGTATGCTACCCAATGTGTTCCAGGTCCAGCCGAAACATCTAAATTAATAATCCCACACTCATTTTTCCAGGGTTTTCTAGGTAGTTGATCCAGCATAAATACCCCTCTAAAGTGTGATATGTCCTGGGCATATTTATGAAGATCAAATTCATTGAGTGCTCTCTTGGGTAGCAATCTTAGTAGTTTTTTGGTTGGGGGCTAAGAAAAAGACCCAATCCTTTCCTATACGGCTTGAGGAATAACCCATGGCCAGATTTACCTAACGCAATAGCTTCCATTGTCTCATTATGACGCTTTCCCTCCTCCAGCTGCTGCCGTGCGTTGCTTGCGGCATTTACCGCTTTCGCTATGCCTGCTGCACCTCCTGATAATGCTCCAATAGCTGAAAGGCTAGCAAAGAGTGGAATGAGGAATGGTAAAACACCACCAACTTTAGGTACGGGAATCACTCTCGGTGTCGTGATAAGTTTTTTCCTTCGTTTGATGACATCTTTTGCGGCACTCAGCGCTATTTTTATTGATTCCAACAAGTCTTTCGGCTTCTTCGATTTTAATACTCTACAAGCATTACGTACGGCTTCACGGAATGATGGGCGTAACGCACTCTTCTTTTTCTTATTATTCTGAGCAGTGCTTGTTTGAATTTTCACCTTGGCACCCATTCCAAATTTAAGTTTAGCCTTCATCGCGTTTGTTACCAGTAATGCGTTAGCGCGTTCTCCAAATGAAGCGTCCCTTGACGTTACACGTTGCCAAGCTTTTTCTTTTAGAATACCGTCAGCAATGTGGCGGTCCCTTGTCTCATGATACTTTGAGTATGCTATATCATGCTCTTTACAAGCTGCATCTAGCGGATTAATACCAGGATCACCACGAGCAAGTCTTTCAGATAGCTTTGTCCCTGGACCGCAGTACTGATAGCCGGGTAAATGTAATTCAAATGGTAATTTATTAAGCGCGGAATTTAATAGTCCTCCCCCTGCAATGACCTTTTGTTGAATGAGGGTTTTTTCACCGTGATCAATCATCTTATAAACGATTCAGAGTAGACTGGCGAAAAATGTATAAAAGCAGGTGTATTTATAAGAAATTTGTTAGTAGCAATCATGAAGTTTATCAAGCAGCAAGAGTGTTTACCAATTCGAAATGCTGATGATAATATTACTACAAGTGCAAAGAAGAAGAAGCATGGGGTGCTGTTGCCTAACAGCATAAGAGGAATTATTGTTGGACCATCTAACTGCGGAAAGACGAATGTTATGCTAAGTTTACTGATGCATCCTAATGGACTACGCTTTGAAAATATATACATTTACTCAAAGTCGCTAAGTCAGCCGAAATATGAATATCTAGGGAAAGTTGTAGCCCGCATATCTGGGATGGGTTATTATACATTTTCAAGCAACTGTGATGTCATACCACCGGATGAAGCAAAGGCAAACTCAATTTTTATCTTTGATGATGTGGCTTGCGATAAACAGGATAATATTAGAGCATACTTTTGTATGGGCCGTCATAAAGCAATCGATAGTTTTTACCTCTGTCAAACATATACTCGCATACCAAAGCATCTGATTAGGGATAATGCGAACTTGCTGATCTTGTTTAAACAAGATGATATGAACCTGAGGCATATTTACAATGATCATGTGAATACTGATATGACATTTGAAAAGTTCCGTAAAGCATGTACAGAGTGTTGGCAAGATAAATATGGAGTCCTAGTAATTGATAAGGATAGTCCTCTGGATAGGGGTCGATATCGAAAAGGATTTGACATCTTCATGAGCCTATAAAAGGAGGAGCAATTCAATTGCATTCATCAGTCGATGGACGTGCACATATCGATATAGTCATATCTCATAGCTCAATAGCTGCCTACCAGTCTGTATAGCTACCTGTATAGCTGTTTAGCTACCTGTATAGCTGTCTGTATAGCTGTCTGTATAGCTGTATAGCTGTCTGTATAGCTGTATAGCTGTCTGTATAGCTGTATAGCTGTCCGTATAGCTGTCTGTATAGCTGTATAGCTGTCTGTATAGCTGTCTGTATAGCTGTATAGCTGTCTGTATAGCTGTCTGTATAGCTATATAGCTCTAAACTGAGGAGTAAAATGGATGAAAAGCTGATAAAGGATATTATAAAGACGAGCAATGCCATACGAAAAAAATATAATGCGCTCAAGACTGGTAGAATCGATACAGAGACTCAGTTGGAGGAAACATTTAGACCGATTACCAATACACTTAAAGAGCTTGCAGTGCCAGTAAAACTTGAGTCCAAAGAAGAAATTAAGGCTGAACCTAAACATGAGAAAAGACCCACAAATTATGATATATACACACCACCTGCACGTAAATATTTAAAAATGGTGTCGACTAGTACCCCTGTATCTGAAGATGATGATAATAATGAAGAAAAGGACGATGATGATGAAGAGTTTGCCACACCAATACAATCGTCAACATTAAAAGCACATAGTTCACAGATGTTGGAGTCACCTGATCAAATATTTCAAAAATATAAACAGCTTATCAAAGATGAGAGTATAAAAATTGATAAAACTTATGGAGTGTACTATAATGATGGATGGAGGATTGGAAATTCAGCATTAAAAGTTGTGGATGAAAATCTTATTATTAGCGATAGATCATACAAGATAACCAAAGGTTTATCTGAATTGATTTTTATGAAACATCCAACTGGTTATAATAAGGAGGACTTGAATAATTATCGAACAATTTTAAACGATACATGTGCGCACAGGCGAGATTTTAATGAGCATAAGCAAATACAAGGAACAAATAGCTATAAATATAGAAACATAATAAAGAAGTTGATTCACACGCCTATACCCCATAGTGGAACGGGGATAATGAGGATTCCAAAGGGAAATATTGATTATGTCTATTGGGATGACCCCAATGAGCTAGTGGATCGACTTCGTCTACTAATAGCATCACAACAGGCTGGAAATAATAGCCATGATAATGAAATAATATCAATTATTGAGGAGTTGAGGGAAGCCAATATAATTGAATAAATATCCATACATAAAAATTATATCTCATTTCGAAAATGAGCGTTGACAAGTTTGGTCGATCAATAAGGAGTGCTAAGTTTCAACGGGGTCCTCCTGGTCCTCCTGGGAAACCTGGAGAACAAGGGCCAATCGGACCTGCAGGAATTGGATTTCTTTTAACCCCCAAAGGAAACTATGATTTGGTATTTAAACACATCACAAACCTTGGCGAACCTAAGTCAAATGCTGACGCTGCAACTAAAAAGTATGTTGATACCCAAATAAGAAAGCTGGACGAAGAATCACGTGAAAACACTCAAAAAGCTATAGAAAATCTAACTCTATACATTAATGGAGAAATTGAAAGGATTGAGAATTATTTGTTCTCTAGCACATTTAATCAGGTGAAACAGTAGCATCCAGATGATGTCTACCAATAAAGCTTCAGTTATCTGTAATATGAGTAAGAGGGATGTTGTCGAGGAGCTACATAAGCCTGCGCGTCGATATTTTAAAAGACGACGAGTCATCATAAAAGGGATGGATGATTTATGGCAAGCGGATTTAGTGGAAATGGATGCATATAAACATGTGAACAAAGGGTATCGTTACTTGCTTACTATAATTGATACCTTTTCCAAGTATGCATGGGCTGTTCCAATTAAAAAAAAGACTGGTGTTGAAGTAACCGAAGCAATGGCATCTATATTCAACGGGGGACGTATACCCAAAAACTTGCAAACTGATGATGGGAAGGAATTTTATAACACACACTTTCAACAGCTGATGAGCAAACATAATATTAATCATTACTCGACTTATACATCACTCAAGGCATCAATAGTTGAACGATTCAATCGAACTTTAAAGAACATGATGTGGAAGGAGTTTAGCATGAATGGATCTTATAAGTGGCTTCAAATGATAAAGGAATTACTATATCAATATAATATGAAAAAGCATCGAACAATCCAAATGCGCCCTTGCGATGTCAATGCAGCCAATGAAAAGCAGCTCCTTACTACAATGTATAATCATATAAAGATTGCTGGCTTGCCCAGATATAAAGTAGGAGACTCTGTTCGTATTAGCAAATATAAACATGTATTCGAAAAAGGCTATACACCAAACTGGACTACTGAAGTTTTCAAGATCGCTAAAATTCAGGTGACTAACCCAGTCACATATATTCTTGAGGATTATCAAGGAAACCCAATCAAAGGTGGATTTTATGAAATGGAATTGCTGAAAGTCAAGCATCCACAGGTCTATCTTGTTGAAAAAATATTAAAAAGGGCCGGAAATAAAGTTTATGTTAAATGGCTGGGATTTTCATCTAAACATAACTCCTGGATAAATGCAAACGATGTATTATAATTAATTAATTGAAATAAAAAGCATTTTTAAACAAATATAAACTAGTTTTTTATTTTCCTTATTCAAGCACTCTTGTTTTATATATTTTATCACGATGGTTTTCATTCAAAATTGGTTCCAGGATTTTACTTGTATTGAGGATTCTTCGCTGAAATCGAAGCCTGTCGATTGCGTATATATGCCATTCTCCCTTACGACTAGCCCTGTAGGCGAAGTTCCACACATGAAGAATGTAGACTTTTGGTGTTAGAATAAATCGAACCCTTTTCTGCATTCTGCACAATTGTTTTTTGTGATTCTTGTATAAAAATTGATGAGGTGCTGAATTTCTTGATTGTACAGCTCTGCAGTATAACATCCGCAAGTATCTGGTCCTGTAGTTGCATCATCTTTTGACCATGAGCAGTTGGTGTAATGCTCACCATATTTAGAATTTACTTTATCCACATTTTCATATTGATAACGAAATTTGTAGCCTTTTTCTATTCTATCCTTATGCTCTTCTAGCAGAATAATTGAGTATTCTTCAAGGAATTTCTTAATATTCATCTGAAATATTTAGTTGGCTTTTGTCCTCCTTTAGCGGTTTGGTTGAATCTTTATAACTGTTTTTAATATTTCGACTATTTAAGTTGATCACTTTAAGGTACTCGATGAACTGAAGTGGATCTTGCACGCTGCCTCTTTTATAGTAGGATTTTTATCTTCCACCTCTTTCACTCTAGTTTTCTTTAGTAAGGGGTATATCGAAATAAACATAATCACGAAGTTCTTCCCCTAAAGTGCATACTGTACAATTAATATAATCATGAATATTACAACTTTCAGTATGAGGCGCTTGGTACTTTAACACTAGATTCTCAGGTAGAAAATCTTTCAAATCGCTCAGAAAACGCTCCAACTTTATGCACACTAGTAGGTCACAGAAAGTTTCCAAGTCCATTTCTCCACAACAATATTTTTCACATAAAATAATGCCACAGCTAAATAGCTGTTCTCGATCTTTATAATATTGCTCATCACTGTTATCATATCCCCTATTTTGGTTAAGTATTGCATCTTGTCGATGACATTGAAATTGTGATTTAATGCGTCTAATTGCACTTTCCAAATCTACAGCCTCTGGCCATGACTCAGCTGCGTAACACATCCACATTTCACGATATAATAATATAGCGTATAAGAATAAATAAAATATACCTCGCACAATCGAATAGGTTAAAATTTAAGTGAGTGATTGAATATGATGTGAGATCCACCGTTTGACGACTGCTGATGGATATAATCGCATAACATCTTCTATTTATACTCATCTTAAAAATCCCAAGTATATTGAATGAAAATTTGATTATGTAAAACAGAAAAACCGCGTCTGTGTACATGTTCTCATAAATACTTCAGATAAGGTTCCCACATAACCGGCATGTTCTTTCATGCACACAAGAAAAATCACAGCTGTGTGCACCTGTTGAGTTCTCATAAATACTTCAGATAAGGTTCCCACATAACCGACATGTTCTTTCATGCTCACAAGAAAAATCACAGCTGTGTGCACCTGTTGAGTTCTCAAAATAACCGACATGTTCTTTCATGCTCACAGTACCTAATATGCTAAGGATCCCAACCTAGGATAAAATATGAGCCATTCTCCCATATCCTAAAAATTTCATTTCTAATCTAATGTAAAATATTACTTCTAAGGGGATCAGATTGTGCACCAATGTTGCAGTCAAACAGAAAATCCTGCACCGCGAAGCACATGATCAGCGCTTTCACCTGCAGAAAAGAGCTCAGCTCTCGTAAGTATTTCAGATAAGGCTCGATATATCGTGAGAGGTAAAGCTTTCGGCTGGTGGTGAGGGTAGTCCGCATCACGGACTTGCCTAAAAATTTCATTTCTAATGTAAAATATTACTTCTAAGGGGATCAGATTGTGTACCAATGTTGCAGTAAAACAGAAAATCCTGCACCGCGAAGCACATGATCAGCGCTTTCAGCTGCAGAAAAGTGCTTAGCCCGCATAAGTATTTCAGATAAGACTCGATATATCGTGAAAGGTAAAGCTTTCGGCTGGTGGCGAGGGTAGTCCGCATCACGGACTTGCTCCTCGAGGCGATCAGTAAAGCTATCAGTGGAGACTTACCCCATGAGCTTGACTCTAGATCCCAAACTTGATCCTAGACACCGACCAATATTCCAGTATTACATCCTAGACTCGACCAATATCCCAGTATTACATCCTATACTCCATCCAAACCCCCACTATATTACACCCTAGACAGAGACTTGGGTGTTGTCTCCAACAAATATCCCATATTACACCCTAGACACACGCACAAGAGAGCTTTCATGGCCTAAAAACTGCTCCTAGACGTGGACGACGAGCTTTTGAAACCATTTTTGAGAATTTTGAGGCCCCTTTAAAAATACACGGGAAATTGGCGCAGAACCGGCATAGCTTATCTACTTGCAATTAAAACCGAATATTTAAAGCCAAAAAACTAGCCCTATCGGCGATATTTAAGAATTTCGTTTTTTTACCTATTGATTTTTACTAGCTGCTGAGCCGTAAAATAATAAAAAATCGTACAAATAGGTGATTTTTATCGGGTTTTTTGCATTTCTCTAATTTCTGCAATTAAAACCGAGTATTTAACGACAATAAACTAGCCCTATCGGCGATATTTAAGAATTTCGTTTTTTTACCTATTGATTTTTACTAGCTGCTGAGCCGTAAAATAATAAAAAATCGTACAAATAGGAGATTTTTATCGGGTTTTTTGCATTTCTATAATTTCTGCAATTAAAACCGAGTATTTAACGGCAAAAAACTAGCCCTATCGGCGATATTTAAGAATTTGGTTTTTTTACCTATTGATTTTTACTAGCTGCTGAGCCGTAAAATAATAAAAAATCGTACAAATAGGAGATTTTTATCGGGTTTTTTTAATTTCTCTAATTTCTGCAATTAAAACCGAGTATTTAACGGCAAAAAACTAGCCCTATCGGCGATATTTAAGAATTTCGTTTTTTTACCTATTGATTTTTAGTAGCTGCTGAGCCGTAAAATAATAAAAAGTCGTACAAATAGGAGATTTTTATCGGGTTTTTTGCATTTCTCTAATTTCTGCAATTAAAACCGAGTATTTAACGCCAAAAAACTAGCCCTATCGGCGATATTTAAGAATTTCGTTTTTTTACCTATTGATTTTTAGTAGCTGCTGAGCCGTAAAATAATAAAAAATCGTAGAAATAGGAGATTTTTATCGGGTTTTTTGCATTTCTCTAATTTCTGCAATTAAAACCGAGTATTTGACGCCAAAAAACTAGCCCTATCGGCGATATTTAAGAATTTCGTTTTTTTACCTATTGATTTTTACTAGCTGCTGAGCCGTAAAATAATAAAAAATCGTACAAATAGGAGATTTTTATCGGGTTTTTTGCATTTCTCTAATTTCTGCAATTAAAACCGAGTATTTAACGGCAAAAAACTAGCCCTATCGGCGATATTTAAGAATTTCGTTTTTTTACCTATTGATTAACTAGCTGCTGAGCCGTAAAATAATAAAAAATCGTACAAATAGGAGATTTTTATCGGGTTTTTTGCATTTCTCTAATTTCTGCAATTAAAACCGAGTATTTAACGCCAAAAAACTAGCCCTATCGGCAATATTTAAGAATTTCGTTTTTTTACCAATTGATTTTTACTAGCTGCTGAGCCGTAAAATAATAAAAAATCGTACAAATAGGAGATTTTTATCGGGTTTTTTGCATTTCTCTAATTTCTGCAATTAAAACCGAGCATTTAACGGCAAAAAACTAGCACTATCGGCGATATTTAAGAATTTCGTTTTTTTACCTATTGATTTTTAGTAGCTGCTGAGCCGTAAAATAATAAAAAGTCGTACAAATAGGAGATTTTATCGGTTTTTTTTGCATTTCTCTAATTTCTGCAATTAAAACCGAGTATTTAAAGCCAAAAAAGTAGCCCTATCGGCGATATTTAAGAATTTCGTTTTTTTACCTATTGATTTTTACTAGCTGCTGAGCCGTAAAATAATAGAAAATCGTACAAATAGGAGATTTTTATCGGGTTTTTTGCATTTGTCTAATTTCTGCAATTAAAACCGAGTATTTAACGCCAAAAAACTAGCCCTATCGGCGATATTTAAGAATTTCGTTTTTTTACCTATTGATTTCTACTAGCTGCTGAGCCGTAAAATAATAAAAAATCGTACAAATACGAGATTTTTATCGGGTTTTTTTAATTTCTCTAATTTCTGCAATTAAAACCGAGTATTAAACGTCAAAAAACTAGCCCTATCGGCGATATTTAAGAAATTCGTTTTTTTGCCTATTGATTTTTAGTAGCTGCTGAGCCGTAAAATAATAAAAAATCGTAGAAATAGGAGATTTTTATCGGGTTTTTTGCATTTCTCTAATTTCTGCAATTAAAACCGAGTATTTAACGCCAAAAAACTAGCCCTATCGGCGATATTTAAGAATTTCGTTTTTTTACCTATTGATTTCTACTAGCTGCTGAGCCGTAAAATAATAAAAAATCGTACAAATAGGAGATTTTTATCGGCTTTTTGCATTTCTCTAATTTCTGCAATTAAAACCGAGTATTTAACGGCAAAAAACTAGCCCTATCGGCGATATTTAAGAATTTCGTTTTTTTACCTATTGATTTTTACTAGCTGCTGAGCCGTAAAATAATAAAAAATCGTACAAATAGGAGATTTTTATCGGGTTTTTTTAATTTCTCTAATTTCTGCAATTAAAACCGAGCATTTAACGGCAAAAAACTAGCACTATCGGCGATATTTAAGAATTTCGTTTTTTTACCTATTGATTTTTAGTAGCTGCTGAGCCGTAAAATAATAAAAAGTCGTACAAATAGGAGATTTTATCGGGTGTTTTTGCATTTCTCTAATTTCTGCAATTAAAACCGAGTATTTAAAGCCAAAAAACTAGCCCTATCGGCGATATTTAAGAATTTCGTTTTTTTACCTATTGATTTTTACTAGCTGCTGAGCCGTAAAATAATAAAAAATTGTACAAATAGGTGATTTTTATCGGGTTTTTTGCATTTCTCTAATTTCTGCAATTAAAACCGAGTATTTAATGACAAAAAACTCGCCCTATCGGCGATATTTAAGAATTTCGTTTTTTTACCTATTGATTTTTACTAGCTGCTGAGCCGTAAAATAATAAAAAATCGTACAAATAGGAGATTTTTATCGGGTTTTTTGCATTTCTCTAATTTCTGTAATTAAAACCGAGTATTTAACGGCAAAAAACTAGCCCTATCGGCGATATTTAAGAATTTGGTTTTTTTACCTATTGATTTTTACTAGCTGCTGAGCCGTAAAATAATAAAAAATCGTACAAATAGGAGATTTTTATCGGGTTATTTTAATTTCTCTAATTTCTGCAATTAAAACCGAGTATTTAACGGCAAAAAACTAGCCCTATCGGCGATATTTAAGAATTTCGTTTTTTTACCTATTGATTTTTAGTAGCTGCTGAGCCGTAAAATAATAAAAAGTTGTACAAATAGGAGATTTTTATCGGGTTTTTTGCATTTCTCTAATTTCTGCAATTAAAACCGAGTATTTAACGCCAAAAAACTAGCCCTATCGGCGATATTTAAGAATTTCGTTTTTTTACCTATTGATTTTTAGTAGCTGCTGAGCCGTAAAATAATAAAAAATCGTACAAATAGGAGATTTTTATCGGGTTTTTTGCATTTCTCTAATTTCTGCAATTAAAACCGAGTATTTAACGCCAAAAAACTAGCCCTATCGGCGATATTTAAGAATTTCGTTTTTTTACCTATTGATTTCTACTAGCTGCTGAGCCGTAAAATAATAAAAAATCGTACAAATAGGAGATTTTTATCGGGTTTTTTGCATTTCTCTAATTTCTGCAATTAAAACCGAGTATTTAACGGCAAAAAACTAGCCCTATCGGCGATATTTAAGAATTTCGTTTTTTTACCTATTGATTTTTACTAGCTGCTGAGCCGTAAAATAATAAAAAATCGTACAAATAGGAGATTTTTATCGGGTTTTTTGCATTTCTCTAATTTCTGCAATTAAAACCGAGTATTTAACGCCAAAAAACTAGCCCTATCGGCGATATTTAAGAATTTCGTTTTTTTACCAATTGATTTTTACTAGCTGCTGAGCCGTAAAATAATAAAAAATCGTACAAATAGGAGATTTTTATCGGGTTTTTTTAATTTCTCTAATTTCTGCAATTAAAACCGAGTATTTAACGTCAAAAAACTAGCCCTATCGGCGATATTTAAGAATTTCGTTTTTTTACCTATTGATTTTTAGTAGCTGCTGAGCCGTAAAATAATAAAAAATCGTAGAAATAGGAGATTTTTATCGGGTTTTTTGCATTTCTCTAATTTCTGCAATTAAAACCGAGTATTTAACGCCAAAAAACTAGCCCTATCGGCGATATTTAAGAATTTCGTTTTTTTACCTATTGATTTTTAGTAGCTGCTGAGCCGTAAAATAATAAAAAGTCGTACAAATAGGAGATTTTTATCGGGTTTTTTGCATTTCTCTAATTTCTGCAATTAAAACCGAGTATTTGACGCCAAAAAACTAGCCCTATCGGCGATATTTAAGAATTTCGTTTTTTTACCTATTGATTTCTACTAGCTGCTGAGCCGTAAAATAATAAAAAATCGTACAAATAGGAGATTTTTATCGGGTTTTTTGCATTTCTCTAATTTCTGCAATTAAAACCGAGTATTTAACGGCAAAAAACTAGCCCTATCGGCGATATTTAAGAATTTCGTTTTTTTACCTATTGATTTTTACTAGCTGCTGAGCCGTAAAATAATAAAAAATCGTACAAATAGGAGATTTTTATCGGGTTTTGTGCATTTCTCTAATTTCTGCAATTAAAACCGAGTATTTAACGCCAAAAAACTAGCCCTATCGGCGATATTTAAGAATTTCGTTTTTTTACCTATTGATTTTTACTAGCTGCTGAGCCGTAAAATAATAAAAAATCGTACAAATAGGAGATTTTTATCGGGTTTTTTTAATATCTCTAATTTCTGCAATTAAAACCGAGTATTTAACGTCAAAAAACTAGCCCTATCGGCGATATTTAAGAATTTCGTTTTTTTACCTATTGATTTTTAGTAGCTGCTGAGCCGTAAAATAATAAAAAATCGTAGAAATAGGAGATTTTTATCGGGTTTTCTGCATTTCTCTAATTTCTGCAATTAAAACCGAGTATTTAACGCCAAAAAACTAGCCCTATCGGCGATATTTAAGAATTTCGTTTTTTTACCTATTGATTTCTACTAGCTGCTGAGCCGTAAAATAATAAAAAATCGTACAAATAGGAGATTTTTATCGGGTTTTTTGCATTTCTCTAATTTCTGCAATTAAAACCGAGTATTTAACGGCAAAAAACTAGCCCTATCGGCGATATTTAAGAATTTCGTTTTTTTACCTATTGATTTTTACTAACTGCTGAGCCGTAAAATAATAAAAAATCGTACAAATAGGAGATTTTTATCGGGTTTTTTTAATTTCTCTAATTTCTGCAATTAAAACCGAGCATTTAACGGCAAAAAACTAGCACTATCGGCGATATTTAAGAATTTCGTTTTTTTACCTATTGATTTTTAGTAGCTGCTGAGCCGTAAAATAATAAAAAGTCGTACAAATAGGAGATTTTATCGGGTTTTTTTGCATTTCTCTAATTTCTGCAATTAAAACCGAGTATTTAAAGCCAAAAAACTAGCCCTATCGGCGATATTTAAGAATTTCGTTTTTTTACCTATTGATTTTTACTAGCTGCTGAGCCGTAAAATAATAAAAAATCGTACAAATAGGTGATTTTTATCGGGTTTTTTGCATTTCTCTAATTTCTGCAATTAAAGCCGAGTATTTAACGACAAAAAACTAGCCCTTACGGCGATATATAAGAATTTCGTTTTTTTACCTATTGATTTTTACTGGCTGCTGAGCCGTAAAATAATAAAAAATCGTACAAATAGGAGATTTTTATCGGTTTTTTTGCATTTCTCTAATTTCTGCAATTAAAACCGAGTATTTAACGGCAAAAAACTAGCCCTATCGGCGATATTTAAGAATTTGGTTTTTTTACCTATTGATTTTTACTAGCTGCTGAGCCGTAAAATAATAAAAAATCGTACAAATAGGAGATTTTTATCGGGTTTTTGTAATTTCTCTAATTTCTGTAATTAAAACCGAGTATTTAACGGCAAAAAACTAGCCCTATCGGCGATATTTAAGAATTTCGTTTTTTTACCTATTGATTTTTAGTAGCTGCTGAGCCGTAAAATAATAAAAAGTCGTACAAATAGGAGATTTTTATCGGGTTTTTTGCATTTCTCTAATTTCTGCAATTAAAACCGAGTATTTAACGCCAAAAAACTAGCCCTATCGGCGATATTTAAGAATTTCGTTTTTTTACCTATTGATTTTTAGTAGCTGCTGAGCCGTAAAATAATAAAAAGTCGTACAAATAGGAGATTTTTATCGGGTTTTTTGCATTTCTCTAATTTCTGCACTTAAAACCGAGTATTTAACGGCAAAAAACTAGCCCTATCGGCGATATTTAAGAATTTCGTTTTTTTACCTATTGATTTTTAGTAGATGCTGAGCCGTAAAATAATAAAAAGTCGTACAAATAGGAGATTTTTATCGGGTTTTTTGCATTTCTCTAATTTCTGCAATTAAAACCGAGTATTTAACGCCAAAAAAGTAGCCCTATCGGCGATATTTAAGAATTTCGTTTTTTTACCTATTGATTTTTAGTAGCTGCTGAGCCGTAAAATAATAAAAAATCGTACAAATAGGAGATTTTTATCGGGTTTTTTGCATTTCTCTAATTTCTGCAATTAAAACCGAGTATTTAACGCCAAAAAACTAGCCCTATCGGCGATATTTAAGAATTTCGTTTTTTTACCTATTGATTTTTAGTAGCTGCTGAGCCGTAAAATAATAAAAAATCGTACAAATAGGAGATTTTTATCGGGTTTTTTGCATTTCTCTAATTTCTGCAATTAAAACCGAGTATTTAACGCCAAAAAACTAGCCCTATCGGCGATATTTAAGAATTTCGTTTTTTTACCTATTGATTTCTACTAGCTGCTGAGCCGTAAAATAATAAAAAATCGTACAAATAGGAGATTTTTATCGGGTTTTTTGCATTTCTCTAATTTCTGCAATTAAAACCGAGTATTTAACGGCAAAAAACTAGCCCTATCGGTGATATTTAAGAATTTCGTTTTTTTACCTATTGATTTTTACTAGCTGCTGAGCCGTAAAATAATAAAAAATCGTACAAATTGGAGATTTTTATCGGGTTTTTTTAATTTCTCTAATTTCTGCAATTAAAACCGAGTATTTAACGTCAAAAAACTAGCCCTATCGGCGATATTTAAGAATTTCGTTTTTTTACCTATTGATTTTTAGTAGCTGCTGAGCCGTAAAATAATAAAAAATCGTAGAAATAGGAGATTTTTATCGGGTTTTTGCATTTCTCTAATTTCTGCAATTAAAACCGAGTATTTAACGGCAAAAAACTAGCCCTATCGGCGATATTTAAGAATTTCGTTTTTTTACCTATTGATTTTTACTAGCTGCTGAGCCGTAAAATAATAAAAAATCGTACAAATAGGAGATTTTTATCGGGTTTTTTTAATTTCTCTAATTTCTGCAATTAAAACCGAGTATTTAACGCCAAAAAACTAGCCCTATCGGCGATATTTAAGAATTTCGTTTTTTTAGTAGCTGCTGAGCCGTAAAATAATAAAAAGTCGTACAAATAGGAGATTTTTATCGGGTTTTTTGCATTTCTCTAATTTCTGCAATTAAAACCGAGTATTTAACGCCAAAAAACTAGCCCTATCGGCGATATTTAAGAATTTCGTTTTTTTACCTATTGATTTTTAGTAGCTGCTGAGCCGTAAAATAATAAAAAATCGTACAAATAGGAGATTTTTATCGGGTTTTTTGCATTTCTCTAATTTCTGCAATTAAAACCGAGTATTTAACGCCAAAAAACTAGCCCTATCGGCGATATTTAAAAATTTCGTTTTTTTACCTATTGATTTTTACTAGCTGCTGAGCCGTAAAATAATAAAAAATCGTACAAATAGGAGATTTTTATCGGGTTTTTTGCATTTCTCTAATTTCTGCAATTAAAACCGAGTATTTAACGCCAAAAAACTAGTCCTATCGGCGATATTTAAGAATTTCGTTTTTTTACCTATTGATTTTTACTAGCTGCTGAGCCGTAAAATAATAAAAAATCGTACAAATAGGAGATTTTTATCGGTTTTTTTTAATTTCTCTAATTCCTGCAATTAAAATCGAGCATTTAACGGCAAAAAACTAGCACTATCGGCGATATTTAAGAATTTCGTTTTTTTACCTATTGATTTTTAGTAGCTGCTGAGCCGTAAAATAATAAAAAGTCGTACAAATAGGAGATTTTATCGGGTTTTTTTGCATTTCTCGAATTTCTGCAATTAAAACCGAGTATTTAAAGCCAAAAAACTAGCCCTATCGGCGATATTTAAGAATTTCGTTTTTTTACCTATTGATTTTTAGTAGCTGCTGAGCCGTAAAATAATAAAAAATCGTACAAATAGGTGATTTTTATCGGGTTTTTTGCATTTCTTTAATTTCTGCAATTAAAACCGAGTATTTAACGACAAAAAACTAGCCCTATCGGCGATATTTAAGAATTTCGTTTTTTTACCTATTGATTTTTACTAGCTGCTGAGCCGTAAAATAATAAAAAATCGTACAAATAGGAGATTTTTATCGGGTTTTTTGCATTTCTCTAATTTCTGCAATTAAAACCGAGTATTTAACGGCAAAAAACTAGCCCTATCGGCGATATTTAAGAATTTCGTTTTTTTACCTATTGATTTTTAGTAGCTGCTGAGCCGTAAAATAATAAAAAGTCGTACAAATAGGAGATTTTTATCGGGTTTTTTGCATTTCTCTAATTTGTGCAATTAAAACCGAGTATTTAACGCCAAAAAACTAACCCTATCGGCGATATTTAAGAATTTCGTTTTTTTACCTATTGATTTTTAGTAGCTGCTGAGCCGTAAAATAATAAAAAATCGTACAAATAGGAGATTTTTATCGGGTTTTTTGCATTTCTCTAATTTCTGCAATTAAAACCGAGTATTTAACGCCAAAAAACTAGCCCTATCGGCGATATTTAAGAATTTCGTTTTTTTACCTATTGATTTCTACTAGCTGCTGAGCCGTAAAATAATAAAAAATCGTACAAATAGGAGATTTTTATCGGGTTTTTTGCATTTCTCCAATTTCTGCAATTAAAGCCGAGTATTTAACGGCAAAAAACTAGCCCTATCGGCGATATTTAAGAATTTCGTTTTTTTACCTATTGATTTTTACTCAGTCTGCGATCTAAGGTGGCGGGAATCGGACTGTGCGAGCTTGCCTCTGCGATTGTTTTGGAGTTTTTGGCGATATTTGCGGTTTTTTGTTTGCGGAGTGCTCGGAGTTTCGGGTTTCGCGCCCTCCGGAGTCGATTTCTCCCTCGGGATCGTGCGCCTGGTGCGGCAGCGGGCGGAACTGTTATGTCTCGGGAGTGGTGTTTTGCTTCTCTGGAGGCGGGGCCGAGCCGCTTGCTCGGGCTGGCTCCTGACAGCAATCAGCTGTCTAGGGGTGCCCTCCTGAAAGTGAGTCTAGGATAAAAAAACAAAGTCAAAAACCCTTCGATTAACAAACTAAATTAAGTGATTGAGAGTTTTGTGAATAAAGAACTTTTCACTTGGTGAACAATTAAAAGAAGGCCGACTCCGGCCGACGAATATCGGGGACATGGCGTCTGGGGGTACCAGCGCCAATAGATTCAGCATATTACCGACCATGATAACTAAAAAACATAAAGCCGGGGTCAAAAGACCCAGAGCCGATTTAACGGACTTTTTTCCCTCACTCCCCCCGAAAATACCAATTATTACAGGTAAAAACGAACACCCCAAATTTATTATGATAACAGCTTTGGACCAAAATAAACAATTAAAATCGTATAATCAGTTCGCCGTCCGGAAAGGGGTGGACGCTGTGTCCACCAAATTCTGACAGGCAAATTATCTACGAGACGGGTCGTTACTCCTGCTGGTAGACAACTGCAGAGTCGCTGACATTTTTCTACAAACGACCAGTATAGCCAATATTCCCGTGAATATCCAAATACACCCCACCCTCAACACGGTCAAAGGCACAATTTTCTCGCATGACTTCCGGGGAATGAAAGAAGAGGAAATTTTAGAAGGCCTTAAAGATCAGGGAGTGACAGAAGTAACTATGATAACTAGACCAGGGGACGAGCCTGGCAAACGAACTCCCACAGGGCTGATCATACTAACTTTCACTGCGTATAAAATCCCGGCGTACATCAGAGGACCATGGATTGATTATCAAGTCAAAGAATATTTCCCCCTGCCCATGAAGTGTCAACAATGCCAAAAACTGGGACATACGGCAAAATGGTGCAAGGAAACAATCCAAACCTGTGGTTCCTGCGGCAAACCAGCTCCCCATACCGAAGAAAACTGTATAGGAATATATTGCGTTAATTGTCAATCCGACTCCCATACCTCAACAAGCAGGGACTGTCCCGAATTTCTAAAAGCTAAAGAAATCTTAAAAATAAAAACCCAAAAGAAATGTAGCATGTTCGAGGCAAGGAAGGAATACTATGCCATACATAAGGAGCATACTAGACCTTCCTACGCAGCCGTAGCCAACACCACGCAGCGAGGAAGTCAACAACAAACAGCAACATCAACCACTGGGCAAACAACATCTTTGACCTCCCCCTACATCAAGGACCACCATCCCCAAACGGCAACACCGACGAGGACAAACATTGCAACCGAGACCAACTCACCACTGGTGGTAAGCCACACTACCCCCTTAAGCAAACCTTCCGACAACAGCAAGAGCAACAACAACAACAACAATAACGCTAGTACGAACACCGCATCACTTTCCCCCACCAACTTACTGACAATGACAAACAACCCAAACACCTCAAACAATGACCTAATACACCCCACCCCCATTCTATTACCTACCCCCCAACCTCAAGTCTCCCCTATTACAAACATCTCAACATCATTTAAACCTCCCCCAACCACCACAAGCGTAAAAATCACCAAGAAATTAACCAAGAAACTTAAAAACACGAAAACTACCAAAAAATCTTCGGGGAAAAAGGGCAAGGAAAACCAAAATAGCAACTCAGAAGATGGAATGAGCATCTCCACCGTCTCAGGATTGTCTGAGGAGGAGGACTAAATTCCCAACATGACCAGCAATTACATAATTAACTCCCATTCTCCCTCCAAAAACATATCGATACTGCAATGGAATATTCGGGGCCTGACGAGTAATCGTCCCGGTCTCGATATCCTTACGGCACAATATAAACCAGACGTAATATTGCTCCAGGAAACACACCTCAGGGACAACGAGATACCCGACAGACTAGGACCCTACCGATGCTTCGGTTTCAACTACTCGTGGGAGCACAGGCATGGAGGAGTGGCCGTCCTCGTCCGCAACTCCATCCCCGTCACGCCCTTCAGAGTAAGTGGACCCATAGCAGCCTGCGCGGTAACGCTAGAAACCGCCCAAAAAATAACAGTGGCATCCATATATCTAGAAAATCCGTTAGATGTCACTACGGCTGATCTAATCGACCTGTCCAACCAGCTTCCTCCTAACACCATTTATGGTGGGGACTTCAACGCACATAGCCCCATATGGGGCTCGGTGCGCTGGAGTCACAGGGGAAGACCAAAATCTCTGTGTTTTAAACACGGGAAGGCCCACATTTTTTTCAGGATCGGGGTGCTCATCACACATCGACATATCCATAGCCCCCCCAAACCTAACACCAAGCCTTACATGGACCACCCATGAATACTTAGAGGGAAGTGACCACTTCCCGATAATCATGCACACCAACATCTGTGTCGCAGGAGGCAAACAAGAGAGTAAGTTCTGTGAGAGAAGGGCCGACTGGCAAAGATTCAGCTTCGTGGTTGAATCGGAGCTAACGCGACGCCCCACCTCTCAGAACATTAATAAAGAAACAGCAGAGCTTACGCGGACGATCAGAGGTGCCGCCGCTTCAAGCATGCCCACAACCCGAATCACATCCAAGACCCAACCCACGTGGATAAATGGGGAAATTATCCAACGTATTAGGGACAAAAACCGGGCCTGGAAGAGGTTTCAGAGGTGCCCAACATTGCAAAATCTGATTGAATACAAGAAAACGGCGGCAATTACAAAAAGACAGGTAAAAGAGGCCAAAAAAGCGGCTTGGGTGAGTTTTGCCGAAACAATCGACCCGAACATTAATCTCAGAGATGCCTGGCAAAAAGTGAGGAGAATCGCGGGGAATTTTCGTGGAACGAAAATAGCGGCCTTGGAATCTAATGGAAATAATTTTACGGACCCCCTCAGTATAGCGGAAGAATTAGCCGAGCAATGGTCGGCTTTCTCCGCGGATACTTCCTTCAGAAGGGACCAATTGGACAAAAGGGATGGATGGTCCTACCCCTGCGCCTCACCACCAACACCCACTCGCCGGTCGATTGTCGAACCCATATCCCTTCTCGAGCTAAGCATTACGCTTGGCAAGTGTAAGGGATCTGCGCCTGGACACGATCAGGTGACATATAGAATGCTAAAAGAGACACCTCTTTCCTTCAAGGAAAGGTTGACAGTTCTCTACAACCGCATTTTGACTGAGGGGTATTTCCCACACGTGTGGAAAAACGCCGTCCAAATTCCCATCCCCAAAAGGAACTCGACGTCCAACGGCACTCCAACTCCCCGGGACTTTCGCCCTATCTCCTTATTGCCATGCATGTCGCGATTGTTCGAGAAAATTCTGGCAAGACGTCTCTCAGACCGGGTCCAATCGGAACTACCCAAAAATTTACACGGTTTCCGGAAATTCCACGGGACCACGTCGCTCCTGTTAGAACTAGAGGCCGACGTACTGGTCAGCCTCAATAGAAAGAAAACATCATACCTTTTGTCAGCTGATGTTGAAAAGGCTTACGATCGGGTCAGATATGACACGATCCTCGATCAAATGGCCGAATGGAGTTTTGACCCCCCTCTACTCACCTTATAAAAAATTTCCTCTCCTCACGGTCCTTTCAGGTAAAAGTCAATGGGTTCTTAGCTCCCAGAAGGAAAATAAATAACATTCTACCTCAAGGTTCCCCATTATCCCCCACCCTCTTTAATATATTCATTTCATCCCTGGTCCGGAAACTAGACAGCATAGACGACCTAAAGACATACATATACGCTGACAATTTACTGATCGTAACGGACGCCGAACAGCCTAAGGACCCATTGAGGAGAGCCGCAACAGCCATCGCCGTCTGGGGCCACCAAACTGGAGCTAGAGTCCCGCCAGAAAAAAGCGAGGTCATACTCTTCACGCGGAGAAGGACACCACCACCCAACACCATCGAGATAGCTGATCACCGTCTGCCGATAGTAAGGGAACTAAAAATCCTAGGGCTGACATTCTCCAGTACACTCAAATGGTCAACACATTGCAAAAATGTATCCAACAAACTGGAGAGGATCAACAACGTGGTCAGGGCAATTTGCGCCGGCAAGAGAGGAGCCCCCATCCATGCCTCCATAAAAATTGCCAAAACCCTTTGTGAAGGCGCCAGTAATTATGGGCTGGCAATATACTCAAGGACCACGATTGCCAACTTGACTAACATCCAAACTGCCATCAACAAAGTTCTACGCACCGCCACCAGCGCCCTCAAATCCACCCCAGTACGCGCCATCTGGATGGAATGTGGAGTATGGCCTATAGAAGATAGAGCTAACAGAGCGACCATCAAAATCATCGCACGCAACTGGCTAGACACAGAGAGGCCCCACCACACTACCCTCCACAAGCTCCGAGAGACGAGGACCAAACCCCGGACCACCCCTGCATTAAAAGTAGCCCTTGGTATAGCTTTAAGACTAGGTATTTACCTACTGGACCCTGCCCTCGTCACATGCCCCCCCTCACCCACCTCCTACACCCTAAACAATTTCGTACTGCAGTCCCCGGCGCACCACAAGAAAGACACACCTAAAGAAATACACCAAAGCCTACATCGAGAACTTTTATGTAAATTCCCGGATGCGACTAAAATTTACACCGACGGATCCGTATCCGAAGACCATGCCGGTGCAGCTTTTGTCGTTGATCTGCCACACCGAAGGAACTTCAACACCTCCAAACGCTTTAAACTCCCGCTAGGAGTTTCGAGTTTCGAAGCGGAAATATTTGCTATGTGGAAAGCCATCCAATTCGCTAGCAGGGACGGGAACCCAACCATTATCTTCACGGACTCCCAAGCAACAACCAAAGCAATCAATAACGAACAAAACCCTGAACCTATCATCAAATGCTGTAGACAGATGTTAAGACGTCAGAATCAAATCAAATTAGCCTGGGTCCCGGGCCACAAGGGCATTGAAGGAAACGAGAGAGCGGACCACCAAGCCAAAGCCCGTTTCGCACCGAACGAACGTGAGGAGGAAATTCCCATGTCATCATTTATGTGGCGTAAAGGAAAAAATGAACTAGAAAGAAGGCGCCAAGCCTGCTGGGAGAGGGAAACTACTTTTCTGGCGACTCACTGGAAAAATAGCACCCCCCCGACATACAACTGGGATCTAACGAGAGCCCAGGGAGTGGCTATTTTTAGAGCCAGAACCGGGCACACGCTCCCCACTCACGCCCACTTTTTCACCAGTAGCCCTAAAGCTGGATGCCACCTGTGCCAAAGCCCACTTACCATGAAACATATACTAGAATTTTGTCCCATTACCCAAAGAGCCCATGGGGGTCCCCTTCCCCCCCTTTCCACCCTACTTGACCCCTCCGTTCCCGATGATCTCCTAAAAATCCTAAAAAAATTAACATTCTAAATAGGCTGTAAATCGAATAAGAATAGGTATAAGGCTACGATTAGGCGTAAATTTACCTTTCTTTCCTTTAAGCTCTTGTGAATTTGGCGCCCTGCAAGGCCTTTTATAATCAATGAATCCTACCTCTCTGAAATTTTTTGGTTGCCTATTCTTAAGACATACTCCTAGACCACCAGTTTATATACTTACCTAAGTACCTAGGGAGTCATAAAAGAAACATACTTCATGGTAAAAAAAAAAAAATTTTTTATTTAATTGAGAAAGGATACACGAACTAATTTAAACATTGATTTTGATTGTAACTTACCAATTAGCAAGATTTAGATTTGAAATCAAATTTGTCAAACCTAGCCATTTTGGAAATGATTCACATTTAATTTTGTATTTATTAAGAATCTACCGTTAAAAATTAATGTAAAATATTATCTTGTAAAAATTGTCCAAAAATTGTTAAAATTGTAAAATTGTCCAAAAATTGTTAAAATTGTAAAATTGTCCAAAAATTGTAAAAATTGTCCAAAAATTGTAAAAATTGTAAAAATTGTCCAAATCTTTCCATGTTTGTTCGATGCGCCATATGGGCTACGTTCCCGAGATTGCGCTTTAGTCTTAAGTAGGGTATAATTCATTGTATTTCTGCTTATTAATAAATAAATAAATAAATAAATAAGATTTTTACTAGCTGCTGAGCCGTAAAATAATAAAAAATCGTACAAATAGGAGATTTTTATCGGGTTTTTTGCATTTCTCTAATTTCTGCAATTAAAACCGAGTATTTAACGGCAAAAAACTAGCCCTATCGGTGATATTTAAGAATTTCGTTTTTTTACCTATTGATTTTTACTAGCTGCTGAGCCGTAAAATAATAAAAAATCGTACAAATAGGAGATTTTTATCGGGTTTTTTTTAATTTCTCTAATTTCTGCAATTAAAACCGAGTATTTAACGTCAAAAAACTAGCCCTATCGGCGATATTTAAGAATTTCGTTTTTTTACCTATTGATTTTTAGTAGCTGCTGAGCCGTAAAATAATAAAAAATCGTAGAAATAGGAAATTTTTATCGGGTTTTTTGCATTTCTCTAATTTCTGCAATTAAAACCGAGTATTTAACGCCAAAAAACTAGCCCTATCGGCGATATTTAAGAATTTCGTTTTTTTACCTATTGATTTTTAGTAGCTGCTGAGCCATAAAATAATAAAAAATCGTACAAATAGGAGATTTTTATCGGTTTTTTTGCATTTCTCTAATTTCTGCAATTAAAACCGAGTATTTAACGGCAAAAAACTAGCCCTATCGGCGATATTTAAGAATTTCGTTTTTTTACCTATTGATTTTTACTAGCTGCTGAGCCGTAAAATAATAAAAAATCGTACAAATAGGAGATTTTTATCGGGTTTTTTGCATTTCTCTAATTTCTGCAATTAAAACCGAGTATTTAACGCCAAAAAACTAGCCCTATCGGCGATATTTAAGAATTTCGTTTTTTTACCAATTGATTTTTACTAGCTGCTGAGCCGTAAAATAATAAAAAATCGTACAAATAGGAGATTTTTATCGGGTTTTTTGCATTTCTCTAATTTCTGCAATTAAAACCGAGTATTTAACGGCAAAAAACTAGCCCTATCGGTGATATTTAAGAATTTCGTTTTTTTACCTATTGATTTTTACTAGCTGCTGAGCCGTAAAATAATAAAAAATCGTACAAATAGGAGATTTTTATCGGGTTTTTTTAATTTCTCTAATTTCTGCAATTAAAACCGAGTATTTAACGTCAAAAAACTAGCCCTCTCGGCGATATTTAAGAATTTCGTTTTTTTACCTATTGATTTTTAGTAGCTGCTGAGCCGTAAAATAATAAAAAATCGTAGAAATAGGAGATTTTTATCGGGTTTTTTGCATTTCTCAAATTTCTGCAATTAAAACCGAGTATTTAACGCCAAAAAACTAGCCCTATCGGCGATATTTAAGAATTTCGTTTTTTTACCTATTGATTTCTACTAGCTGGTGAGCCGTAAAATAATAAAAAATCGTACAAATAGGAGATTTTTATCGGGTTTTTTGCATTTCTCTAATTTCTGCAATTAAAACCGAGCATTTAACGGCAAAAAACTAGCACTATCGGCGATATTTAAGAATTTCGTTTTTTTACCTATTGATTTTTAGTAGCTGCTGAGCCGTAAAATAATAAAAAGTCGTACAAATAGGAGATTTTATCGGGTTTTTTTGCATTTCTCTAATTTCTGCAATTAAAACCGAGTATTTAAAGCCAAAAAACTAGCCCTATCGGCGATATTTAAGAATTTCGTTTTTTTACCTATTGATTTTTACTAGCTGCTGAGCCGTAAAATAATAAAAAACCGTACAAATAGGTGATTTTTATCGGGTTTTTTGCATTTCTCTAATTTCTGCAATTAAAACCGAGTATTTAACGGCAAAAAACTAGCCCTATCGGCGATATTTAAGAATTTCGTTTTTTTACCTATTGATTTTTAGTAGCTGCTGAGCCGTAAAATAATAAAAAATCGTACAAATAGGAGATTTTTATCGGGTTTTTTGCATTTCTCTAATTTCTGCAATTAAAACCGAGTATTTAACGGCAAAAAACTAGCCCTATCGGCGATATTTAAGAATTTCGTTTTTTTACCTATTGATTTTTAGTAGCTGCTGAGCCGTAAAATAATAAAAAATCGTACAAATAGGAGATTTTTATCGGGTTTTTTGCATTTCTCTAATTTCTGCAATTAAAACCGAGTATTTAACGGCAAAAAACTAGCCCTATCGGCGATATTTAAGAATTTCGTTTTTTTACCTATTGATTTTTACTAGCTGCTGAGCCGTAAAATAATAAAAAATCGTACAAATAGGAGATTTTTATCGGGTTTTTTGCATTTCTCTAATTTCTGCAATTAAAACCGAGTAATTAACGCCAAAAAACTAGCCCTATCGGCGATATTTAAGAATTTCGTTTTTTTACCTATTGATTTTTAGTAGCTGCTGAGCCGTAAAATAATAAAAAATCGTACAAATAGGAGATTTTTATCGGGTTTTTTGCATTTCTCTAATTTCTGCAATTAAAGCCGAGTATTTAACGGCAAAAAACTAGCCCTATCGGCGATATTTAAGAATTTCGTTCTTTTACCTATTGATTTTTACTAGCTGCTGAGCCGTAAAATAATAAAAAATCGTACAAATAGGAGATTTTTATCGGGTTTTTTGCATTTCTCTAATTTTTGCAATTAAAACCGAGTATTTAACGCCAAAAAACTAGCCCTATCGGCGATATTTAAGAATTTCGTTTCTTTACCAATTGATTTTTACTAGCTGCTGAGCCGTAAAATAATAAAAAATCGTACAAATAGGAGATTTTTATCGGGTTTTTTGCATTTCTCTAATTTCTGCAATTAAAACCGAGTATTTAACGGCAAAAAACTAGCCCTATCGGTGATATTTAAGAATTTCGTTTTTTTACCTATTGATTTTTACTAGCTGCTGAGCCGTAAAATAATAAAAAATCGTACAAATAGGACATTTTTATCGGGTTTTTTTAATTTCTCTAATTTCTGCAATTAAAACCGAGTATTTAACGTCAAAAAACTAGCCCCATCGGCGATATTTAAGAATTTCGTTGTTTTACCTATTGATTTTTAGTAGCTGCTGAGCCGTAAAATAATAAAAAATCGTAGAAATAGGAGATTTTTATCGGGTTTTTTGCATTTCTCTAATTTCTGCAATTAAAACCGAGTATTTAACGCCAAAAAACTAGCCCTATCGGCGATATTTAAGAATTTCGTTTTTTTACCTATTGATTTCTACTAGCTGCTGAGCCGTAAAATAATAAAAAATCGTACAAATAGGAGATTTTTATCGGGTTTTTTGCATTTCTCTAATTTCTGCAATTAAAACCGAGTATTTAACGGCAAAAAACTAGCCCTATCGGCGATATTTAAGAATTTAGTTTTTTTACCTATTGATTTTTAGTAGCTGCTGAGCCGTAAAATAATAAAAAATCGTACAAATAGGAGATTTTTATCGGGTTTTTTGCATTTCTCTAATTTCTGCAATTAAAACCGAGTATTTAACGCCAAAAAACTAGCCCTATCGGCGATATTTAAGAATTTCGTTTTTTTACCTATTGATTTCTACTAGCTGCTGAGCCGTAAAATAATAAAAAATCGTACAAATAGGAGATTTTTATCGGGTTTTTTGCATTTCTCTAATTTCTGCAATTAAAACCGAGTATTTAACGGCAAAAAACTAGCCCTATCGGCGATATTTAAGAATTTAGTTTTTTTACCTATTGATTTTTAGTAGCTGCTGAGCCGTAAAATAATAAAAAATCGTACAAATAGGAGATTTTTATCGGGTTTTTTGCATTTCTCTAATTTCTGCAATTAAAACCGAGTATTTAACGCCAAAAAACTAGCCCTATCGGCGATATTTAAGAATTTCGTTTTTTTACCTATTGATTTTTAGTAGCTGCTGAGCCGTAAACTAATAAAAAATCGTACAAATAGGAGATTTTTATCGGGTTTTTTGCATTTCTCTAATTTCTGCAATTAAAACCGAGTATTTAACGGCAAAAAACTAGCCCTATCGGCGATATTTAAGAATTTCGTTTTTTTACCAATTGATTTTTACTAGCTGCTGAGCCGTAAAATAATAAAAAATCGTACAAATAGGAGATTTTTATCGGTTTTTTTTGCATTTCTCTAATTTCTGCAATTAAAACCGAGTATTTAACGGCAAAAAACTAGCCCTATCGGTGATATTTAAGAATTTCGTTTTTTTACCTATTGATTTTTACTAGCTGCTGAGCCGTAAAATAATAAAAAATCGTACAAATAGGAGATTTTTATCGGGTTTTTTGCATTTCTCTAATTTCTGCAATTAAAACCGAGTATTTAACGTCAAAAAACTAGCCCTATCGGCGATATTTAAGAATTTCGTTTTTTTACCAATTGATTTTTACTAGCTGCTGAGCCGTAAAATAATAAAAAATCGTACAAATAGGAGATTTTTATCGGGTTTTTTGCATTTCTCTAATTTCTGCAATTAAAACCGAGTATTTAACGGCAAAAAACTAGCCCTATCGGTGATATTTAAGAATTTCGTTTTTTACCTATTGATTTTTACTAGCTGCTGAGCCGTAAAATAATAAAAAATCGTACAAATAGGAGATTTTTATCGGGTTTTTTGCATTTCTCTAATTTCTGCAATTAAAACCGAGTATTTAACGCCAAAAAACTAGCCCTATCGGCGATATTTAAGAATTTCGTTTTTTTACCAATTGATTTTTACTAGCTGCTGAGCCGTAAAATAATAAAAAATCGTACAAATAGGAGATTTTTATCGGGTTTTTTGCATTTCTCTAATTTCTGCAATTAAAACCGAGTATTTAACGGCAAAAAACTAGCCCTATCGGTGATATTTAAGAATTTCGTTTTTTACCTATTGATTTTTACTAGCTGCTGAGCCGTAAAATAATAAAAAATCGTACAAATAGGAGATTTTTATCGGGTTTTTTGCATTTCTCTAATTTCTGCAATTAAAACCGAGTATTTAACGCCAAAAAACTAGCCCTATCGGCGATATTTAAGAATTTCGTTTTTTTACCTATTGATTTCTACTAGCTGCTGAGCCGTAAAATAATAAAAAGTCGTACAAATAGGAGATTTTTATCGGGTTTTTTGCATTTCTCTAATTTCTGCAATTAAAACCGAGTATTTAACGGCAAAAAACTAGCCCTATCGGCGATATTTAAGAATTTCGTTTTTTTACATATTGATTTTTACTAGCTGCTGAGCCGTAAAATAATAAAAAATCGTACAAATAGGAGATTTTTATCGGGTTTTTTTAATTTCTCTAATTTCTGCAATTAAAACCGAGCATTTAACGGCAAAAAACTAGCACTATCGGCGATATTTAAGAATTTCGTTTTTTTACCTATTGATTTTTAGTAGCTGCTGAGCCGTAAAATAATAAAAAGTCGTACAAATAGGAGATTTTATCGGGTTTTTTTGCATTTCTCTAATTTCTGCAATTAAAACCGAGTATTTAAAGCCAAAAAACTAGCCCTATCGGCGATATTTAAGAATTTCGTTTTTTTACCTATTGATTTTTACTAGCTGCTGAGCCGTAAAATAATAAAAAATCGTACAAATAGGTGATTTTTATCGGGTTTTTTGCATTTCTCTAATTTCTGCAATTAAAACCGAGTATTTAACGCCAAAAAACTAGCCCTATCGGCGATATTTAAGAATTTCGTTTTTTTACCTATTGATTTTTAGTAGCTGCTGAGCCGTAAAATAATAAAAAATCGTAGAAATAGGAGATTTTTATCGGGTTTTTTGCATTTCTCTAATTTCTGCAATTAAAACCGAGTATTTAACGGCAAAAAACTAGCCCTATCGGCGATATTTAAGAATTTCGTTTTTTTACCTATTGATTTTTACTAGCTGCTGAGCCGTAAAATAATAAAAAATCGTACAAATAGGAGATTTTTATCGGGTTTTTTTAATTTCTCTAATTTCTGCAATTAAAACCGAGCATTTAACGGCAAAAAACTAGCACTATCGGCGATATTTAAGAATTTCGTTTTTTTACCTATTGATTTTTAGTAGCTGCTGAGCCGTAAAATAATAAAAAGTCGTACAAATAGGAGATTTTATCGGGTTTTTTTGCATTTCTCTAATTTCTGCAATTAAAACCGAGTATTTAAAGCCAAAAAACTAGCCCTATCGGCGATATTTAAGAATTTCGTTTTTTTACCTATTGATTTTTACTAGCTGCTGAGCCGTAAAATAATAAAAAATCGTACAAATAGGTGATTTTTATCGGGTTTTTTGCATTTCTCTAGTTTCTGCAATTAAAACCGAGTATTTAACGACAAAAAACTAGCCCTATCGGCGATATTTAAGAATTTCGTTTTTTTACCTATTGATTTTTACTAGCTGCTGAGCCGTGAAATAATAAAAAATCGTACAAATAGGAGATTTTTATCGGGTTTTTTGCATTTCTCTAATTTCTGCAATTAAAACCGAGTATTTAACGGCAAAAAACTAGCCCTATCGGCGATATTTAAGAATTTGGTTTTTTTACCTATTGATTTTTACTAGCTGCTGAGCCGTAAAATAATAAAAAATCGTACAAATAGGAGATTTTTATCGGGTTTTTTTAATTTCTCTAATTTCTGCAATTAAAACCGAGTATTTAACGGCAAAAAACTAGCCCTATCGGCGATATTTAAGAATTTCGTTTTTTTACCTATTGATTTTTAGTAGCTGCTGACCCGTAAAATAATAAAAAATCGTACAAATAGGAGATTTTTATCGGGTTTTTTGCATTTCTCTAATTTCTGCAATTAAAACCGAGTATTTAACGGCAAAAAACTAGCCCTATCGGCGATATTTAAGAATTTCGTTTTTTTACCTATTGATTTTTACTAGCTGCTGAGCCGTAAAATAATAAAAAATCGTACAAATAGGAGATTTTTATCGGGTCTTTTGCATTTCTCTAATTTCTGCAATTAAAACCGAGTATTTAACGCCAAAAAACTAGCCCTATCGGCGATATTTAAGAATTTCGATTTTTTACCAATTGATTTTTACTAGCTGCTGAGCCGTAAAATAATAAAAAATCGTACAAATAGGAGATTTTTATCGGGTCTTTTGCATTTCTCTAATTTCTGCAATTAAAACCGAGTATTTAACGGCAAAAAACTAGCCCTATCGGCGATATTTAAGAATTTCGTTTTTTTACCTATTGATTTTTAGTAGCTCCTGAGCCGTAAAATAATAAAAAGTCGTACAAATAGGAGATTTTTATCGGGTTTTTTGCATTTCTCTAATTTCTGCAATTAAAACCGAGTATTTAACGGCAAAAAACTAGCCCTATCGGCGATATTTAAGAATTTCGTTTTTTTACCTATTGATTTTTACTAGCTGCTGAGCCGTAAAATAATAAAAAATCGTACAAATAGGAGATTTTTATCGGGTCTTTTGCATTTCTCTAATTTCTGCAATTAAAACCGAGTATTTAACGCCAAAAAACTAGCCCTATCGGCGATATTTAAGAATTTCGTTTTTTTACCTATTGATTTTTAGTAGCTGCTGAGCCGTAAAATAATAAAAAGTCGTACAAATAGGAGATTTTATCGGGTTTTTTTGCATTTATCTAATTTCTGCAATTAAAACCGAGTATTTAAAGCCAAAAAACTAGCCCTATCGGCGATATTTAAGAATTTCGTTTTTTTACCTATTGATTTTTACTAGCTGCTGAGCCGTAAAATAATAAAAAATCGTACAAATAGGTGATTTTTATCGGGTTTTTTGCATTTCTCTAATTTCTGCAATTAAAACCGAGTATTTAACGACAAAAAACTAGCCCTATCGGCGATATTTAAGAATTTCGTTTTTTTACCTATTGATTTTTACTAGCTGCTGAGCCGTAAAATAATAAAAAATCGTACAAATAGGAGATTTTTATCGGGTTTTTTGCATTTCTCTAATTTCTGCAATTAAAACCGAGTATTTAACGGCAAAAAACTAGCCCTATCGGCGATATTTAAGAAATTCGTTTTTTTACCTATTGATTTCTACTAGCTGCTGAGCCGTAAAATAATAAAAAATCGTACAAATAGGAGATTTTTATCGGGTTTTTTGCATTTCTCTAATTTCTGCAATTAAAACCGAGTATTTAACGTCAAAAAACTAGCCCTATCGGCGATATTTAAGAATTTCGTTTTTTTACCTATTGATTTTTAGTAGCTGCTGAGCCGTAAAATAATAAAAAATCGTAGAAATAGGAGATTTTTATCGGGTTTTTTGCATTTCTCTAATTTCTGCAATTAAAACCGAGTATTTAACGCCAAAAAACTAGCCCTATCGGCGATATTTAAGAATTTCGTTTTTTTACCTATTGATTTCTACTAGCTGCTGAGCCGTAAAATAATAAAAATCGTACAAATAGGAGATTTTTATTGGGTTTTTTGCATTTCTCTAATTTCTGCAATTAAAACCGAGTATTTAACGGCAAAAAACTAGCCCTATCGGCGATATTTAAGAATTTCGTTTTTTTACCTATTGATTTTTACTAGCTGCTGAGCCGTAAAATAATAAAAAATCGTACAAATAGGAGATTTTTATCGGGTTTTTTTAATTTCTCTAATTTCTGCAATTAAAACCGAGTATTTAACGGCAAAAAAATAGCCCTATCGGCGATATTTAAGAATTTCGTTTTTTTACCTATTGATTTTTAGTAGCTGCTGAGCCGTAAAATAATAAAAAATCGTACAAATAGGAGATTTTTATCGGGTTTTTTGCATTTCTCTAATTTCTGCAATTAAAACCGAGTATTTAACGGCAAAAAACTAGCCCTATCGGCGATATTTAAGAATTTCGTTTTTTTACCTATTGATTTCTACTAGCTGCTGAGCCGTAAAATAATAAAAAGTCGTACAAATAGGAGATTTTTATCGGGTTTTTTGCATTTCTCTAATTTCTGCAATTAAAACCGAGTATTTAACGCCAAAAAACTAGCCCTATCGGCGATATTTAAGAATTTCGTTTTTTTAGCTATTGATTTTTAGTAGCTGCTGAGCCGTAAAATAATAAAAAATCGTACAAATAGGAGATTTTTATCGGGTTTTTTGCATTTCTCTAATTTCTGCAATTAAAACCGAGTATTTAACGCCAAAAAACTAGCCCTATCGGCGATATTTAAGAATTTCGTTTTTTTACCTATTGATTTTTACTAGCTGCTGAGCCGTAAAATAATAAAAAATCGTACAAATAGGAGATTTTTATCGGGTTTTTTGCATTTCTCTAATTTCTGCAATTAAAACCGAGTATTTAACGGCAAAAAACTAGCCCTATCGGTGATATTTAAGAATTTCGTTTTTTTACCTATTGATTTTTACTAGCTGCTGAGCCGTAAAATAATAAAAAATCGTACAAATAGGAGATTTTTATCGGGTTTTTTTAAGTTCTCTAATTTCTGCAATTAAAACCGAGTATTTAACGTCAAAAAACTAGCCCTATCGGCGATATTTAAGAATTTCGTTTTTTACCTATTGATTTTTAATAGCTGCTGAGCCGTACAATAATAAAAAATCGTAGAAATAGGAGATTTTTATCGGGTTTTTTGCATTTCTCTAATTTCTGCAATTAAAACCGAGTATTTAACGCCAAAAAACTAGCCCTATCGGCGATATTTAAGAATTTGGTTTTTTTGCCAATTGATTTTTACTAGCTGCTGAGCCGTAAAATAATAAAAAATCGTACAAATAGGAGATTTTTATCGGGTTTTTTGCATTTCTCTAATTTCTGCAATTAAAACCGAGTATTTAACGGCAAAAAACTAGCCCTATCGGCGATATTTAAGAATTTGGTTTTTTTACCTATTGATTTTTACTAGCTGCTGAGCCGTAAAATAATAAAAAATCGTACAAATAGGAGATTTTTATCGGGTTTTTTTAATTTCTCTAATTTCTGCAATTAAAACCGAGTATTTAACGGCAAAAAACTAGCCCTATCGGCGATATTTAAGAATTTCGTTTTTTTACCTATTGATTTTTAGTAGCTGCTGAGCCGTAAAATAATAAAAAATCGTACAAATAGGAGATTTTTATCGGGTTTTTTGCATTTCTCTAATTTCTGCAATTAAAACCGAGTATTTAACGCCAAAAAACTAGCCCTATCGGCGATATTTAAGAATTTCGTTTTTTTACCTATTGATTTCTACTAGCTGCTGAGTAGATAAGCTATGAGAGTTCTGGCGCAAAATCCCATAAGGTTTATACAGGGGGTCAAAATTCACATTTGCCGCCATCTTGGATTTTGAAAGCTCATCGTCTACGTCTAGGAGCAGTTTTAGGGGTGTGACGTCACGAAAGCTCTCTTGTGCGTGTGTCTAGGGTGTAATATAGTGGGGTTGGTTGGAGTATAGGATGTAATATAGTGGGGGTTGGTTGGAGTCTAGGATGTAATATAGTGGTATTGGTTGGAGCCTAGGACCAAGTTGGATGTGTGGGTTGGGGTCTAGAGTCAAGCTCATGAAGCAAGTTTCTGTCTAGGGTGTAATATAGTGGGGGATTGGTTGGAGTATAGGATGTAATAGAGTGGGGGTTGGTTGGTGTCTTGGATAGCAACTCCAAACAATTTTTGAGCTCGTATTTCAGATCAGGAAAACTTTATCTGCATAAGGTATTCTTGGAAGTTTATGCTGACGAGGCTCTTATCTGTACCGACCAACATTTTAACTCTAGCATGATTGAGCATGCCCGAACATGTTGTGAAATGCGTAGGGGTTTTGTTTATGTTATGTGGAAATGCGTAGGGGCTTTGTTTTTGCTATGTAGGGCTTTAGTTTACATGATCGTATTTCCTAGAATTGATTCTGGATTTATATTGGGTGGGCTTATTTGATGAGTATAAATAGTGGATATTAAATAAATTTTCCTCAGCAGAAGAGTACTCTATTATTCTGTTAGAAGAGCATAAGGATAGAATAGAAAAAGGCTACAAATTTCTTTATCAATATGAAAATGTGGGTAAAGTAAGATCTAAATATGGTGAACATTATACCAGCTGCTCATGGTCGAAAGATGATGCAATCGCAGGACCAGATACTTGTGGATGTCATACTGCAGAGCAACACAATCAAGAAATTGAGTATCTCATCAATTTTTATATGAGAATCACAAGAAACAGCTGTGGAGAATGCAGAAAAGGGTTCGATTTATTCTAACACCAAAAGTATACCTTCTCCATGTGTGGAACTTTGTCTATAGAGATAGTCGTAAGGATGAATGGCATATACCATATGCGCAATCGACAGGCTTCGATTTTAACAGAGAATCTTGAATACAAGTCAAATACTGGAACCAATATTGGATCAAAACCATCGCAACAAAATATATATAAAACAATTGTTAATTTTTTTAAAAAATGTTCTTTTATTTATTTATATTAATTATAATACATCGTTTGCATTTATCCAGGAGCTATGTTTCGAGGAAAATCCCAACCATTTAACATAAACTTCATTTCTAGAGCTTTTTGGATGTTTTTCCGTGATTAATTATCTTGTATCCCAATTTATCTATCAACATAGTTTTAGTCAGCATTTGTTTCAGGTTCGCCAAGGTTTGTGATGTGTTTCCATTCGGGGTTAAAATAAATCCAATTCCTGTAGGTTCATCAGCAGCATCGACTTTCCAGCAGGGCCAGGTGGACCAGGAGGGGCTTCCGCTTACTACTTCTTATTGATCAACCAAACATGTCAACGCTCATTTTCGAAAATGTGATATTTATACAATTATATTGGCTTCCTTCAACTCCACAATAATTGATATTATTTCATTATCATGACTATTATTTCCAGCTTGTTGTGATGCTATTAGTATACGAAGTCGGTCCACTAACTTATTGGGATCATCCCAATAGACATACTTAATGTTTTCCTTTGGAATCCTCATTATACCCGTTCCTCTATGAGGTATAGGTGTGTGAATCAACTTCTTTATTATGTTTCTATATTTATAGGTATTTGTTCCTCTTATTTGTTTATTTTCATTAAAATCACGTCTGTGTGCGCATGTATCGTTTAAAATCGATTGATAATTGGTCAAGTCTTCTCTATTGTAACCAGTGGGACGTTTCATAAAAATCAGTTCAGATAACCCTTTGGTTATCTTGTATGGCCTATCTCCAATAACGAGATTTTCATCCTCTACTTTCAATGTTGAATTGCCAATCCTCAATCCATCGCTGCTGCTATAATGCACACCGTAAGTTTTATCAACTTCCTCATTTCCACGACTAACTAATTGTTTATATTTATTCAATATCTGGTCAGGTGAACTTTGCTCTTTTAATGTAGATGAATGTATTGGTGTAGTAAACACTTCATTTCCGCTATCGCTCTCAACATCATCATCTTTTTCCTCCTCCTCCTCCTCACCATGGTCATCATCATCCTCTAATGCTGGTATAGGGGTACTAGTAGATTCCATCTTTAAATATTTTCGTGCTAGGTGAGTGTATATATCGTCACTTCTTTGGCTTTTCTCTTGGTTAGGTTCTAACTTAATTTCTTCTTTAGGCTCAAGCTTAACTGATGATGTTAGCTCTTTAAGTGTGTTGGTAATTGGCTTAAATGTTTCCTCCAACCGAGCCTCTGCCGCGATTTTACCAGTTTTGAATGCTTTGTATTTTTTTCGTATAGCATTGCTTGTCTTTATGATATCTTTCAACAGCTTTTCATCCATTTTACTCTTCAGTTTAGAGCTATATAGGTAGACAGATAACTATACAGGCTTGTAAGCAGCTATTGAATATATAACTATATCAATATGAGTACTCCCACCGACTGATGATGGTAATTGAATTTCTCTTTCTTTTATAGGCTTATGAAGGAAGTCTTCAATATCAAAATTTATAGAAAACTTTGAATTTTTCAATTTAGGAATCAAGTAATTTTCACTTTATGAATGCGATGATACTGTTCTATACTATTCCCTCATTAGTTTAGTAGGCCTGAATCTTTGATGTAGTTTAACAATTATATTTATAGTTTTAAAACCGTACCAGCTGACCAGCTATAACAGGCTGGTATACCAGCTAACAGCCTGTTATAGCTGGTATAGCTGGACAGGATAACCATAAAGCAATTGATAGTTTTGCCTAAATATTTTAGCAGGCAAAGCAAAATTATTTTATTTTTTAAGAGGTTCTCAATACGCGAAAAGTATAACTACTCACAGGCACTAATATAGTAAGTGCAAAGTATCGCAGAATTGCTATTTAATGACTTAAAGATACAATTTTTCCAGGCATGTTTATTATCTTAACTGCTTAGCTTTTGTTACCCATGTGTACCTGTAAAAAAAAAAATGAAGTGATTTAAATCAACGAGGGCTAGTTTAGCTAGAAGAAAGAAAATGCCGATTCTCGGGGGTACACTCAATTTCTTATCAATATGACTACTCCCACCGACTGATGATGGTAATTGAATTTCTCTTTCTTTTATAGGCTTATGAAGGAAGTCTTCAATATCAAAATTTATAGAAAACTTTGAATTTTTCAATTTAGGAATCAAGTAATTTTCACTTTATGAATGCGATGATACTGTTCTATACTATTCCCTCATTAGTTTAGTAGGCCTGAATCTTTGATGTAGTTTAACAATTATATTTATAGTTTTAAAACCGTACCAGCTGACCAGCTATAACAGGCTGGTATACCAGCTAACAGCCTGTTATAGCTGGTATAGGTATACCAGCTAACAGCCTGTTATAGCTATATAGCTGTTATATAGGCTGTTAGCTGGTATACCTATACCAGCTATAACAGGCTGTTAGCTGGTATACCAGCCTGTTATAGCTGGTCAGCTGGTACGGTTTTAAAACTATAAATATAATTGTTAAACTACATCAAAGATTCAGGCCTACTAAACTAATGAGGGAATAGTATAGAACAGTATCATCGCATTCATAAAGTGAAAATTACTTGATTCCTAAATTGAAAAATTCAAAGTTTTCTATAAATTTTGATATTGAAGACTTCCTTCATAAGCCTATAAAAGAAAGAGAAATTCAATTACCATCATCAGTCGGTGGGAGTACTCATATTGATATAGTTATATGTTCAATAGCTGCTTACAAGCCTGTATAGTTATCTGTCTACCTATATAGCTCTAAACTGAAGAGTAAAATGGATGAAAAGCTGTTGAAAGATATCATAAAGACAAGCAATGCTGTACGAAAAAAATACAAAGCATTCAAAACTGGTAAAATCGCGGCAGAGGCTCGGTTGGAGGAAACATTTAAGCCAATTACCAACACACTTAAAGAGCTAACATCATCAGTTAAGCTTGAGCCTAAAGAAGAAATTAAGTTAGAACCTAACCAAGAGAAAAGCCAAAGAAGTGACGATATATACACTCACCTAGCACGAAAATATTTAAAGATGGAATCTACTAGTACCCCTATACCAACATTAGAGGATGATGATGACCATGGTGAGGAGGAGGAGGAGGAGGAAAAAGATGATGATGTTGAGAGCGATAGCGGAAATGAAGTGTTTACTACACCAATACATTCATCTACATTAAAAGAGCAAAGTTCACCTGACCAGATATTGAATAAATATAAACAATTAGTTAGTCGTGGAAATGAGGAAGTTGATAAAACTTACGGTGTGCATTATAGCAGCAGCGATGGATTGAGGATTGGCAATTCAACATTGAAAGTAGAGGATGAAAATCTCGTTATTGGAGATAGGCCATACAAGATAACCAAAGGTTTATCTGAACTGATTTTTATGAAACGTCCCACTGGTTACAATAGAGAAGACTTGACCAATTATCAATCGATTTTAAACGATACATGCGCACACAGACGTGATTTTAATGAAAATAAACAAATAAGAGGAACAAATACCTATAAATATAGAAACATAATAAAGAAGTTGATTCACACACCTATACCTCATAGAGGAACGGGTATAATGAGGATTCCAAAGGAAAACATTAAGTATGTCTATTGGGATGATCCCAATAAGTTAGTGGACCGACTTCGTATACTAATAGCATCACAACAAGCTGGAAATAATAGTCATGATAATGAAATAATATCAATTATTGTGGAGTTGAAGGAAGCCAATATAATTGTATAAATATCACATTTTCGAAAATGAGCGTTGACATGTTTGGTTGATCAATAAGAAGTAGTAAGCGAAAGCCCCTCCTGGTCCACCTGGCCCTCCTGGAAAGTCGGTCTAAACCTTAGAACTCTTGAAACAAATGAGCCATCTTGTATCATACACCAAGGCCGATGCGCTCTGAAAAATGTGTTTATAATACGAGATTTTTTGAATAAAACAGTTTTTAAAACGTTATAAAATTCTTTTATTTCATATGTGATATCTTATTCTAATTTACAATATTTATACTAATCTACATCCATTATACAATAATACTATTTACACTAATCTACATCCATTATACAATAATACTATTTACACTAATCTACATCCATTATACAATAATACTATTTACACTAATCTACATCCATTATACAATAATGACCCCACGGTAGCGATTCGTTTGTATTTGGTACTAAATACCTCTTATCGTCGTGAGGACTTAGCGCGATTTTTGCTTGAGTAATGGTACATACATCGTGTTTTTGGCTTTGAATTAAATTTTGTGAAACTACTTTTTCTGTATTATTGTTTAGACATTCAACATAGTCATCAAAAGTTATTCTATTTTTAACTATATTTCTCTTAACGCCTTTAGATTTTTTTATTTTATCTTGGCCCTCTAACCGGATCGCATACATTTTTGACCTAAGGCCAACAAACTCTGTCATTATGCAGCCGTTATTTTCATCCTTCATGAGGCCGAGCACTTTTTTATTAACTAACGGGATGTTCCAGATGTTATTGGCAGGGTAGTCACTGGTATCGAAATGTGAATGACAATCGCGTTTAATCATATCATATAAATCGGGGTGGGTAATTTCATAAATAAGGGAATCTGTATCAGTATAACATACTGTACAGTTGGACTTGAATTGTGGGATCATATAGTTATAATGGAAATCGTAAATTGTTGTTTTCGCCAAGTCGAGAATACACATACCTACATATATTGGCTTATTGAAAAGAATTTCAGTTTTATTAAGCTCGATGGCTACCAGGTTCTCATTAAAAATTGTTGAGGCCTTGAACTCGGGCTTGGAAATGAGCGCTTCAGCCCCGTATCGCCCCAACCACTTGGTTACCAGCTTAACAATACTATGTTTTCGAACGTTCTCCATAGTTTTGCCAAAAACGGCATTATTCCGGAGCTTGAAGAGGTTTTTCTCGAAATCATTTTTAGCCGCTGTTCGAAGTCTGGTATTGAGATCAATGTAGGACTTTAGCCACGCAGACTGATTAAATTGGAGACCCCGATGAATTTTCTTTAATTTCAATCCGTGAAGGAGAGCTTGCTTCAGGCTGCGGTAATGCAAAATGTACTTGGTTTTGTTGTAAAGTGTGGCCAAAAGTTTACACTGCTTAGATCCAGAAGGCGCTCTATGTTCTGGACAAAATGGGAGGTCTTTATGGAGGTCGTGAATTTCTCGAGGATACTCTAAATCGACTTCCAGAATATAACCGATGGGTGAATCATCGGCTACATTTTCGACTCTAAAGCTATCAACATTTTCCATCCACTTGAAGCCACTGTGGGGTAGAAGTTGAGACATTGCCCAGCCGTATTGATTATTAATATCATAATACATGAGAAATTTTGATGAGCTAGATGGATCATAATCAGGCATGTACTTATTATTAGCCTTTGAATATCGTTTAGAGCACTGGCTAAGACCTCCTCGAATGCCTAGCTCTATAAATAAGAGCATATTCACATCAGTCAATAGCTCCAGGGTAACGCCTGTATGCTTAAGCATTGCGTCCCAAGTATACCCTGGAAGCGTATAATAGTGAGCCGGATCTAATTCATCGGTTCTGTGGGAGCTTGCACGGAATTGTTCAAAAACATCCGCCAAGAGTAAGACATCTGTCTTCAAATATAAATCTGAGTATTCACCCAGATTTTGAACGTTGAATTCTTTCCAAACGTTGCAGGCATGCACATAATCTTCTTGGCTAATGTTGGAATCATTTAATTTGTTATAAAATTGGGAGATATCGGGAAGTTTGGTATCTAGGAACTTTGATGTTTCATTAAAATAATCATAGGGATATACACCTTTACGTGTCAACAGATTAAACTGGGATTGTGTTACATTTGGGAATTGGGACTTTAGAATGGGGAAATGTGTAAGATTGGAGGCAAGAGTATCGAGGCTACTTGCCATGAATCTAAAGGAATCAATGAAACGGAATTTAATTGGATATTCATCCAAATGTTTAGTGAAGGAGATATACCGCTCTTTATTGATCGGGAGGAGATCAATGCGGCCTTGGAGATCGGAAGCTATATTTTTAATAATAAAATGGGAATCGTAACCGCTAAGGTTATGGAAAATTATGGGAACAGTGTGACTATCCTGAAAATTGATATTACATCCCTCATGTGCTGGGCCTCTGTACTTACCTGTTAGATGGCAGTGATCGCGCACCTTTTTATCATCTGATGTGAACGGCTTCTCACATATATGACAGAGTGTGGCGGCCTGGAAAAGCTCCATTTGCTCAGCAGTCATCTGATCCATGGGTAGAGGGCACAGAAAAACTGATTCCAAGTTCTCGGCAAACTGATTTAACTCGCGCACGAACCACTCGATGCAATCCTCACCACGATAGGATTTGAAAATTGATAACGTGGGGTCATACGAACATTTAACATAGTAAGCTAAACTACATGGAACATGCGTTTGGTACTTATTTCTATCCCTACATTCTACTAACAAACATTCTAAATCCGCGTAAATAACAAACGGAGCTTCTACCTTATTTCTAAAGTTCTTAAATCTAAGCTCTTTCTGCTCCTCTGTCGGTAGCCGGATTTTACACTCGTTGAGCTTTCGGCAGTCCTCTGTGTGCCTCTCTAACGCAGCGGGCGAATAAAAGTAGTGAAGACACCGGTCACAGAAGAATTTTTGGTGGGCGTTTCTCGACAGCTGTGATGAAAGGAGCCTGGAGAGGTTCTTGACCCAAACGAAATGATATCTGATGGGCTCATCGTCGTCGTTTTCCTCCTCCTCGCTATCCTCATCGTAATAAATATTCTGTATCATTAACAGATTGATGTGCCTATCCTTCTTTTCTTTGGTTAAGTAGGTTGGTAGAACATTAAAATGCTCTCGGATGTTTTTCCCCACCTTCTTCAAGATATAAACGTTGATGGAGATGTTATTCTGCCTCTCAAACCTGGGGATCTGTTTTAACGTCATTGGGAATGTTATACCATCCAGATTCAAGCCTGTGGAATAGTTGGGGTATGAGGATGTTCTATCGGGGTGATGTAACCGATCAACTGGATGCAAAGCTGAAACCACTGCCCATCCAAAACACGCATCATCGTCATTTCGAACGTTGATGCAGGCCTCCTTAAGTTTAATTTGTTTTGGTAGCTCGATATAGGAAGATCCCAGCTGTGGCGTAAATTTGTTGATGTTAATGGCCAAGTTAACGATGGCCGACAACGCCCAACCACTATCTTTTTCTTGAAATTCCTCCAACTTTTTCAAGATTTTATCTTGGATGTTTTCTTTAAACCAAACATTAATATCGGTGTTCCTATATATTGGAGCGTTCTTTGTGTTCATGTACTTGAACTCGAACACCTCCTCATCCCCTCTTATAATTTTAAATTCCCCGCAAAACACCGCGTTAACCTTGAGCGCGGCTTCCTTTTTGAGGGCGTTATTTATGCGACGACGGAAAAGTCCAGTGCAGTCGTTCAGGAACTCCTTTGGTTCCCTATGTGTCAAATTTACTATAACCCCTGTTCTCATCCTATAATATAAATGAAAAATACCCAAATAATGCCGTGACGTTATTATTATTATACTTAAACATATTTTAAAATTCCACTTACCGATCACAAAAAGCTGATTGTACATCTTCCCATTTAACTCGGGTCGAAGTCCAGTTAGCTCGTCTTGAGAGGCCCGCACCTGCCACTAACCTTAATTTTTTCAGTTGAGCTCGATAGCCTTGAACAAGATTAATACCGTTGGTGAAATTTTGCTTTTCACCAACAGTTTTTGCTCTTTTCAGAGCTTGCCGAAGAGCTCTTAAATGGCTGGAGCACTCTTTTATGTTCTGCTCCACTAACTGTATATCATTTTGAGCACTCACAAATGCTAACTTAGCACTTTGTACTAATTGTTTCATTTGAGCCATTTTGACTGTGTTATTTTCACCCTTTACAAACTGATACTTTTTCACTATGTCCTTTGGCTTTACACCTCACAAATATTTCACTATGTCCTTTGACTTTACACTGCACAAATACTTAGATAAAATTTATGTAACTGAACTGAATTGAACTCAACACTGGGTAAACACAGAATAAGGAAAATTTGCGTAATCTCCGCTATTTATACTCAGCGGATAAATCCAGAATCAATTCTAGGAAATAAGACCACCCACGTAATATAAACAAAGCCGCCTGCGCATTTCGCAACATGTTGAAACATGCTAGAGTTTAAACGTTGGTCGGGAGAGATAAGTGCCTTAGTCAGCATAAACTACTGATAATTTCCACATAACATAAACAAAGCTCCCACATAACATAAACAAAGCTCCTACGCATTTCCACATAACATAAACAAAGCCCCTACGCATTTCACAACATGTTGAAACATGCTAGAGTTTAAACGTTGGTCGGGAGAGATAAGTGCCTTAGTCAGCATAAACTACTGATAATTTCCACATAACATAAACAAAGCTACAACATAGCATAAACAAAGCTCTCACATAGCATAAACAAAGACCCTACGCATTTCACAACATGTTCGGGCATGATCAATCATGCTAGAGTTGAAATGTTGGCCGGGAGAGATAAGTGCCTTAGTCAGCATAAACTACTGATAATTTCCACATAACATAAACAAAGCTCCCACATAGCATAAACAAAGCTCTCACATAGCATAAACAAAGACCCTACGCATTTCCGCATAACATAAACAAATCCCTACGCATTTCACAACATGTTCGGGCATGCTCAATCATGCTAGAGTTAAAATGTTGGTCGGTACAGATAAAAGCCTCGTCAGCATAAACTTCCAAGAATACCTTATGCTGATAAAGTTTTCCTGATCTGAAATACGAGCTCAAAAATTGTTTGGCGTTGCTATCCAAGACACCAACCAACCCCCCACTATATTACATCCTATACTCCAACCAATCCCCCACTATATTACACCCTAGACAGAAACTTGCTTCATGAGCTTGACTCTAGACCCCAACCCACACATCCAACTTGGCCCTAGGCTCCAACCAATACCACTATATTACATCCTAGACTCCAACCAACCCCACTATATTACATCCTATACTCCAACCAACCCCCACTATATTACATCCTATACTCCAACCAACCCCCTATATTACACCCTAGACACACGCACAAGAGAGCTTTCGTGACGTCACACCCCTAAAACTGCTCCTAGACGTAGATGACGAGCTTTTGATACCATTTTATGTGAATTTTGACCCCCCTTTAAAAATACACGTAAAAATGGCGCCGAACCGGCATAGCTTATCTACTAGCGTTGACATGTTTGGTTGATCAATAAGAAGTAGTAAGCGGAAGCCCCTCCTGGTCCACCTGGCCCTGCTGGAAAGTCGATGCTGCTGATGAACCTACAGGAATTGGATTTATTTTAACCCCGAATGGAAACACATCACAAACCTTGGCGAACCTGAAACAAATGCTGACTAAAACTATGTTGATAGATAAATTGGGATACAAGATAATTAATCACGGAAAAACATCCAAAAAGCTCTAGAAATAAAGTTTATGTTAAATGGTTGGGATTTTCCTCGAAACATAGCTCCTGGATAAATGCAAACGATGTATTATAATTAATATAAATAAATAAAAGAACATTTTTTAAAAAAATTAACAATTGTTTTATATATATTTTGTTGCGATGGTTTTGATCCAATATTGGTTCCAGTATTTGGCTTGTATTCAAGATTCTCTGTTAAAATCGAAGCCTGTCGATTGCGCATATGGTATATGCCATTCATCCTTACGACTATCTCTATAGACAAAGTTCCACACATGGAGAAGGTATACTTTTGGTGTTAGAATAAATCGAACCCTTTTCTGCATTCTCCACAGCTGTTTCTTGTGATTCTCATATAAAAATTGATGAGATACTCAATTTCTTGATTGTGTTGCTCTGCAGTATGACATCCACAAGTATCTGGTCCTGCGATTGCATCATCTTTCGACCATGAGCAGCTGGTATAATGTTCACCATATTTAGATCTTACTTTACCCACATTTTCATATTGATAAAGAAATTTGTAGCCTTTTTCTATTCTATCCTTATGCTCTTCTAACAGAATAATAGAGTACTCTTCTGCTGAGGAAAATTTATTTAATATCCACTATTTATACTCATCAAATAAGCCCACCCAATATAAATCCAGAATCAATTCTAGGAAATACGATCATGTAAACTAAAACCCTACATAGCAAAAACAAAGCCCCTACGCATTTCCACATAACATAAACAAAGCCCCTACGCATTTCACAACATGTTCGGGCATGCTCAATCATGCTAGAGTTAAAATGTTGGTCGGTACAGATAAGAGCCTCGTCAGCATAAACTTCCAAGAATACCTTATGCAGATAAAGTTTTCCTGATCTGAAATACGAGCTCAAAAATTGTTTGGAGTTGCTATCCAAGACACCAACCAACCCCCACTCTATTACATCCTATACTCCAACCAATCCCCCACTATATTACGCCCTAGACAGAAACTTGCTTCATGAGCTTGACTCTAGACCCCAACCCACACATCCAACTTGGTCCTAGGCTCCAACCAATACCACTATATTACATCCTAGACTCCAACCAACCCCCACTATATTACATCCTATACTCCAACCAACCCCACTATATTACACCCTAGACACACGCACAAGAGAGCTTTCGTGACGTCACACCCCTAAAACTGCTCCTAGACGTAGACGATGAGCTTTCAAAATCCAAGATGGCGGCAAATGTGAATTTTGACCCCCTGTATAAACCTTATGGGATTTTGCGCCAGAACTCTCATAGCTTATCTACTCTGCTGAGCCGTAAAATAATAAAAAATCGTACAAATAGGAGATTTTTATCGGGTTTTTTGCATTTCTCTAATTTCTGCAATTAAAACCGAGTATTTAACGGCAAAAAACTAGCCCTATCGGCGATATTTAAGAATTTGGTTTTTTTACCTATTGATTTTTACTAGCTGCTGAGCCGTAAAATAATAAAAAATCGTACAAATAGGAGATTTTTATCGGGTTTTTTTAATTTCTCTAATTTCTGCAATTAAAACCGAGTATTTAATGGCAAAAAACTAGCCCTATCGGCGATATTTAAGAATTTCGTTTTTTTACCTATTGATTTTTAGTAGCTGCTGAGCCGTAAAATAATAAAAAGTCGTACAAATAGGAGATTTTTATCGGGTTTTTTGCATTTCTCTAATTTCTGCAATTAAAACCGAGTATTTAACGCCAAAAAACTAGCGCTATCGGCGATATTTAAGAATTTCGTTTTTTTACCTATTGATTTTTAGTAGCTGCTGAGCCGTAAAATAATAAAAAATCGTACAAATAGGAGATTTTTATCGGGTTTTTTGCATTTCTCTAATTTCTGCAATTAAAACCGAGTATTTAACGCCAAAAAACTAGCCCTATCGGCGATATTTAAGGATTTCGTTTTTTTACCTATTGATTTTTAATAGCTGCTGAGCCGTAAAATAATAAAAAGTCGTACAAATAGGAGATTTTTATCGGGTTTTTTGCATTTCTCTAATTTCTGCAATTAAAACCGAGTATTTAACGGCAAAAAACTAGCCCTATCGGCGATATTTAAGAATTTCGTTTTTTTACCTATTGATTTTTACTAGCTGCTGAGCCGTAAAATAATACAAAATCGTACAAATAGGTGATTTTTATCGGGTTTTTTGCATTTCTCTAATTTCTGCAATTAAAACCGAGTATTTAACGACAAAAAACTAGCCCTATCGGCGATATTTAAGAATTTCGTTTTTTTACCTATTGATTTTTACTAGCTGCTGAGCCGTAAAATAATAAAAAATAATACAAATAGGAGATTTTTATCGGGTTTTTTGCATTTCTCTAATTTCTGCAATTAAAACCGAGTATTTAACGGCAAAAAACTAGCCCTATCGGCGATATTTAAGAATTTGGTTTTTTTACCTATTGATTTTTACTAGCTGCTGAGCCGTAAAATAATAAAAAATCGTACAAATAGGAGATTTTTATCGGGTTTTTTTAATTTCTCTAATTTCTGCAATTAAAACCGAGTATTTAACGGCAAAAAACTAGCCCTATCGGCGATATTTAAGAATTTCGTTTTTTTACCTATTGATTTTTAGTAGCTGCTGAGCCGTAAAATAATAAAAAGTCGTACAAATAGGAGATTTTTATCGGGTTTTTTGCATTTCTCTAATTTCTGCAATTAAAACCGAGTATTTAACGCCAAAAAACTAGCCCTATCGGCGATATTTAAAAATTTCGTTTTTTTACCTATTGATTTTTAGTAGCTGCTGAGCCGTAAAATAATAAAAAATCGTACAAATAGGAGATTTTATCGGGTTTTTTGCATTTCTCTAATTTCTGCAATTAAAACCGAGTATTTAACGCCAAAAAACTAGCCCTATCGGCGATATTTAAGAATTTCGTTTTTTTACCTATTGATTTCTACTAGCTGCTGAGCCGTAAAATAATAAAAAATCGTACAAATAGGAGATTTTTATCGGGTTTTTTGCATTTCTCTAATTTCTGCAATTAAAACCGAGTATTTAACGGCAAAAAACTAGCCCTATCGGCGATATTTAAGAATTTGGTTTTTTTACCTATTGATTTTTACTAGCTGCTGAGCCGTAAAATAATAAAAAATCGTACAAATAGGAGATTTTTATCGGGTTTTTTTAATTTCTCTAATTTCTGCAATTAAAACCGAGCATTTAACGGCAAAAAACTAGCACTATCGGCGATATTTAAGAATTTCGTTTTTTTACCTATTGATTTTTAGTAGCTGCTGAGCCGTAAAATAATAAAAAATCGTACAAATAGGTGATTTTTATCGCGTTTTTTGCATTTCTCTAATTTCTGCAATTAAAACCGAGTATTTAACGACAAAAAACTAGCCCTACCGGCGATATTTAAGAATTTCGTTTTTTTACCTATTGATTTTTACTAGCTGCTGAGCCGTAAAATAATAAAAAATCGTACAAATAGGAGATTTTTATCGGGTTTTTTGCATTTCTCTAATTTCTGCAATTAAAACCGAGTATTTAACGCCAAAAAACTAGCCCTATCGGCGATATTTAAGAATTTCGTTTTTTTACCTATTGATTTTTAGTAGTTGCTGAGCCGTAAAATAATAAAAAATCGTACAAATAGGAGATTTTTATCGGGTTTTTTGCATTTCTCTAATTTCTGCAATTAAAACCGAGTATTTAACGCCAAAAAACTAGCCCTATCGGCGATATTTAAGAATTTCGTTTTTTTATCTATTGATTTCTACTGGCTGCTGAGCCGTAAAATAATAAAAAATCGTACAAATAGGAGATTTTTATCGGTTTTTTTGCATTTCTCTAATTTCTGCAATTAAAACCGAGTATTTAACGCCAAAAAACTAGCCCTATCGGCGATATTTAAGAATTTCGTTTTTTTACCTATTGATTTTTAGTAGTTGCTGAGCCGTAAAATAATAAAAAATCGTACAAATAGGAGATTTTTATCGGGTTTTTTGCATTTCTCTAATTTCTGCAATTAAAACCGAGTATTTAACGCCAAAAAACTAGCCCTATCGGCGATATTTAAGAATTTCGTTTTTTTATCTATTGATTTCTACTGGCTGCTGAGCCGTAAAATAATAAAAAATCGTACAAATAGGAGATTTTTATCGGGTTTTTTGCATTTCTCTAATTTCTGCAATTAAAACCGAGTATTTAACGCCAAAAAACTAGATCGGCGATATTTAAGAATTTCGTTTTTTTACCTATTGATTTTTACTAGCTGCTGAGCCGTAAAATAATAAAAAATCGTACAAATAGGAGATTTTTATCGGGTTTTTTGCATTTCTCTAATTTCTGCAATTAAAACCGAGTATTTAACGGCAAAAAACTAGCCCTATCGGCGATATTTAAGAATTTGGTTTTTTTACCTATTGATTTTTACTAGCTGCTGAGCCGTAAAATAATAAAAAATCGTACAAATAGGAGATTTTTATCGGGTTTTTTTAATTTCTCTAATTTCTGCAATTAAAACCGAGTATTTAACGGCAAAAAACTAGCCCTATCGGCGATATTTAAGAATTTCGTTTTTTTACCTATTGATTTTTAGTAGCTGCTGAGCCGTAAAATAATAAAAAGTCGTACAAATAGGAGATTCTTATCGGGTTTTTTGCATTTCTCTAATTTCTGTAATTAAAACCGAGTATTTAACGCCAAAAAACTAGCCCTATCGGCGATATTTAAGAATTTCGTTTTTTTACCTATTGATTTTTAGTAGCTGCTGAGCCGTAAAATAATAAAAAATCGTACAAATAGGAGATTTTTATCGGGTTTTTTGCATTTCTCTAATTTCTGCAATTAAAACCGAGTATTTAACGCCAAAAAACTAGCCCTATCGGCGAAATTTAAGAATTTCGTTTTTTTACCTATTGATTTTTACTAGCTGCTGAGCCGTAAAATAATAAAAAATCCTACAAATAGGAGATTTTTATCGGGTTTTTTGCATTTCTCTAATTTCTGCAATTAAAACCGAGTATTTAACGCCAAAAAACTAGCCCTATCGGCGATATTTAAGAATTTCGTTTTTTTACCTATTGATTTTTAGTAGTTGCTGAGCCGTAAAATAATAAAAAATCGTACAAATAGGAGATTTTTATCGGGTTTTTTGCATTTCTCTAATTTCTGCAATTAAAACCGAGTATTTAACGCCAAAAAACTAGCCCTATCGGCGATATTTAAGAATTTCGTTTTTTTATCTATTGATTTCTACTGGCTGCTGAGCCGTAAAATAATAAAAAATCGTACAAATAGGAGATTTTTATCGGGTTTTTTGCATTTCTCTAATTTCTGCAATTAAAACCGAGTATTTAACGCCAAAAAACTAGCCCTATCGGCGATATTTAAGAATTTCGTTTTTTTACCTATTGATTTTTAGTAGTTGCTGAGCCGTAAAATAATAAAAAATCGTACAAATAGGAGATTTTTATCGGGTTTTTTGCATTTCTCTAATTTCTGCAATTAAAACCGAGTATTTAACGCCAAAAAACTAGCCCTATCGGCGATATTTAAGAATTTCGTTTTTTTATCTATTGATTTCTACTGGCTGCTGAGCCGTAAAATAATAAAAAATCGTACAAATAGGAGATTTTTATCGGGTTTTTTGCATTTCTCTAATTTCTGCAATTAAAACCGAGTATTTAACGCCAAAAAACTAGCCCTATCGGCGATATTTAAGAATTTCGTTTTTTTACCTATTGATTTTTACTAGCTGCTGAGCCGTAAAATAATAAAAAATCGTACAAATAGGAGATTTTTATCGGGTTTTTTGCATTTCTCTAATTTCTGCAATTAAAACCGAGTATTTAACGGCAAAAAACTAGCCCTATCGGCGATATTTAAGAATTTGGTTTTTTTACCTATTGATTTTTACTAGCTGCTGAGCCGTAAAATAATAAAAAATCGTACAAATAGGAGATTTTTATCGGGTTTTTTTAATTTCTCTAATTTCTGCAATTAAAACCGAGTATTTAACGGCAAAAAACTAGCCCTATCGGCGATATTTAAGAATTTCGTTTTTTTACCTATTGATTTTTAGTAGCTGCTGAGCCGTAAAATAATAAAAAGTCGTACAAATAGGAGATTCTTATCGGGTTTTTTGCATTTCTCTAATTTCTGTAATTAAAACCGAGTATTTAACGCCAAAAACCTAGCCCTATCGGCGATATTTAAGAATTTCGTTTTTTTACCTATTGATTTTTAGTAGCTGCTGAGCCGTAAAATAATAAAAAATCGTACAAATAGCAGATTTTTATCGGGTTTTTTGCATTTCTCTAATTTCTGCAATTAAAACCGAGTATTTAACGCCAAAAAACTAGCCCTATCGGCGAAATTTAAGAATTTCGTTTTTTTACCTATTGATTTTTACTAGCTGCTGAGCCGTAAAATAATAAAAAATCCTACAAATAGGAGATTTTTATCGGGTTTTTTGCATTTCTCTAATTTCTGCAATTAAAACCGAGTATTTAACGCCAAAAAACTAGCCCTATCGGCGAAATTTAAGAATTTCGTTTTTTTACCTATTGATTTTTACTAGCTGCTGAGCCGTAAAATAATAAAAAATCCTACAAATAGGAGATTTTTATCGGGTTTTTTGCATTTCTCTAATTTCTGCAATTAAAACCGAGTATTTAACGCCAAAAAACTAGCCCTATCGGCGATATTTAAGAATTTCGTTTTTTACCTATTGATTTTTACTAGCTGCTGAGCCGTAAAATAATAAAAAATCGTACAAATAGGAGATTTTTATCGGGTTTTTTGCATTTCTCTAATTTCTGCAATTAAAACCGAGTATTTAACGCCAAAAAACTAGCCCTATCGGCGATATTTAAGAATTTCGTTTTTTTACCTATTGATTTCTACTAGCTGCTGAGCCGTAAAATAATAAAAAATCGTACAAATAGGAGATTTTTATCGGGTTTTTTGCATTTCTCTAATTTCTGCAATTAAAACCGAGTATTTAACGCCAAAAAACTAGCCCATTCGGCGATATTTAAGAATTTCGTTTTTTTACCTATTGATTTCTACTAGCTGCTGAGCCGTAAAATAATAAAAAATCGTACAAATAGGAGATTTTTATCGGGTTTTTTGCATTTCTCTAATTTCTGCAATTAAAACCGAGTATTTAACGGGAAAAAACTAGCCCTATCGGTGATATTTAAGAATTTCGTTTTTTTACCTATTGATTTTTACTAGCTGCTGAGCCGTAAAATAATAAAAAATCGTACAAATAGGAGATTTTTATCGGGTTTTTTGCATTTCTCTAATTTCTGCAATTAAAACCGAGTATTTAACGCCAAAAAACTAGCCCTATCGGCGATATTTAAGAATTTCGTTTTTTTACCTATTGATTTCTACTAGCTGCTGAGCCGTAAAATAATAAAAAATCGTACAAATAGGAGATTTTTATCGGGTTTTTTGCATTTCTCTAATTTCTGCAATTAAAACCGAGTATTTAACGCCAAAAAACTAGCCCTATCGGCGATATTTAAGAATTTCGTTTTTTTACCATTTGATTTTTACTAGCTGCTGAGCCGTAAAATAATAAAAAATCGTACAAATAGGAGATTTTTATCGGGTTTTTTTAATTTCTCTAATTTCTGCAATTAAAACCGAGTATTTAACTTCAAAAAACTAGCCCTATCGGCGATATTTAAGAATTTCGTTTTTTTACCTATTGATTTTTAGTAGCTGCTGAGCCGTAAAATAATAAAAAATCGTACAAATAGGAGATTTTTATCGGGTTTTTTGCATTTCTCTAATTTCTGCAATTAAAACCGAGTATTTAACGCCAAAAAACTAGCCCATTCGGCGATATTTAAGAATTTCGTTTTTTTACCTATTGATTTCTACTAGCTGCTGAGCCGTAAAATAATAAAAAATCGTACAAATAGGAGATTTTTATCGGGTTTTTTGCATTTCTCTAATTTCTGCAATTAAAACCGAGTATTTAAAGCCAAAAAACTAGCCCTATCGGCGATATTTAAGAATTTCGTTTTTTTACCTATTGATTTTTACTAGCTGCTGAGCCGTAAAATAATACAAAATCGTACAAATAGGTGATTTTTATCGGGTTTTTTGCATTTCTCTAATTTCTGCAATTAAAACCGAGTATTTAACGACAAAAAACTAGCCCTATCGGCGATATTTAAGAATTTCGTTTTTTTACCTATTGATTTTTACTAGCTGCTGAGCCGTAAAATAATAAAAAATCGTACAAATAGGAGATTTTTATCGGGTTTTTTGCATTTCTCTAATTTCTGCAATTAAAACCGAGTATTTAACGGCAAAATACTAGCCCTATCGGCGATATTTAAGAATTTGGTTTTTTTACCTATTGATTTTTACTAGCTGCTGAGCCGTAAAATAATAAAAAATCGTACAAATAGGAGATTTTTATCGGGTTTTTTTAATTTCTCTAATTTCTGCAATTAAAACCGAGTATTTAACGGCAAAAAACTAGCCCTATCGGCGATATTTAAGAATTTCGTTTGTTTACCTATTGATTTTTAGTAGCTGCTGAGCCGTAAAATAATAAAAAGTCGTACAAATAGGAGATTCTTATCGGGTTTTTTGCATTTCTCTAATTTCTGTAATTAAAACCGAGTACTTAACGCCAAAAAACTAGCCCTATCGGCGATATTTAAGAATTTCGTTTTTTTACCTATTGATTTTTAGTAGCTGCTGAGCCGTAAAATAATAAAAAATCGTACAAATAGGAGATTTTTATCGGGTTTTTTGCATTTCTCTAATTTCTGCAATTAAAACCGAGTATTTAACGGCAAAAAACTAGCCCTATCGGCGATATTTAAGAATTTCGTTTTTTTACCTATTGATTTCTACTAGCTTCTGAGCCGTAAAATAATAAAAAATCGTACAAATAGGAGATTTTTATCGGGTTTTTTGCATTTCTCTAATTTCTGCAATTAAAACCGAGTATTTAACGGCAAAAAACTAGCCCTATCGGCGATATTTAAGAATTTCGTTTTTTTACCTATTGATTTTTAGTAGCTGCTGAGCCGTAAAATAATAAAAAGTCGTACAAATAGTAGATTTTATCGGGTTTTTTTGCATTTCTCCAATTTCTGCAATTAAAACCGAGTATTTAAAGCCAAAAAACTAGCCCTATCGGCGATATTTAAGAATTTCGTTTTTTACCTATTGATTTTTACTGGCTGCTGAGCCGTAAAATAATAAAAAATCGTACAAATAGGAGATTTTTATCGGGTTTTTTGCATTTCTCTAATTTCTGCAATTAAAACCGAGTATTTAACGACAAAAAACTAGCCCTATCGGCGATATTTAAGAATTTCGTTTTTTTACCTATTGATTTTTACTAACTGCTGAGCCGTAAAATAATAAAAAATCGTACAAATAGGAGATTTTTATCGGGTTTTTTGCATTTCTCTAATTTCTGCAATTAAAACCGAGTATTTAACGGCAAAAAACTAGCCCTATCGGCGATATTTAAGAATTTCGTTTTTTTACCTATTGATTTTTACTAGCTGCTGAGCCGTAAAATAATAAAAAATCGTACAAATAGGAGATTTTTATCGGGTTTTTTGCATTTCTCTAATTTCTGCAATTAAAACCGAGTATTTAACGCCAAAAAACTAGCCCTATCGGCGATATTTAAGAATTTCGTTTTTTTACCTATTGATTTTTAGTAGCTGCTGAGCCGTAAAATAATAAAAAATCGTACAAATAGGAGATTTTTATCGGGTTTTTTGCATTTCTCTAATTTCTGCAATTAAAACCGAGTATTTAACGCCAAAAAACTAGCCCTATCGGCGATATTTAAGAATTTCGTTTTTTTACCTATTGATTTCTACTAGCTGCTGAGCCGTAAAATAATAAAAAATCGTACAAATAGGAGATTATTATCGGGTTTTTTGCATTTCTCTAATTTCTGCAATTAAAACCGAGTATTTAACGCCAAAAAACTAGCCCTATCGGCGATATTTAAGAATTTCGTTTTTTTACCATTTGATTTTTACTAGCTGCTGAGCCGTAAAATAATAAAAAATCGTACAAATAGGAGATTTTTATCGGGTTTTTTTTAATTTCTCTAATTTCTGCAATTAAAACCGAGTATTTAACGTCAAAAAACTAGCCCTATCGGCGATATTTAAGAATTTCGTTTTTTTACCTATTGATTTTTAGTAGCTGCTGAGCCGTAAAATAATAAAAAATCGTACAAATAGGAGATTTTTATCGGGTTTTTTGCATTTCTCTAATTTCTGCAATTAAAACCGAGTATTTAACGCCAAAAAACTAGCCCTATCGGCGATATTTAAGAATTTCGTTTTTTTATCTATTGATTTCTACTGGCTGCTGAGCCGTAAAATAATAAAAAATCGTACAAATAGGAGATTTTTATCGGGTTTTTTGCATTTCTCTAATTTCTGCAATTAAAACCGAGCATTTAACGCCAAAAAACTAGCCCTATCGGCGATATTTAAGAATTTCGTTTTTTTACCTATTGATTTTTACTAGCTGCTGAGCCGTAAAATAATAAAAAATCGTACAAATAGGAGATTTTTATCGGGTTTTTTGCATTTCTCTAATTTCTGCAATTAAAACCGAGTATTTAACGGCAAAAAACTAGCCCTATCGGCGATATTTAAGAATTTGGTTTTTTTACCTATTGATTTTTACTAGCTGCTGAGCCGTAAAATAATAAAAAATCGTACAAATAGTAGATTTTTATCGGGTTTTTTTAATTTCTCTAATTTCTGCAATTAAAACCGAGTATTTAACGGCAAAAAACTAGCCCTATCGGCGATATTTAAGAATTTCGTTTTTTTACCTATTGATTTTTAGTAGCTGCTGAGCCGTAAAATAATAAAAAGTCGTACAAATAGGAGATTCTTATCGGGTTTTTTGCATTTCTCTAATTTCTGTAATTAAAACCGAGTACTTAACGCCAAAAAACTAGCCCTATCGGCGATATTTAAGAATTTCGTTTTTTTACCTATTGATTTTTAGTAGCTGCTGAGCCGTAAAATAATAAAAAATCGTACAAATAGGAGATTTTTATCGGGTTTTTTGCATTTCTCTAATTTCTGCAATTAAAACCGAGTATTTAACGGCAAAAAACTAGCCCTATCGGCGATATTTAAGAATTTCGTTTTTTTACCTATTGATTTCTACTAGCTTCTGAGCCGTAAAATAATAAAACATCGTACAAATAGGAGATTTTTATCGGGTTTTTTGCATTTCTCTAATTTCTGCAATTAAAACCGAGTATTTAACGCCAAAAAACTAGCCCTATCGGCGATATTTAAGAATTTCGTTTTTTTACCTATTGATTTCTACTAGCTGCTGAGCCGTAAAATAATAAAAAATCGTACAAATAGGAGATTTTTATCGGGTTTTTTGCATTTCTCTAATTTCTGCAATTAAAACCGAGTATTTAACGCCAAAAAACTAGCCCTATCGGCGATATTTAAGAATTTCGTTTTTTTACCATTTGATTTTTACTAGCTGCTGAGCCGTAAAATAATAAAAAATCGTACAAATAGGAGATTTTTATCGGGTTTTTTTTAATTTCTCTAATTTCTGCAATTAAAACCGAGTATTTAACGTCAAAAAACTAGCCCTATCGGCGATATTTAAGAATTTCGTTTTTTTACCTATTGATTTTTAGTAGCTGCTGAGCCGTAAAATAATAAAAAATCGTACAAATAGGAGATTTTTATCGGGTTTTTTGCATTTCTCTAATTTCTGCAATTAAAACCGAGTATTTAACGCCAAAAAACTAGCCCTATCGGCGATATTTAAGAATTTCGTTTTTTTATCTATTGATTTCTACTGGCTGCTGAGCCGTAAAATAATAAAAAATCGTACAAATAGGAGATTTTTATCGGGTTTTTTGCATTTCTCTAATTTCTGCAATTAAAACCGAGCATTTAACGCCAAAAAACTAGCCCTATCGGCGATATTTAAGAATTTCGTTTTTTTACCTATTGATTTTTACTAGCTGCTGAGCCGTAAAATAATAAAAAATCGTACAAATAGGAGATTTTTATCGGGTTTTTTGCATTTCTCTAATTTCTGCAATTAAAACCGAGTATTTAACGGCAAAAAACTAGCCCTATCGGCGATATTTAAGAATTTGGTTTTTTTACCTATTGATTTTTACTAGCTGCTGAGCCGTAAAATAATAAAAAATCGTACAAATAGTAGATTTTTATCGGGTTTTTTTAATTTCTCTAATTTCTGCAATTAAAACCGAGTATTTAACGGCAAAAAACTAGCCCTATCGGCGATATTTAAGAATTTCGTTTTTTTACCTATTGATTTTTAGTAGCTGCTGAGCCGTAAAATAATAAAAAGTCGTACAAATAGGAGATTCTTATCGGGTTTTTTGCATTTCTCTAATTTCTGTAATTAAAACCGAGTACTTAACGCCAAAAAACTAGCCCTATCGGCGATATTTAAGAATTTCGTTTTTTTACCTATTGATTTTTAGTAGCTGCTGAGCCGTAAAATAATAAAAAATCGTACAAATAGGAGATTTTTATCGGGTTTTTTGCATTTCTCTAATTTCTGCAATTAAAACCGAGTATTTAACGGCAAAAAACTAGCCCTATCGGCGATATTTAAGAATTTCGTTTTTTTACCTATTGATTTCTACTAGCTTCTGAGCCGTAAAATAATAAAACATCGTACAAATAGGAGATTTTTATCGGGTTTTTTGCATTTCTCTAATTTCTGCAATTAAAACCGAGTATTTAACGGCAAAAAACTAGCCCTATCGGCGATATTTAAGAATTTCGTTTTTTTACCTATTGATTTTTAGTAGCTGCTGAGCCGTAAAATAATAAAAAGTCGTACAAATAGTAGATTTTATCGGGTTTTTTTGCATTTCTCCAATTTCTGCAATTAAAACCGAGTATTTAAAGCCAAAAAACTAGCCCTATCGGCGATATTTAAGAATTTCGTTTTTTACCTATTGATTTTTACTAGCTGCTGAGCCGTAAAATAATAAAAAATCGTACAAATAGGAGATTTTTATCGGGTTTTTTGCATTTCTCTAATTTCTGCAATTAAAACCGAGTATTTAACGACAAAAAACTAGCCCTATCGGCGATATTTAAGAATTTCGTTTTTTTACCTATTGATTTTTACTAGCTGCTGAGCCGTAAAATAATAAAAAATCGTACAAATAGGAGATTTTTATCGGGTTTTTTGCATTTCTCTAATTTCTGCAATTAAAACCGAGTATTTAACGGCAAAAAACTAGCCCTATCGGCGATATTTAAGAATTTCGTTTTTTTACCTATTGATTTTTACTAGCTGCTGAGCCGTAAAATAATAAAAAATCGTACAAATAGGAGATTTTTATCGGGTTTTTTGCATTTCTCTAATTTCTGCAATTAAAACCGAGTATTTAACGCCAAAAAACTAGCCCTATCGGCGATATTTAAGAATTTCGTTTTTTTACCTATTGATTTTTAGTAGCTGCTGAGCCGTAAAATAATAAAAAATCGTACAAATAGGAGATTTTTATCGGGTTTTTTGCATTTCTCTAATTTCTGCAATTAAAACCGAGTATTTAACGGCAAAAAACTAGCCCTATCGGCGATATTTAAGAATTTCGTTTTTTTACCTATTGATTTCTACTAGCTGCTGAGCCGTAAAATAATAAAAAATCGTACAAATAGGAGATTTTTATCGGGTTTTTTTAATTTCTCTAATTTCTGCAATTAAAACCGAGTATTTAACGTCAAAAAACTAGCCCTATCGGCGATATTTAAGAATTTCGTTTTTTTACCTATTGATTTTTACTAGCTCCTGAGCCGTAAAATAATAAAAAATCGTACAAATAGGAGATTTTTATCGGTTTTTTTTAATTTCTCTAATTTCTGCAATTAAAACCGAGCATTTAACGGCAAAAAACTAGCACTATCGGCGATATTTAAGAATTTCGTTTTTTTACCTATTGATTTTTAGTAGCTGCTGAGCCGTAAAATAATAAAAAGTCGTACAAATAGGAGATTTTATCGGGTTTTTTTGCATTTCTCTAATTTCTGCAATTAAAACCGAGTATTTAACGACAAAAAACTAGCCCTATCGGCGATATTTAAGAATTTCGTTTTTTTACCTATTGATTTTTAGTAGCTGCTGAGCCGTAAAATAATAATAAGTCGTACAAATAGGAGATTTTTATCGGGTTTTTTGCATTTCTCTAATTTCTGCAATTAAAACCGAGTATTTAACGCCAAAAAACTAGCCCTATAGGCGATATTTAAGAATTTCGTTTTTTTACCTATTGATTTTTAGTAGCTGCTGAGCCGTAAAATAATAAAAAATCGTACAAATAGGAGATTTTTATCGGGTTTTTTGCATTTCTCTAATTTCTGCAATTAAAACCGAGTATTTAACGCCAAAAAACTAGCCCATTCGGCGATATTTAAGAATTTCGTTTTTTTACCTATTGATTTCTACTAGCTGCTGAGCCGTAAAATAATAAAAAATCGTACAAATAGGAGATTTTTATCGGTTTTTTTGCATTTCTCTAATTTCTGCAATTAAAACCGAGTATTTAACGGCAAAAAACTAGCCCTATCGGCGATATTTAAGAATTTCGTTTTTTTACCTATTGATTTTTACTAGCTGCTGAGCCGTAAAATAATAAAAAATCGTACAAATAGGAGATTTTTATCGGGTTTTTTGCATTTCTCTAATTTCTGCAATTAAAATCGAGTATTTAACGCCAAAAAGCTAGCCCTATCGGCGATATTTAAGAATTTCGTTTTTTTACCTATTGATTTCTACTAGCTGCTGAGCCGTAAAATAATAAAAAATCGTACAAATAGGAGATTTTTATCGGGTTTTTTGCATTTCTCTAATTTCTGCAATTAAAGCCGAGTATTTAACGGCAAAAAACTAGCCCTGTCGGCGATATTTAAGAATTTCGTTTTTTTACCTATTGATTTTTAGTAGCTGCTGAGCCGTAAAATAATAAAATTCGTAGAAATAGGAGATTTTAATCGGGTTTTTTGCATTTCTCTAATTTCTGCAATTAAAACCGAGTATTTAACGCCAAAAAACTAGCCCTATCGGCGATATTTAAGAATTTCGTTTTTTTACCTATTGATTTTTAGTAGCTGCTGAGCCGTAAAATAATAAAAAATCGTACAAATAGGAGATTTTTATCGGGTTTTTTGCATTTCTCTAATTTCTGCAATTAAAACCGAGTATTTAACGCCAAAAAACTAGCTCTATCGGCGATATTTAAGAATTTCGTTTTTTTACCTATTGATTTTTACTAGCTGCTGAGCCGTAAAATAACAAAAAATCGTACAAATAGGAGATTTTTAACGGGTTTTTTTAATTTCTCTAATTTCTGCAATTAAAACCCAGTATTTAACGTCAAAAAACTAGCCCTATCGGCGATATTTAAGAATTTCGTTTTTTTACCTATTGATTTTTAGTAGCTGCTGAGCCGTAAAATAATAAAAAATCGTACAAATAGGAGATTTTTATCGGGTTTTTTGCATTTCTCTAATTTCTGCAATTAAAACCGAGTATTTAACGCCAAAAAACTAGCCCTATCGGCGATATTTAAGAATTTCGTTTTTTTACCTATTGATTTCTACTAGCTGCTGAGCCGTAAAATAATAAAAAATCGTACAAATAGGAGATTTTTATCGGGTTTTTTGCATTTCTCTAATTTCTGCAATTAAAACCGAGCATTTAACGGCAAAAAACTAGCCCTATCGGCGATATTTAAGAATTTCGTTTTTTTACCTATCGATTTTTACTAGCTGCTGAGCCGTAAAATAATAAAAAATCGTACAAATAGGAGATTTTTATCGGTTTTTTTGCATTTCTCTAATTTCTGCAATTAAAACCGAGTATTTAACGCCAAAAAACTAGCCCTATCGGCGATATTTAAGAATTTCGTTTTTTTACCAATTGATTTTTACTAGCTGCTGAGCCGTAAAATAATAAAAAATCGTACAAATAGGAGATTTTTATCGGGTTTTTTGCATTTCTCTAATTTCTGCAATTAAAACCGAGTATTTAACGGCAAAAAACTAGCCCTATCGGTGATATTTAAGAATTTCGTTTTTTTACCTATTGATTTTTACTAGCTGCTGAGCCGTAAAATAATAAAAAATCGTACAAATAGGAGATTTTTAACGGGTTTTTTTAATTTCTCTAATTTCTGCAATTAAAACCCAGTATTTAACGTCAAAAAACTAGCCCTATCGGCGATATTTAAGAATTTCGTTTTTTTACCAATTGATTTTTACTAGCTGCTGAGCCGTAAAATAATAAAAAATCGTACAAATAGGAGATTTTTATCGGGTTTTTTGCATTTCTCTTATTTCTGCAATTAAAACCGAGTATTTAACGGCAAAAAACTAGCCCTATCGGCGATATTTAAGAATTTCGTTTTTTTACCAATTGATTTTTACTAGCTGCTGAGCCGTAAAATAATAAAAAATCGTACAAATAGGAGATTTTTATCGGGTTTTTTGCATTTCTCTAATTTCTGCAATTAAAACCGAGTATTTAACGGCAAAAAACTAGCCCTATCGGTGATATTTAAGAATTTCGTTTTTTTACCTATTGATTTTTACTAGCTGCTGAGCCGTAAAATAATAAAAAATCGTACAAATAGGAGATTTTTATCGGGTTTTTTTAATTTCTCTAATTTTTGCAATTAAAACCTAGTATTTAACGTCAAAAAACTAGCCCTATCGGCGATATTTAAGATTTTAGTTTTTTTACCTATTGATTTTTAGTAGCTGCTGAGCCGTAAAATAATAAAAAATCGTAGAAATAGGAGATTTTTATCGGGTTTTTTGCATTTCTCTAATTTCTGCAATTAAAATCGAGTATTTAACGCCAAAAAACTAGCCCTATCGGCGATATTTAAGAATTTCGTTTTTTTACCTATTGATTTCTACTAGCTGCTGAGCCGTAAAATAATAAAAAATCGTACAAATAGGAGATTTTTATCGGGTTTTTTGCATTTCTCTAATTTCTGCAATTAAAACCGAGTATTTAACGGCAAAAAACTAGCCCTATCGGCGATATTTAAGAATTTCGTTTTTTTACCTATTGATTTTTAGTAGCTGCTGAGCCGTAAAATAATAAAAAATCGTACAAATAGGAGATTTTTATCGGGTTTTTTGCATTTCTCTAATTTCTGCAATTAAAACCGAGTATTTAGCGCCAAAAAACTAGCCCTATCGGCGATATTTAAGAATTTCGTTTTTTTACCTATTGATTTTTACTAGCTGCTGAGCCGTAAAATAATAAAAAATCGTACAAATAGGAGATTTTTATTGGGTTTTTTGCATTTCTCTAATTTCTGCAATTAAAACCGAGTATTTAACGACAAAAAACTAGCCCTATCGGCGATATTTAAGAATTTCGTTTTTTTACCTATTGATTTTTAGTAGCTGCTGAGCCGTAAAATAATAATAAGTCGTACAAATAGGAGATTTTTATCGGGTTTTTTGCATTTCTCTAATTTCTGCAATTAAAACCGAGTATTTAACGCCAAAAAACTAGCCCTATAGGCGATATTTAAGAATTTCGTTTTTTTACCTATTGATTTTTAGTAGCTGCTGAGCCGTAAAATAATAAAAAATCGTACAAATAGGAGATTTTTATCGGGTTTTTTGCATTTCTCTAATTTCTGCAATTAAAACCGAGTATTTAACGCCAAAAAACTAGCCCATTCGGCGATATTTAAGAATTTCGTTTTTTTACCTATTGATTTCTACTAGCTGCTGAGCCGTAAAATAATAAAAAATCGTACAAATAGGAGATTTTTATCGGGTTTTTTGCATTTCTCTAATTTCTGCAATTAAAACCGAGTATTTAACGCCAAAAAACTAGCCCTATCGGCGATATTTAAGAATTTCGTTTTTTTACCTATTGATTTCTACTAGCTGCTGAGCCGTAAAATAATAAAAAATCGTACAAATAGGAGATTTTTATCGGGTTTTTTGCATTTCTCTAATTTCTGCAATTAAAACCGAGTATTTAACGGCAAAAAACTAGCCCTATCGGCGATATTTAAGAATTTCGTTTTTTTACCTATTGATTTTTACTAGCTGCTGAGCAGTAAAATAATAAAAAATCGTACAAATAGGAGATTTTTATCGGTTTTTTTGCATTTCTCTAATTTCTGCAATTAAAACCGAGTATTTAACGCCAAAAAACTAGCCCTATCGGCGATATTTAAGAATTTCGTTTTTTTACCAATTGATTTTTACTAGCTGCTGAGCCGTAAAATAATAAAAAAATCGTACAAATAGGAGATTTTTATCGGGTTTTTTGCATTTCTCTAATTTCTGCAATTAAAACCGAGTATTTAACGGCAAAAAACTAGCCCTATCGGTGATATTTAAGAATTTCGTTTTTTTACCTATTGATTTTTACTAGCTGCTGAGCCGTAAAATAATAAAAAATCGTACAAATAGGAGATTTTTAACGGGTTTTTTTAATTTCTCTAATTTGTGCAATTAAAACCGAGTATTTAACGTCAACAAACTAGCCCTATCGGCGATATTTAAGAATTTCGTTTTTTTACCTATTGATTTTTAGTAGCTGCTGAGCCGTAAAATAATAAAAAATCGTAGAAATAGGAGATTTTTATCGGGTTTTTTGCATTTCTCTAATTTCTGCAGTTAAAACCGAGTATTTAACGGCAAAAAACTAGCCCTATCGGCGATATTTAAGAATTTCGTTTTTTTACCTATTGATTTTTACTAGCTGCTGAGCCGTAAAATAATAAAAAATCGTACAAATAGGAGATTTTTATCGGGTTTTTTTAACTTCTCTAATTTCTGCAATGAAAACCGAGCATTTAACGGCAAAAAACTAGCACTATCGGCGATATTTAAGAATTTCGTTTTTTTACCTATTGATTTTTAGTAGCTGCTGAGCCGTAAAATAATAAAAAGTCGTACAAATAGGAGATTTTATCGGGTTTTTTTGCATTTCTCTAATTTCTGCAATTAAAACCGAGTATTTAAAGACAAAAAACTAGCCCTATCGGCGATATTTAAGAATTTCGTTTTTTTACCTATTGATTTTTACTAGCTGCTGAGCCGTAAAATAATAAAAAATCGTACAAATAGGAGATTTTTATCGGGTTTTTTGCATTTCTCTAATTTCTGCAATTAAAACCGAGTATTTAACGGCAAAAAACTAGCCCTATCGGCGATATTTAAGAATTTCGTTTTTTTACCTATTGATTTTTACTAGCTGCTGAGCCGTAAAATAATAAAAAATCGTACAAATAGGAGATTTTTATCGGGTTTTTTTAATTTCTCTAATTTCTGCAATTAAAACCGAGTATTTAACGGCAAAAAACTAGCCCTATCGGCGATATTTAAGAATTTCGTTTTTTTACCTATTGATTTTTAGTAGCTGCTGAGTCGTAAAATAATAAAAAGTCGTACAAATAGGAGATTTTTATCGGGTTTTTTGCATTTCTCTAATTTCTGCAATTAAAACCGAGTATTTAACGCCAAAAAACTAGCCCTATCGGCGATATTTAAGAATTTCGTTTTTTTACCTATTGATTTCTACTAGCTGCTGAGCCGTAAAATAATAAAAAATCGTACAAATAGGAGATTTTTATCGGGTTTTTTGCATTTCTCTAATTTCTGCAATTAAAACCGAGTATTTAACGGCAAAAAACTAGCCCTATCGGCGATATTTAAGAATTTCGTTTTTTTACCTATTGATTTCTACTAGCTGCTGAGCCGTAAAATAATAAAAAATCGTACAAATAGGAGATTTTTATCGGGTTTTTTTAATTTTTCTAATTTCTGCAATTAAAACCGAGTATTTAACGTCAAAAAACTAGCCCTATCGGCGATATTTAAGAATTTCGTTTTTTTACCTATTGATTTTTACTAGCTCCTGAGCCGTAAAATAATAAAAAATCGTACAAATAGGAGATTTTATCGGGTTTTTTTGCATTTCTCTAATTTCGGCAATTAAAACCGAGTATTTAACGCCAAAAAACTAGCCCTATCGGCGATATTTAAGAATTTCGTTTTTTTACCTATTGATTTTTAGTAGCTGCTGAGCCGTAAAATAATAATAAGTCGTACAAATAGGAGATTTTTATCGGGTTTTTTGCATTTCTCTAATTTCTGCAATTAAAACCGAGTATTTAACGCCAAAAAACTAGCCCTATAGGCTATATTTAAGAATTTCGTTTTTTTACCTATTGATTTTTAGTAGCTGCTGAGCCGTAAAATAATAAAAAATCGTACAAATAGGAGATTTTTATCGGGTTTTTTGCATTTCTCTAATTTCTGCAATTAAAACCGAGTATTTAACGGCAAAAAACTAGCCCTATCGGCGATATTTAAGAATTTCGTTTTTTTACCTATTGATTTTTACTAGCTGCTGAGCCGTAAAATAATAAAAAATCGTACAAATATGAGATTTTTATCGGTTTTTTTGCATTTCTCTAATTTCTGCAATTAAAACCGAGTATTTAACGCCAAAAAACTAGCCCTATCGGCGATATTTAAGAATTTCGTTTTTTTACCAATTGATTTTTACTAGCTGCTGAGCCGTAAAATAATAAAAAATCGTACAAATAGGAGATTTTTATCGGGTTTTTTGCATTTCTCTAATTTCTGCAATTAAAACCGAGTATTTAACGGCAAAAAACTAGCCCTATCGGTGATATTTAAGAATTTCGTTTTTTTACCTATTGATTTTTACTAGCTGCTGAGCCGTAAAATAATAAAAAATCGTACAAATAGGAGATTTTTATCGGGTTTTTTTAATTTCTCTAATTTCTGCAATTAAAACCGAGTATTTAACGGCAAAAAACTAGCCCTATCGGCGATATTTAAGAATTTCGTTTTTTTACCTATTGATTTTTAGTAGCTGCTGAGCCGTAAAATAATAAAAAGTCATACAAAGAGGAGATTTTTATCGGGTTTTTTGCATTTCTCTAATTTCTGCAATTAAAACCGAGTATTTAACGCCAAAAAACTAGCCCTATCGGCGATATTTAAGAATTTCGTTTTTTTACCTATTGATTTTTAGTAGCTGCTGAGCCGTAAAATAATAAAAAATCGTACAAATAGGAGATTTTTATCGGGTTTTTTGCATTTCTCTAATTTCTGCAATTAAAACCGAGTATTTAACGCCAAAAAACTAGCCCTATCGGCGATATTTAAGAATTTCGTTTTTTTACCATTTGATTTTTACTAGCTGCTGAGCCGTAAAATAATAAAAAATCGTACAAATAGGAGATTTTTATCGGGTTTTTTTAATTTCTCTAATTTCTGCAATTAAAACCGAGTATTTAACGGCAAAAAACTAGCCCTATCGGCGATATTTAAGAATTTCGTTTTTTTACCTATTGATTTTTAGTAGCTGCTGAGCCGTAAAATAATAAAAAATCGTAGAAATAGGAGATTTTTATCGGGTTTTTTGCATTTCTCTAATTTCTGCAATTAAAACCGAGTATTTAACGGCAAAAAACTAGCCCTATCGGCGATATTTAAGAATTTCGTTTTTTTACCTATTGATTTTTACTAGCTCCTGAGCCGTAAAATAATAAAAAATCGTACAAATAGGAGATTTTTATCGGGTTTTTTTAATTTCTCTAATTTCTGCAATTAAAACCGAGCATTTAACGGCAAAAAACTAGCACTATCGGCGATATTTAAGAATTTCGTTTTTTTACCTATTGATTTTTAGTAGCTGCTGAGCCGTAAAATAATAAAAAGTCGTACAAATAGGAGATTTTATCGGGTTTTTTTGCATTTCTCTAATTTCTGCAATTAAAACCGAGTATTTAACGACAAAAAACTAGCCCTATCGGCGATATTTAAGAATTTCGTTTTTTTACCTATTGATTTTTAGTAGCTGCTGAGCCGTAAAATAATAATAAGTCGTACAAATAGGAGATTTTTATCGGGTTTTTTGCATTTCTCTAATTTCTGCAATTAAAACCGAGTATTTAACGCCAAAAAACTAGCCCTATAGGCGATATTTAAGAATTTCTTTTTTTTACCTATTGATTTTTAGTAGCTGCTGAGCCGTAAAATAATAAAAAATCGTACAAATAGGAGATTTTTAACGGGTTTTTTTAATTTCTCTAATTTCTGCAATTAAAACCCAGTATTTAACGTCAAAAAACTAGCCCTATCGGCGATATTTAAGAATTTCGTTTTTTTACCTATTGATTTTTAGTAGCTGCTGAGCCGTAAAATAATAAAAAATCGTAGAAATAGGAGATTTTTATCGGGTTTTTTGCATTTCTCTAATTTCTGCAATTAAAACCGAGTATTTAACGGCAAAAAACTAGCCCTATCGGCGATATTTAAGAATTTCGTTTTTTTACCTATTGATTTTTACTAGCTCCTGAGCCGTAAAATAATAAAAAATCGTACAAATAGGAGATTTTTATCGGGTTTTTTTAATTTCTCTAATTTCTGCAATTAAAACCGAGCATTTAACGGCAAAAAACTAGCACTATCGGCGATATTTAAGAATTTCGTTTTTTTACCTATTGATTTTTAGTAGCTGCTGAGCCGTAAAATAATAATAAGTCGTACAAATAGGAGATTTTTATCGGGTTTTTTGCATTTCTCTAATTTCTGCAATTAAAACCGAGTATTTAACGCCAAAAAACTAGCCCTATAGGCTATATTTAAGAATTTCGTTTTTTTACCTATTGATTTTTAGTAGCTGCTGAGCCGTAAAATAATAAAAAATCGTACAAATAGGAGATTTTTATCGGGTTTTTTGCATTTCTCTAATTTCTGCAATTAAAACCGAGTATTTAACGGCAAAAAACTAGCCCTATCGGCGATATTTAAGAATTTCGTTTTTTTACCTATTGATTTTTACTAGCTGCTGAGCCGTAAAATAATAAAAAATCGTACAAATAGGAGATTTTTATCGGTTTTTTTGCATTTCTCTAATTTCTGCAATTAAAACCGAGTATTTAACGGCAAAAAACTAGCCCTATCGGTGATATTTAAGAATTTCGTTTTTTTACCTATTGATTTTTACTAGCTGCTGAGCCGTAAAATAATAAAAAATCGTACAAATAGGAGATTTTTATCGGGTTTTTTTAATTTCTCTAATTTCTGCAATTAAAACCGAGTATTTAACGGCAAAAAACTAGCCCTATCGGCGATATTTAAGAATTTCGTTTTTTTACCTATTGATTTTTAGTAGCTGCTGAGCCGTAAAATAATAAAAAGTCATACAAAGAGGAGATTTTTATCGGGTTTTTTGCATTTCTCTAATTTCTGCAATTAAAACCGAGTATTTAACGCCAAAAAACTAGCCCTATCGGCGATATTTAAGAATTTCGTTTTTTTACCTATTGATTTTTAGTAGCTGCTGAGCCGTAAAATAATAAAAAATCGTACAAATAGGAGATTTTTATCGGGTTTTTTACATTTCTCTAATTTCTGCAATTAAAACCGAGTATTTAACGCCAAAAAACTAGCCCTATCGGCGATATTTAAGAATTTCGTTTTTTTACCATTTGATTTTTACTAGCTGCTGAGCCGTAAAATAATAAAAAATCGTACAAATAGGAGATTTTTATCGGGTTTTTTTAATTTCTCTAATTTCTGCAATTAAAACCGAGTATTTAACGTCAAAAAACTAGCCCTATCGGCGATATTTAAGAATTTCGTTTTTTTACCTATTGATTTTTAGTAGCTGCTGAGCCGTAAAATAATAAAAAATCGTAGAAATAGGAGATTTTTATCGGGTTTTTTGCATTTCTCTAATTTCTGCAATTAAAACCGAGTATTTAACGGCAAAAAACTAGCCCTATCGGCGATATTTAAGAATTTCGTTTTTTTACCTATTGATTTTTACTAGCTCCTGAGCCGTAAAATAATAAAAAATCGTACAAATAGGAGATTTTTATCGGGTTTTTTTAATTTCTCTAATTTCTGCAATTAAAACCGAGCATTTAACGGCAAATAACTAGCACTATCGGCGATATTTAAGAATTTCGTTTTTTTACCTATTGATTTTTAGTAGCTGCTGAGCCGTAAAATAATAAAAAGTCGTACAAATAGGAGATTTTATCGGGTTTTTTTGCATTTCTCTAATTTCTGCAATTAAAACCGAGTATTTAACGACAAAAAACTAGCCCTATCGGCGATATTTAAGAATTTCGTTTTTTTACCTATTGATTTTTAGTAGCTGCTGAACCGTAAAATAATAATAAGTCGTACAAATAGGAGATTTTTATCGGGTTTTTTGCATTTCTCTAATTTCTGCAATTAAAACCGAGTATTTAACGCCAAAAAACTAGCCCTATAGGCGATATTTAAGAATTTCTTTTTTTTACCTATTGATTTTTAGTAGCTGCTGAGCCGTAAAATAATAAAAAATCGTACAAATAGGAGATTTTTAACGGGTTTTTTTAATTTCTCTAATTTCTGCAATTAAAACCCAGTATTTAACGTCAAAAAACTAGCCCTATCGGCGATATTTAAGAATTTCGTTTTTTTACCTATTGATTTTTAGTAGCTGCTGAGCCGTAAAATAATAAAAAATCGTAGAAATAGGAGATTTTTATCGGGTTTTTTGCATTTCTCTAATTTCTGCAATTAAAACCGAGTATTTAACGCCAAAAAACTAGCCCTATCGGCGATATTTAAGAATTTCGTTTTTTTACCTATTGATTTCTACTAGCTGCTGAGCCGTAAAATAATAAAAAATCGTACAAATAGGAGATTTTTATCGGGTTTTTTGCATTTCTCTAATTTCTGCAATTAAAACCGAGTATTTAACGGCAAAAAACTAGCCCTATCGGCGATATTTAAGAATTTCGTTTTTTTACCTATCGATTTTTACTAGCTGCTGAGCCGTAAAATAATAAAAAATCGTACAAATAGGAGATTTTTATCGGTTTTTTTGCATTTCTCTAATTTCTGCAATTAAAACCGAGTATTTAACGCCAAAAAACTAGCCCTATCGGCGATATTTAAGAATTTCATTTTTTTACCTATTGATTTTTAGTAGCTGCTGAGCCGTAAAATAATAATAAGTCGTACAAATAGGAGATTTTTATCGGGTTTTTTGCATTTCTCTAATTTCTGCAATTAAAACCGAGTATTTAACGCCAAAAAACTAGCCCTATAGGCGATATTTAAGAATTTCGTTTTTTTACCTATTGATTTTTAGTAGCTGCTGAGCCGTAAAATAATAAAAAATCGTACAAATAGGAGATTTTTAACGGGTTTTTTTAATTTCTCTAATTTCTGCAATTAAAACCGAGTATTTAACGGCAAAAAACTAGCCCTATCGGCGATATTTAAGAATTTCGTTTTTTTACCTATTGATTTTTAGTAGCTGCTGAGTCGTAAAATAATAAAAAGTCGTACAAATAGGAGATTTTTATCGGGTTTTTTGCATTTCTCTAATTTCTGCAATTAAAACCGAGTATTTAACGCAAAAAAACTAGCCCTATCGGCGATATTTAAGAATTTCGTTTTTTTACCTATTGATTTCTACTAGCTGCTGAGCCGTAAAATAATAAAAAATCGTACAAATAGGAGATTTTTATCGGGTTTTTTGCATTTCTCTAATTTCTGCAATTAAAACCGAGTATTTAACGGCAAAAAACTAGCCCTATCGGCGATATTTAAGAATTTCGTTTTTTTACCTATTGATTTCTACTAGCTGCTGAGCCGTAAAATAATAAAAAATCGTACAAATAGGAGATTTTTATCGGGTTTTTTTAATTTCTCTAATTTCTGCAATTAAAACCGAGTATTTAACGTCAAAAAACTAGCCCTATCGGCGATATTTAAGAATTTCGTTTTTTTACCTATTGATTTTTACTAGCTCCTGAGCCGTAAAATAATAAAAAATCGTACAAATAGGAGATTTTTATCGGGCTTTTTTAATTTCTCTAATTTCTGCAATTAAAACCGAGCATTTAACGGCAAAAAACTAGCACTATCGGCGATATTTAAGAATTTCGTTTTTTTACCTATTGATTTTTAGTAGCTGCTGAGCCGTAAAATAATAAAAAGTCGTACAAATAGGAGATTTTATCGGGTTTTTTTGCATTTCTCTAATTTCTGCAATTAAAACCGAGTATTTAACGACAAAAAACTAGCCCTATCGGCGATATTTAAGAATTTCGTTTTTTTACCTATTGATTTTTAGTAGCTGCTGAGCCGTAAAATAATAATAAGTCGTACAAATAGGAGATTTTTATCGGGTTTTTTGCATTTCTCTAATTTCTGCAATTAAAACCGAGTATTTAACGCCAAAAAACTAGCCCTATAGGCTATATTTAAGAATTTCGTTTTTTTACCTATTGATTTTTAGTAGCTGCTGAGCCGTAAAATAATAAAAAATCGTACAAATAGGAGATTTTTATCGGGTTTTTTGCATTTCTCTAATTTCTGCAATTAAAACCGAGTATTTAACGGCAAAAAACTAGCCCTATCGGCGATATTTAAGAATTTCGTTTTTTTACCTATTGATTTTTACTAGCTGCTGAGCCGTAAAATAATAAAAAATCGTACAAATAGGAGATTTTTATCGGTTTTTTTGCATTTCTCTAATTTCTGCAATTAAAACCGAGTATTTAACGCCAAAAAACTAGCCCTATCGGCGATATTTAAGAATTTCGTTTTTTTACCAATTGATTTTTACTAGCTGCTGAGCCGTAAAATAATAAAAAATCGTACAAATAGGAGATTTTTATCGGGTTTTTTGCATTTCTCTAATTTCTGCAATTAAAACCGAGTATTTAACGGCAAAAAACTAGCCCTATCGGTGATATTTAAGAATTTCGTTTTTTTACCTATTGATTTTTACTAGCTGCTGAGCCGTAAAATAATAAAAAATCGTACAAATAGGAGATTTTTATCGGGTTTTTTTAATTTCTCTAATTTCTGCAATTAAAACCGAGTATTTAACGGCAAAAAACTAGCCCTATCGGCGATATTTAAGAATTTCGTTTTTTTACCTATTGATTTTTAGTAGCTGCTGAGCCGTAAAATAATAAAAAGTCATACAAAGAGGAGATTTTTATCGGGTTTTTTGCATTTCTCTAATTTCTGCAATTAAAACCGAGTATTTAACGCCAAAAAACTAGCCCTATCGGCGATATTTAAGAATTTCGTTTTTTTACCTATTGATTTTTAGTAGCTGCTGAGCCGTAAAATAATAAAAAATCGTACAAATAGGAGATTTTTATCGGGTTTTTTGCATTTCTCTAATTTCTGCAATTAAAACCGAGTATTTAACGCCAAAAAACTAGCCCTATCGGCGATATTTAAGAATTTCGTTTTTTTACCATTTGAATTTTACTAGCTGCTGAGCCGTAAAATAATAAAAAATCGTACAAATAGGAGATTTTTATCGGGTTTTTTTAATTTCTCTAATTTCTGCAATTAAAACCGAGTATTTAACGTCAAAAAACTAGCCCTATCGGCGATATTTAAGAATTTCGTTTTTTTACCTATTGATTTTTGGTAGCTGCTGAGCCGTAAAATAATAAAAAATCGTAGAAATAGGAGATTTTTATCGGGTTTTTTGCATTTCTCTAATTTCTGCAATTAAAACCGAGTATTTAACGGCAAAAAACTAGCCCTATCGGCGATATTTAAGAATTTCGTTTTTTTACCTATTGATTTTTACTAGCTCCTGAGCCGTAAAATAATAAAAAATCGTACAAATAGGAGATTTTTATCGGGTTTTTTTAATTTCTCTAATTTCTGCAATTAAAACCGAGCATTTAACGGCAAAAAACTAGCACTATCGGCGATATTTAAGAATTTCGTTTTTTTACCTATTGATTTTTAGTAGCTGCTGAGCCGTAAAATAATAAAAAGTCGTACAAATAGGAGATTTTATCGGGTTTTTTTGCATTTCTCTAATTTCTGCAATTAAAACCGAGTATTTAACGACAAAAAACTAGCCCTATCGGCGATATTTAAGAATTTCGTTTTTTTACCTATTGATTTTTAGTAGCTGCTGAGCCGTAAAATAATAATAAGTCGTACAAATAGGAGATTTTTATCGGGTTTTTTGCATTTCTCTAATTTCTGCAATTAAAACCGAGTATTTAACGCCAAAAAACTAGCCCTATAGGCGATATTTAAGAATTTCTTTTTTTTACCTATTGATTTTTAGTAGCTGCTGAGCCGTAAAATAATAAAAAATCGTACAAATAGGAGATTTTTAACGGGTTTTTTTAATTTCTCTAATTTCTGCAATTAAAACCCAGTATTTAACGTCAAAAAACTAGCCCTATCGGCGATATTTAAGAATTTCGTTTTTTTACCTATTGATTTTTAGTAGCTGCTGAGCCGTAAAATAATAAAAAATCGTAGAAATAGGAGATTTTTATCGGGTTTTTTGCATTTCTCTAATTTCTGCAATTAAAACCGAGTATTTAACGCCAAAAAACTAGCCCTATCGGCGATATTTAAGAATTTCGTTTTTTTACCTATTGATTTCTACTAGCTGCTGAGCCGTAAAATAATAAAAAATCGTACAAATAGGAGATTTTTATCGGGTTTTTTGCATTTCTCTAATTTCTGCAATTAAAACCGAGTATTTAACGGCAAAAAACTAGCCCTATCGGCGATATTTAAGAATTTCGTTTTTTTACCTATCGATTTTTACTAGCTGCTGAGCCGTAAAATAATAAAAAATCGTACAAATAGGAGATTTTTATCGGTTTTTTTGCATTTCTCTAATTTCTGCAATTAAAACCGAGTATTTAACGCCAAAAAACTAGCCCTATCGGTGATATTTAAGAATTTCGTTTTTTTACCTATTGATTTTTACTAGCTGCTGAGCCGTAAAATAATAAAAAATCGTACAAATAGGAGATTTTTATCGGGTTTTTTTAATTTCTCTAATTTCTGCAATTAAAACCGAGTATTTAACGGCAAAAAACTAGCCCTATCGGCGATATTTAAGAATTTCGTTTTTTTACCTATTGATTTTTAGTAGCTGCTGAGCCGTAAAATAATAAAAAGTCATACAAAGAGGAGATTTTTATCGGGTTTTTTGCATTTCTCTAATTTCTGCAATTAAAACCGAGTATTTAACGCCAAAAAACTAGCCCTATCGGCGATATTTAAGAATTTCGTTTTTTTACCTATTGATTTTTAGTAGCTGCTGAGCCGTAAAATAATAAAAAATCGTACAAATAGGAGATTTTTATCGGGTTTTTTGCATTTCTCTAATTTCTGCAATTAAAACCGAGTATTTAACGCCAAAAAACTAGCCCTATCGGCGATATTTAAGAATTTCGTTTTTTTACCATTTGAATTTTACTAGCTGCTGAGCCGTAAAATAATAAAAAATCGTACAAATAGGAGATTTTTATCGGGTTTTTTTAATTTCTCTAATTTCTGCAATTAAAACCGAGTATTTAACGTCAAAAAACTAGCCCTATCGGCGATATTTAAGAATTTCGTTTTTTTACCTATTGATTTTTGGTAGCTGCTGAGCCGTAAAATAATAAAAAATCGTAGAAATAGGAGATTTTTATCGGGTTTTTTGCATTTCTCTAATTTCTGCAATTAAAACCGAGTATTTAACGGCAAAAAACTAGCCCTATCGGCGATATTTAAGAATTTCGTTTTTTTACCTATTGATTTTTACTAGCTCCTGAGCCGTAAAATAATAAAAAATCGTACAAATAGGAGATTTTTATCGGGTTTTTTTAATTTCTCTAATTTCTGCAATTAAAACCGAGCATTTAACGGCAAAAAACTAGCACTATCGGCGATATTTAAGAATTTCGTTTTTTTACCTATTGATTTTTAGTAGCTGCTGAGCCGTAAAATAATAAAAAGTCGTACAAATAGGAGATTTTATCGGGTTTTTTTGCATTTCTCTAATTTCTGCAATTAAAACCGAGTATTTAACGACAAAAAACTAGCCCTATCGGCGATATTTAAGAATTTCGTTTTTTTACCTATTGATTTTTAGTAGCTGCTGAGCCGTAAAATAATAATAAGTCGTACAAATAGGAGATTTTTATCGGGTTTTTTGCATTTCTCTAATTTCTGCAATTAAAACCGAGTATTTAACGCCAAAAAACTAGCCCTATAGGCGATATTTAAGAATTTCTTTTTTTTACCTATTGATTTTTAGTAGCTGCTGAGCCGTAAAATAATAAAAAATCGTACAAATAGGAGATTTTTAACGGGTTTTTTTAATTTCTCTAATTTCTGCAATTAAAACCCAGTATTTAACGTCAAAAAACTAGCCCTATCGGCGATATTTAAGAATTTCGTTTTTTTACCTATTGATTTTTAGTAGCTGCTGAGCCGTAAAATAATAAAAAATCGTAGAAATAGGAGATTTTTATCGGGTTTTTTGCATTTCTCTAATTTCTGCAATTAAAACCGAGTATTTAACGCCAAAAAACTAGCCCTATCGGCGATATTTAAGAATTTCGTTTTTTTACCTATTGATTTCTACTAGCTGCTGAGCCGTAAAATAATAAAAAATCGTACAAATAGGAGATTTTTATCGGGTTTTTTGCATTTCTCTAATTTCTGCAATTAAAACCGAGTATTTAACGGCAAAAAACTAGCCCTATCGGCGATATTTAAGAATTTCGTTTTTTTACCTATCGATTTTTACTAGCTGCTGAGCCGTAAAATAATAAAAAATCGTACAAATAGGAGATTTTTATCGGTTTTTTTGCATTTCTCTAATTTCTGCAATTAAAACCGAGTATTTAACGCCAAAAAACTAGCCCTATCGGCGATATTTAAGAATTTCGTTTTTTTACCAATTGATTTTTACTAGCTGCTGAGCCGTAAAATAATAAAAAATCGTACAAATAGGAGATTTTTATCGGGTTTTTTGCATTTCTCTAATTTCTGCAATTAAAACCGAGTATTTAACGGCAAAAAACTAGCCCTATCGGTGATATTTAAGAATTTCGTTTTTTTACCTATTGATTTTTACTAGCTGCTGAGCCGTAAAATAATAAAAAATCGTACAAATAGGAGATTTTTAACGGGTTTTTTTAATTTCTCTAATTTCTGCAATTAAAACCCAGTATTTAACGTCAAAAAACTAGCCCTATCGGCGATATTTAAGAATTTCGTTTTTTTACCAATTGATTTTTACTAGCTGCTGAGCCGTAAAATAATAAAAAATCGTACAAATAGGAGATTTTTATCGGGTTTTTTGCATTTCTCTAATTTCTGCAATTAAAACCGAGTATTTAACGGCAAAAAACTAGCCCTATCGGTGATATTTAAGAATTTCGTTTTTTTACCTATTGATTTTTCCTAGCTGCTGAGCCGTAAAATAATAAAAAATCGTACAAATAGGAGATTTTTATCGGGTTTTTTTAATTTCTCTAATTTCTGCAATTAAAACCGAGTATTTAACGTAAAAAAACTAGCCCTATCGGCGATATTTAAGAATTTCGTTTTTTTACCTATTGATTTTTAGTAGCTGCTGAGCCGTAAAATAATAAAAAATCGTAGAAATAGGAGATTTTTATCGGGTTTTTTGCATTTCTCTAATTTCTGCAATTAAAATCGAGTATTTAACGCCAAAAAACTAGCCCTACCGGCGATATTTAAGAATTTCGTTTTTTTACCAATTGATTTTTACTAGCTGCTGAGCCGTAAAATAATAAAAAATCGTACAAATAGGAGATTTTTATCGGGTTTTTTGCATTTCTCTAATTTCTGCAATTAAAACCGAGTATTTAACGGCAAAAAACTAGCCCTATCGGTGATATTTAAGAATTTCGTTTTTTTACCTATTGATTTTTAATAGCTGCTGAGCCGTAAAATAATAAAAAATCGTACAAATAGGAGATTTTTAACGGGTTTTTTTAATTTCTCTAATTTCTGCAATTAAAACCCAGTATTTAACGTCAAAAAACTAGCCCTATCGGCGATATTTAAGAATTTCGTTTTTTTACCAATTGATTTTTACTAGCTGCTGAGCCGTAAAATAATAAAAAATCGTACAAATAGGAGATTTTTATCGGGTTTTTTGCATTTCTCTAATTTCTGCAATTAAAACCGAGTATTTAACGGCAAAAAACTAGCCCTATCGGCGATATTTAAGAATTTCGTTTTTTTACCTATTGATTTTTAGTAGCTGCTGAGCCGTAAAATAATAAAAAATCGTACAAATAGGAGATTTTTATCGGGTTTTTTGCATTTCTCTAATTTCTGCAATTAAAACCGAGTATTTAACGCCAAAAACTAGCCCTATCGGCGATATTTAAGAATTTCGTTTTTTTACCTATTGATTTTTACTAGCTGCTGAGCCGTAAAATAATAAAAAATCGTACAAATAGGAGATTTTTATTGGGTTTTTTGCATTTCTCTAATTTCTGCAATTAAAACCGAGTATTTAACGACAAAAAACTAGCCCTATCGGCGATATTTAAGAATTTCGTTTTTTTACCTATTGATTTTTAGTAGCTGCTGAGCCGTAAAATAATAATAAGTCGTACAAATAGGAGATTTTAATCGGGTTTTTTGCATTTCTCTAATTTCTGCAATTAAAACCGAGTATTTAACGCCAAAAAACTAGCCCTATAGGCGATATTTAAGAATTTCGTTTTTTTACCTATTGATTTTTAGTAGCTGCTGAGCCGTAAAATAATAAAAAATCGTAGAAATAGGAGATTTTTATCGGGTTTTTTCCATTTCTCTAATTTCTGCAATTAAAACCGAGTATTTAACGCCAAAAAACTAGCCCTATCGGCGATATTTAAGAATTTCGTTTTTTTACCTATTGATTTTTAGTAGCTGCTGAGCCGTAAAATAATAAAAAATCGTACAAATAGGAGATTTTTATCGGGTTTTTTGCATTTCTCTAATTTCTGCAATTAAAACCGAGTATTTAACGCCAAAAAACTAGCTCTATCGGCGATATTTAAGAATTTCGTTTTTTTACCTATTGATTTTTACTAGCTGCTGAGCCGTAAAATAATAAAAAATCGTACAAATAGGAGATTTTTAACGGGTTTTTTTAATTTCTCTAATTTCTGCAATTAAAACCCAGTATTTAACGTCAAAAAACTAGCCCTATCGGCGATATTTAAGAATTTCGTTTTTTTACCTATTGATTTTTAGTAGCTGCTGAGCCGTAAAATAATAAAAAATCGTAGAAATAGGAGATTTTTATCGGGTTTTTTGCATTTCTCTAATTTCTGCAATTAAAACCGAGTATTTAACGCCAAAAAACTAGCCCTATCGGCGATATTTAAGAATTTCGTTTTTTTACCTATTGATTTTTAGTAGCTGCTTAGCCGTAAAATAATAAAAATTCGTACAAATAGGAGATTTTTATCGGGTTTTTTGCATTTCTCTAATTTCTGCAATTAAAACCGAGTATTTAACGCCAAAAAACTAGCCCTATCGGCGATATTTAAGAATTTCGTTTTTTTACCTATTGATTTCTTCTAGCTGCTGAGCCGTAAAATAATAAAAAATCGTACAAATAGGAGATTTTTATCGGGTTTTTTGCATTTCTCTAATTTCTGCAATTAAAACCGAGTATTTAAGGCAAAAAACTAGCCCTATCGGCGATATTTAAGAATTTCGTTTTTTTACCTATCGATTTTTACTAGCTGCTGAGCCGTAAAATAATAAAAAATCGTACAAATAGGAGATTTTTATCGGTTTTTTTGCATTTCTCTAATTTCTGCAATTAAAACCGAGTATTTAACGCCAAAAAACTAGCCCTATCGGCGATATTTAAGAATTTCGTTTTTTTACCAATTGATTTTTACTAGCTGCTGAGCCGTAAAATAATAAAAAATCGTACAAATAGGAGATTTTTATCGGGTTTTTTGCATTTCTCTAATTTCTGCAATTAAAACCGAGTATTTAACGGCAAAAAACTAGCCCTATCGGTGATATTTAAGAATTTCGTTTTTTTACCTATTGATTTTTACTAGCTGCTGAGCCGTAAAATAATAAAAAATCGTACAAATAGGAGATTTTTAACGGGTTTTTTTAATTTCTCTAATTTCTGCAATTAAAACCCAGTATTTAACGTCAAAAAACTAGCCCTATCGGCGATATTTAAGAATTTCGTTTTTTTACCAATTGATTTTTACTAGCTGCTGAGCCGTAAAATAATAAAAAATCGTACAAATAGGAGATTTTTATCGGGTTTTTTGCATTTCTCTAATTTCTGCAATTAAAACCGAGTATTTAACGGCAAAAAACTAGCCCTATCGGTGATATTTAAGAATTTCGTTTTTTTACCTATTGATTTTTACTAGCTGCTGAGCCGTAAAATAATAAAAAATCGTACAAATAGGAGATTTTTATCGGGTTTTTTTAATTTCTCTAATTTCTGCAATTAAAACCTAGTATTTAACGTCAAAAAACTAGCCCTATCGGCGATATTTAAGAATTTCGTTTTTTTACCTATTGATTTTTAGTAGCTGCTGAGCCGTAAAATAATAAAAAATCGTAGAAATAGGAGATTTTTATCGGGTTTTTTGCATTTCTCTAATTTCTGCAATTAAAATCGAGTACTTAACGCCAAAAAACTAGCCCTATCGGCGATATTTAAGAATTTCGTTTTTTTACCTATTGATTTCTACTAGCTGCTGAGCCGTAAAATAATAAAAAATCGTACAAATAGGAGATTTTTATCGGGTTTTTTGCATTTCTCTAATTTCTGCAATTAAAACCGAGTATTTAACGGCAAAAAACTAGCCCTATCGGCGATATTTAAGAATTTCGTTTTTTTACCTATTGATTTTTAGTAGCTGCTGAGCCGTAAAATAATAAAAAATCGTACAAATAGGAGATTTTTATCGGGTTTTTTGCATTTCTCTAATTTCTGCAATTAAAACCGAGTATTTAACGCCAAAAAACTAGCCCTATCGGCGATATTTAAGAATTTCGTTTTTTTACCTATTGATTTTTACTAGCTGCTGAGCCGTAAAATAATAAAAAATCGTACAAATAGGAGATTTTTATTGGGTTTTTTGCATTTCTCTAATTTCTGCAATTAAAACCGAGTATTTAACGACAAAAAACTAGCCCTATCGGCGATATTTAAGAATTTCGTTTTTTTACTTATTGATTTTTAGTAGCTGCTGAGCCGTAAAATAATAATAAGTCGTACAAATAGGAGATTTTTATCGGGATTTTTGCATTTCTCTAATTTCTGCAATTAAAACCGAGTATTTAACGCCAAAAAACTAGCCCTATAGGCGATATTTAAGAATTTCGTTTTTTTACCTATTGATTTTTAGTAGCTGCTGAGCCGTAAAATAATAAAAAATCGTACAAATAGGAGATTTTTATCGGGTTTTTTGCATTTCTCTAATTTCTGCAATTAAAACCGAGTATTTAACGCCAAAAAACTAGCCCATTCGGCGATATTTAAGAATTTCGTTTTTTTACCTATTGATTTCTACTAGCTGCTGAGCCGTAAAATAATAAAAAATCGTACAAATAGGAGATTTTTATAGGGTTTTTTGCATTTCTCTAATTTCTGCAATTAAAACCGAGTATTTAACGCCAAAAAACTAGCCCTATCGGCGATATTTAAGAATTTCGTTTTTTTACCAATTGATTTTTACTAGCTGCTGAGCCGTAAAATAATAAAAAAATCGTACAAATAGGAGATTTTTATCGGGTTTTTTGCATTTCTCTAATTTCTGCAATTAAAACCGAGTATTTAACGACAAAAAACTAGCCCTATCGGCGATATTTAAGAATTTCGTTTTTTTACCTATTGATTTTTACTAGCTGCTGAGCCGTAAAATAATAAAAAATCGTACAAATAGGAGATTTTTATCGGGTTTTTTGCATTTCTCTAATTTCTGCAATTAAAACCGAGTATTTAACGCCAAAAAACTAGCCCTATCGGCGATATTTAAGAATTTGGTTTTTTTACCTATTGATTTTTACTAGCTGCTGAGCCGTAAAATAATAAAAAATCGTACAAATAGGAGATTTTTATCTGGTTTTTTGCATTTCTCTAATTTCTGCAATTAAAACCGAGTATTTAACGCCAAAAAACTAGCCCTATCGGCGATATTTAAGAATTTCGTTTTTTTACCTATTGATTTTTAGTAGCTGCTGAACCGTAAAATAATAAAAAATCGTACAAATAGGAGATTTTTATCGGGTTTTTTGCATTTCTCTAATTTCTGCAATTAAAACCGAGTATTTAACGCCAAAAAACTAGCCCTATCGGCGATATTTAAGAATTTCGTTTTTTTACCTATTGATTTTTAGTAGCTGCTGAGCCGTAAAATAATAAAAAATCGTACAAATAGGAGATTTTTATCTGGTTTTTTGCATTTCTCTAATTTCTGCAATTAAAACCGAGTATATAACGCCAAAAAACTAGCCCTATCGGCGATATTTAAGAATTTCGTTTTTTTACCTATTGATTTTTAGTAGCTGCTGAGCCGTAAAATAATAAAAAATCGTACAAATAGGAGATTTTTATCGGGTTTTTTGCATTTCTCTAATTTCTGCAATTAAAACCGAGTATTTAACGCCAAAAAACTAGCCCTATCGGCGATATTTAAGAATTTCGTTTTTTTACCTATTGATTTTTAGTAGCTGCTGAGCCGTAAAATAATAAAAAATCGTACAAATAGGAGATTTTTATCGGGTTTTTTGCATTTCTCTAATTTCTGCAATTAAAACCGAGTATTTAACGGCAAAAAACTAGCCCTATCGGCGATATTTAAGAATTTGGTTTTTTTACCTATTGATTTTTACTAGCTGCTGAGCCGTAAAATAATAAAAAATCGTACAAATATGAGATTTTTATCGGGTTTTTTTAATTTCTCTAATTTCTGCAATTAAAACCGAGTATTTAACGGCAAAAAACTAGCCCTATCGGCGATATTTAAGAATTTCGTTTTTTTACCTATTGATTTTTAGTAGCTGCTGAGCCGTAAAATAATAAAAAGTCGTACAAATAGGAGATTTTTATCGGGTTTTTTGCATTTCTCTAATTTCTGCAATTAAAACCGAGTATTTAACGCCAAAAAACTAGCCCTATCGGCGATATTTAAGAATTTCGTTTTTTTACCTATTGATTTCTACTAGCTGCTGAGCCGTAAAATAATAAAAAATCGTACAAATAGGAGATTTTTATCGGGTTTTTTGCATTTCTCTAATTTCTGCAATTAAAACCGAGTATTTAACGGCAAAAAACTAGCCCTATCGGCGATATTTAAGAATTTCGTTTTTTTACCTATTGATTTTTACTAGCTGCTGAGCCGTAAAATAATAAAAAATCGTACAAATAGGAGATTTTTATCGGGTTTTTTTAACTTCTCTAATTTCTGCAATTAAAACCGAGCATTTAACGGCAAAAAACTAGGACTATCGGCGATATTTAAGAATTTCGTTTTTTTACCTATTGATTTTTAGTAGCTGCTGAGCCGTAAAATAATAAAAAGTCGTACAAATAGGAGATTTTATCGGGTTTTTTTGCATTTCTCTAATTTCTGCAATTAAAACCGAGTATTTAAAGACAAAAAACTAGCCCTATCGGCGATATTTAAGAATTTCGTTTTTTTACCTATTGATTTTTACTAGCTGCTGAGCCGTAAAATAATAAAAAATCGTACAAATAGGTGATTTTTATTGGGTTTTTTGCATTTCACTAATTTCTGCAATTAAAACCGAGTATTTAACGACAAAAAACTAGCCCTATCGGCGATATTTAAGAATTTCGTTTTTTTACCTATTGATTTTTACTAGCTGCTGAGCCGTAAAATAATAAAAAATCGTACAAATAGGAGATTTTTATCGGGTTTTTTTAATTTCTCTAATTTCTGCAATTAAAACCGAGTATTTAACGGCAAAAAACTAGCCCTATCGGCGATATTTAAGAATTTCGTTTTTTTACCTATTGATTTTTAGTAGCTGCTGAGCCGTAAAATAATAAAAAGTCGTACAAATAGGAGATTTTTATCGGGTTTTTTGCATTTCTCTAATTTCTGCAATTAAAACCGAGTATTTAACGCCAAAAAACTAGCCCTATCGGCGATATTTAAGAATTTCGTTTTTTTACCTATTGATTTCTACTAGCTGCTGAGTCGTAAAATAATAAAAAATCGTACAAATAGGAGATTTTTATCGGGTTTTTTGCATTTCTCTAATTTCTGCAATTAAAACCGAGTATTTAACGGCAAAAAGCTAGCCCTATCGGCGATATTTAAGAATTTGGTTTTTTTACCTATTGATTTTTACTAGCTGCTGAGCCGTAAAATAATAAAAAATCGTACAAATAGGAGATTTTTATCTGGTTTTTTGCATTTCTCTAATTTCTGCAATTAAAACCGAGTATTTAACGCCAAAAAACTAGCCCTATCGGCGATATTTAAGAATTTCGTTTTTTTACCTATTGATTTTTAGTAGCTGCTGAGCCGTAAAATAATAAAAAATCGTACAAATAGGAGATTTTTATCGGGTTTTTTGCATTTCTCTAATTTCTCCAATTAAAACCGAGTATTTAACGCCAAAAAACTAGCCCTATCGGCGATATTTAAGAATTTCGTTTTTTTACCTATTGATTTTTAGTAGCTGCTGAGCCGTAAAATAATAAAAAATCGTACAAATAGGAGATTTTTATCGGGTTTTTTGCATTTCTCTAATTTCTGCAATTAAAACCGAGTATTTAACGCCAAAAAACTAGCCCTATCGGCGATATTTAAGAATTTAGTTTTTTTACCTATTGATTTTTACTAGCTGCTGAGCCGTAAAATAATAAAAAATCGTACAAATAGGAGATTTTTATCGGGTTTTTTGCATTTCTCTAATTTCTGCAATTAAAACCGAGTATTTAACGCCAAAAAACTAGCCCTATCGGCGATATTTAAGAATTTCATTTTTTTACCAATTGATTTTTACTAGCTGCTGAGCCGTAAAATAATAAAAAATCGTACAAATAGGAGATTTTTATTGGGTTTTTTGCATTTCTCTAATTTCTGCAATTAAAACCGAGTATTTAACGGCAAAAAACTAGCCCTATCGGCGATATTTAAGAATTTCGTTGTTTTACCTATTGATTTTTACTAGCTGCTGAGCCGTAAAATAATAAAAAATCGTACAAATAGGAGATTTTTATCGGGTTTTTTGCATTTCTCTAATTTCTGCAATTAAAACCGAGTATTTAACGCCAAATAACTAGCCCTATCGGCGATATTTAAGAATTTCGTTTTTTTACCAATTGATTTTTACTAGCTGCTGAGACGTAAAATAATAAAAAATCGTACAAATAGGAGATTTTTATCGGGTTTTTTGCATTTCTCTAATTTCTGCAATTAAAACCGAGTATTTAACGGCAAAAAACTAGCCCTATCGGCGATATTTAAGAATTTCGTTGTTTTACCTATTGATTTTTACTAGCTGCTGAGCCGTAAAATAATAAAAAATCGTACAAATAGGAGATTTTTATCGGGTTTTTTGCATTTCTCTAATTTCTGCAATTAAAACCGAGTATTTAACGCCAAAAAACTAGCCCTATCGGCGATATTTAAGAATTTCGTTTTTTTACCTATCGATTTTTACTAGCTGCTGAGCCGTAAAATAATAAAAAATCGTACAAATAGGAGATTTTTATCGGGTTTTTTTAACTTCTCTAATTTCTGCAATTAAAACCGAGCATTTAACGGCAAAAAACTAGCACTATCGGCGATATTTAAGAATTTCGTTTTTTTACCTATTGATTTTTAGTAGCTGCTGAGCCGTAAAATAATAAAAAATCGTAGAAATAGGAGATTTTTATCGGGTTTTTTGCATTTCTCTAATTTCTGCAGTTAAAACCGAGTATTTAACGGCAAAAAACTAGCCCTATCGGCGATAAGTAGATAAGCTATGGGGGTTCTGCGCCAATTTCCCGTGTATTTTTAAAGGGGCCTCAAAATTCTCAAAAACGGCTTCAAAAGCTCGTCGTCCACGTCTAGGAGCAGTTTTTAGGCCATGAAAGCTCCCTTGCGCGTGTGTCTAGGGTGTAATATGGGGATATTTGTTGGAGACTAGGATCAAGTTGGAGATGTGGGTTGGGGTCTAGAGTCAGCTCATGAAGTAAGTCTCTGTCTAGGGTGTAATATAGTGGGGGTTTGGATGGAGTATAGGATGTAATACTGGGATATTGGTCGGAGTCTAGGATCAAGTTGGGGTCTAGAGTCAAGCTCATGAGGTAAGTCTCCACTGATAGCTTTTCCGATCGCCTCGAGGTTCAAGTCCATGATGCGGACTACCCTCAGCACCAGCCGAAAGCTTTACTTCTCACGTTATATCGAATCTTATCTGAAATACTTATGCGGGCTAAGCTCTTTTCTGCAGGTAGAGGCATTGATCATGCACCTCACGGCGTGGGATTTTTCTGTTTTACTGTAACATTTGGTGCACAATTTTATCCCTTAAGGAAGTAATATTTCACGTTAGATAAGGAATTAAATTTTTCGGGTATGGGAGAATGGGAGAATGGCCCATATTTTATCCTAAGTCGGGATCCTTAGCATGAACGAACATGTCGGTTATGTGGGAACCTTATCTGAAGTATTTCTGAGAACTCAACAGGTGCACACAGCTGTGATTTTTCTGTTTTACTGTAACATTTGGTGCACAATTTTATCCCTTTAGGAAGTAATATTTCACGTTAGATAAGGAATTAAATTTTTCGGGTATGGGAGAATGGGAGAATGGCCCATATTTTAACCTAAGTCGGGATCCTTAGCATGAATGAACATGCCGGTTATGTGGGAACCTTATCTGAAAAATGTTGCTGTGATGATCTAAAATTGGAAACTTTCCGCGACTTATTAGTGTGTGTAAAGTTGGAGCGTTTTCCGAGTGATTTGAAAGATTTTCTGCCTGAGAATCTAAAGTTAAAGTACCAAGTGTCTCATACTGAAAGCTGTAATATTCATGATTGTATTAATTGTACAGTATGCACTTTAGGGGAAGAACTTCGTGATTATGTTTATTTCGATATACCCCTTACTAAAGAAAAAGAGATAGAAAACTAGAGTGAAAGAGACGGAAGATAAAAACCTACTATAAAAGAGGCAGCATGCAAGATCCACTTCAGTTCACCGAGTACCTTAAAGTGATCAACTTGAATAGTCGGAATATTAAAAACAGTGGAAATGGCTCAACCTCAGCAGAAGATAAAATGCACCATCACAGAAGAAGAAAAATCGGCTCAACCAGCAAATAGCAGTGCATTAGAAGTGCTCAACAATTGTGGATTTAATTCATTCATCAAAGTGTCTGACATGGTGCAACATTCAGCCTATAAAATCCATGGAATTAGGAAAATTGCAACAAAATATGGAGACCGAATCATACTACAGCTGCAAGATAAGCAAATGTTCCTGCCAGCTAGATATGGTAACTTACCCGACAACACACTGGAGGAAATCAGACGTCAGGGCAACTTTTATGTGACAAACTTGGGTCCTCTTGGTGCCACATTTAATCTAAACTTTACACAGCAAGACAACATTGAGTACTTGAATTCATCATCTTATTTTGAACCCACCCATTATTATAATAATTATTAGAATAAATAAAATGTATTATACATAAAACAAAAAACATCTTTCATATTTCTCAATAATATTCCTTGACCCTCCACAACATTCTATAAAATCGATTGTAATGCAAACAAAAGGGTTAGTTTGTATAAAGTTCTGGTAATGAACAGTTATAAAGATTCAACCAAACCGCTAAAGGAGGACAAAAGCCAACTAAATATTTCAGATGAATATTAAGAAATTCCTTGAAGAATACTCAATTATTCTGCTAGAAGAGCATAAGGATAGAATAGAAAAAGGTTACAAATTCCTTTATCAATATGAAAATGTGGATAAAGTAAATTCTAAATATGGTGAGCATTACACCAACTGCTCATGGTCGAAAGATGATGCAACTACAGGGCCAGATACTTGCGGATGTTATACTGCAGAGCTGTACAATCAAGAAATTCAGCACCTCATCAATTTTTATACAAGAATCACAAAAAACAATTGTGCAGAATGCAGAAAAGGGTTCGATTTATTCTAACACCAAAAATCTACATTCTTAATGTGTGGAACTTTGCCTACAGGGCTAGTCGTAAGGGAGAATGGTATATATATGCAATCGACAGGCTTCGATTTCAGCGGAGAATCCTCAATACAAGTAAAATCCTGGAACCAATATTGAATGAAAACCATCGTGATAAAATATATAAAACAAGAGTGCTTGAATAAGGAAAATAAAAAACTAGTTTATATTTGTTTAAAAATGCTTTTTATTTCAATTAATTAATTATAATACATCGTTTGCATTTATCCAGGAGTTATGTTTAGATGAAAATCCCAGCCATTTAACATAAACTTTATTTCCGGCCCTTTTTAATATTTTTTCAACAAGATAGACCTGTGGATGCTTGACTTTCAGCAATTCCATTTCATAAAATCCACCTTTGATTGGGTTTCCTTGATAATCCTCAAGAATATATGTGACTGGGTTAGTCACCTGAATTTTAGCGATCTTGAAAACCTCAGTAGTCCAGTTTGGTGTATAACCTTTTTCGAATACATGTTTATATTTGCTAATACGAACAGAGTCTCCTACTTTATATCTGGGCAAGCCAGCAATCTTTATATGATTATACATTGTAGTAAGGAGCTGCTTTTCATTGGCTGCATTGACATCGCAAGGGCGCATTTGGATTGTTCGATGCTTTCTCATATTATATTGATACAGTAATTCCTTTATCATTTGAAGCCACTTATAAGATCCATTCATGCTAAACTCCTTCCACATCATGTTCTTTAAAGTTCGATTGAATCGTTCAACTATTGATGCCTTGAGCGATGTATAAGTCGAGTAATGATTAATATTATGTTTGGTCATCAGCTGTTGAAAGTGTGTGTTATAAAATTCCTTCCCATCATCAGTTTGCAAGTTTTTGGGTATACGTCCCCCGTTGAATATAGATGCCATTGCTTCGGTTACTTCAACACCAGTCTTTTTTTTAATTGGAACAGCCCATGCATACTTGGAAAAGGTATCAATTATAGTAAGCAAGTAACGATACCCTTTGTTCACATGTTTATATGCATCCATTTCCACTAAATCCGCTTGCCATAAATCATCCATCCCTTTTATGATGACTCGTCGTCTTTTAAAATATCGACGCGCAGGCTTATGTAGCTCCTCGACAACATCCCTCTTACTCATATTACAGATAACTGAAGCTTTATTGGTAGACATCATCTGGATGCTACTGTTTCACCTGATTAAATGTGCTAGAGAACAAATAATTCTCAATCCTTTCAATTTCTCCATTAATGTATAGAGTTAGATTTTCTATAGCTTTTTGAGTGTTTTCACGTGATTCTTCGTCCAGCTTTCTTATTTGGGTATCAACATACTTTTTAGTTGCAGCGTCAGCATTTGACTTAGGTTCGCCAAGGTTTGTAATGTGTTTAAATACCAAATCATAGTTTCCTTTGGGGGTTAAAAGAAATCCAATTCCTGCAGGTCCGATTGGCCCTTGTTCTCCAGGTTTCCCGGGAGGACCAGGAGGACCCCGTTGAAACTTAGCACCCCTTATTGATCGACCAAACTTGTCAACGCTCATTTTCGAAATGAGATATAATTTTTATGTGGGGATATTTATTCAATTATATTGGCTTCCCTCAACTCCTCAATAATTGATATTATTTCGTTATCATGGCTATTATTTCCAGCCTGTTGTGATGCTATTAGTAGACGAAGTCGATCCACTAGCTCATTGGGGTCATCCCAATAGACATAATCAATATTTCCCTTTGGAATCCTCATTATCCCCGTTCCACTATGGGGTATAGGCGTGTGAATTAACTTCTTTATTATGTTTCTATATTTATAGCTATTTGTTCCTTGTATTTGCTTATGCTCATTAAAATCACGCCTGTGTGCACATGTATCGTTTAAAATTGTTCGATAATTATTCAAGTCCTCCTTATTATAACCAGTGGGATGTTTCATAAAAATCAATTCAGATAAACCTTTGGTTATCTTGTATGATCTATCGCTAATAATAAGATTTTCATCCACAACTTTTAATGCTGAATTTCCAATCCTCCATCCATCATTATAGTACACTCCATAAGTTTTATCAATTTTTATACTCTCATCTTTGATAAGCTGTTTATATTTTTGAAATATTTGATCAGGTGACTCCAACATCTGTGAACTATGTGCTTTTAATGTTGACGATTGTATTGGTGTGGCAAACTCTTCATCATCATCATCCTTTTCTTCATCATTATCATCATCTTCAGATACAGGGGTACTAGTCGATCCCATTTTTAAATATTTACGTGCAGGTGGTGTGTATATATCATAATTTGTGGGTCTTTTCTCATGTTTAGGTTCAGCCTTAATTTCTTCTTTGGACTCAAGTTTTACTGGCACTGCAAGCTCTTTAAGTGTATTGGTAATCGGCCTAAATGTTTCCTCCAACTGAGTCTCTGTATCGATTTTACCAGTCTTGAGCGCATTATATTTTTTTCGTATGGCATTGCTCGTCTTTATAATATCCTTTATCAGCTTTTCATCCATTTTACTCTTCAGTTTAGAGCTATACAGACAGCTATACAGACAGCTATACAGCTATACAGACAGCTATACAGACAGCTATACAGACAGCTATACAGCTATACAGACAGCTATACAGCTATACAGACAGCTATACAGACAGCTATACAGCTATACAGACAGCTATACAGACAGCTATACAGCTATACAGACAGCTATACAGACAGCTATACAGCTATACAGACAGCTATACAGCTATACAGACAGCTATACAGACAGCTATACAGCTATACAGACAGCTATACAGACAGCTATACAGACAGCTATACAGACAGCTATACAGCTATACAGACAGCTATACAGACAGCTATACAGCTATACAGACAGCTATACAGACAGCTATACAGCTATACAGACAGCTATACAGACAGCTATACAGCTATACAGACAGCTATACAGACAGCTATACAGACAGCTAGACAGCTATACAGACAGCTATACAGGTAGCTATACAGACTGGTAAGCAGCTATTGAGCATATGACTATATCGATATGTGCACGTCCATCGACTGATGAACGCAATTGAATTGCTCCTCCTTTTATAGGCTCATGAAGATGTCAAATCCTTTTCGATATCGACCCCTATCCAGAGGACTATCCTTATCAATTACTAGGACTCCATATTTATCTTGCCAACACTCTGTACATGCTTTACGGAACTTTTCAAATGTCATATCAGTATTCACATGATCATTGTAAATATGCCTCAGGTTCATATCATCCTGTTTAAACAAGATGAGCAAGTTCGCATTATCCCTAATCAGATGCTTTGGTATGCGAGTATATGTTTGACAGAGGTAAAAACTATCAATTGCTTTATGACGGCCCATACAAAAGTATGCTCTAATATTATCCTGTTTATCGCAAGCTACATCATCAAAGATAAAAATTGAGTTTGCCTTTGCTTCATCCGGTGGTATGACATCACAGTTGCTTGAAAATGTATAATAACCCATCCCAGATATGCGGGCTACAACTTTCCCTAGATATTCATATTTCGGCTGACTTAGCGACTTTGAGTAAATGTATATATTTTCAAAGCGTAGTCCATTAGGATGCATCAGTAAACTTAGCATAACATTCGTCTTTCCGCAGTTGGATGGTCCAACAATAATTCCTCTTATGCTGTTAGGTAACAGCACCCCATGCTTCTTCTTCTTTGCACTTGTAGTAATATTATCATCAGCATTTCGAATTGGTAAACACTCTTGTTGCTTGATAAACTTCATGATTGCTACTAACAAATTTCTTATAAATACACCTGCTTTTATACATTTTTCGCCAGTCTACTCTGAATCGTGTATAAGATGATTGATCATGGTGAAAAAACCCTCATTCAACAAAAGGTCATTGCAGGGGGAGGACTATTAAATTCCGCGCTTAATAAATTACCATTTGAATTACATTTACCTGGCTATCAGTACTGCGGTCCAGGGACAAAGCTATCTGAAAGACTTGCTCGTGGTGATCCTGGTATTAATCCGCTAGATGCAGCTTGTAAAGAGCATGATATAGCATACTCAAAGTATCATGAGACAAGGGACCGCCACATTGCTGACGGTATTCTAAAAGAAAAAGCTTGGCAACGTGTAACGTCAAGGGACGCTTCATTTGGAGAACGCGCTAACGCATTACTGGTAACAAACGCGATGAAGGCTAAACTTAAATTTGGAATGGGTGCCAAGGTGAAAATTCAAACAAGCACTGCTCAGAATAATAAGAAAAAGAAGAGTGCGTTACGCCCATCATTCCGTGAAGCCGTACGTAATGCTTGTAGAGTATTAAAATCGAAGAAGCCGAAAGACTTGTTGGAATCAATAAAAATAGCGCTGAGTGCCGCAAAAGATGTCATCAAACGAAGGAAAAAACTTATCACGACACCGAGAGTGATTCCCGTACCTAAAGTTGGTGGTGTTTTACCATTCCTCATTCCACTCTTTGCTAGCCTTTCAGCTATTGGAGCATTATCAGGAGGTGCAGCTGGCATAGCGAAAGCGGTAAATGCTGCAAGCAACGCACGGCAGCAGCTGGAGGAGGGAAAGCGTCATAATGAGACAATGGAAGCTATTGCGTTAGGTAAATCTGGCCATGGGTTATTCCTCAAGCCGTATAGGAAAGGATTGGGTCTTTTTCTTAGCCCCCAACCAAAAAACTACTAAGATTGCTACCCAAGAGAGCACTCAATGAATTTGATCTTCATAAATATGCCCAGGACATATCACACTTTAGAGGGGTATTTATGCTGGATCAACTACCTAGAAAACCCTGGAAAAATGAGTGTGGGATTATTAATTTAGATGTTTCGGCTGGACCTGGAACACATTGGGTAGCATACAAGAAGAAAGGAGTAATCATCGAATATTTTGATAGTTTTGGAAACCTGCAGCCACCACGAGAAGTGTTAAATTATTTAGGTGATGACGTGACGTACAACTATACACCACACCAAAATTTTGATTCAGTTATATGTGGTCATTTGTGCCTATATTTTCTCAACGATTTGATTCCATCATTGTGAAACATAAATATATAAATAAATGTGTTGAAGCTTATACAGAGTCATTTCATTTCAAATAGCCATGTCGATAACACTCTCCCTTACCGGCAATTCGTCGATACTCACTGCAGAGTACTTCCCTCCGTTGGAATTATCTGGAGATTACGTTTGTGGATTAGTCGATTTTCAAGCATACAATTCTATCCCTAATATTGATGAGGGCAACAATTTAATACATGTAGGGAGTACGGTTATTGAAATACCTGTTGGATCGTATGAAATTGATAATATTGAAACTATCGCACAGCAAAGTTTAAATAAGAGTAACAGCAAGACAACAATCTCAATCAAAGCAAATAATAATACATTGAAAAGTGAAGTAAAAGCTAGCGAAGCAATACACTTTGATAAAGCGAGATCTATTGCCCCATTGCTCGGATTTGGTAAACGAGTATTGGAACCCGATGTACTCCATACATCTGAATTACCCGTCAATATTATTAAAGTAAATGCTATACGTGTAGAATGCAACATCATATCGGGCTCATACATCAACAATAATCATGTACACACGCTTCACGAATTTTCCCCAAATGTTGGGCCAGGCTATAAAATAGTAGAGGTTCCCAAGAATGTTATCTATTTACCTGTGAACGTCAAACGGATATGTTCTCTCACACTGAAGCTCGTTGATCAGGACGGGGATTTAATAAATTTTCGAGGAGAGACAATAACCATCAGACTACATTTAAAGTCTCAGAATGCTAATCTACAACAATAAGGATAAATACAGCTGCAGCGTACCCAAAACCATTAGTCAGCCGATGACATTGAAGCAATCAAGACGTGGATTAAGAGCTGATAACAAACAATTTCTTCAGTCGCTGGGATTAATTTTGAAAAATGAGTAATAACATCTTGGACATTACTGGAGGCATAAGTTATGATAATAGCATAACAAAAATTGACTACCACACCTATTCCCCATTCCTCACATCATTTAAAAGCAGCGATGAGATCCGTATTTCAGTACAGCACCAAGATCTATATGTTTTACCATCTGAAAGCTTTATATACATCGAAGGAGCACTAACTAATACATCAGGAGTTGTATCAGATACTGCAAAGCTCACAAACAATGCTATGGCTTTTCTCTTTGAGGAAATTCGTTATGAGCTCAACGGTATAGAAATTGATAGAACACGAAATCTTGGGATCGCTACAACACTGAAAAATTATATATCGCTGAATCAAAATGAGAGTCAAATGTTGCTCAATGCCAGCTGGTCATCTGAAGAATTAATTACACCTGCAAAGGGATTTTTCAATTTCTGTGTCCCATTAAAGTCGCTCCTAGGCTTTGCTGAAGATTATAGGAAAATTATTGCAAACGCTAAACATGAACTAGTTTTAATACGAAGCAGGACAGATGAAGATGCGATTGTATCACCAACAGATGATGTAAACATTTCATTATTTAAACTGCAGTGGCGCGTTCCTCATGTTAATGCCGCTGACCGTGAGAAATTAGCCCTGTTAAAACTCATTGATAGCGGCCGTGTAATAAAAATGCCGTTCAGGAGCTGGGATATATATGAGTATCCTGCGTTACCAGCAACAACTCATCACACGTGGTCTGTTAAAACAACATCGCAGATGGAAAAGCCCCGATATATCATTCTAGCTCTCCAAACAAACCGCAAAAATGATAAAACAAAGGATGTTAGCAAGTTTGATCATTGCAAACTGACTGATGTTAAAGTACACCTGAATTCGGAATCATTCCCTTATGATGATTTAAACTTGAAATTCGATAGGAATCAATATGCACTATTATATAACATGTATATAAAATTCCAAACTTCGTACTATGGGCGTCAGTTGCAGCCACTCCTCTCAAGAGAAAAGTTTATAAATGATGCACCGATCACAGTTATTGATTGCTCACGTCAAAAGGAAGCTGTTAAATCTGGACCGGTGGATGTAAGGTTGGAATTCAAGACGAGCGAAAACGTCCCCGCGAACACAACGGCTTATTGTTTGCTGCTTCATGATCGAATAGTGGAATACATTCCTTTAACTGGTGAAGCTCGAAAACTTGTCTAGAATGTCATCCATTATCGTCATCGATGTTCAAGGATTCAAGTTACAAAACAGTGAATTTATTTTGAAGGAGTTGGCTATTTTAAACTGCGAAAATCAAGTGCAACACTACATATTCCAACCACCATTTCCTTATAAAGACCTAACTCGATCAGAAAAGAAACAAGTTGAATGGCTCCGGCACAATATTCATGGATTCAAATGGGGAGATGGTTGCATTCCATATCACAAATTATATGCTATAGTCAATCAATCGCTGCCCCTGGATAAAATCATTTATGTGAAGGGAGCTGAAAAGAGGACCTGGGTACAACAAATATTTGGAAATCAGGCATCTATATATAACTTGGAAGAGGAGGGATGCCCAAACCTATCAACTTTTGAAACAAATGGTCCATCTTGTATCATGCATCAAGGCCGATGTGCTCTGAAAAATGTGTTTAAAATAATGGATTTTTTAAAATAAAGCAGTTTTTCTCAAAACATTATAAAATTCTTTTATTATTTATACATATTCTTAAGCTAATTAACATTTATGTATATACAAATATTAATCCATATCCATTATATTGATATGACCCCACGGTAACGTTTTATATGAATTTGGTATTAAATACCGCTTATCATCGTGAGGACTTAGCGCGATTTTTGCCTGAGTAACCGTACTAACCTGGTGTTTTCGGCTCTGTATTAAATTCTGATTAACTAGTTTTTGTGTGTTATTTTCTAAGCATTCAACATAATCTTTAAAAGATATTCTATTTTTTACAATATACCGCTTAACACCCTTAGATTTTTTTATTTTATCTTGGCCCTCTACCCGGACCGCATACATTTTTGACCTTAGGCCAACAAACTCTGTCATTATGCGGCCGTTGTTTTCATCCTTCATGAGGCCGAGCACTTTTTTATTAACTAAAGGGATGTTCCAGATGTTATTGGCAGGGTAGTCACTGGTATCAAAATGCGAATGACAATCGCGTTTAATCATGTCATATAAATCAGGGTGAGTAATTTCATAAATAAGGGAATCTGTATCAGTATAACATACTGTACAGTTGGACTTGAATTGCGGGATCATATAGTTATAATGGAAATCGTAAATTGTTGTTTTCGCCAAGTCGAGAATACACATACCTACATATATCGGCTTATTGAAAAGAATTTCAGTTTTATTAAGCTCGATGGCAACCAGGTTCTCATTAAAAATTGTTGAGGCCTTGAACTCGGGCTTGGAAATGAGCGCTTCAGCCCCGTATCGCCCCAACCACTTGGTTACCAGCTTAACAATACTATGTTTTCGAACGTTCTCCATAGTTTTGCCAAAAACGGCATTATTCCGGAGCTTGAAGAGGTTTTTCTCGAAATCATTTTTAGCCACTGTTCGAAGTCTGGTATTGAGATCAATGTAGGGCTTTAGCCATGCAGACTGATTAAATTGGAGGGCCCGATGAATTTTTTTTAATTTTAATCCGTGAAGGAGAGCTTGCTTCAGGCTGCGGTAATGCAAAATGTACTTGGTTTTGTTGTAAAGCGTAGCCAAAAGTTTACACTGCTTAGATCCAGAAGGCGCTCTATGTTCTGGACAAAACGGAAGGTCTTTATGGAGGTCATGAATTTCTTGAGGATACTCTAAATCGACTTCCAGAATATAACCGATGGAGGAATCATCGGCTACATTTTCGACTCTAAAGCTATCAACATTTTCCACCCACTTGAAGCCACTGTGGGGTAGAAGTTGAGACATTGCCCAGCCGTATTGATTATTAATATCATAATACATGAGAAATTTTGATGGGCGGGATGGATCATAATCAGGCATGTACTTATTATTAGCCTTTGAATATCGTTCAGAGCACTGGCTAAGACCTCCTCGAATACCTAGCTCTATAAATAAGAGCATATTCACATCAGTCAATAGCTCCAGGGTAACGCCAGTATGCTTGAGCATTGCGTCCCAAGTATACCCTGGAAGCGTATAGTAGTGAGCCGGATCTAATTCATCGGTTCTGTGGGAGCTTGCACGGAATTGTTCAAAAACATCCGCCAAGAGTAAGACATCTGTCTTCAAATATAAATCTGAGTATTCACCCAGATTTTGAACGTTGAATTCGTTCCAAACGTTGCAGGCATGCATATAATCTTCTTGGCTAATGTTAGTATCGTTTAGTTTATTGTAAAATTGGGCGATATCGGGAAGTTTGGTATCTAGGAACTTTGATGTTTCATTAAAATAATCATAGGGATATACACCCTTACGTGTGAGCAGATTAAACTGGGGTTCTGTTACATTTGGGAATTGGGACTTTAGAATAGGGAAATGTGTAAGATTGGAGGCAAGAGTATCGAGACTACTTGCCATGAATTTAAAGGAATCAATGAAACGGAATTTAATTGGATATTCATCCAAATGTTTAGTGAAGGAGATATACCGCTCCTTATTGATCGGGAGGAGATCAATGCGACCTTGGAGATCGGAAGCTATATTTTTAATAATAAAATGGGAATCGTAACCGCTAAGGTTGTGGAAAATTATGGGAACGGTGTGACTATCTTGAAAATTGATATTACATCCCTCATGTGCTGGACCTCTGTACATACCTGTTAGATGGCAGTGATCGCGCACCTTTTTTTCACCAGATGTGAACGGCTTCTCGCATATATGGCAGAGTCTGGCGGTCCCAAAAAGCCTCATTTCCTCGGCAGTCAACTGGTTCATGGGTAGAGGGCACAGAAATACGGTTTCTAAATTTTCAGCGAACTGTTTTAACTCCCGCACGAACCACTCAATGCAATCCTCACCCCGATACGATTTGAAAACTGATAGCGTGGGGTCATACGAACATTTAACGTAAAAGCCTACACTACACGGAACATGATTTTGATAATTATTCCTATCCCTACATTCTACTAACAAACATTCTAAGTCCGCGTAAATAACAAACGGAGCTTCTACCTTATTCTTATAATTCTTAAATCTAAGCTCTTTCTGCTCCTCTGTCGGTAGCCGGATTTTACACTCGTTGAGCATTTTACAGTCCTCTATGTGGCTCTCTAGCGCAGCGGGTGAATAAAAATAGTGAAGACAGCGATCACAAAAGTATTTTGCGGTTTTATGCTTCGACAGCTGCGATGAAAGGAGTCTGGAGAGGTTCTTGACCCAAACGAAATGGTATCTGATGGGCTCATCATCATCTTTTTCCTCCTCCTCGCTATCCTCATCGTAGTAAATATTCTGTATCATTAGCAGATTGATATGTCTTTCCTTCTTTTCTTTAGTCAAATAGGTGGGTAGAACATTAAAATGTTCTCGGATGTTTTTGCCCACCTTCTGCAAGATATAAACGTTGATGGAGAGGTCATTCTGTCGCTCAAACCTGGGGATCTGTTTTAACGCCATTGGGAATATTATGCCATCCAGGTTCAAGGCTGTGGAATAGTTGGGGTATGAGGATGTTCTATCGGGGTGATGTAACCGATCAACTGGATGCAAAGCTGAAACCACTGCCCAACCAAAACAAGCGTTGTCGTTATTTTTAACGTTGATGCAGGCTTTTCTGTCTTCAATTTGTTTTGGCAACTCTATATACGAGGATCCCAGCTGCGGCGTGTATTTGTTGATGTTAATGGCCAAGTTAACGATGGCCGACAACGCCCAACCACTATCCTTTTCTTGGAACTCCTCCAACTTTTTCATGACAGGTTCCTCAATGTTCAGCTTGAACCAATCATTGATGTCTATGTTCCGGTAGATAGGGGCATTTTTTGTGCTCATATATTTAAATTCGAACACTTCTTCATCCGCTCTTATAATTTTAAATTCACCGCAAAACACTGCATTAACCTTCAGAGCAACCTCCTTTTTGAGGGCATTATTGATCCGACGGCGGAACAGCCCCACACAATCATTCAGGAACTCCTTTGGTTCCTTATGGGTCAAGTTTATAATGACCCCTGTCCGCATACTATAAATGAGAATAAAAATGATTATGATATTGTTTAAACATATTTAAAAGTTTTACTTACCGATCGCAAAAAGCTGATTGAACATCTTCCCACCGAACTCGCGATGAGGCCCAAGTGGTGCGGTTAGCATTGGGTCCTGTCCTCAATTTCAGCTGTTTAAGCTGGGTACGGTATCCCTGCACAAGATTAATGCCGTTGGTAAAATTTTGTTTTTCACCAACAGCCGTTGCCCTTTTCAGAGCTTGTCGGAGAGCTTTCAAATGGTTGGAGCACTCTCTAACACCCTGCTCCACTAACTGTACATCACTTTGAGCGCTCTCAAATGCTAACTTAGCACTTCGCACTACACAGCTTACTTGAACCATTTTCAGAATATTCTTTAGTCTTTTTTAAACTTTTAATTTTCACTAAGTTTCTTTTAAAACTGTTAATTTTCACTAAGTTCCTTTGATCTTTACACCGCACTAATTACTCCGCAATGTGATTATAAATTAATAAAATATATCTCACACAATCGGATAGGTTAAAATTTAAGTGAAGGACTGAGTATGATGTGATCCACCGTTTGACGACTACTGAAGGATATAATTGCATAACATCCTCTATTTATACTCATCTTAAAAATCTCAAGTATATTGAATGAGAATTTGTTTATGTGAAACAGAAAAATCACAGCTGTGTGCACCTGTTGAGTTCTCAGAAATACTTCAGATAAGGTTCCCACATAACCGACATGTTCGTTCATGCTAAGGATCCCGACTTAGGATAAAATATGGGCCATTCTCCCATTCTCCCATACCCGAAAAATTTAATTCCTTATCTAACGTGAAATATTACTTCCTTAAGGGATAAAATTGTGCACCAAATGTTACAGTAAAACAGAAAAATCCCACGCCGTGAGGTGCATGATCAATGCCTCTACCTGCAGAAAAGAGCTTAGCCCGCATAAGTATTTCAGATAAGATTCGATATAACGTGAGAAGTAAAGCTTTCGGCTGGTGCTGAGGGTAGTCCGCATCATGGACTTGAACCTCGAGGCGATCGGAAAAGCTATCAGTGGAGACTTACCTCATGAGCTTGACTCTAGACCCCAACTTGATCCTAGACTCCGACCAATATCCCAGTATTACATCCTATACTCCATCCAAACCCCCACTATATTACACCCTAGACAGAGACTTACTTCATGAGCTGACTCTAGACCCCAACCCACATCTCCAACTTGATCCTAGTCTCCAACAAATATCCCCATATTACACCCTAGACACACGCGCAAGGGAGCTTTCATGGCCTAAAAATTGCTCCTAGACGTGGACGACGAGCTTTTGAAGCCGTTTTTGAGAATTTTGAGGCCCCTTTAAAAATACACGGGAAATTGGCGCAGAACCCCCATAGCTTATCTACTGCGATATTTAAGAATTTCGTTTTTTTACCTATTGATTTTTACTAGCTGCTGAGCCGTAAAATAATAAAAAATCGTACAAATAGGAGATTTTTATCGGGTTTTTTTTAACTTCTCTAATTTCTGCAATTAAAACCGAGCATTTAACGGCAAAAAACTAGCACTATCGGCGATATTTAAGAATTTCGTTTTTTTACCTATTGATTTTTAGTAGCTGCTGAGCCGTAAAATAATAAAAACTCGTACAAATAGGAGATTTTATCGGGTTTTTTTGCATTTCTCTAATTTCTGCAATTAAAACCGAGTATTTAAAGACAAAAAACTAGCCCTATCGGCGATATTTAAGAATTTCGTTTTTTTACCTATTGATTTTTACTAGCTGCTGAGCCGTAAAATAATAAAAAATCGTACAAATAGGTGATTTTTATTGGGTTTTTTGCATTTCTCTAATTTCTGCAATTAAAACCGAGTATTTAACGACAAAAAACTAGCCCTATCGGCGATATTTAAGAATTTCGTTTTTTTACCTATTGATTTTTACTAGCTGCTGAGCCGTAAAATAATAAAAAATCGTACAAATAGGAGATTTTTATCGGGTTTTTTGCATTTCTCTAATTTCTGCAATTAAAACCGAGTATTTAACGGCAAAAAACTAGCCCTATCGGCGATATTTAAGAATTTGGTTTTTTTACCTATTGATTTTTACTAGCTGCTGAGCCGTAAAATAATAAAAAATCGTACAAATATGAGATTTTTATCGGGTTTTTTTAATTTCTCTAATTTCTGCAATTAAAACCGAGTATTTAACGGCAAAAAACTAGCCCTATCGGCGATATTTAAGAATTTCGTTTTTTTACCTATTGATTTTTAGTAGCTGCTGAGCCGTAAAATAATAAAAAATCGTACAAATAGGAGATTTTTATCTGGTTTTTTGCATTTCTCTAATTTCTGCAATTAAAACCGAGTATTTAACGCCAAAAAACTAGCCCTATCGGCGATATTTAAGAATTTCGTTTTTTTACCTATTGATTTTTAGTAGCTGCTGAGCCGTAAAATAATAAAAAATCGTACAAATAGGAGATTTTTATCGGGTTTTTTGCATTTCTCTAATTTCTGCAATTAAAACCGAGTATTTAACGCCAAAAAACTAGCCCTATCGGCGATATTTAAGAATTTCGTTTTTTTAGCTATTGATTTTTAGTAGCTGCTGAGCCGTAAAATAATAAAAAATCGTACAAATAGGAGATTTTTATCGGGTTTTTTGCATTTCTCTAATTTCTGCAATTAAAACCGAGTATTTAACGCCAAAAAACTAGCCCTATCGGCGATATTTAAGAATTTCGTTTTTTTACCTATTGGTTTTTACTAGCTGCTGAGCCGTAAAATAATAAAAAATCGTACAAATAGGAGATTTTTATCGGGTTTTTTGCATTTCTCTAATTTCTGCAATTAAAACCGAGTATTTAACGCCAAAAAACTAGCCCTATCGGCGATATTTAAGAATTTCATTTTTTTACCAATTGATTTTTATTAGCTGCTGAGCCGTAAAATAATAAAAAATCGTACAAATAGGAGATTTTTATTGGGTTTTTTGCATTTCTCTAATTTCTGCAATTAAAAGCGAGTATTTAACGGCAAAAAACTAGCCCTATAGGCGATATTTAAGAATTTCGTTTTTTTACCTATTGATTTTTACTAGCTGCTGAGCCGTAAAATAATAAAAAATCGTACAAATAGGAGATTTTTATCGGGTTTTTTGCATTTCTCTAATTTCTGCAATTAAAACCGAGTATTTAACGCCAAAAAACTAGCCCTATCGGCGATATTTAAGAATTTCGTTTTTTTACCTATTGGTTTTTACTAGCTGCTGAGCCGTAAAATAATAAAAAATCGTACAAATAGGAGATTTTTATCGGGTTTTTTGCATTTCTCTAATTTCTGCAATTAAAACCGAGTATTTAACGCCAAAAAACTAGCCCTATCGGCGATATTTAAGAATTTCATTTTTTTACCAATTGATTTTTACTAGCTGCTGAGCCGTAAAATAATAAAAACTCGTACAAATAGGAGATTTTATCGGGTTTTTTTGCATTTCTCTAATTTCTGCAATTAAAACCGAGTATTTAAAGACAAAAAACTAGCCCTATCGGCGATATTTAAGAATTTCGTTTTTTTACCTATTGATTTTTACTAGCTGCTGAGCCGTAAAATAATAAAAAATCGTACAAATAGGAGATTTTTATCGGGTTTTTTGCATTTCTCTAATTTCTGCAATTAAAACCGAGTATTTAACGCCAAAAAACTAGCCCTATCGGCGATATTTAAGAATTTCATTTTTTTACCAATTGATTTTTACTAGCTGCTGAGCCGTAAAATAATAAAAAATCGTACAAATAGGAGATTTTTATTGGGTTTTTTGCATTTCTCTAATTTCTGCAATTAAAACCGAGTATTTAACGGCAAAAAACTAGCCCTATCGGCGATATTTAAGAATTTCGTTGTTTTACCTATTGATTTTTACTAGCTGCTGAGCCGTAAAATAATAAAAAATCGTACAAATAGGAGATTTTTATCAGGTTTTTTGCATTTCTCTAATTTCTGCAATTAAAACCGAGTATTTAACGCCAAATAACTAGCCCTATCGGCGATATTTAAGAATTTCGTTTTTTTACCAATTGATTTTTACTAGCTGCTGAGCCGTAAAATAATAAAAAATCGTACAAATAGGAGATTTTTATCGGGTTTTTTGCATTTCTCTAATTTCTGCAATTAAAACCGAGTATTTAACGGCAAAAAACTAGCCCTATCGGCGATATTTAAGAATTTCGTTGTTTTACCTATTGATTTTTACTAGCTGCTGAGCCGTAAAATAATAAAAAATCGTACAAATAGGAGATTTTTATCGGGTTTTTTGCATTTCTCTAATTTCTGCAATTAAAACCGAGTATTTAACGCCAAAAAACTAGCCCTATCGGCGATATTTAAGAATTTCGTTTTTTTACCTATCGATTTTTACTAGCTGCTGAGCCGTAAAATAATAAAAAATCGTACAAATAGGAGATTTTTATCGGGTTTTTTTAACTTCTCTAATTTCTGCAATTAAAACCGAGCATTTAACGGCAAAAAACTAGCACTATCGGCGATATTTAAGAATTTCGTTTTTTTACCTATTGATTTTTAGTAGCTGCTGAGCCGTAAAATAATAAAAAATCGTAGAAATAGGAGATTTTTATCGGGTTTTTTGCATTTCTCTAATTTCTGCAGTTAAAACCGAGTATTTAACGGCAAAAAACTAGCCCTATCGGCGATATTTAAGAATTTCGTTTTTTTACCTATTGATTTTTACTAGCTGCTGAGCCGTAAAATAATAAAAAATCGTACAAATAGGAGATTTTTATCGGGTTTTTTTAACTTCTCTAATTTCTGCAATTAAAACCGAGCATTTAACGGCAAAAAACTAGCACTATCGGCGATATTTAAGAATTTCGTTTTTTTACCTATTGATTTTTAGTAGCTGCTGAGCCGTAAAATAATAAAAACTCGTACAAATAGGAGATTTTATCGGGTTTTTTTGCATTTCTCTAATTTCTGCAATTAAAACCGAGTATTTAAAGACAAAAAACTAGCCCTATCGGCGATATTTAAGAATTTCGTTTTTTTACCTATTGATTTTTACTAGCTGCTGAGCCGTAAAATAATAAAAAATCGTACAAATAGGTGATTTTTATTGGGTTTTTTGCATTTCTCTAATTTCTGCAATTAAAACCGAGTATTTAACGACAAAAAACTAGCCCTATCGGCGATATTTAAGAATTTCGTTTTTTTACCTATTGATTTTTACTAGCTGCTGAGCCGTAAAATAATAAAAAATCGTACAAATAGGAGATTTTTATCGGGTTTTTTGCATTTCTCTAATTTCTGCAATTAAAACCGAGTATTTAACGGCAAAAAACTAGCCCTATCGGCGATATTTAAGAATTTGGTTTTTTTACCTATTGATTTTTACTAGCTGCTGAGCCGTAAAATAATAAAAAATCGTACAAATATGAGATTTTTATCGGGTTTTTTTAATTTCTCTAATTTCTGCAATTAAAACCGAGTATTTAACGGCAAAAAACTAGCCCTATCGGCGATATTTAAGAATTTCGTTTTTTTACCTATTGATTTTTAGTAGCTGCTGAGCAGTAAAATAATAAAAAGTCGTACAAATAGGAGATTTTTATCGGGTTTTTTGCATTTCTCTAATTTCTGCAATTAAAACCGAGTATTTAACGCCAAAAAACTAGCCCTATCGGCGATATTTAAGAATTTCGTTTTTTTACCTATTGATTTCTACTAGCTGCTGAGCCGTAAAATAATAAAAAATCGTACAAATAGGAGATTTTTATCGGGTTTTTTGCATTTCTCTAATTTCTGCAATTAAAACCGAGTATTTAACGGCAAAAAACTAGCCCTATCGGCGATATTTAAGAATTTGGTTTTTTTACCTATTGATTTTTACTAGCTGCTGAGCCGTAAAATAATAAAAAATCGTACAAATAGGAGATTTTTATCGGGTTTTTTGCATTTCTCTAATTTCTCCAATTAAAACCGAGTATTTAACGCCAAAAAACTAGCCCTATCGGCGATATTTAAGAATTTCGTTTTTTTACCTATTGATTTTTACTAGCTGCTGAGCCGTAAAATAATAAAAAATCGTACAAATAGGAGATTTTTATCTGGTTTTTTGCATTTCTCTAATTTCTGCAATTAAAACCGAGTATTTAACGCCAAAAAACTAGCCCTATCGGCGATATTTAAGAATTTCGTTTTTTTACCTATTGATTTTTAGTAGCTGCTGAGCCGTAAAATAATAAAAAATCGTACAAATAGGAGATTTTTATCGGGTTTTTTGCATTTCTCTAATTTCTGCAATTAAAACCGAGTATTTAACGCCAAAAAACTAGCCCTATCGGCGATATTTAAGAATTTCGTTTTTTTAGCTATTGATTTTTAGTAGCTGCTGAGCCGTAAAATAATAAAAAATCGTACAAATAGGAGATTTTTATCGGGTTTTTTGCATTTCTCTAATTTCTGCAATTAAAACCGAGTATTTAACGCCAAAAAACTAGCCCTATCGGCGATATTTAAGAATTTCGTTTTTTTACCTATTGGTTTTTACTAGCTGCTGAGCCGTAAAATAATAAAAAATCGTACAAATAGGAGATTTTTATCGGGTTTTTTGCATTTCTCTAATTTCTGCAATTAAAACCGAGTATTTAACGCCAAAAAACTAGCCCTATCGGCGATATTTAAGAATTTCATTTTTTTACCAATTGATTTTTACTAGCTGCTGAGCCGTAAAATAATAAAAAATCGTACAAATAGGAGATTTTTATTGGGTTTTTTGCATTTCTCTAATTTCTGCAATTAAAACCGAGTATTTAACGGCAAAAAACTAGCCCTATCGGCGATATTTAAGAATTTCGTTTTTTTACCTATTGATTTTTACTAGCTGCTGAGCCGTAAAATAATAAAAAATCGTACAAATAGGAGATTTTTATCGGGTTTTTTGCATTTCTCTAATTTCTGCAATTAAAACCGAGTATTTAACGCCAAATAACTAGCCCTATCGGCGATATTTAAGAATTTCGTTTTTTTACCAATTGATTTTTACTAGCTGCTGAGCCGTAAAATAATAAAAAATCGGAAAAATAGGTGATTTTTATTGGGTTTTTTGCATTTCTCTAATTTCTGCAATTAAAACCGAGTATTTAACGACAAAAAACTAGCCCTATCGGCGATATTTAAGAATTTCGTTTTTTTAGCTATTGATTTTTAGTAGCTGCTGAGCCGTAAAATAATAAAAAGTCGTACAAATAGGAGATTTTTATCGGGTTTTTTGCATTTCTCTAATTTCTGCAATTAAAACCGAGTATTTAACGCCAAAAAACTAGCCCTATCGGCGATATTTAAGAATTTCGTTTTTTTACCTATTGATTTCTACTAGCTGCTGAGCCGTAAAATAATAAAAAATCGTACAAATAGGAGATTTTTATCGGGTTTTTTGCATTTCTCTAATTTCTGCAATTAAAACCGAGTATTTAACGGCAAAAAACTAGCCCTATCGGCGATATTTAAGAATTTGGTTTTTTTACCTATTGATTTTTACTAGCTGCTGAGCCGTAAAATAATAAAAAATCGTACAAATAGGAGATTTTTATCGGGTTTTTTGCATTTCTCTAATTTCTCCAATTAAAACCGAGTATTTAACGCCAAAAAACTAGCCCTATCGGCGATATTTAAGAATTTCGTTTTTTTACCTATTGATTTTTAGTAGCTGCTGAGCCGTAAAATAATAAAAAATCGTACAAATAGGAGATTTTTATCTGGTTTTTTGCATTTCTCTAATTTCTGCAATTAAAACCGAGTATTTAACGCCAAAAAACTAGCCCTATCGGCGATATTTAAGAATTTCGTTTTTTTACCTATTGATTTTTAGTAGCTGCTGAGCCGTAAAATAATAAAAAATCGTACAAATAGGAGATTTTTATCGGGTTTTTTGCATTTCTCTAATTTCTGCAATTAAAACCGAGTATTTAACGCCAAAAAACTAGCCCTATCGGCGATATTTAAGAATTTCGTTTTTTTAGCTATTGATTTTTAGTAGCTGCTGAGCCGTAAAATAATAAAAAATCGTACAAATAGGAGATTTTTATCAGGTTTTTTGCATTTCTCTAATTTCTGCAATTAAAACCGAGTATTTAACGCCAAAAAACTAGCCCTATCGGCGATATTTAAGAATTTCGTTTTTTTACCTATTGGTTTTTACTAGCTGCTGAGCCGTAAAATAATAAAAAATCGTACAAATAGGAGATTTTTATCGGGTTTTTTGCATTTCTCTAATTTCTGCAATTAAAACCGAGTATTTAACGCCAAAAAACTAGCCCTATCGGCGATATTTAAGAATTTCATTTTTTTACCAATTGATTTTTACTAGCTGCTGAGCCGTAAAATAATAAAAAATCGTACAAATAGGAGATTTTTATTGGGTTTTTTGCATTTCTCTAATTTCTGCAATTAAAACCGAGTATTTAACGGCAAAAAACTAGCCCTATCGGCGATATTTAAGAATTTCGTTTTTTTACCTATTGATTTTTACTAGCTGCTGAGCCGTAAAATAATAAAAAATCGTACAAATAGGAGATTTTTATCGGGTTTTTTGCATTTCTCTAATTTCTGCAATTAAAACCGAGTATTTAACGCCAAATAACTAGCCCTATCGGCGATATTTAAGAATTTCGTTTTTTTACCAATTGATTTTTACTAGCTGCTGAGCCGTAAAATAATAAAAAATCGGAAAAATAGGTGATTTTTATTGGGTTTTTTGCATTTCTCTAATTTCTGCAATTAAAACCGAGTATTTAACGACAAAAAACTAGCCCTATCGGCGATATTTAAGAATTTCGTTTTTTTACCTATTGATTTCTACTAGCTGCTGAGCCGTAAAATAATAAAAAATCGTACAAATAGGAGATTTTTATCGGGTTTTTTGCATTTCTCTAATTTCTGCAATTAAAACCGAGTATTTAACGGCAAAAAACTAGCCCTATCGGCGATATTTAAGAATTTCGTTGTTTTACCTATTGATTTTTACTAGCTGCTGAGCCGTAAAATAATAAAAAATCGTACAAATAGGAGATTTTTATCGGGTTTTTTTAATTTCTCTAATTTCTGCAATTAAAACCGAGCATTTAACGGCAAAAAACTAGCACTATCGGCGATATTTAAGAATTTCGTTTTTTTATCTATTGATTTTTAGTAGCTGCTGAGCCGTAAAATAATAAAAAGTCGTACAAATAGGAGATTTTATCGGGTTTTTTTGCATTTCTCTAATTTCTGCAATTAAAACCGAGTATTTAAAGCCAAAAAACTAGCCCTATCGGCGATATTTAAGAATTTCGTTTTTTTACCTATTGATTTTTACTAGCTGCTGAGCCGTAAAATAATAAAAAATCGTACAAATAGGAGATTTTTATCGGGTTTTTTGCATTTCTCTAATTTCTGCAATTAAAACCGAGTATTTAACGCCAAAAAACTAGCCCTATCGGCGATATTTAAGAATTTCGTTTTTTTACCTATTGATTTTTAGTAGCTGCTGAGCCGTAAAATAATAAAAATTCGTACAAATAGGAGATTTTTATCGGGTTTTTTGCATTTCTCTAATTTCTGCAATTAAAACCGAGTATTTAACGCCAAAAAACTAGCCCTATCGGCGATATTTAAGAATTTCGTTTTTTTATCTATTGATTTCTACTAGCTGCTGAGCCGTAAAATAATAAAAAATCGTACAAATAGGAGATTTTTATCGGGTTTTTTGCATTTCTCTAATTTCTGCAATTAAAACCGAGTATTCAACGGCAAAAAACTAGCCCTATCGGCGATATTTAAGAATTTCGTTTTTTTACCTATTGATTTTTACTAGCTGCTGAGCCGTAAAATAATAAAAAATCGTACAAATAGGAGATTTTTATCGGGTTTTTTGCATTTCTCTAATTTCTGCAATTAAAACCGAGTATTTAACGCCAAAAAACTAGCCCTATCGGCGATATTTAAGAATTTCGTTTTTTTACCAATTGATTTTTACTAGCTGCTGAGCCGTAAAATAATAAAAAATCGTACAAATAGGAGATTTTTATCGGGTTTTTTGCATTTCTCTAATTTCTGCAATTAAAACCGAGTATTTAACGGCAAAAAACTAGCCCTATCGGTGATATTTAAGAATTTCGTTTTTTTACCTATTGATTTTTACTAGCTGCTGAGCCGTAAAATAATAAAAAATCGTACATATAGGAGATTTTTGTCGGGTTTTTTTAATTTCTCTAATTTCTGCAATTAAAACCGAGTATTTAACGTCAAAAAACTAGCCCTATCGGCGATATTTAAGAATTTCGTTTTTTTACCTATTGATTTTTAGTAGCTGCTGAGCCGTAAAATAATAAAAAATCGTAGAAATAGGAGATTTTTATCGGGTATTTTGCATTTCTCTAATTTCTGCAATTAAAACCGAGTATTTAACGCCAAAAAACTAGCCCTATCGGCGATATTTAAGAATTTAGTTTTTTTACCTATTGATTTCTACTAGCTGCTGAGCCGTAAAATAATAAAAAATCGTACAAATAGGAGATTTTTATCGGGTTTTTTGCATTTCTCTAATTTCTGCAATTAAAACCGAGTATTTAACGCCAAAAAACTAGCCCTATCGGCGATATTTAAGAATTTCGTTTTTTTACCTATTGATTTTTACTAGCTGCTGAGCCGTAAAATAATAAAAAATTGTACAAATAGGTGATTTTTATCGGGTTTTTTTAATTTCTCTAATTTCTGCAATTAAAACCGAGCATTTAACGGCAAAAAACTAGCACTATCGGCGATATTTAAGAATTTCGTTTTTTTACCTATTGATTTTTAGTACCTGCTGAGCCGTAAAATAATAAAAAGTCGTACAAATAGGAGATTTTATCGGGTTTTTTTGCATTTCTCTAATTTCTGCAATTAAAACCGAGTATTTAAAGCCAAAAAACTAGCCCTATCGGCGATATTTAAGAATTTCGTTTTTTTACCTATTGATTTTTACTAGCTGCTGAGCCGTAAAATAATAAAAAATCGTACAAATAGGTGATTTTTATCGGGTTTTTTGCATTTCTCTAATTTCTGCAATTAAAACCGAGTATTTAACGCCAAAAAACTAGCCCTATCGGCGATATTTAAGAATTTCGTTTTTTTACCTATTGATTTTTACTAGCTGCTGAGCCGTAAAATAATAAAAAATTGTACAAAAAGGTGATTTTTATCGGGTTTTTTTAATTTCTCTAATTTCTGCAATTAAAACCGAGCATTTAACGGCAAAAAACTAGCACTATCGGCGATATTTAAGAATTTCGTTTTTTTACCTATTGATTTTTAGTACCTGCTGAGCCGTAAAATAATAAAAAGTCGTACAAATAGGAGATTTTATCGGGTTTTTTTGCATTTCTCTAATTTCTGCAATTAAAACCGAGTATTTAAAGCCAAAAAACTAGCCCTATCGGCGATATTTAAGAATTTCGTTTTTTTACCTATTGATTTCTACTAGCTGCTGAGCCGTAAAATAATAAAAAATCGTACAAATAGGAGATTTTTATCGGGTTTTTTGCATTTCTCTAATTTCTGCAATTAAAACCGAGTATTTAACGGCAAAAAACTAGCCCTATCGGCGATATTTAAGAATTTCGTTTTTTTACCTGTTGATTTTTACTAGCTGCTGAGCCGTAAAATAATAAAAAATCGTACAAATAGGAGATTTTTATCGGGTTTTTTTAATTTCTCTAATTTCTGCAATTAAAACCAAGCATTTAACGGCAAAAAACTAGCACTATCGGCGATATTTAAGAATTTCGTTTTTTTACCTATTGATTTTTAGTAGCTGCTGAGCCGTAAAATAATAAAAAGTCGTACAAATAGGAGATTTTATCGGGTTTTTTTGCATTTCTCTAATTTCTGCAATTAAAACCGAGTATTTAAAGCCAAAAAACTAGCCCTATCGGCGATATTTAAGAATTTCGTTTTTTTACCTATTGATTTTTACTAGCTGCTGAGCCGTAAAATAATAAAAAATCGTACAAATAGGTGATTTTTATCGGGTTTTTTGCATTTCTCTAATTTCTGCAATTAAAACCGAGTATTTAACGACAAAAAACTAGCCCTATCGGCGATATTTAAGAATTTCGTTTTTTTACCTATTGATTTCTGCTAGCTGCTGAGCCGTAAAATAATAAAAAATCGTACAAATAGGTGATTTTTATCGGGTTTTTTGCATTTCTCTAATTTCTGCAATTAAAACCGAGTATTTAACGACAAAAAACTAGCCCTATCGGCGATATTTAAGAATTTCGTTTTTTTACCTATTGATTTTTACTAGCTGCTGAGCCGTAAAATAATAAAAAATCGTACAAATAGGAGATTTTTATCGGGTTTTTTTAATTTCTCTAATTTCTGCAATTAAAACCGAGCATTTAACGGCAAAAAACTAGCACTATCGGCGATATTTAAGAATTTCGTTTTTTTACCTATTGATTTTTAGTAGCTGCTGAGCCGTAAAATAATAAAAAGTCGTACAAATAGGAGATTTTATCGGGTTTTTTTGCATTTCTCTAATTTCTGCAATTAAAACCGAGTATTTAAAGCCAAAAAACTAGCCCTATCGGCGATATTTAAGAATTTCTTTTTTTTACCTATTGATTTCTACTAGCTGCTGAGCCGTAAAATAATAAAAAATCGTACAAATAGGAGATTTTTATCGGGTTTTTTGCATTTCTCTAATTTCCGCAATTAAAACCGAGTATTTAACGACAAAAAACTAGCCCTATCGGCGATATTTAAGAATTTCGTTTTTTTACCTATTGATTTTTAGTAGCTGCTGAGCCGTAAAATAATAAAAAATCGTAGAAATAGGAGATTTTTATCGGGTTTTTTGCATTTCTCTAATTTCTGCAATTAAAACCGAGTATTTAACGCCAAAAAACTAGCCCTATCGGCGATATTTAAGAATTTCGTTTTTTTACCTATTGATTTTTAGTAGCTGCAGAGCCGTAAAATAATAAAAAATCGTAGAAATAGGAGATTTTTATCGGGTTTTTTGCATTTCTCTAATTTCTGCAATTAAAACCGAGTATTTAACGCCAAAAAACTAGCCCTATCGGCGATATTTAAGAATTTCGTTTTTTTACCTCTTGATTTTTAGTAGCTGCTGAGCCGTAAAATAATAAAAAGTCGTACAAATAGGAGATTTTTATCGGGTTTTTTGCATTTCTCTAATTTCTAAAATTAAAACCGAGTATTTAACGCCAAAAAACTAGCCCTATCGGCGATATTTAAGAATTTCGTTTTTTTACCTATTGATTTTTAGTAGCTGCTGAGCCGTAAAATAATAAAAAATCGTAGAAATAGGAGATTTTTATCGGGTTTTTTGCATTTCTCTAATTTCTGCAATTAAAACCGAGTATTTAACGCCAAAAAACTAGCCCTATCGGCGATATTTAACAATTTCGTTTTTTTACCTATTGATTTCTACTAGCTACTGAGCCGTAAAATAATAAAAAATCGTACAAATAGGAGATTTTTATCGGGTTTTTTGCATTTCTCTAATTTCTGCAATTAAAACCGAGTATTTAACGGCAAAAAACTAGCCCTATCGGCGATATTTAAGAATTTCGTTTTTTTACCTATTGATTTTTACTAGCTGCTGAGCCGTAAAATAATAAAAAGTCGTACAAATAGGAGATTTTTATCGGGTTTTTTGCATTTCTCTAATTTCTGCAATTAAAACCGAGTATTTAACGCCAAAAAACTAGCCCTATCGGCGATATTTAAGAATTTCGTTTTTTTACCTATTGATTTCTACTAGCTGCTGAGCCGTAAAATAATAAAAAATCGTACAAATAGGAGATTTTTATCGGGTTTTTTGCATTTCTCTAATTTCTGCAATTAAAACCGAGTATTTAACGGCAAAAAACTAGCCCTATCGGCGATATTTAAGAATTTGGTTTTTTTACCTATTGATTTTTACTAGCTGCTGAGCCGTAAAATAATAAAAAATCGTACAAATAGGAGATTTTTATCGGGTTTTTTGCATTTCTCTAATTTCTCCAATTAAAACCGAGTATTTAACGCCAAAAAACTAGCCCTATCGGCGATATTTAAGAATTTCGTTTTTTTACCTATTGATTTTTAGTAGCTGCTGAGCCGTAAAATAATAAAAAATCGTACAAATAGGAGATTTTTATTTGGTTTTTTGCATTTCTCTAATTTCTGCAATTAAAACCGAGTATTTAACGCCAAAAAACTAGCCCTATCGGCGATATTTAAGAATTTAGTTTTTTTACCTATTGATTTTTAGTAGCTGCTGAGCCGTAAAATAATAAAAAATCGTACAAATAGGAGATTTTTATCGGGTTTTTTGCATTTCTCTAATTTCTGCAATTAAAACCGAGTATTTAACGCCAAAAAACTAGCCCTATCGGCGATATTTAAGAATTTCGTTTTTTTAGCTATTGATTTTTAGTAGCTGCTGAGCCGTAAAATAATAAAAAATCGTACAAATAGGAGATTTTTATCAGGTTTTTTGCATTTCTCTAATTTCTGCAATTAAAACCGAGTATTTAACGCCAAAAAACTAGCCCTATCGGCGATATTTAAGAATTTCGTTTTTTTACCTATTGGTTTTTACTAGCTGCTGAGCCGTAAAATAATAAAAAATCGTACAAATAGGAGATTTTTATCGGGTTTTTTGCATTTCTCTAATTTCTGCAATTAAAACCGAGTATTTAACGCCAAAAAACTAGCCCTATCGGCGATATTTAAGAATTTCATTTTTTTACCAATTGATTTTTACTAGCTGCTGAGCCGTAAAATAATAAAAAATCGTACAAATAGGAGATTTTTATTGGGTTTTTTGCATTTCTCTAATTTCTGCAATTAAAACCGAGTATTTAACGGCAAAAAACTAGCCCTATCGGCGATATTTAAGAATTTCGTTTTTTTACCTATTGATTTTTACTAGTTGCTGAGCCGTAAAATAATAAAAAATCGTACAAATAGGAGATTTTTATCGGGTTTTTTGAATTTCTCTAATTTCTGCAATTAAAACCGAGTATTTAACGCCAAATAACTAGCCCTATCGGCGATATTTAAGAATTTCGTTTTTTTACCAATTGATTTTTACTAGCTGCTGAGCCGTAAAATAATAAAAAATCGGAAAAATAGGTGATTTTTATTGGGTTTTTTGCATTTCTCTAATTTCTGCAATTAAAACCGAGTATTTAACGACAAAAAACTAGCCCTATCGGCGATATTTAAGAATTTCGTTTTTTTACCTATTGATTTCTACTAGCTGCTGAGCCGTAAAATAATAAAAAATCGTACAAATAGGAGATTTTTATCGGGTTTTTTGCATTTCTCTAATTTCTGCAATTAAAACCGAGTATTTAACGGCAAAAAACTAGCCCTATCGGCGATATTTAAGAATTTCGTTGTTTTACCTATTGATTTTTACTAGCTGCTGAGCCGTAAAATAATAAAAAATCGTACAAATAGGAGATTTTTATCGGGTTTTTTTAATTTCTCTAATTTCTGCAATTAAAACCGAGCATTTAACGGCAAAAAACTAGCACTATCGGCGATATTTAAGAATTTCGTTTTTTTATCTATTGATTTTTAGTAGCTGCTGAGCCGTAAAATAATAAAAAGTCGTACAAATAGGAGATTTTATCGGGTTTTTTTGCATTTCTCTAATTTCTGCAATTAAAACCGAGTATTTAAAGCCAAAAAACTAGCCCTATCGGCGATATTTAAGAATTTCGTTTTTTTACCTATTGATTTTTACTAGCTGCTGAGCCGTAAAATAATAAAAAATCGTACAAATAGGAGATTTTTATCGGGTTTTTTGCATTTCTCTAATTTCTGCAATTAAAACCGAGTATTTAACGCCAAAAAACTAGCCCTATCGGCGATATTTAAGAATTTCGTTTTTTTACCTATTGATTTTTAGTAGCTGCTGAGCCGTAAAATAATAAAAATTCGTACAAATAGGAGATTTTTATCGGGTTTTTTGCATTTCTCTAATTTCTGCAATTAAAACCGAGTATTTAACGCCAAAAAACTAGCCCTATCGGCGATATTTAAGAATTTCGTTTTTTTATCTATTGATTTCTACTAGCTGCTGAGCCGTAAAATAATAAAAAATCGTACAAATAGGAGATTTTTATCGGGTTTTTTGCATTTCTCTAATTTCTGCAATTAAAACCGAGTATTCAACGGCAAAAAACTAGCCCTATCGGCGATATTTAAGAATTTCGTTTTTTTACCTATTGATTTTTACTAGCTGCTGAGCCGTAAAATAATAAAAAATCGTACAAATAGGAGATTTTTATCGGGTTTTTTGCATTTCTCTAATTTCTGCAATTAAAACCGAGTATTTAACGCCAAAAAACTAGCCCTATCGGCGATATTTAAGAATTTCGTTTTTTTACCAATTGATTTTTACTAGCTGCTGAGCCGTAAAATAATAAAAAATCGTACAAATAGGAGATTTTTATCGGGTTTTTTGCATTTCTCTAATTTCTGCAATTAAAACCGAGTATTTAACGGCAAAAAACTAGCCCTATCGGTGATATTTAAGAATTTCGTTTTTTTACCTATTGATTTTTACTAGCTGCTGAGCCGTAAAATAATAAAAAATCGTACATATAGGAGATTTTTGTCGGGTTTTTTTAATTTCTCTAATTTCTGCAATTAAAACCGAGTATTTAACGTCAAAAAACTAGCCCTATCGGCGATATTTAAGAATTTCGTTTTTTTACCTATTGATTTTTAGTAGCTGCTGAGCCGTAAAATAATAAAAAATCGTAGAAATAGGAGATTTTTATCGGGTATTTTGCATTTCTCTAATTTCTGCAATTAAAACCGAGTATTTAACGCCAAAAAACTAGCCCTATCGGCGATATTTAAGAATTTAGTTTTTTTACCTATTGATTTCTACTAGCTGCTGAGCCGTAAAATAATAAAAAATCGTACAAATAGGAGATTTTTATCGGGTTTTTTGCATTTCTCTAATTTCTGCAATTAAAACCGAGTATTTAACGCCAAAAAACTAGCCCTATCGGCGATATTTAAGAATTTCGTTTTTTTACCTATTGATTTTTACTAGCTGCTGAGCCGTAAAATAATAAAAAATTGTACAAATAGGTGATTTTTATCGGGTTTTTTTAATTTCTCTAATTTCTGCAATTAAAACCGAGCATTTAACGGCAAAAAACTAGCACTATCGGCGATATTTAAGAATTTCGTTTTTTTACCTATTGATTTTTAGTACCTGCTGAGCCGTAAAATAATAAAAAGTCGTACAAATAGGAGATTTTATCGGGTTTTTTTGCATTTCTCTAATTTCTGCAACTAAAACCGAGTATTTAAAGCCAAAAAACTAGCCCTATCGGCGATATTTAAGAATTTCGTTTTTTTACCTATTGATTTTTACTAGCTGCTGAGCCGTAAAATAATAAAAAATCGTACAAATAGGTGATTTTTATCGGGTTTTTTGCATTTCTCTAATTTCTGCAATTAAAACCGAGTATTTAACGCCAAAAAACTAGCCCTATCGGCGATATTTAAGAATTTCGTTTTTTTACCTATTGATTTTTACTAGCTGCTGAGCCGTAAAATAATAAAAAATTGTACAAAAAGGTGATTTTTATCGGGTTTTTTTAATTTCTCTAATTTCTGCAATTAAAACCGAGCATTTAACGGCAAAAAACTAGCACTATCGGCGATATTTAAGAATTTCGTTTTTTTACCTATTGATTTTTAGTACCTGCTGAGCCGTAAAATAATAAAAAGTCGTACAAATAGGAGATTTTATCGGGTTTTTTTGCATTTCTCTAATTTCTGCAATTAAAACCGAGTATTTAAAGCCAAAAAACTAGCCCTATCGGCGATATTTAAGAATTTCGTTTTTTTACCTATTGATTTCTACTAGCTGCTGAGCCGTAAAATAATAAAAAATCGTACAAATAGGTGATTTTTATCGGGTTTTTTGCATTTCTCTAATTTCTGCAATTAAAACCGAGTATTTAACGCCAAAAAACTAGCCCTATCGGCGATATTTAAGAATTTAGTTTTTTTACCTATTGATTTCTACTAGCTGCTGAGCCGTAAAATAATAAAAAATCGTACAAATAGGAGATTTTTATCGGGTTTTTTGCATTTCTCTAATTTCTGCAATTAAAACCGAGTATTTAACGCCAAAAAACTAGCCCTATCGGCGATATTTAAGAATTTCGTTTTTTTACCTATTGATTTTTACTAGCTGCTGAGCCGTAAAATAATAAAAAATTGTACAAATAGGTGATTTTTATCGGGTTTTTTTAATTTCTCTAATTTCTGCAATTAAAACCGAGCATTTAACGGCAAAAAACTAGCACTATCGGCGATATTTAAGAATTTCGTTTTTTTACCTATTGATTTTTAGTACCTGCTGAGCCGTAAAATAATAAAAAGTCGTACAAATAGGAGATTTTATCGGGTTTTTTTGCATTTCTCTAATTTCTGCAATTAAAACCGAGTATTTAAAGCCAAAAAACTAGCCCTATCGGCGATATTTAAGAATTTCGTTTTTTTACCTATTGATTTTTACTAGCTGCTGAGCCGTAAAATAATAAAAAATCGTACAAATAGGTGATTTTTATCGGGTTTTTTGCATTTCTCTAATTTCTGCAATTAAAACCGAGTATTTAACGCCAAAAAACTAGCCCTATCGGCGATATTTAAGAATTTCGTTTTTTTACCTATTGATTTTTACTAGCTGCTGAGCCGTAAAATAATAAAAAATTGTACAAAAAGGTGATTTTTATCGGGTTTTTTTAATTTCTCTAATTTCTGCAATTAAAACCGAGCATTTAACGGCAAAAAACTAGCACTATCGGCGATATTTAAGAATTTCGTTTTTTTACCTATTGATTTTTAGTACCTGCTGAGCCGTAAAATAATAAAAAGTCGTACAAATAGGAGATTTTATCGGGTTTTTTTGCATTTCTCTAATTTCTGCAATTAAAACCGAGTATTTAAAGCCAAAAAACTAGCCCTATCGGCGATATTTAAGAATTTCGTTTTTTTACCTATTGATTTCTACTAGCTGCTGAGCCGTAAAATAATAAAAAATCGTACAAATAGGAGATTTTTATCGGGTTTTTTGCATTTCTCTAATTTCTGCAATTAAAACCGAGTATTTAACGGCAAAAAACTAGCCCTATCGGCGATATTTAAGAATTTCGTTTTTTTACCTGTTGATTTTTACTAGCTGCTGAGCCGTAAAATAATAAAAAATCGTACAAATAGGAGATTTTTATCGGGTTTTTTTAATTTCTCTAATTTCTGCAATTAAAACCAAGCATTTAACGGCAAAAAACTAGCACTATCGGCGATATTTAAGAATTTCGTTTTTTTACCTATTGATTTTTAGTAGCTGCTGAGCCGTAAAATAATAAAAAGTCGTACAAATAGGAGATTTTATCGGGTTTTTTTGCATTTCTCTAATTTCTGCAATTAAAACCGAGTATTTAAAGCCAAAAAACTAGCCCTATCGGCGATATTTAAGAATTTCGTTTTTTTACCTATTGATTTTTACTAGCTGCTGAGCCGTAAAATAATAAAAAATCGTACAAATAGGTGATTTTTATCGGGTTTTTTGCATTTCTCTAATTTCTGCAATTAAAACCGAGTATTTAACGACAAAAAACTAGCCCTATCGGCGATATTTAAGAATTTCGTTTTTTTACCTATTGATTTCTGCTAGCTGCTGAGCCGTAAAATAATAAAAAATCGTACAAATAGGTGATTTTTATCGGGTTTTTTGCATTTCTCTAATTTCTGCAATTAAAACCGAGTATTTAACGACAAAAAACTAGCCCTATCGGCGATATTTAAGAATTTCGTTTTTTTACCTATTGATTTTTACTAGCTGCTGAGCCGTAAAATAATAAAAAATCGTACAAATAGGAGATTTTTATCGGGTTTTTTTAATTTCTCTAATTTCTGCAATTAAAACCGAGCATTTAACGGCAAAAAACTAGCACTATCGGCGATATTTAAGAATTTCGTTTTTTTACCTATTGATTTTTAGTAGCTGCTGAGCCGTAAAATAATAAAAAGTCGTACAAATAGGAGATTTTATCGGGTTTTTTTGCATTTCTCTAATTTCTGCAATTAAAACCGAGTATTTAAAGCCAAAAAACTAGCCCTATCGGCGATATTTAAGAATTTCTTTTTTTTACCTATTGATTTCTACTAGCTGCTGAGCCGTAAAATAATAAAAAATCGTACAAATAGGAGATTTTTATCGGGTTTTTTGCATTTCTCTAATTTCCGCAATTAAAACCGAGTATTTAACGACAAAAAACTAGCCCTATCGGCGATATTTAAGAATTTCGTTTTTTTACCTATTGATTTTTAGTAGCTGCTGAGCCGTAAAATAATAAAAAATCGTAGAAATAGGAGATTTTTATCGGGTTTTTTGCATTTCTCTAATTTCTGCAATTAAAACCGAGTATTTAACGCCAAAAAACTAGCCCTATCGGCGATATTTAAGAATTTCGTTTTTTTACCTATTGATTTTTAGTAGCTGCAGAGCCGTAAAATAATAAAAAATCGTAGAAATAGGAGATTTTTATCGGGTTTTTTGCATTTCTCTAATTTCTGCAATTAAAACCGAGTATTTAACGCCAAAAAACTAGCCCTATCGGCGATATTTAAGAATTTCGTTTTTTTACCTCTTGATTTTTAGTAGCTGCTGAGCCGTAAAATAATAAAAAGTCGTACAAATAGGAGATTTTTATCGGGTTTTTTGCATTTCTCTAATTTCTAAAATTAAAACCGAGTATTTAACGCCAAAAAACTAGCCCTATCGGCGATATTTAAGAATTTCGTTTTTTTACCTATTGATTTTTAGTAGCTGCTGAGCCGTAAAATAATAAAAAATCGTAGAAATAGGAGATTTTTATCGGGTTTTTTGCATTTCTCTAATTTCTGCAATTAAAACCGAGTATTTAACGCCAAAAAACTAGCCCTATCGGCGATATTTAACAATTTCGTTTTTTTACCTATTGATTTCTACTAGCTACTGAGCCGTAAAATAATAAAAAATCGTACAAATAGGAGATTTTTATCGGGTTTTTTGCATTTCTCTAATTTCTGCAATTAAAACCGAGTATTTAACGGCAAAAAACTAGCCCTATCGGCGATATTTAAGAATTTCGTTTTTTTACCTATTGATTTTTACTAGCTGCTGAGCCGTAAAATAATAACAAATCGTACAAATAGGAGATTTTTATCGGTTTTTTTGCATTTCTCTAATTTCTGCAATTAAAACCGAGTATGTAACGCCAAAAAACTAGCCCTATCGGCGATATTTAAGAATTTCGTTTTTTTACCAATTGATTTTTACTAGCTGCTGAGCCGTAAAATAATAAAAAATCGTACAAATAGGAGATTTTTATCGGGTTTTTTGCATTTCTCTAATTTCTGCAATTAAAACCGAGTATTTAACGGCAAAAAACTAGCCCTATCGGCGATATTTAAGAATTTCGTTTTTTTACCTATTGATTTTTACTAGCTGCTGAGCCGTAAAATAATAAAAAATCGTACAAATAGGAGATTTTTATCGGGTTTTTTGCATTTCTCTAATTTCTGCAATTAAAACCGAGTATTTAACGCCAAAAAACTAGCCCTATCGGCGATATTTAAGAATTTCGTTTTTTTACCTATTGATTTTTACTAGCTGCTGAGCCGTAAAATAATAAAAAATCGTACAAATAGGAGATTTTTATCGGGTTTTTTGCATTTCTCTAATTTCTGCAATTAAAACCGAGTATTTAACGGCAAAAAACTAGCCCTATCGGTGATATTTAAGAATTTCGTTTTTTTACCTATTGATTTTTACTAGCTGCTGAGCCGTAAAATAATAAAAAATCGTACAAATAGGAGATTTTTATCGGGTTTTTTTAATTTCTCTAATTTCTGCAATTAAAACCGAGTATTTAACGTCAAAAAACTAGCCCTATCGGCGATATTTAAGAATTTCGTTTTTTTACCTATTGATTTTTAGTAGCTGCTGAGCCGTAAAATAATAAAAAATTGTAGAAATAGGAGATTTTTATCGGGTTTTTTGCATTTCTCTAATTTCTGCAATTAAAACCGAGTATTTAACGCCAAAAAACTAGCCCTATCGGCGATATTTAAGAATTTCGTTTTTTTACCTATTGATTTCTACTAGCTGCTGAGCCGTAAAATAATAAAAAATCGTACAAATAGGAGATTTTTATCGGGTTTTTTGCATTTCTCTAATTTCTGCTATTAAAACCGAGTATTTAACGGCAAAAAACTAGCCCTATCGGCGATATTTAAGAATTTCGTTTTTTTACCAATTGATTTTTACTAGCTGCTGAGCCGTAAAATAATAAAAAATCGTACAAATAGGAGATTTTTATCGGGTTTTTTTTAATTTCTCTAATTTCTGCAATTAAAACCGAGCATTTAACGGCAAAAAACTAGCACTATCGGCGATATTTAAGAATTTCGTTTTTTTACCTAATGATTTTTAGTAGCTGCTGAGCCGTAAAATAATAAAAAGTCGTACAAATAGGAGATTTTATCGGTTTTTTTTGCATTTCTCTAATTTCTGCAATTAAAACCGAGTATTTAAAGCCAAAAAACTAGCCCTATCGGCGATATTTAAGAATTTCGTTTTTTTACCTATTGATTTTTACTAGCTGCTGAGCCGTAAAATAATAAAAAATCGTACAAATAGGTGATTTTTATCGGGTTTTTTGCATTTCTCTAATTTCTGCAATTAAAACCGAGTATTTAACGACAAAAAACTAGCCCTATCGGCGATATTTAAGAATTTCGTTTTTTTACCTATTGATTTTTACTAGCTGCTGAGCCGTAAAATAATAAAAAATCGTACAAATAGGAGATTTTTATCGGGTTTTTTGCATTTCTCTAATTTCTGCAATTAAAACCGAGTATTTAACGGCAAAAAACTAGCCCTATCGGCGATATTTAAGAATTTGGTTTTTTTACCTATTGATTTTTAGTAGCTGCTGAGCCGTAAAATAATAAAAAGTCGTACAAATAGGAGATTTTTATCGGGTTTTTTTAATTTCTCTAATTTCTGCAATTAAAACCGAGTATTTAACGGCAAAAAACTAGCCCTATCGGCGATATTTAAGAATTTCGTTTTTTTACCTATTGATTTTTAGTAGCTGCTGAGCCGTAAAATAATAAAAAATCGTACAAATAGGAGATTTTTATCGGGTTTTTTGCATTTCTCTAATTTCTGCAATTAAAACCGAGTATTTAACGGCAAAAAACTAGCCCTATCGGCGATATTTAAGAATTTCGTTTTTTTACCTTTTGATTTTTACTAGCTCCTGAGCCGTAAAATAATAAAAAATCGTACAAATAGGAGATTTTTATCGGGTTTTTTGCATTTCTCTAATTTCTGCAATTAAAACCGAGTATTTAACGCCAAAAAACTAGCCCTATCGGCGATATTTAAGAATTTCGTTTTTTTACCTATTGATTTTTACTAGCTGCTGAGCCGTAAAATAATAACAAATCGTACAAATAGGAGATTTTTATCGGTTTTTTTGCATTTCTCTAATTTCTGCAATTAAAACCGAGTATGTAACGCCAAAAAACTAGCCCTATCGGCGATATTTAAGAATTTCGTTTTTTTACCAATTGATTTTTACTAGCTGCTGAGCCGTAAAATAATAAAAAATCGTACAAATAGGAGATTTTTATCGGGTTTTTTGCATTTCTCTAATTTCTGCAATTAAAACCGAGTATTTAACGGCAAAAAACTAGCCCTATCGGCGATATTTAAGAATTTCGTTTTTTTACCTATTGATTTTTACTAGCTGCTGAGCCGTAAAATAATAAAAAATCGTACAAATAGGAGATTTTTATCGGGTTTTTTGCATTTCTCTAATTTCTGCAATTAAAACCGAGTATTTAACGCCAAAAAACTAGCCCTATCGGCGATATTTAAGAATTTCGTTTTTTTACCTATTGATTTTTACTAGCTGCTGAGCCGTAAAATAATAAAAAATCGTACAAATAGGAGATTTTTATCGGGTTTTTTGCATTTCTCTAATTTCTGCAATTAAAACCGAGTATTTAACGGCAAAAAACTAGCCCTATCGGTGATATTTAAGAATTTCGTTTTTTTACCTATTGATTTTTACTAGCTGCTGAGCCGTAAAATAATAAAAAATCGTACAAATAGGAGATTTTTATCGGGTTTTTTTAATTTCTCTAATTTCTGCAATTCAAACCGAGTATTTAACGTCAAAAAACTAGCCCTATCGGCGATATTTAAGAATTTCGTTTTTTTACCTATTGATTTTTAGTAGCTGCTGAGCCGTAAAATAATAAAAAATTGTAGAAATAGGAGATTTTTATCGGGTTTTTTGCATTTCTCTAATTTCTGCAATTAAAACCGAGTATTTAACGCCAAAAAACTAGCCCTATCGGCGATATTTAAGAATTTCGTTTTTTTACCTATTGATTTCTACTAGCTGCTGAGCCGTAAAATAATAAAAAATCGTACAAATAGGAGATTTTTATCGGGTTTTTTGCATTTCTCTAATTTCTGCTATTAAAACCGAGTATTTAACGGCAAAAAACTAGCCCTATCGGCGATATTTAAGAATTTCGTTTTTTTACCAATTGATTTTTACTAGCTGCTGAGCCGTAAAATAATAAAAAATCGTACAAATAGGAGATTTTTATCGGGTTTTTTTTAATTTCTCTAATTTCTGCAATTAAAACCGAGCATTTAACGGCAAAAAACTAGCACTATCGGCGATATTTAAGAATTTCGTTTTTTTACCTATTGATTTTTAGTAGCTGCTGAGCCGTAAAATAATAAAAAGTCGTACAAATAGGAGATTTTATCGGTTTTTTTTGCATTTCTCTAATTTCTGCAATTAAAACCGAGTATTTAAAGCCAAAAAACTAGCCCTATCGGCGATATTTAAGAATTTCGTTTTTTTACCTATTGATTTTTACTAGCTGCTGAGCCGTAAAATAATAAAAAATCGTACAAATAGGTGATTTTTATCGGGTTTTTTGCATTTCTCTAATTTCTGCAATTAAAACCGAGTATTTAACGACAAAAAACTAGCCCTATCGGCGATATTTAAGAATTTCGTTTTTTTACCTATTGATTTTTACTAGCTGCTGAGCCGTAAAATAATAAAAAATCGTACAAATAGGAGATTTTTATCGGGTTTTTTGCATTTCTCTAATTTCTGCAATTAAAACCGAGTATTTAACGGCAAAAAACTAGCCCTATCGGCGATATTTAAGAATTTGGTTTTTTTACCTATTGATTTTTAGTAGCTGCTGAGCCGTAAAATAATAAAAAGTCGTACAAATAGGAGATTTTTATCGGGTTTTTTTAATTTCTCTAATTTCTGCAATTAAAACCGAGTATTTAACGGCAAAAAACAAGCCCTATCGGCGATATTTAAGAATTTCGTTTTTTTACCTATTGATTTTTAGTAGCTGCTGAGCCGTAAAATAATAAAAAATCGTACAAATAGGAGATTTTTATCGGGTTTTTTGCATTTCTCTAATTTCTGCAATTAAAACCGAGTATTTAACGGCAAAAAACTAGCCCTATCGGCGATATTTAAGAATTTCGTTTTTTTACCTTTTGATTTTTACTAGCTCCTGAGCCGTAAAATAATAAAAAATCGTACAAATAGGAGATTTTTATCGGGTTTTTTGCATTTCTCTAATTTCTGCAATTAAAACCGAGTATTTAACGCCAAAAAACTAGCCCTATCGGCGATATTTAAGAATTTCGTTTTTTTACCTATTGATTTTTAGTAGCTGCTGAGCCGTAAAATAATAAAAAATCGTAGAAATAGGGGATTTTTATCGGGTTTTTTGCATTTCTCTAATTTCTGCAATTAAAACCGAGTATTTAACGCCAAAAAACTAGCCCTATCGGCGATATTTAACAATTTAGTTTTTTTACCTATTGATTTCTACTAGCTACTGAGCCGTAAAATAATAAAAAATCGTACAAATAGGAGATTTTTATCGGGTTTTTTGCATTTCTCTAATTTCTGCAATTAAAACCGAGTATTTAACGGCAAAAAACTAGCCCTATCGGCGATATTTAAGAATTTCGTTTTTTTACCTATTGATTTTTACTAGCTGCTGAGCCGTAAAATAATAAAAAATCGTACAAATAGGAGATTTTTATCGGTTTTTTTGCATTTCTCTAATTTCTGCAATTAAAACCGAGTATGTAACGCCAAAAAACTAGCCCTATCGGCGATATTTAAGAATTTCGTTTTTTTACCAATTGATTTTTACTAGCTGCTGAGCCGTAAAATAATAAAAAATCGTACAAATAGGAGATTTTTATCGGGTTTTTTGCATTTCTCTAATTTCTGCAATTAAAACCGAGTATTTAACGGCAAAAAACTAGCCCTATCGGCGATATTTAAGAATTTCGTTTTTTTACCTATTGATTTTTACTAGCTGCTGAGCCGTAAAATAATAAAAAGTCGTACAAATAGGAGATTTTTATCGGTTTTTTTGCATTTCTCTAATTTCTGCAATTAAAACCGAGTATTTAACGGCAAAAAACTAGCCCTATCGGCGATATTTAAGAATTTCGTTTTTTTACCTATTGATTTTTAGTAGCTGCTGAGCCGTAAAATAATAAAAAATCGTAGAAATAGGAGATTTTTATCGGGTTTTTTGCATTTCTCTAATTTCTGCAATTAAAACCGAGTATTTAACGCCAAAAAACTAGCCCTATCGGCGATATTTAAGAATTTCGTTTTTTTACCTATTGATTTTTAGTAGCTGCTGAGCCGTAAAATAATAAAAAATCGTAGAAATAGGAGATTTTTATCGGGTTTTTTGCATTTCTCTAATTTCTGCAATTAAAACCGAGTATTTAACGCCAAAAAACTAGCCCTATCGGCGATATTTAACAATTTCGTTTTTTTACCTATTGATTTCTACTAGCTACTGAGCCGTAAAATAATAAAAAATCGTACAAATAGGAGATTTTTATCGGGTTTTTTGCATTTCTCTAATTTCTGCAATTAAAACCGAGTATTTAACGGCAAAAAACTAGCCCTATCGGCGATATTTAAGAATTTCGTTTTTTTACCTATTGATTTTTACTAGCTGCTGAGCCGTAAAATAATAAAAAATCGTACAAATAGGAGATTTTTATCGGTTTTTTTGCATTTCTCTAATTTCTGCAATTAAAACCGAGTATGTAACGCCAAAAAACTAGCCCTATCGGCGATATTTAAGAATTTCGTTTTTTTACCAATTGATTTTTACTAGCTGCTGAGCCGTAAAATAATAAAAAATCGTACAAATAGGAGATTTTTATCGGGTTTTTTGCATTTCTCTAATTTCTGCAATTAAAACCGAGTATTTAACGGCAAAAAACTAGCCCTATCGGCGATATTTAAGAATTTCGTTTTTTTACCTATTGATTTTTACTAGCTGCTGAGCCGTAAAATAATAAAAAGTCGTACAAATAGGAGATTTTTATCGGTTTTTTTGCATTTCTCTAATTTCTGCAATTAAAACCGAGTATTTAACGGCAAAAAACTAGCCCTATCGGCGATATTTAAGAATTTCGTTTTTTTACCTATTGATTTTTAGTAGCTGCTGAGCCGTAAAATAATAAAAAATCGTAGAAATAGGAGATTTTTATCGGGTTTTTTGCATTTCTCTAATTTCTGCAATTAAAACCGAGTATTTAACGCCAAAAAACTAGCCCTATCGGCGATATTTAAGAATTTCGTTTTTTTACCTATTGATTTTTAGTAGCTGCTGAGCCGTAAAATAATAAAAAATCGTAGAAATAGGAGATTTTTATCGGGTTTTTTGCATTTCTCTAATTTCTGCAATTAAAACCGAGTATTTAACGCCAAAAAACTAGCCCTATCGGCGATATTTAACAATTTCGTTTTTTTACCTATTGATTTCTACTAGCTACTGAGCCGTAAAATAATAAAAAATCGTACAAATAGGAGATTTTTATCGGGTTTTTTGCATTTCTCTAATTTCTGCAATTAAAACCGAGTATTTAACGGCAAAAAACTAGCCCTATCGGCGATATTTAAGAATTTCGTTTTTTTACCTATTGATTTTTACTAGCTGCTGAGCCGTAAAATAATAAAAAATCGTACAAATAGGAGATTTTTATCGGTTTTTTTGCATTTCTCTAATTTCTGCAATTAAAACCGAGTATGTAACGCCAAAAAACTAGCCCTATCGGCGATATTTAAGAATTTCGTTTTTTTACCAATTGATTTTTACTAGCTGCTGAGCCGTAAAATAATAAAAAATCGTACAAATAGGAGATTTTTATCGGGTTTTTTGCATTTCTCTAATTTCTGCAATTAAAACCGAGTATTTAACGGCAAAAAACTAGCCCTATCGGCGATATTTAAGAATTTCGTTTTTTTACCTATTGATTTTTACTTGCTGCTGAGCCGTAAAATAATAAAAAATCGTACAAATAGGAGATTTTTATCGGGTTTTTGGCATTTCTCTAATTTCTGCAATTAAAACCGAGTATTTAACGCCAAAAAATTAGCCCTATCCGCGATATTTAAGAATTTCGTTTTTTTACCTATTGATTTTTACTAGCTGCTGAGCCGTAAAATAATAAAAAATCGTACAAATAGGAGATTTTTATCGGGTTTTTTGCATTTCTCTAATTTCTGCAATTAAAACCGAGTATTTAACGGCAAAAAACTAGCCCTATCGGTGATATTTAAGAATTTCGTTTTTTTACCTATTGATTTTTACTAGCTGCTGAGCCGTAAAATAATAAAAAATCGTACAAATAGGAGATTTTTATCGGGTTTTTTTAATTTCTCTAATTTCTGCAATTAAAACCGAGTATTTAACGTCAAAAAACTAGCCCTATCGGCGATATTTAAGAATTTCGTTTTTTTACCTATTGATTTTTAGTAGCTGCTGAGCCGTAAAATAATAAAAAATTGTAGAAATAGGAGATTTTTATCGGGTTTTTTGCATTTCTCTAATTTCTGCAATTAAAACCGAGTATTTAACGCCAAAAAACTAGCCCTATCGGCGATATTTAAGAATTTCGTTTTTTTACCTATTGATTTCTACTAGCTGCTGAGCCGTAAAATAATAAAAAATCGTACAAATAGGAGATTTTTATCGGGTTTTTTGCATTTCTCTAATTTCTGCTATTAAAACCGAGTATTTAACGGCAAAAAACTAGCCCTATCGGCGATATTTAAGAATTTCGTTTTTTTACCAATTGATTTTTACTAGCTGCTGAGCCGTAAAATAATAAAAAATCGTACAAATAGGAGATTTTTATCGGGTTTTTTTTAATTTCTCTAATTTCTGCAATTAAAACCGAGCATTTAACGGCAAAAAACTAGCACTATCGGCGATATTTAAGAATTTCGTTTTTTTACCTATTGATTTTTAGTAGCTGCTGAGCCGTAAAATAATAAAAAGTCGTACAAATAGGAGATTTTATCGGTTTTTTTTGCATTTCTCTAATTTCTGCAATTAAAACCGAGTATTTAAAGCCAAAAAACTAGCCCTATCGGCGATATTTAAGAATTTCGTTTTTTTACCTATTGATTTTTACTAGCTGCTGAGCCGTAAAATAATAAAAAATCGTACAAATAGGTGATTTTTATCGGGTTTTTTGCATTTCTCTAATTTCTGCAATTAAAACCGAGTATTTAACGACAAAAAACTAGCCCTATCGGCGATATTTAAGAATTTCGTTTTTTTACCTATTGATTTTTACTAGCTGCTGAGCCGTAAAATAATAAAAAATCGTACAAATAGGAGATTTTTATCGGGTTTTTTGCATTTCTCTAATTTCTGCAATTAAAACCGAGTATTTAACGGCAAAAAACTAGCCCTATCGGCGATATTTAAGAATTTGGTTTTTTTACCTATTGATTTTTAGTAGCTGCTGAGCCGTAAAATAATAAAAAGTCGTACAAATAGGAGATTTTTATCGGGTTTTTTTAATTTCTCTAATTTCTGCAATTAAAACCGAGTATTTAACGGCAAAAAACTAGCCCTATCGGCGATATTTAAGAATTTCGTTTTTTTACCTTTTGATTTTTACTAGCTCCTGAGCCGTAAAATAATAAAAAATCGTACAAATAGGAGATTTTTATCGGGTTTTTTGCATTTCTCTAATTTCTGCAATTAAAACCGAGTATTTAACGCCAAAAAACTAGCCCTATCGGCGATATTTAAGAATTTCGTTTTTTTACCTATTGATTTTTACTAGCTGCTGAGCCGTAAAATAATAACAAATCGTACAAATAGGAGATTTTTATCGGTTTTTTTGCATTTCTCTAATTTCTGCAATTAAAACCGAGTATGTAACGCCAAAAAACTAGCCCTATCGGCGATATTTAAGAATTTCGTTTTTTTACCAATTGATTTTTACTAGCTGCTGAGGCGTAAAATAATAAAAAATCGTACAAATAGGAGATTTTTATCGGGTTTTTTGCATTTCTCTAATTTCTGCAATTAAAACCGAGTATTTAACGGCAAAAAACTAGCCCTATCGGCGATATTTAAGAATTTCGTTTTTTTACCTATTGATTTTTACTAGCTGCTGAGCCGTAAAATAATAAAAAATCGTACAAATAGGAGATTTTTATCGGGTTTTTTGCATTTCTCTAATTTCTGCAATTAAAACCGAGTATTTAACGCCAAAAAACTAGCCCTATCGGCGATATTTAAGAATTTCGTTTTTTTACCTATTGATTTTTACTAGCTGCTGAGCCGTAAAATAATAAAAAATCGTACAAATAGGAGATTTTTATCGGGTTTTTTGCATTTCTCTAATTTCTGCAATTAAAACCGAGTATTTAACGGCAAAAAACTAGCCCTATCGGTGATATTTAAGAATTTCGTTTTTTTACCTATTGATTTTTACTAGCTGCTGAGCCGTAAAATAATAAAAAATCGTACAAATAGGAGATTTTTATCGGGTTTTTTTAATTTCTCTAATTTCTGCAATTAAAACCGAGTATTTAACGTCAAAAAACTAGCCCTATCGGCGATATTTAAGAATTTCGTTTTTTTACCTATTGATTTTTAGTAGCTGCTGAGCCGTAAAATAATAAAAAATTGTAGAAATAGGAGATTTTTATCGGGTTTTTTGCATTTCTCTAATTTCTGCAATTAAAACCGAGTATTTAACGCCAAAAAACTAGCCCTATCGGCGATATTTAAGAATTTCGTTTTTTTACCTATTGATTTCTACTAGCTGCTGAGCCGTAAAATAATAAAAAATCGTACAAATAGGAGATTTTTATCGGGTTTTTTGCATTTCTCTAATTTCTGCTATTAAAACCGAGTATTTAACGGCAAAAAACTAGCCCTATCGGCGATATTTAAGAATTTCGTTTTTTTACCAATTGATTTTTACTAGCTGCTGAGCCGTAAAATAATAAAAAATCGTACAAATAGGAGATTTTTATCGGTTTTTTTTTAATTTCTCTAATTTCTGCAATTAAAACCGAGCATTTAACGGCAAAAAACTAGCACTATCGGCGATATTTAAGAATTTCGTTTTTTTACCTATTGATTTTTAGTAGCTGCTGAGCCGTAAAATAATAAAAAGTCGTACAAATAGGAGATTTTATCGGTTTTTTTTGCATTTCTCTAATTTCTGCAATTAAAACCGAGTATTTAAAGCCAAAAAACTAGCCCTATCGGCGATATTTAAGAATTTCGTTTTTTTACCTATTGATTTTTACTAGCTGCTGAGCCGTAAAATAATAAAAAATCGTACAAATAGGTGATTTTTATCGGGTTTTTTGCATTTCTCTAATTTCTGCAATTAAAACCGAGTATTTAACGACAAAAAACTAGCCCTATCGGCGATATTTAAGAATTTCGTTTTTTTACCTATTGATTTTTACTAGCTGCTGAGCCGTAAAATAATAAAAAATCGTACAAATAGGAGATTTTTATCGGGTTTTTTGCATTTCTCTAATTTCTGCAATTAAAACCGAGTATTTAACGGCAAAAAACTAGCCCTATCGGCGATATTTAAGAATTTGGTTTTTTTACCTATTGATTTTTAGTAGCTGCTGAGCCGTAAAATAATAAAAAGTCGTACAAATAGGAGATTTTTATCGGGTTTTTTTAATTTCTCTAATTTCTGCAATTAAAACCGAGTATTTAACGGCAAAAAACTAGCCCTATCGGCGATATTTAAGAATTTCGTTTTTTTACCTATTGATTTTTAGTAGCTGCTGAGCCGTAAAATAATAAAAAATCGTACAAATAGGAGATTTTTATCGGGTTTTTTGCATTTCTCTAATTTCTGCAATTAAAACCGAGTATTTAACGGCAAAAAACTAGCCCTATCGGCGATATTTAAGAATTTCGTTTTTTTACCTTTTGATTTATACTAGCTCCTGAGCCGTAAAATAATAAAAAATCGTACAAATAGGAGATTTTTATCGGGTTTTTTGCATTTCTCTAATTTCTGCAATTAAAACCGAGTATTTAACGCCAAAAAACTAGCCCTATCGGCGATATTTAAGAATTTCGTTTTTTTACCTATTGATTTTTAGTAGCTGCTGAGCCGTAAAATAATAAAAAATCGTAGAAATAGGGGATTTTTATCGGGTTTTTTGCATTTCTCTAATTTCTGCAATTAAAACCGAGTATTTAACGCCAAAAAACTTGCCCTATCGGCGATATTTAACAATTTAGTTTTTTTACCTATTGATTTCTACTAGCTACTGAGCCGTAAAATAATAAAAAATCGTACAAATAGGAGATTTTTATCGGGTTTTTTGCATTTCTCTAATTTCTGCAATTAAAACCGAGTATTTAACGGCAAAAAACTAGCCCTATCGGCGATATTTAAGAATTTCGTTTTTTTACCTATTGATTTTTACTAGCTGCTGAGCCGTAAAATAATAAAAAATCGTACAAATAGGAGATTTTTATCGGTTTTTTTGCATTTCTCTAATTTCTGCAATTAAAACCGAGTATGTAACGCCAAAAAACTAGCCCTATCGGCGATATTTAAGAATTTCGTTTTTTTACCAATTGATTTTTACTAGCTGCTGAGCCGTAAAATAATAAAAAATCGTACAAATAGGAGATTTTTATCGGGTTTTTTGCATTTCTCTAATTTCTGCAATTAAAACCGAGTATTTAACGGCAAAAAACTAGCCCTATCGGCGATATTTAAGAATTTCGTTTTTTTACCTATTGATTTTTACTAGCTGCTGAGCCGTAAAATAATAAAAAGTCGTACAAATAGGAGATTTTTATCGGGTTTTTTGCATTTCTCTAATTTCTAAAATTAAAACCGAGTATTTAACGCCAAAAAACTAGCCCTATCGGCGATATTTAAGAATTTCGTTTTTTTACCTATTGATTTTTAGTAGCTGCTGAGCCGTAAAATAATAAAAAATCGTAGAAATAGGAGATTTTTATCGGGTTTTTTGCATTTCTCTAATTTCTGCAATTAAAACCGAGTATTTAACGCCAAAAAACTAGCCCTATCGGCGATATTTAACAATTTCGTTTTTTTACCTATTGATTTCTACTAGCTACTGAGCCGTAAAATAATAAAAAATCGTACAAATAGGAGATTTTTATCGGGTTTTTTGCATTTCTCTAATTTCTGCAATTAAAACCGAGTATTTAACGGCAAAAAACTAGCCCTATCGGCGATATTTAAGAATTTCGTTTTTTTACCTATTGATTTTTACTAGCTGCTGAGCCGTAAAATAATAAAAAATCGTACAAATAGGAGATTTTTATCGGTTTTTTTGCATTTCTCTAATTTCTGCAATTAAAACCGAGTATGTAACGCCAAAAAACTAGCCCTATCGGCGATATTTAAGAATTTCGTTTTTTTACCAATTGATTTTTACTAGCTGCTGAGCCGTAAAATAATAAAAAATCGTACAAATAGGAGATTTTTATCGGGTTTTTTGCATTTCTCTAATTTCTGCAATTAAAACCGAGTATTTAACGGCAAAAAACTAGCCCTATCGGCGATATTTAAGAATTTCGTTTTTTTACCTATTGATTTTTACTTGCTGCTGAGCCGTAAAATAATAAAAAATCGTACAAATAGGAGATTTTTATCGGGTTTTTGGCATTTCTCTAATTTCTGCAATTAAAACCGAGTATTTAACGCCAAAAAATTAGCCCTATCCGCGATATTTAAGAATTTCGTTTTTTTACCTATTGATTTTTACTAGCTGCTGAGCCGTAAAATAATAAAAAATCGTACAAATAGGAGATTTTTATCGGGTTTTTTTAATTTCTCTAATTTCTGCAATTAAAACCGAGTATTTAACGTCAAAAAACTAGCCCTATCGGCGATATTTAAGAATTTCGTTTTTTTACCTATTGATTTTTAGTAGCTGCTGAGCCGTAAAATAATAAAAAATTGTAGAAATAGGAGATTTTTATCGGGTTTTTTGCATTTCTCTAATTTCTGCAATTAAAACCGAGTATTTAACGCCAAAAAACTAGCCCTATCGGCGATATTTAAGAATTTCGTTTTTTTACCTATTGATTTCTACTAGCTGCTGAGCCGTAAAATAATAAAAAATCGTACAAATAGGAGATTTTTATCGGGTTTTTTGCATTTCTCTAATTTCTGCTATTAAAACCGAGTATTTAACGGCAAAAAACTAGCCCTATCGGCGATATTTAAGAATTTCGTTTTTTTACCAATTGATTTTTACTAGCTGCTGAGCCGTAAAATAATAAAAAATCGTACAAATAGGAGATTTTTATCGGGTTTTTTTTAATTTCTCTAATTTCTGCAATTAAAACCGAGCATTTAACGGCAAAAAACTAGCACTATCGGCGATATTTAAGAATTTCGTTTTTTTACCTATTGATTTTTAGTAGCTGCTGAGCCGTAAAATAATAAAAAGTCGTACAAATAGGAGATTTTTATCGGGTTTTTTTAATTTCTCTAATTTCTGCAATTAAAACCGAGTATTTAACGGCAAAAAACTAGCCCTATCGGCGATATTTAAGAATTTCGTTTTTTTACCTATTGATTTTTAGTAGCTGCTGAGCCGTAAAATAATAAAAAATCGTACAAATAGGAGATTTTTATCGGGTTTTTTGCATTTCTCTAATTTCTGCAATTAAAGCCGAGTATTTAACGGCAAAAAACTAGCCCTATCGGCGATATTTAAGAATTTCGTTTTTTTACCTTTTGATTTTTACTAGCTCCTGAGCCGTAAAATAATAAAAAATCGTACAAATAGGAGATTTTTATCGGGTTTTTTGCATTTCTCTAATTTCTGCAATTAAAACCGAGTATTTAACGCCAAAAAACTAGCCCTATCGGCGATATTTAAGAATTTCGTTTTTTTACCTATTGATTTTTACTAGCTGCTGAGCCGTAAAATAATAAAAAATCGTACAAATAGGAGATTTTTATCGGGTTTTTTGCATTTCTCTAATTTCTGCAATTAAAACCGAGTATTTAACCCCAAAAAACTAGCCCTATCGGCGATATTTAAGAATTTCGTTTTTTTACCAATTGATTTTTACTAGCTGCTGAGCCGTAAAATAATAAAAAATCGTACAAATAGGAGATTTTTAACGGGTTTTTTGCATTTCTCTAATTTCTGCAATTAAAACCGAGTATTTAACGGCAAAAAACTAGCCCTATCGGTGATATTTAAGAATTTCGTTTTTTTACCTATTGATTTTTACTAGCTGCTGAGCCGTAAAATAATAAAAAATCGTACAAATAGGAGATTTTTATCGGGTTTTTTTAATTTCTCTAATTTCTGCAATTAAAACCGAGTATTTAACGTCATAAAACTAGCCCTATCGGCGATATTTAAGAATTTCGTTTTTTTACCTATTGATTTTTAGTAGCTGCTGAGCCGTAAAATAATAAAAAATCGTAGAAATAGGAGATTTTTATCGGGTTTTTTGCATTTCTCTAATTTCTGCAATTAAAACCGAGTATTTAACGCCAAAAAACTAGCCCTATCGGCGATATTTAAGAATTTCGTTTTTTTACCTATTGATTTTTAGTAGCTGCTGAGCCGTAAAATAATAAAAAATCGTACAAATAGGAGATTTTTATCGGGTTTTTTGCATTTCTCTAATTTCTGCAATTAAAACCGAGTATTTAACGCCAAAAAACTAGCCCTATCGGCGATATTTAAGAATTTCGTTTTTTTACCTATTGATTTCTACTAGCTGCTGAGCCGTAAAATAATAAAAAATCGTACAAATAGGAGATTTTTATCGGGTTTTTTGCATTTCTCTAATTTCTGCAATTAAAACCGAGTATTTAACGGCAAAAAACTAGCCCTATCGGCGATATTTAAGAATTTCGTTTTTTTACCTATTGATTTTTACTAGCTGCTGAGCCGTAAAATAATAAAAAGTCGTACAAATAGGAGATTTTTATCGGGTTTTTTGCATTTCTCTAATTTCTGCAATTAAAACCGAGTATTTAACGCCAAAAAACTAGCCCTATCGGCGATATTTAAGAATTTCGTTTTTTTACCAATTGATTTTTACTAGCTGCTGAGCCGTAAAATAATAAAAAATCGTACAAATAGGAGATTTTTATCGGGTTTTTTTAATTTCTCTAATTTCTGCATTTAAAACCGAGCATTTAACGGCAAAAAACTAGCACTATCGACGATATTTAAGAATTTCGTTTTTTTACCTTTTGATTTTTACTAGCTGCTGAGCCGTAAAATAATAAAAAGTCGTACAAATAGGAGATTTTTATCGGGTTTTTTGCATTTCTCTAATTTCTGCAATTAAAACCGAGTATTTAACGCCAAAAAACTAGCCCTATCGGCGATATTTAAGAATTTCGTTTTTTTACCAATTGATTTTTACTAGCTGCTGAGCCGTAAAATAATAAAAAATCGTACAAATAGGAGATTTTTATCGGGTTTTTTTAATTCCTCTAATTTCTGCATTTAAAACCGAGCATTTAACGGCAAAAAACTAGCACTATCGACGATATTTAAGAATTTCGTTTTTTTACCTATTGATTTTTACTAGCTGCTGAGCCGTAAAAAAAAGAAATATAAAAAAAAATTTTTTAAAAAAATTCTTTTATTTAAACTAACTAAAAAGTAAAAAATAAAAAATATTAACCAAATAAAATTAATAAAATATGTAAACACTATGACAACAAAATAAAATTCCTACTTATCTTAAACAGTTAAATAAAAGAATGAGCAAATTTTTATCACTTCGTCATATTGACCGTTAGGTATTCTATAAGATAATGATTCCTAAATTTAAAGTATAATCAAATATTGTCTGATCGGTCAATATGACGAAGTGATAAAAATGCGTCATTCTTTTATTTAACTGTTTAAGATAAGTAGGAATTTTATTTTGTTGTCATAGTGTTTACATATTTTATTAATTTTATTTGGTTAATATTTTTTATTTTTTACTTTTTAGTTAGTTTAAATAAAAGAATTTTTTTAAACATTTTTTTTTTATATTTCTTTTATTTTTTTCTTTTTAGTCTTTTAAATTAATAATGTTACATTTCCAAATATTCAAAAAAAAAAAAAAAAAAAAAAATTACACCACTAACTTGTATTGTCACCGGAGCTGAACATGTGTTCCAATTTTCATTAAGATTGATAAAGTCTAAGTATAAAAATTTTGCATTGAAAGAATTCATCACACAGGTGTAAGTTAAATAAAAGAATTTAATAATAAAAAATCGTACAAATAGGTGATTTTTATCGGGTTTTTTGCATTTCTCTAATTTCTGCAATTAAAACCGAGTATTTAACGACAAAAAACTAGCCCTATCGGCGATATTTAAGAATTTCGTTTTTTTACCTATTGATTTTTAGTAGCTGCTGAGCCGTAAAATAATAAAAAGTCGTACAAATAGGAGATTTTTATCGGGTTTTTTGCATTTCTCTAATTTCTGCAATTAAAACCGAGTATTTAACGGCAAAAAACTAGCCCTATCGGCGATATTTAAGAATTTCGTTTTTTTACCAATTGATTTTTACTAGCTGCTGAGCCGTAAAATAATAAAAAATCGTACAAATAGGAGATTTTTAACGGGTTTTTTGCATTTCTCTAATTTCTGCAATTAAAACCGAGTATTTAACGGCAAAAAACTAGCCCTATCGGTGATATTTAAGAATTTCGTTTTTTTACCTATTGATTTTTACTAGCTGCTGAGCCGTAAAATAATAAAAAATCGTACAAATAGGAGATTTTTATCGGGTTTTTTTAATTTCTCTAATTTCTGCAATTAAAACCGAGTATTTAACGTCATAAAACTAGCCCTATCGGCGATATTTAAGAATTTCGTTTTTTTACCTATTGATTTTTAGTAGCTGCTGAGCCGTAAAATAATAAAAAATCGTAGAAATAGGAGATTTTTATCGGGTTTTTTGCATTTCTCTAATTTCTGCAATTAAAACCGAGTATTTAACGCCAAAAAACTAGCCCTATCGGCGATATTTAAGAATTTCGTTTTTTTACCAATTGATTTTTACTAGCTGCTGAGCCGTAAAATAATAAAAAATCGTACAAATAGGAGATTTTTATCGGGTTTTTTTAATTCCTCTAATTTCTGCATTTAAAACCGAGCATTTAACGGCAAAAAACTAGCACTATCGACGATATTTAAGAATTTCGTTTTTTTACCTATTGATTTTTACTAGCTGCTGAGCCGTAAAAAAAAGAAATATAAAAAAAATTTTTTTAAAAAAATTCTTTTATTTAAACTAACTAAAAAGTAAAAAATAAAAAATATTAACCAAATAAAATTAATAAAATATGTAAACACTATGACAACAAAATAAAATTCCTACTTATCTTAAACAGTTAAATAAAAGAATGAGCAAATTTTTATCACTTCGTCATATTGACCGTTAGGTATTCTATAAGATAATGATTCCTAAATTTAAAGTATAATCAAATATTGTCTGATCGGTCAATATGACGAAGTGATAAAAATGCGTCATTCTTTTATTTAACTGTTTAAGATAAGTAGGAATTTTATTTTGTTGTCATAGTGTTTACATATTTTATTAATTTTATTTGGTTAATATTTTTTATTTTTTACTTTTTAGTTAGTTTAAATAAAAGAATTTTTTTAAACATTTTTTTTTTATATTTCTTTTATTTTTTTCTTTTTAGTCTTTTAAATTAATAATGTTACATTTCCAAATATTCAAAAAAAAAAAAAAAAAAAAAAATTGCACCACTAACTTGTATTGTCACCGGAGCTGAACATGTGTTCCAATTTTCATTAAGATTGATAAAGTCTAAGTATAAAAATTTTGCATTGAAAGAATTCATCACACAGGTGTAAGTTAAATAAAAGAATTTAATAATAAAAAATCGTACAAATAGGTGATTTTTATCGGGTTTTTTGCATTTCTCTAATTTCTGCAATTAAAACCGAGTATTTAACGACAAAAAACTAGCCCTATCGGCGATATTTAAGAATTTCGTTTTTTTACCTATTGATTTTTAGTAGCTGCTGAGCCGTAAAATAATAAAAAGTCGTACAAATAGGAGATTTTTATCGGGTTTTTTGCATTTCTCTAATTTCTGCAATTAAAACCGAGTATTTAACGCCAAAAAACTAGCCCTATCGGCGATATTTAAGAATTTCGTTTTTTTACCTATTGATTTTTAGTAGCTGCTGAGCCGTAAAATAATAAAAAATCGTACAAATAGGAGATTTTTATCGGGTTTTTTGCATTTCTCTAATTTCTGCAATTAAAACCGAGTATTTAACGGCAAAAAACTAGCCCTATCGGCGATATTTAAGAATTTCGTTTTTTTACCAATTGATTTTTACTAGCTGCTGAGCCGTAAAATAATAAAAAATCGTACAAATAGGAGATTTTTAACGGGTTTTTTGCATTTCTCTAATTTCTGCAATTAAAACCGAGTATTTAACGGCAAAAAACTAGCCCTATCGGTGATATTTAAGAATTTCGTTTTTTTACCTATTGATTTTTACTAGCTGCTGAGCCGTAAAATAATAAAAAATCGTACAAATAGGAGATTTTTATCGGGTTTTTTTAATTTCTCTAATTTCTGCAATTAAAACCGAGTATTTAACGTCATAAAACTAGCCCTATCGGCGATATTTAAGAATTTCGTTTTTTTACCTATTGATTTTTAGTAGCTGCTGAGCCGTAAAATAATAAAAAATCGTAGAAATAGGAGATTTTTATCGGGTTTTTTGCATTTCTCTAATTTCTGCAATTAAAACCGAGTATTTAACGCCAAAAAACTAGCCCTATCGGCGATATTTAAGAATTTCGTTTTTTTACCTATTGATTTTTACTAGCTGCTGAGCCGTAAAATAATAAAAAATCGTACAAATAGGAGATTTTTATCGGGTTTTTTTAATTTCTCTAATTTCTGCAATTAAAACCGAGTATTTAACGGCAAAAAACTAGCCCTATCGGCGATATTTAAGAATTTCGTTTTTTTACCTATTGATTTTTAGTAGCTGCTGAGCCGTAAAATAATAAAAAATCGTAGAAATAGGAGATTTTTATCGGGTTTTTTGCATTTCTCTAATTTCTGCAATTAAAACCGAGTATTTAACGCCAAAAAACTAGCCCTATCGGCGATATTTAAGAATTTCGTTTTTTTACCAATTGATTTTTACTAGCTGCTGAGCCGTAAAATAATAAAAAATCGTACAAATAGGAGATTTTTATCGGGTTTTTTTAATTCCTCTAATTTCTGCATTTAAAACCGAGCATTTAACGGCAAAAAACTAGCACTATCGACGATATTTAAGAATTTCGTTTTTTTACCTATTGATTTTTACTAGCTGCTGAGCCGTAAAAAAAAGAAATATAAAAAAAATTTTTTTAAAAAAATTCTTTTATTTAAACTAACTAAAAAGTAAAAAATAAAAAATATTAACCAAATAAAATTAATAAAATATGTAAACACTATGACAACAAAATAAAATTCCTACTTATCTTAAACAGTTAAATAAAAGAATGAGCAAATTTTTATCACTTCGTCATATTGACCGTTAGGTATTCTATAAGATAATGATTCCTAAATTTAAAGTATAATCAAATATTGTCTGATCGGTCAATATGACGAAGTGATAAAAATGCGTCATTCTTTTATTTAACTGTTTAAGATAAGTAGGAATTTTATTTTGTTGTCATAGTGTTTACATATTTTATTAATTTTATTTGGTTAATATTTTTTATTTTTTACTTTTTAGTTAGTTTAAATAAAAGAATTTTTTTAAACATTTTTTTTTTATATTTCTTTTATTTTTTTCTTTTTAGTCTTTTAAATTAATAATGTTACATTTCCAAATATTCAAAAAAAAAAAAAAAAAAAAAAATTGCACCACTAACTTGTATTGTCACCGGAGCTGAACATGTGTTCCAATTTTCATTAAGATTGATAAAGTCTAAGTATAAAAATTTTGCATTGAAAGAATTCATCACACAGGTGTAAGTTAAATAAAAGAATTTAATAATAAAAAATCGTACAAATAGGTGATTTTTATCGGGTTTTTTGCATTTCTCTAATTTCTGCAATTAAAACCGAGTATTTAACGACAAAAAACTAGCCCTATCGGCGATATTTAAGAATTTCGTTTTTTTACCTATTGATTTTTAGTAGCTGCTGAGCCGTAAAATAATAAAAAGTCGTACAAATAGGAGATTTTTATCGGGTTTTTTGCATTTCTCTAATTTCTGCAATTAAAACCGAGTATTTAACGCCAAAAAACTAGCCCTATCGGCGATATTTAAGAATTTCGTTTTTTTACCTATTGATTTTTAGTAGCTGCTGAGCCGTAAAATAATAAAAAATCGTACAAATAGGAGATTTTTATCGGGTTTTTTGCATTTCTCTAATTTCTGCAATTAAAACCGAGTATTTAACGGCAAAAAACTAGCCCTATCGGCGATATTTAAGAATTTCGTTTTTTTACCAATTGATTTTTACTAGCTGCTGAGCCGTAAAATAATAAAAAATCGTACAAATAGGAGATTTTTAACGGGTTTTTTGCATTTCTCTAATTTCTGCAATTAAAACCGAGTATTTAACGGCAAAAAACTAGCCCTATCGGTGATATTTAAGAATTTCGTTTTTTTACCTATTGATTTTTACTAGCTGCTGAGCCGTAAAATAATAAAAAATCGTACAAATAGGAGATTTTTATCGGGTTTTTTTAATTTCTCTAATTTCTGCAATTAAAACCGAGTATTTAACGTCATAAAACTAGCCCTATCGGCGATATTTAAGAATTTCGTTTTTTTACCTATTGATTTTTAGTAGCTGCTGAGCCGTAAAATAATAAAAAATCGTAGAAATAGGAGATTTTTATCGGGTTTTTTGCATTTCTCTAATTTCTGCAATTAAAACCGAGTATTTAACGCCAAAAAACTAGCCCTATCGGCGATATTTAAGAATTTCGTTTTTTTACCTATTGATTTTTACTAGCTGCTGAGCCGTAAAATAATAAAAAATCGTACAAATAGGAGATTTTTATCGGGTTTTTTTAATTTCTCTAATTTCTGCAATTAAAACCGAGTATTTAACGGCAAAAAACTAGCCCTATCGGCGATATTTAAGAATTTCGTTTTTTTACCTATTGATTTTTAGTAGCTGCTGAGCCGTAAAATAATAAAAAGTCGTACAAATGGGAGATTTTTATCGGGTTTTTTGCATTTCTCTAATTTCTGCAATTAAAACCGAGTATTTAACGCCAAAAAACTAGCCCTATCGGCGATATTTAAGAATTTCGTTTTTTTACCTATTGATTTTTAGCAGCTGCTGAGCCGTAAAATAATAAAAATGCGTAGAAAGAGGAGATTTTTATCGGGTTTTTTGCATTTCTCTAATTTCTGCAATTAAAACCGAGTATTTAACGCCAAAAAACTAGCCCTATCGGCGATATTTAAGAATTTCGTTTTTTTACCTATTGATTTCTACTAGCTGCTGAGCCGTAAAATAATAAAAAATCGTACAAATAGGAGATTTTTATCGGGTTTTTTGCATTTCTCTAATTTCTGCAATTATAACCGAGTATTTAACGGCAAAAAACTAGCCCTATCGGCGATATTTAAGAATTTCGTTTTTTTACCTATTGATACTAGCTGCTGAGCCGCAAAATAATAAAAAATCGTACAAATAGGAGATTTTTATCGGGTTTTTTTAATTTCTCTAATTTCTGCAATTAAAACCGAGCATTTAACGGCAAAAAACTAGCACTATCGGCGATATTTAAGAATTTCGTTTTTTTACCTATTGATTTTTAGTAGCTGCTGAGCCGTAAAATAATAAAAAGTCGTACAAATAAGAGATTTTATCGGGTTTTTTTGCATTTCTCTAATTTCTGCAATTAAAACCGAGTATTTAAAGCCAAAAAACTAGCCCTATCGGCGATATTTAAGAATTTCGTTTTTTTACCTATTGATTTTTAGTAGCTGCTGAGCCGTAAAATAATAAAAAATCGTACAAATAGGTGATTTTTATCGGGTTTTTTGCATTTCTCTAATTTCTGCAATTAAAACCGAGTATTTAACGACCAAAAACTAGCCCTATCGGCGATATTTAAGAATTTCGTTTTTTTACCTATTGATTTCTACTAGCTGCTGAGCCGTAAAATAATAAAAAATCGTACAAATAGGAGATTTTTATCGGGTTTTTTGCATTTCTCTAATTTCTGCAATTAAAACCGAGTATTTAACGACAAAAAACTAGCCCTATCGGCGATATTTAAGAATTTCGTTTTTTTACCTATTGATTTTTACTAGCTGCTGAGCCGTAAAATAATAAAAAATCGTACAAATAGGAGATTTTTATCGGGTTTTTTGCATTTCTCTAATTTCTGCAATTAAAACCGAGTATTTAACGTCAAAAAACTAGCCCTATCGGCGATATTTAAGAATTTCGTTTTTTTACCTATTGATTTCTACTAGCTGCTGAGCCGTAAAATAATAAAAAATCGTACAAATAGGAGTTTTTTATCGGGTTTTTTGCATTTCTCTAATTTCTGCAATTAAAACCGAGTATTTAACGACAAAAAACTAGCCCTATCGGCGATATTTAAGAATTTCGTTTTTTTACCTATTGATTTCTACTAGCTGCTGAGCCGTAAAATAATAAAAAATCGTACAAATAGGAGATTTTTATCGGGTTTTTTGCATTTCTCTAATTTCTGCAATTATAACCGAGTATTTAACGGCAAAAAACTAGCCCTATTCGTCGATATTTAAGAATTTCGTTTTTTTACCTATTGATTTTTACTAGCTGCTGAGCCGTAAAATAATAAAAAATCGTACAAATAGGAGATTTTTATCGGGTTTTTTTAATTTATCTAATTTCTGCAATTAAAACCGAGCATTTAACGGCAAAAAACTAGCACTATCGGCGATATTTAAGAATTTCGTTTTTTTACCTATTGATTTCTACTAGCTGCTGAGCCGTAAAATAATAAAAAATCGTACAAATAGGAGATTTTTATCGGGTTTTTTGCATTTCTCTAATTTCTGCAATTATAACCGAGTATTTAACGGCAAAAAACTAGCCCTATCGGCGATATTTAAGAATTTCGTTTTTTTACCTATTGATTTTTACTAGCTGCTGAGCCGTAAAATAATAAAAAATCGTACAAATAGGAGATTTTTATCGGGTTTTTTTAATTTATCTAATTTCTGCAGTTAAAACCGAGCATTTAACGGCAAAAAACTAGCACTATCGGCGATATTTAAGAATTTCGTTTTTTTTCCTATTGATTTTTAGTAGCTGCTGAGCCGTAAAATAATAAAAAGTCGTACAAATAGGAGATTTTATCGGGTTTTTTTGCATTTCTCTAATTTCTGCAATTAAAACCGAGTATTTAAAGCCAAAAAACTAGCCCTATCGGCGATATTTAAGAATTTAGTTTTTTTACCTATTGATTTTTACTAGCTGCTGAGCCGTAAAATAATAAAAAATCGTACAAATAGGAGATTTTTATCGGGTTTTTTTAATTTCTCTAATTTCTGCAATTAAAACCGAGCATTTAACGGCAAAAAACTAGCCCTATCGGCGATATTTAAGAATTTGGTTTTTTTACCTATTGATTTTTACTAGCTGCTGAGCCGTAAAATAATAAAAAATCGTACAAATAGGAGATTTTTATCGGGTTTTTTTAATTCCTCTAATTTCTGCAATTAAAACCGAGTATTTAACGGCAAAAAACTAGCCCTGTCGGCAATATTTAAGAATTTCGTTGTTTTACCTATTGATTTTTACTAGCTGCTGAGCCGTAAAATAATAAAAAGTCGTACAAATAGGAGATTTTTATCGGGTTTTTTGCATTTCTCTAATTTCTGCAATTAAAACCGAGTATATAACGCCAAAAAACTAACCCTATCGGCGATATTTAAGAATTTCGTTTTTTTACCTATTGATTTCTACTAGCTGCTGAGCCGTAAAATAATAAAAAATCGTACAAATAGGAGATTTTTATCGGGTTTTTTGCATTTCTCTTATTTCTGCAATTAAAACCGAGTATTTAACGGCAAAAAACTAGCCCAATCGGCGATATTTAAGAATTTCGTTTTTTTACCTATTGATTTTTACTAGCTGCTGAGCCGTAAAATAATAAAAAATCGTACAAATAGGAGATTTTTATCGGGTTTTTTGCATTTCTCTAATTTCTGCAATTAAAACCGAGTATTTAACGGCAAAAAACTAGCCCTATCGGTGATATTTAAGAATTTCGTTTTTTTACCTATTGATTTTTAGTAGCTGCTGAGCCGTAAAATAATAAAAAGTCGTACAAATAGGAGATTTTTATCGGGTTTTTTGCATTTCTCTAATTTCTGCAATTAAAACCGAGTATTTAACGACAAAAAACTAGCCCTATCGGCGATATTTAAGAATTTGGTTTTTTTACCTATTGATTTTTACTAGCTGCTGAGCCGTAAAATAATAAAAAATCGTACAAATAGGAGATTTGTATCGGGTTTTTTAATTTCTCTAATTTCTGCAATTAAAACCGAGTATTTAACGGCAAAAAACTAGCCCTATCGGCGATATTTAAGAATTTCGTTTTTTTACCTATTGATTTTTAGTAGCTGCTGAGCCGTAAAATAATAAAAAGTCGTACAAATAGGAGATTTTTATCGAGTTTTTTGCATTTCTCTAATTTCTGCAATTAAAACCGAGTATTTAACGCCAAAAAACTAGCCCTATCGGCGATATTTAAGAATTTCGTTTTTTTACCTATTGATTTTTAGTAGCTGCTGAGCCGTAAAATAATAAAAAGTCGTACAAATAGGAGATTTTTATCGAGTTTTTTGCATTTCTCTAATTTCTGCAATTAAAACCGAGTATTTAACGCCAAAAAACTAGCCCTATCGGCGATATTTAATAATTTCGTTTTTTTACCTATTGATTTCTACTAGCTGCTGTGCCGTAAAATAATAAAAAATCGTACAAATAGGAGATTTTTATCGGGTTTTTTGCATTTCTCTAATTTCTGCAATTAAAAGCGAGTATTTAACGGCAAAAAACTAGCCCTATCGGCGATATTTAAGAATTTCGTTTTTTTACCTATTGATTTTTACTAGCTGCTGAGCCGTAAAATAATAAAAAATCGTACAAATAGGTGATTTTTATCGGGTTTTTTGTATTTCTCCAATTTCTGCAATTAAAACCGCGTATTTAACGCCAAAAAACTAGCCCTATCGGCGATATTTAAGAATTTCGTTTTTTTACCTATTGATTTCTACTAGCTGCTGAGCCGTAAAATAATAAAAAATCGTACAAATAGGAGATTTTTATCGGTTTTTTTGCATTTCTCTAATTTCTGCAATTAAAACCGAGTATTTAACGGCAAAAAACTAGCCCTATCGGCGATATTTAAGAATTTCGTTTTTTTACCTATTGATTTTTACTAGCTGCTGAGCCGTAAAATAATAAAAAATCGTACAAATAGGAGATTTTTATCGGGTTTTTTTAATTTATCTAATTTCTGCAGTTAAAACCGAGCATTTAACGGCAAAAAACTAGCACTATCGGCGATATTTAAGAATTTCGTTTTTTTTCCTATTGATTTTTAGTAGCTGCTGAGCCGTAAAATAATAAAAAGTCGTACAAATAGGAGATTTTATCGGGTTTTTTTGCATTTCTCTAATTTCTGCAATTAAAACCGAGTATTTAAAGCCAAAAAACTAGCCCTATCGGCGATATTTAAGAATTTAGTTTTTTTACCTATTGATTTTTACTAGCTGCTGAGCCGTAAAATAATAAAAAATCGTACAAATAGGAGATTTTTATCGGGTTTTTTTAATTTCTCTAATTTCTGCAATTAAAACCGAGCATTTAACGGCAAAAAACTAGCACTATCGGCGATATTTAAGATTTTCGTTTTTTTACCTATTGATTTTTAGTAGCTGCTGAGCCGTAAAGTAATAAAAAATCGTACAAGTAGGAGATTTTTATCGGGTTTTTTGCATTTCTCTAATTTCTGCAATTAAAACCGAGTATTTAACGGCAAAAAACTAGCCCTATCGGCGATATTTAAGAATTTGGTTTTTTTACCTATTGATTTTTACTAGCTGCTGAGCCGTAAAATAATAAAAAATCGTACAAATAGGAGATTTTTATCGGGTTTTTTTAATTTCTCTAATTTCTGCAATTAAAACCGAGTATTTAACGGCAAAAAACTAGCCCTATCGGCGATATTTAAGAATTTCGTTGTTTTACCTATTGATTTTTACTAGCTGCTGAGCCGTAAAATAATAAAAAGTCGTACAAATAGGAGATTTTTATCGGGTTTTTTGCATTTCTCTAATTTCTGCAATTAAAACCGAGTATTTAACGCCAAAAAACTAGCCCTATCGGCGATATTTAAGAATTTCGTTTTTTTACCTATTGATTTCTACTAGCTGCTGAGCCGTAAAATAATAAAAAATCGTACAAATAGGAGATTTTTATCGGGTTTTTTGCATTTCTCTAATTTCTGCAATTAAAACCGAGTATTTAACGGCAAAAAACTAGCCCTATCGGTGATATTTAAGAATTTCGTTTTTTTACCTATTGATTTTTACTAGCTGCTGAGCCGTAAAATAATAAAAAATCGTACAAATAGGAGATTTTTATCGGGTTTTTTTAATTTCTCTAATTTCTGCAATTAAAACCGAGTATTTAACGGCAAAAAACGAGCCCTATCGGCGATATTTAAGAATTTCGTTTTTTTACCTATTGATTTTTACTAGCTGCTGAGCCGTAAAATAATAAAAAATCGTACAAATAGGTGATTCTTATCGGGTTTTTTGCATTTCTCTAATTTCTGCAATTAAAACCGAGTATTTAACGACAAAAAACTAGCCCTATCGGCGATATTTAAGAATTTCGTTTTTTTACCTATTGATTTCTACTAGCTGCTGAGCCGTAAAATAATAAAAAATCGTACAAATAGGTGATTTTTATCGGGTTTTTTGCATTTCTCTAATTTCTGCAATTAAAACCGAGTATTTAACGGCAAAAAACTAGCCCTATCGGCGATATTTAAGAATTTCGTTTTTTTACCTATTGATTTTTAGTAGCTGCTGAGCCGTAAAATAATAAAAAATCGTACAAATAGGAGATTTTTATCGGGTTTTTTGCATTTCTCTAATTTCTGCAATTAAAACCGAGTATTTAACGCCAAAAAACTAGCCCTATCGGCGATATTTAAGAATTTCGTTTTTTTACCTATTGATTTCTACTAGCTGCTGAGCCGTAAAATAATAAAAAATCGTACAAATAGGAGATTTTTATCGGGTTTTTTGCATTTCTCTAATTTCTGCAATTAAAACCGAGTATTTAACGGCAAAAAACTAGCCCTATCGGTGATATTTAAGAATTTCGTTTTTTTACCTATTGATTTTTACTAGCTGCTGAGCCGTAAAATAATAAAAAATCGTACAAATAGGAGATTTTTATCGGGTTTTTTTAATTTCTCTAATTTCTGCAATTAAAACCGAGTATTTAACGGCAAAAAACGAGCCCTATCGGCGATATTTAAGAATTTCGTTTTTTTACCTATTGATTTTTACTAGCTGCTGAGCCGTAAAATAATAAAAAATCGTACAAATAGGTGATTCTTATCGGGTTTTTTGCATTTCTCTAATTTCTGCAATTAAAACCGAGTATTTAACGACAAAAAACTAGCCCTATCGGCGATATTTAAGAATTTCGTTTTTTTACCTATTGATTTCTACTAGCTGCTGAGCCGTAAAATAATAAAAAATCGTACAAATAGGTGATTTTTATCGGGTTTTTTGCATTTCTCTAATTTCTGCAATTAAAACCGAGTATTTAACGGCAAAAAACTAGCCCTATCGGCGATATTTAAGAATTTCGTTTTTTTACCTATTGATTTTTAGTAGCTGCTGAGCCGTAAAATAATAAAAAATCGTACAAATAGGAGATTTTTATCGGGTTTTTTGCATTTCTCTAATTTCTGCAATTAAAACCGAGTATTTAACGCCAAAAAACTAGCCCTATCGGCGATATTTAAGAATTTCGTTTTTTTACCTATTGATTTCTACTAGCTGCTGTGCCGTAAAATAATAAAAAATCGTACAAATAGGAGATTTTTATCGGGTTTTTTGCATTTCTCTAATTTCTGCAATTAAAACCGAGTATTTAACGGCAAAAAACTAGCCCTATCGGCGATATTTAAGGATTTCGTTTTTTTACCTATTGATTTTTACTAGCTGCTGAGCCGTAAAATAATAAAAAATCGTACAAATAGGTGATTTTTATCGGGTTTTTTGTATTTCTCTAATTTCTGCAATTAAAACCGAGTATTTAACGCCAAAAAACTAGCCCTATCGGCGATATTTAAGAATTTCGTTTTTTTACCTATTGATTTCTACTAGCTGCTGAGCCGTAAAATAATAAAAAATCGTACAAATAGGAGATTTTTATCGGGTTTTTTGCATTTCTCTAATTTCTGCAATTAAAACCGAGTATTTAACGGCAAAAAACTAGCCCTATCGGCGATATTTAAGAATTTCGTTTTTTTACCTATTGATTTTTACTAGCTGCTGAGCCGTAAAATAATAAAAAATCGTACAAATAGGAGATTTTTATCGGGTTTTTTGCATTTCTCTAATTTCTGCAATTAAAACCGAGTATTTAACGCCAAAAAACTAGCCCTATCGGCGATATTTAAGAATTTCGTTTTTTTACCAATTGATTTTTACTAGCTGCTGAGCCGTAAAATAATAAAAAATCGTACAAATAGGAGATTTTTATCGGGTTTTTTGCATTTCTCTAATTTCTGCAATTAAAACCGAGTATTTAACGGCAAAAAACTAGCCCTATCGGCGATATTTAAGAATTTAGTTTTTTTACCTATTGATTTTTAGTAGCTGCTGAGCCGTAAAATAATAAAAAATCGTATAAATAGGAGATTTTTATCGGGTTTTTTTAATTTCTCTAATTTCTGCAATTAAAACCGAGTATTTAACGGCAAAAAACTAGCCCTATCGGCGATATTTAAGAATTTCGTTTTTTTACCTATTGATTTTTACTAGCTGCTGAGCCGTAAAATAATAAAAAATCGTACAAATAGGAGATTTTTATCGGGTTTTTTTAATTTCTCTAATTTCTGCAATTAAAACCGTGTATTTAACGGCAAAAAACTAGCCCTATCGGAGATATTTAAGAATTTCGTTTTTTTACCTATTGATTTTTAGTAGCTGCTGAGCCGTAAAATAATAAAAAATCGTACAAATAATAGATTTTTATCGGGTTTTTTTAATTTCTCTAATTTCTGCAATTAAAACCGAGTATTTAACGGCAAAAAACTAGCCCTATCGGCGATATTTAAGAATTTCGTTTTTTTACCTATTGATTTTTACTAGCTGCTGAGCCGTAAAATAATAAAAAATCGTACAAATAGGAGATTTTAATCGGGTTTTTTTAATTTCTCTAATTTCTGCAATTAAAACCGAGTATTTAACGCCAAAAAACTAGCCCTATCGGCGAAATTTAAGAATTTCGTTTTTTTACCTACTGATTTTTACTAGCTGCTGAGCCGTAAAATAATAAAAAATCGTACAAATAGGAGATTTTTATCAGGTTTTTTGCATTTCTCTAATTTCTGCAATTAAAACCGAGTATTTAACGCCAAAAAACTAGCCCTATCGGCGAAATTTAAGAATTTCGTTTTTTTACCTAATGATTTTTACTAGCTGCTGATCCGTAAAATAATAAAAAATCGTACAAATAGGAGATTTTTATCGGGTTTTTTGCATTTCTCTAATTTCTGCAATTAAAACCGAGTATTTAACGCCAAAAAACTAGCCCTATCGGCGAAATTTAAGAATTTCGTTTTTTTACCTACTGATTTTTACTAGCTGCTGAGCCGTAAAATAATAAAAAATCGTACAAATAGGAGATTTTTATCAGGTTTTTTGCATTTCTCTAATTTCTGCAATTAAAACCGAGTATTTAACGCCAAAAAACTAGCCCTATCGGCGAAATTTAAGAATTTCGTTTTTTTACCTAATGATTTTTACTAGCTGCTGATCCGTAAAATAATAAAAAATCGTACAAATAGGAGATTTTTATCGGGTTTTTTGCATTTCTCTAATTTCTGCAATTAAAACCGAGTATTTAACGCCAAAAAACTAGCCCTATCGGCGAAATTTAAGAATTTCGTTTTTTTACCTACTGATTTTTACTAGCTGCTGAGCCGTAAAATAATAAAAAATCCTACAAATAGGAGATTTTTATCGGGTTTTTTGCATTTCTCTAATTTCTGCAATTAAAACCGAGTATTTAACGCCAAAAAACTAGCCCTATCGGCGAAATTTAAGAATTTCGTTTTTTTACCTACTGATTTTTACTAGCTGCCGAGCCGTAAAATAATAAAAAATCGTACAAATAGGAGATTTTTATCAGGTTTTTTGCATTTCTCTAATTTCTGCAATTAAAACCGAGTATTTAACGCCAAAAAACTAGCCCTATCGGCGAAATTTAAGAATTTCGTTTTTTTACCTAATGATTTTTACTAGCTGCTGATCCGTAAAATAACAAAAAATCGTACAAATAGGAGATTTTTATCGGGTTTTTTGCATTTCTCTAATTTCTGCAATTAAAACCGAGTATTTAACGCCAAAAAACTAGCCCTATCGGCGAAATTTAAGAATTTCGTTTTTTTACCTACTGATTTTTACTAGCTGCTGAGCCGTAAAATAATAAAAAATCCTACAAATAGGAGATTTTTATCGGGTTTTTTGCATTTCTCTAATTTCTGCAATTAAAACCGAGTAATTAACGCCAAAAAACTAGCCCTATCGGCGATATTTAAGAATTTCGTTTTTTTACCTATTGATTTTTACTAGCTGCTGAGCCGTAAAATAATAAAAAATCCTACAAATAGGAGGTTTTTATCGGGTTTTTTGCATTTCTCTAATTTCTGCAATTAAAACCGAGTATTTAACGCCAAAAAACTAGCCCTATCGGCGATATTTAAGAATTTCGTTTTTTCACCTATTGATTTTTACTAGCTGCTGAGCCGTAAAATAATAAAAAATCGTACAAATAGGAGATTTTTATCGGGTTTTTTGCATTTCTCTAATTTCTGCAATTAAAACCGAGTATTTAACGCCAAAAAACTAGCCCTATCGGCGAAATTTAAGAATTTCGTTTTTTTACCTACTGATTTTTACTAGCTGCTGAGCCGTAAAATAATAAAAAATCGTACAAATTGGAGATTTTTATCGGGTTTTTTGCATTTCTCTAATTTCTGCAATTAAAACCGAGTATTTAACGCCAAAAAACTAGCCCTATCGGCGATATTTAAGAATTTCGTTTTTTTACCTATTGATTTTTACTAGCTGCTGAGCCGTAAAATAATAAAAAATCCTACAAATAGGAGATTTTTATCGGGTTTTTTGCATTTCTCTAATTTCTGCAATTAAAACCGAGTATTTAACGCCAAAAAACTAGCCCTATCGGCGAAATTTAAGAATTTCGTTTTTTTACCTACTGATTTTTACTAGCTGCTGAGCCGTAAAATAATAAAAAATCGTACAAATAGGAGATTTTTATCGGGTTTTTTGCATTTCTCTAATTTCTGCAATTAAAACCGAGTATTTAACGCCAAAAACCTAGCCCTATCGGCGAAATTTAAGAATTTCGTTTTTTTACCTACTGATTTTTACTAGCTGCTGATCCGTAAAATAATAAAAAATCGTACAAATAGGAGATTTTTATCGGGTTTTTTGCATTTCTCTAATTTCTGCAATTAAAACCGAGTATTTAACGCCAAAAAACTAGCCCTATCGGCGAAATTTAAGAATTTCGTTTTTTTACCTACTGATTTTTACTAGCTGCTGAGCCGTAAAATAATAAAAAATCGTACAAATAGGAGATTTTTATCGGGTTTTTTGCATTTCTCTAATTTCTGCAATTAAAACCGAGTATTTAACGCCAAAAAACTAGCCCTATCGGCGAAATTTAAGAATTTCGTTTTTTTACCTACTGATTTTTACTAGCTGCTGAGCGGTAAAATAATAAAAAATCCTACAAATAGGAGATTTTTGTCGGGTTTTTTGCATTTCTCTAATTTCTGCAATTAAAACCGAGTATTTAACGCCAAAAAACTAGCCCTATCGGCGATATTTAAGAATTTCGTTTTTTTACCTATTGATTTTTACTAGCTGCTGAGCCGTAAAATAATAAAAAATCGTACAAATAGGAGTTTTTTATCGGGGTTTTTGCATTTCTCTAATTTCTGCAATTAAAACCAAGTAGTTAACGGCAAAAAACTAGCCCTATCGGCGATATTTAAGAATTTCGTTTTTTTACCTATTGATTTTTACTAGCTGCTGAGCCGTAAAATAATAAAAAATCGTACAAATAGGAGATTTTTATCAGGTTTTTTGCATTTCTCTAATTTCTGCAATTAAAACCGAGTATTTAACGCCAAAAAACTAGCCCTATCGGCGAAATTTAAGAATTTCGTTTTTTTACCTAATGATTTTTACTAGCTGCTGATCCGTAAAATAATAAAAAATCGTACAAATAGGAGATTTTTATCGGGTTTTTTGCATTTCTCTAATTTCTGCAATTAAAACCGAGTATTTAACGCCAAACAACTAGCCCTATCGGCGAAATTTAAGAATTTCGTTTTTTTACCTACTGATTTTTACTAGCTGCTGAGCCGTAAAATAATAAAAAATCCTACAAATAGGAGATTTTTATCGGGTTTTTTGCATTTCTCTAATTTCTGCAATTAAAACCGAGTATTTAACGCCAAAAAACTAGCCCTATCGGCGAAATTTAAGAATTTCGTTTTTTTACCTACTGATTTTTACTAGCTGCTGAGCCGTAAAATAATAAAAAATCGTACAAATAGGAGATTTTTATCGGGTTTTTTGCATTTCTCTAATGTCTGCAATTAAAAGCAAGTATTTAACGCCAAAAAACTAGCCCTATCGGCGAAATTTAAGAATTTCGTTTTTTTACCTACTGATTTTTACTAGCTGCTGAGCCGTAAAATAATAAAAAATCCTACAAATAGGAGATTTTTATCGGGTTTTTTGCATTTCTATAATTTCTGCAATTAAAACCGAGTATTTAACGCCAAAACACTAGCCCTATCGGCGAAATTTAAGAATTTCGTTTTTTTACCTACTGATTTTTACTAGCTGCTGAACCGTAAAATAATAAAAAATCGTACAAATAGGAGATTTTTATCGGGTTTTTTGCATTTCTCTAATTTCTGCAATTAAAACCGAGTATTTAACGCCAAAAAACTAGCCCTATCGGCGAAATTTAAGAATTTCGTTTTTTTACCTACTGATTTTTACTAGCTGCTGATCCGTAAAATAATAAAAAATCGTACAAATAGGAGATTTTTATCGGGTTTTTTGCATTTCTCTAATTTCTGCAATTAAAACCGAGTATTTAACGCCAAAAAACTTGCCCTATCGGCGATATTTAAGAATTTCGTTTTTTTACCTATTGATTTTTACTAGCTGCTGAGCCGTAAAATAATAAAAAATCGTACAAATAGGAGATTTTTATCGGGTTTTTTGCATTTCTCTAATTTCTGCAATTAAAACCGAGTATTTAACGCCAAAAAACTAGCCCTATCGGCGAAATTTAAGAATTTCGTTTTTTTACCTACTGATTTTTACTAGCTGCTGATCCGTAAAATAATAAAAAATCGTACAAATAGGAGATTTTTATCGGGTTTTTTGCATTTCTCTAATTTCTGCAATTAAAACCGAGTATTTAACGCCAAAAAACTAGCCCTATCGGCGAAATTTAAGAATTTCGTTTTTTTACCTACTGATTTTTACTAGCTGCTGAGCCGTAAAATAATAAAAAATCCTACAAATAGGAGATTTTTATCGGGTTTTTTGCATTTCTCTAATTTCTGCAATTAAAACCGAGTATTTAACGCCAAAAAACTAGCCCCATCGGCGAAATTTAAGAATTTCGTTTTTTTACTTACTGTTTTTTACTAGCTGCTGATCCGTAAAATAATAAAAAATCGTACAAATAGGAGATTTTTATCGGGTTTTTTGCATTTCTCTAATTTCTGCAATTAAAACCGAGTATTTAACGCCAAAAAACTAGCCCTATCGGCGAAATTTAAGAATTTCGTTTTTTTACCTACTGATTTTTACTAGCTGCTGAGCCGTAAAATAATAAAAAATCGTACAAATAGGAGATTTTTATCAGGTTTTTTGCATTTCTCTAATTTCTGCAATTAAAACCGAGTATTTAACGCCAAAAAACTAGCCCTATCGGAGAAATTTAAGAATTTCGTTTTTTTACTTACTGTTTTTTACTAGCTGCTGATCCGTAAAATAATAAAAAATCGTACAAATAGGAGATTTTTATCGGGTTTTTTGCATTTCTCTAATTTCTGCAATTAAAACCGAGTATTTAACGCCAAAAAACTAGCCCTATCGGCGAAATTTAAGAATTTCGTTTTTTTACCTACTGATTTTTACTACCTGCTGAGCCGTAAAATAATAAAAAATCGTACAAATAGGAGATTTTTATCGGGTTTTTTGCATTTCTCTAATTTCTGCAATTAAAACCGAGTATTTAACGCCAAAAAACTAGCCCTATCGGCGAAATTTAAGAATTTCGTTTTTTTACCTACTGATTTTTACTAGCTGCTGATCCGTAAAATAATAAAAAATCGTACAAATAGGAGATTTTTATCGGGTTTTTTGCATTTCTCTAATTTCTGCAATTAAAACCGAGTATTTAACGCCAAAAAACTAGCCCTATCGGCGAAATTTAAGAATTTCGTTTTTTTACCTACTGATTTTTACTAGCTGCTGAGCCGTAAAATAATAAAAAATCGTACAAATAGGAGATTTTTATCAGGTTTTTTGCATTTCTCTAATTTCTGCAATTAAAACCGAGTATTTAACGCCAAAAAACTAGCCCTATCGGCGAAATTTAAGAATTTCGTTTTTTTACCTACTGATTTTTACTAGCTGCTGATCCGTAAAATAATAAAAAATCGTACAAATAGGAGATTTTTATCGGGTTTTTTGCATTTCTCTAATTTCTGCAATTAAAACCGAGTATTTAACGCCAAAAAACTAGCCCTATCGGCGAAATTTAAGAATTTCGTTTTTTTACCTACTGATTTTTACTAGCTGCTGAGCCGTAAAATAATAAAAAATCGTACAAATAGGAGATTTTTATCAGGTTTTTTGCATTTCTCTAATTTCTGCAATTAAAACCGAGTATTTAACGCCAAAAAACTAGCCCTATCGGCGAAATTTAAGAATTTCGTTTTTTTACCTACTGATTTTTACTAGCTGCTGATCCGTAAAATAATAAAAAATCGTACAAATAGGAGATTTTTATCGGGTTTTTTGCATTTCTCTAATTTCTGCAATTAAAACCGAGTATTTAACGCCAAAAAACTAGCCCTATCGGCGATATTTAAGAATTTGGTTTTTTTACCTATTGATTTTTACTAGCTGCTGATCCGTAAAATAATAAAAAATCGTACAAATAGGAGATTTTTATCGGGTTTTTTGCATTTCTCTAATTTCTGCAATTAAAACCGAGTATTTAACGCCAAAAAACTAGCCCTATCGGCGAAATTTAAGAATTTCGTTTTTTTACCTACTGATTTTTACTAGCTGCTGAGCCGTAAAATAATAAAAAATCGTACAAATAGGAGATTTTTATCAGGTTTTTTGCATTTCTCTAATTTCTGCAATTAACACCGAGTATTTAACGCCAAAAAACTAGCCCTATCGGCGAAATTTAAGAATTTCCTTTTTTTACCTACTGATTTTTACTAGCTGCTGAGCCGTAAAATAATAAAAAATCCTACAAATAGGAGATTGTTATCGGGTTTTTTGCATTTCTCTAATTTCTGCAATTAAAACCGAGTATTTAACGCCAAAAAACTAGCCCTATCGGCGATATTTAAGAATTTCGTTTTTTTACCTATTGATTTTTACTAGCTGCTGAGCCGTAAAATAATAAAAAATCGTACAAATAGGAGTTTTTTATCGGGGTTTTTGCATTTCTCTAATTTCTGCAATTAAAACCAAGTAGTTAACGGCAAAAAACTAGCACTATCGGCGATATTTAAGAATTTCGTTTTTTTACCTATTGATTTTTACTAGCTGCTGAGCCGTAAAATAATAAAAAATCGTACAAATAGGAGATTTTTATCGGGTTTTTTGCATTTCTCTAATTTCTGCAATTAAAACCGAGTATTTAACGGCAAAAAACTAGCCCTATCGGCGAAATTTAAGAATTTCGTTTTTTTACCTACTGATTTTTACTAGCTGCTGAGCCGTAAAATAATAAAAAATCGTACAAATAGGAGATTTTTATCGGGTTTTTTGCATTTCTCTAATTTCTGCAATTAAAACCGAGTATTTAACGCCAAAAAACTTGCCCTATCGGCGATATTTAAGAATTTCGTTTTTTTACCTATTGATTTTTACTAGCTGCTGATCCGTAAAATAATAAAAAATCGTACAAATAGGAGATTTTTATCGGGTTTTTTGCATTTCTCTAATTTCTGCAATTAAAACCGAGTACATAACGGCAAAAAACTAGCCCTATCGGCGAAATTTAAGAATTTCGTTTTTTTGCCTACTGATTTTTACTAGCTGCTGAGCCGTAAAATAATAAAAAATCGTACAAATAGGAGATTTTTATCGGGTTTTTTGCATTTCTCTAATTTCTGCAATTAAAACCGAGTATTTAACGCCAAAAAACTTGCCCTATCGGCGATATTTAAGAATTCCGTTTTTTTACCTATTGATTTTTACTAGCTGCTGATCCGTAAAATAATAAAAAATCGTACAAATAGGAGATTTTTATCGGGTTTTTTGCATTTCTCTAATTTCTGCAATTAAAACCGAGTATTTAACGGCAAAAAACTAGCCCTATCGGCGAAATTTAAGAATTTCGTTTTTTTACCTACTGATTTTTACTAGCTGCTGAGCCGTAAAATAATAAAAAATCGTACAAATAGGAGATTTTTATCGGGTTTTTTGCATTTCTCTAATTTCTGCAATTAAAACCGAGTATTTAACGCCAAAAAACTAGCCCTATCGGCGAAATTTAAGAATTTCGTTTTTTTACCTACTGATTTTTACTAGCTGCTGATCCGTAAAATAATAAAAAATCGTACAAATAGGAGATTTTTATCGGGTTTTTTGCATTTCTCTAATTTCTGCAATTAAAACCGAGTATTTAACGCCAAAAAACTAGCCCTATCGGCGATATTTAAGAATTTGGTTTTTTTACCTATTGATTTTTACTAGCTGCTGAGCCGTAAAATAATAAAAAATCGTACAAATAGGAGATTTTTATCGGGTTTTTTGCATTTCTCTAATTTCTGCAATTAAAACCGAGTATTTAACGCCAAAAAACTAGCCCTATCGGCGAAATTTAAGAATTTCGTTTTTTTACCTACTGATTTTTACTAGCTGCTGAGCCGTAAAATAATAAAAAATCGTACAAATAGGAGATTTTTATCAGGTTTTTTGCATTTCTCTAATTTCTGCAATTAACACCGAGTATTTAACGCCAAAAAACTAGCCCTATCGGCGAAATTTAAGAATTTCGTTTTTTTACCTATTGATTTTTACTAGCTGCTGAGCCGTAAAATAATAAAAAATCGTACAAATAGGAGTTTTTTATCGGGGTTTTTGCATTTCTCTAATTTCTGCAATTAAAACCAAGTAGTTAACGGCAAAAAACTAGCACTATCGGCGATATTTAAGAATTTCGTTTTTTTACCTATTGATTTTTACTAGCTGCTGAGCCGTAAAATAATAAAAAATCGTACAAATAGGAGATTTTTATCGGGTTTTTTGCATTTCTCTAATTTCTGCAATTAAAACCGAGTATTTAACGGCAAAAAACTAGCCCTATCGGCGAAATTTAAGAATTTCGTTTTTTTACCTACTGATTTTTACTAGCTGCTGAGCCGTAAAATAATAAAAAATCGTACAAATAGGAGATTTTTATCGGGTTTTTTGCATTTCTCTAATTTCTGCAATTAAAACCGAGTATTTAACGCCAAAAAACTTGCCCTATCGGCGATATTTAAGAATTTCGTTTTTTTACCTATTGATTTTTACTAGCTGCTGATCCGTAAAATAATAAAAAATCGTACAAATAGGAGATTTTTATCGGGTTTTTTGCATTTCTCTAATTTCTGCAATTAAAACCGAGTATTTAACGCCAAAAAACTAGCCCTATCGGCGAAATTTAAGAATTTCGTTTTTTTACCTACTGATTTTTACTAGCTGCTGATCCGTAAAATAATAAAAAATCGTACAAATAGGAGATTTTTATCGGGTTTTTTGCATTTCTCTAATTTCTGCAATTAAAACCGAGTATTTAACGCCAAAAAACTAGCCCTATCGGCGAAATTTAAGAATTTCGTTTTTTTACCTACTGATTTTTACTAGCTGCTGAGCCGTAAAATAATAAAAAATCGTACAAATAGGAGATTTTTATCAGGTTTTTTGCATTTCTCTAATTTCTGCAATTAAAACCGAGTATTTAACGCCAAAAAACTAGCCCTATCGGCGAAATTTAAGAATTTCGTTTTTTTACCTACTGATTTTTACTAGCTGCTGAGCCGTAAAATAATAAAAAATCGTACAAATAGGAGATTTTTATCGGGTTTTTTGCATTTCTCTAATTTCTGCAATTAAAACCGAGTATTTAACGCCAAAAAACTAGCCCTATCGGCGAAATTTAAGAATTTCGTTTTTTTACTTACTGTTTTTTACTAGCTGCTGATCCGTAAAATAATAAAAAAAGGATAGAGGTGTCAAGGGACACCCGGATGGAACGAAGTTCCTTTCGATTAATTAGTGAAGGAATTGTAATAAAATTTTATTTTTTTCAAGTTATAATAATTTTTTTTTTATCATTAACAAATATAATGCAATATAAACTTTTTATCATTAACAAATATAATGCAATATAAACTTAATCGTTAGGCTCAATTTTAGTAATAATTGGCTTGTGGTAACTGAAGTAGGAAACGTATGTTTGGGATTCTATTTTATTTAAATATGTATCTGGAAAAAACTGCATCGATGGTAGTATTATATTTTGTTGTTGATTCTGCTGGATTATTGTTCATTCTTAAATCAAATTCTTCCTTTAAAAACTGTAGCAATGGTTTTGATTTTTCATTACTGAAGTTGATGTTAAAATCACCGGCCAAAATGAGTGGAAGTTTATCTAAATTTTTGTTGTATCTGCTGAGCGTTTGAGATACATTTTTAGAATACAATAATATTTATAAATGCAAAGTGCAAACGCACCCTATTTCTTCTGAGTTCTCTACCGAGTAGCGAACATTTACCCACATTAAAGATTGCAAACTCACCACCCTACCCCTCTTTCTAATATTTCTCGCTGTGGGTTCTCTGCCGACTAGCGAACCTGAGCCATATAGGGATTTTGTACTAAACTCATCAGGACTTGGCGGCTGCTCAGATTTGGGTTTCTATGCAGGAAATATACCGAGGGTGGTGCGCTGAGCGATTCGCACCACTCACGCGACGTATGAGAATGTCAAATAAAAGAGAGTATCGGCTTTCTATGAGAGAGAGAGAGAGAGAGAGACAGAGAGACAGAGAAACATGCGCACGCCGCACGGCTTACACTATAGCAAAGTGTCGTTACAACTTTTGGTCTTAATTTTTTCCGTCTAATCCCCTTTCGCAACGCGCGATAAGGAACTTCGTTCCAAAATCGTACAAATAGGAGATTTTTATCGGGTTTTTGCATTTCTCTAATTTCTGCAATTAAAACCGAGTATTTAACGCCAAAAAACTAGCCCTATCGGCGAAATTTAAGAATTTCGTTTTTTTACCTACTGATTTTTACTAGCTGCTGAGCCGTAAAATAATAAAAAATCGTACAAATAGGAGATTTTTATCAGGTTTTTTGCATTTCTCTAATTTCTGCAATTAAAACCGAGTATTTAACGCCAAAAAACTAGCCCTATCGGCGAAATTTAAGAAATTCGTTTTTTTACCTATTGATTTTTACTAGCTGCTGAGCCGTAAAATAATAAAAAATCGTACAAATAGGAGATTTTTATCGGGTTTTTTGCATTTCTCTAATTTCTGCAATTAAAACCGAGTACTTAACGCCAAAAAACTAGCCCTATCGGCGAAATTTAAGAATTTCGTTTTTTTACCTACTGATTTTTACTAGCTGCTGATCCGTAAAATAATAAAAAATCGTACAAATAGGAGATTTTTATCGGGTTTTTTGCATTTCTCTAATTTCTGCAATTAAAACCGAGTATTTAACGCCAAAAAACTAGCCCTATCGGCGAAATTTAAGAATTTCGTTTTTTTACCTACTGATTTTTACTAGCTGCTGAGCCGTAAAATAATAAAAAATCGTACAAATAGGAGATTTTTATCAGGTTTTTTGCATTTCTCTAATTTCTGCAATTAAAACCGAGTATTTAACGCCAAAAAACTAGCCCTATCGGCGAAATTTAAGAATTTCGTTTTTTTACCTACTGATTTTTACTAGCTGCTGAGCCGTAAAATAATAAAAAATCGTACAAATAGGAGATTTTTATCGGGTTTTTTGCATTTCTCTAATTTCTGCAATTAAAACCGAGTATTTAACGCCAAAAAACTAGCCCTATCGGCGAAATTTAAGAATTTCGTTTTTTTACTTACTGTTTTTTACTAGCTGCTGATCCGTAAAATAATAAAAAATCGTACAAATAGGAGATTTTTATCGGGTTTTTGCATTTCTCTAATTTCTGCAATTAAAACCGAGTATTTAACGCCAAAAAACTAGCCCTATCGGCGAAATTTAAGAATTTCGTTTTTTTACCTACTGATTTTTACTAGCTGCTGAGCCGTAAAATAATAAAAAATCGTACAAATAGGAGATTTTTATCAGGTTTTTTGCATTTCTCTAATTTCTGCAATTAAAACCGAGTATTTAACGCCAAAAAACTAGCCCTATCGGCGAAATTTAAGAATTTCGTTTTTTTACTTACTGTTTTTTACTAGCTGCTGATCCGTAAAATAATAAAAAATCGTACAAATAGGAGATTTTTATCGGGTTTTTTGCATTTCTCTAATTTCTGCAATTAAAACCGAGTATTTAACGCCAAAAAACTAGCCCTATCGGCGAAATTTAAGAATTTCGTTTTTTTACCTACTGATTTTTACTAGCTGCTGAGCCGTAAAATAATAAAAAATCCTACAAATAGGAGATTTTTATCGGGTTTTTTGCATTTCTCTAATTTCTGCAATTAAAACCGAGTATTTAACGCCAAAAAACTAGCCCTATCGGCGAAATTTAAGAATTTCGTTTTTTTACCTACTGATTTTTACTAGCTGCTGATCCGTAAAATAATAAAAAATCGTACAAATAGGAGATTTTTATCGGGTTTTTTGCATTTCTCTAATTTCTGCAATTAAAACCGAGTATTTAACGCCAAAAAACTAGCCCTATCGGCGATATTTAAGAATTTCGTTTTTTTACCTATTGATTTTTACTAGTTGCTGAGCCGTAAAATAATAAAAAATCGTACAAATAGGAGATTTTTATCGGGTTTTTTGCATTTCTCTAATTTCTGCAATTAAAACCGAGTATTTAACGCCAAAAAACTAGCCCTATCGGCGAAATTTAAGAATTTCGTTTTTTTACCTACTGATTTTTACTAGCTGCTGTGCCGTAAAATAATAAAAAATCGTACAAATAGGAGATTTTTATCAGGTTTTTTGCATTTCTCTAATTTCTGCAATTAAAACCGAGTATTTAACGCCAAAAAACTAGCCCTATCGGCGAAATTTAAGAATTTAGTTTTTTTACCTACTGATTTTTACTAGCTGCTGATCCGTAAAATAATAAAAAATCGTACAAATAGGAGATTTTTATCGGGTTTTTTGAATTTCTCTAATTTCTGCAATTAAAACCGAGTATTTAACGCCAAAAAACTAGCCCTATCGGCGAAATTTAAGAATTTCGTTTTTTTACCTACTGATTTTTACTAGCTGCTGATCCGTAAAATAATAAAAAATCGTACAAATAGGAGATTTTTATCGGGTTTTTTGCATTTCTCTAATTTCTGCAATTAAAACCGAGTATTTAACGGCAAAAAACTAGCCCTATCGGCGATATTTAAGAATTTCGTTTTTTTACCTATTGATTTTTACTAGCTGCTGAGCCGTAAAATAATAAAAAATCGTACAAATAGGAGATTTTTATCGGGTTTTTTGTATTTCTCTAATGTCTGCAATTAAAACCGAGTATTTAACGCCAAAAAACTAGCCCTATCGGCGAAATTTAAGAATTTCGTTTTTTTACCTACTGATTTTTACTAGCTGCTGAGCCGTAAAATAATAAAAAATCGTACAAATAGGAGATTTTTATCAGGTTTTTTGCATTTCTCTAATTTCTGCAATTAAAACCGAGTATTTAACGCCAAAAAACTAGCCCTATCGGCGAAATTTAAGAATTTCGTTTTTTTACCTGCTGATTTTTACTAGCTGCTGAGCCGTAAAATAATAAAAAATCGTACAAATAGGAGATTTTTATCAGGTTTTTTGCATTTCTCTAATTTCTGCAATTAAAACAGAGTATTTAACGCCAAAAAACTAGCCCTATCGGCGAAATTTAAGAATTTCGTTTTTTTACCTACTGATTTTTACTAGCTGCTGAGCCGTAAAATAATAAAAAATCGTACAAATAGGAGATTTTTATCGGGTTTTTTGCATTTCTCTAATTTCTGCAATTAAAACCGAGTATTTAACGCCAAAAAACTAGCCCTATCGGCGAAATTTAAGAATTTCGTTTTTTTACCTACTGATTTTTACTAGCTGCTGATCCGTAAAATAATAAAAAATCGTACAAATAGGAGATTTTTATCGGGTTTTTTGCATTTCTCTAATTTCTGCAATTAAAACCGAGTATTTAACGCCAAAAAAATTAGCCCTATCGGCGAAATTTAAGAATTTCGTTTTTTTACCTACTGATTTTTACTAGCTGCTGAGCCGTAAAATAATAAAAAATCCTACAAATAGGAGATTTTTATCGGGTTTTTTGCATTTCTCTAATTTCTGCAATTAAAACCGAGTATTTAACGCCAAAAAACTAGCCCTATCGGCGAAATTCAAGAATTTCGTTTTTTTACTTACTGTTTTTTACTAGCTGCTGATCCGTAAAATAATAAAAAATCGTACAAATAGGAGATTTTTATCGGGTTTTTTGCATTTCTCTAATTTCTGCAATTAAAACCGAGTATTTAATGCCAAAAAACTAGCCCTATCGGCGAAATTTAAGAATTTCGTTTTTTTACCTACTGATTTTTACTAGCTGCTGAGCCGTAAAATAATAAAAAATCCTACAAATAGGAGATTTTTATCGGGTTTTTTGCATTTCTCTAATTTCTGCAATTAAAACCGAGTATTTAACGCCAAAAAACTAGCCCTATCGGCGAAATTTAAGAATTTCGTTTTTTTACCTACTGATTTTTACTAGCTGCTGAGCCGTAAAATAATAAAAAATCGTACAAATAGGAGATTTTTATCGGGTTTTTTGCATTTCTCTAATTTCTGCAATTAAAACCGAGTAATTAACGCCAAAAAACTAGCCCTATCGGCGAAATTTAAGAATTTCGTTTTTTTACCTACTGATTTTTACTAGCTGCTGATCCGTAAAATAATAAAAAATCGTACAAATAGGAGATTTTCATCGGGTTTTTTGCATTTCTCTAATTTCTGCAATTAAAACCGAGTATTTAACGCCAAAAAACTAGCCCTATCGGCGAAATTTAAGAATTTCGTTTTTTTACCTACTGATTTTTACTAGCTGCTGATCCGTAAAATAATAAAAAATCGTACAAATAGGAGATTTTTATCGGATTTTTTGCATTTCTCTAATTTCTGTAATTAAAACCGAGTATTTAACGCCAAAAAACTAGCCCTATCGGCGAAATTTAAGAATTTCGTTTTTTTACCTACTGATTTTTACTAGCTGCTGAGCCGTAAAATAATAAAAAATCGTACAAATAGGAGATTTTTATCAGGTTTTTTGCATTTCTCTAATTTCTGCAATTAAAACAGAGTATTTAACGCCAAAAAACTAGCCCTATCGGCGAAATTTAAGAATTTCGTTTTTTTACCTACTGATTTTTACTAGCGAGCCGTAAAATAATAAAAAATCGTACAAATAGGAGATTTTTATCGGGTTTTTTGCATTTCTCTAATTTCTGCAATTAAAACCGAGTATTTAACGCCAAAAAACTAGCCCTATCGGCGAAATTTAAGAATTTCGTTTTTTTACCTACTGATTTTTACTAGCTGCTGATCCGTAAAATAATAAAAAATCGTACAAATAGGAGATTTTTATCGGGTTTTTTGCATTTCTCTAATTTCTGCAATTAAAACCGAGTATTTAACGCCAAAAAAATTAGCCCTATCGGCGAAATTTAAGAATTTCGTTTTTTTACCTACTGATTTTTACTAGCTGCTGAGCCGTAAAATAATAAAAAATCCTACAAATAGGAGATTTTTATCGGGTTTTTTGCATTTCTCTAATTTCTGCAATTAAAACCGAGTATTTAACGCCAAAAAACTAGCCCTATCGGCGAAATTTAAGAATTTCGTTTTTTTACCTACTGATTTTTACTAGCTGCTGATCCGTAAAATAATAAAAAATCGTAAAAATAGGAGATTTTCATCGGGTTTTTTGCATTTCTCTAATTTCTGCAATTAAAACCGAGTATTTAACGCCAAAAAACTAGCCCTATCGGCGAAATTTAAGAATTTCGTTTTTTTACCTACTGATTTTTACTAGCTGCTGATCCGTAAAATAATAAAAAATCGTACAAATAGGAGATTTTTATCGGGTTTTTTGCATTTCTCTAATTTCTGTAATTAAAACCGAGTATTTAACGCCAAAAAACTAGCCCTATCTGCGATATTTAAGAATTTCGTTTTTTTACCTACTGATTTTTACTAGTTGCTGAGCCGTAACATAATAAAAAATCCTACAAATAGGAGATTGTTATCGGGTTTTTTGCATTTCTCTAATTTCTGCAATTAAAACCGAGTATTTAACGCCAAAAAACTAGCCCTATCGGCGAAATTTAAGAATTTCGTTTTTTTACCTACTGATTTTTACTAGCTGCTGATCCGTAAAATAATAAAAAATCGTACAAATAGGAGATTTTTATCGGGTTTTTTGCATTTCTCTAATTTCTGCAATTAAAACCGAGTATTTAACGCCAAAAAACTAGCCCTATCGGCGAAATTTAAGAATTTCGTTTTTTTACCTACTGATTTTTACTAGCTGCTGATCCGTAAAATAATAAAAAATCGTACAAATAGGAGATTTTTATCGGGTTTTTTGCATTTCTCTAATTTCTGCAATTAAAACCGAGTATTTAACGCCAAAAAACTAGCCCTATCGGCGAAATTTAAGAATTTCGTTTTTTTACCTACTGATTTTTACTAGCTGCTGATCCGTAAAATAATAAAAAATCGTACAAATAGGAGATTTTTATCGGGTTTTTTGCATTTCTCTAATTTCTGCAATTAAAACCGAGTATTTAACGCCAAAAAACTAGCCCTATCGGCGAAATTTAAGAATTTCGTTTTTTTACCTACTGATTTTTACTAGCTGCTGATCCGTAAAATAATAAAAAATCGTACAAATAGGAGATTTTTATCGGGTTTTTTGCATTTCTCTAATTTCTGCAATTAAAACCGAGTATTTAACGCCAAAAAACTAGCCCTATCGGCGAAATTTAAGAATTTCGTTTTTTTACCTACTGATTTTTACTAGCTGCTGATCCGTAAAATAATAAAAAATCGTACAAATAGGAGATTTTTATCGGGTTTTTTGCATTTCTCTAATTTCTGCAATTAAAACCGAGTATTTAACGGCAAAAAACTAGCCCTATCGGCGATATTTAAGAATTTCGTTTTTTTACCTATTGATTTTTACTAGCTGCTGAGCCGTAAAATAATAAAAAATCGTACAAATAGGAGATTTTTATCGGGTTTTTTGTATTTCTCTAATGTCTGCAATTAAAACCGAGTATTTAACGCCAAAAAACTAGCCCTATCGGCGAAATTTAAGAATTTCGTTTTTTTACCTACTGATTTTTACTAGCTGCTGAGCCGTAAAATAATAAAAAATCGTACAAATAGGAGATTTTTATCAGGTTTTTTGCATTTCTCTAATTTCTGCAATTAAAACCGAGTATTTAACGCCAAAAAACTAGCCCTATCGGCGAAATTTAAGAATTTCGTTTTTTTACCTACTGATTTTTACTAGCTGCTGAGCCGTAAAATAATAAAAAATCGTACAAATAGGAGATTTTTATCAGGTTTTTTGCATTTCTCTAATTTCTGCAATTAAAACAGAGTATTTAACGCCAAAAAACTAGCCCTATCGGCGAAATTTAAGAATTTCGTTTTTTTACCTACTGATTTTTACTAGCTGCTGAGCCGTAAAATAATAAAAAATCGTACAAATAGGAGATTTTTATCGGGTTTTTTGCATTTCTCTAATTTCTGCAATTAAAACCGAGTATTTAACGCCAAAAAACTAGCCCTATCGGCGAAATTTAAGAATTTCGTTTTTTTACCTACTGATTTTTACTAGCTGCTGAGCCGTAAAATAATAAAAAATCGTACAAATAGGAGATTTTTATCGGGTTTTTTGCATTTCTCTAATTTCTGCAATTAAAACCGAGTATTTAACGCCAAAAAACTAGCCCTATCGGCGAAATTTAAGAATTTCGTTTTTTTACCTACTGATTTTTACTAGCTGCTGAGCCGTAAAATAATAAAAAATCGTACAAATAGGAGATTTTTATCGGGTTTTTTGCATTTCTCTAATTTCTGCAATTAAAACCGAGTATTTAACGCCAAAAAAATTAGCCCTATCGGCGAAATTTAAGAATTTCGTTTTTTTACCTACTGATTTTTACTAGCTGCTGAGCCGTAAAATAATAAAAAATCCTACAAATAGGAGATTTTTATCGGGTTTTTTGCATTTCTCTAATTTCTGCAATTAAAACCGAGTATTTAACGCCAAAAAACTAGCCCTATCGGCGAAATTCAAGAATTTCGTTTTTTTACTTACTGTTTTTTACTAGCTGCTGAGCCGTAAAATAATAAAAAATCGTACAAGTAGGAGATTTTTATCGGGTTTTTTGCATTTCTCTAATTTCTGCAATTAAAACCGAGTAATTAACGCCAAAAAACTAGCCCTATCGGCGAAATTTAAGAATTTCGTTTTTTTACCTACTGATTTTTACTAGCTGCTGATCCGTAAAATAATAAAAAATCGTACAAATAGGAGATTTTCATCGGGTTTTTTGCATTTCTCTAATTTCTGCAATTAAAACCGAGTATTTAACGCCAAAAAACTAGCCCTATCGGCGAAATTTAAGAATTTCGTTTTTTTACCTACTGATTTTTACTAGCTGCTGAGCCGTAAAATAATAAAAAATCCTACAAATAGGAGATTTTTATCGGGTTTTTTGCATTTCTCTAATTTCTGCAATTAAAACCGAGTATTTAACGCCAAAAAACTAGCCCTATCGGCGAAATTTAAGAATTTCGTTTTTTTACCTACTGATTTTTACTAGCTGCTGAGCCGTAAAATAATAAAAAATCCTACAAATAGGAGATTTTTATCGGGTTTTTTGCATTTCTCTAATTTCTGCAATTAAAACCGAGTATTTAACGCCAAAAAACTAGCCCTATCGGCGAAATTTAAGAATTTCGTTTTTTTACCTACTGATTTTTACTAGCTGCTGAACCGTAAAATAATAAAAAATCCTACAAATAGGAGATTTTTATCGGGTTTTTTGCATTTCTCTAATTTCTGCATTTAAAACCGAGTATTTAACGCCAAAAAACTAGCCCTATCGGCGAAATTTAAGAATTTCGTTTTTTTACCTACTGATTTTTACTAGCTGCTGAGCCGTAAAATAATACAAATCCTACAAATAGGAGATTTTTATCGGGTTTTTTGCATTTCTCTAATTTCTGCAATTAAAACCGAGTATTTAACGCCAAAAAACTAGCCCTATCGGCGAAATTTAAGAATTTCGTTTTTTTACCTACTGATTTTTACTAGCTGCTGAGCCGTAAAATAATAAAAAATCGTACAAATAGGAGATTTTTATCGGGTTTTTTGCATTTCTCTAATTTCTGCAATTAAAACCGAGTATTTAACGCCAAAAAAATTAGCCCTATCGGCGAAATTTAAGAATTTCGTTTTTTTACCTACTGATTTTTACTAGCTGCTGAGCCGTAAAATAATAAAAAATCCTACAAATAGGAGATTTTTATCGGGTTTTTTGCATTCCTCTAATTTCTGCAATTAAAACCGAGTATTTAACGCCAAAAAACTAGCCCTATCGGCGAAATTTAAGAATTTCGTTTTTTACTTACTGTTTTTTACTAGCTGCTGATCCGTAAAATAATAAAAAATCGTACAAATAGGAGATTTTTATCGGGTTTTTTGCATTTCTCTAATTTCTGCAATTAAAACCGAGTATTTAATGCCAAAAAACTAGCCCTATCGGCGAAATTTAAGAATTTTGTTTTTTTACCTACTGATTTTTACTAGCTGCTGAGCCGTAAAATAATAAAAAATCCTACAAATAGGAGATTTTTATCGGGTTTTTTGCATTTCTCTAATTTCTGCAATTAAAACCGAGTATTTAACGCCAAAAAACTAGCCCTATCGGCGAAATTTAAGAATTTCGTTTTTTTACCTACTGATTTTTACTAGCTGCTGAGCCGTAAAATAATAAAAAATCCTACAAATAGGAGTTTTTTATCGGGTTTTTTGCATTTCTCTAATTTCTGCAATTAAAACCGAGTATTTAACGCCAAAAAACTAGCCCTATCGGCGAAATTTAAGAATTTCGTTTTTTTACCTACTGATTTTTACTAGCTGCTGATCCGTAAAATAATAAAAAATCGTACAAATAGGAGATTTTTATCGGGTTTTTTGCATTTCTCTAATTTCTGCAATTAAAACCGAGTATTTAACGCCAAAAAACTAGCCCTATCGGCGAAATTTAAGAATTTCGTTTTTTTACCTACTGATTTTTACTAGCTGCTGATCCGTAAAATAATAAAAAATCGTACAAATAGGAGATTTTCATCGGGTTTTTTGCATTTCTCTAATTTCTGCAATTAAAACCGAGTATTTAACGCCAAAAAACTAGCCCTATCGGCGAAATTTAAGAATTTCGTTTTTTTACCTACTGATTTTTACTAGCTGCTGATCCGTAAAATAATAAAAAATCGTACAAATAGGAGATTTTTATCGGGTTTTTTGCATTTCTCTAATTTCTGCAATTAAAACCGAGTATTTAACGCCAAAAAACTAGCCCTATCGGCGAAATTTAAGAATTTCGTTTTTTTACCTACTGATTTTTACTAGCTGCTGATCCGTAAAATAATAAAAAATCGTACAAATAGGAGATTTTTATCGGGTTTTTTGCATTTCTCTAATTTCTGTAATTAAAACCGAGTATTTAACGCCAAAAAACTAGCCCTATCGGCGATATTTAAGAATTTCGTTTTTTTACCTACTGATTTTTACTAGCTGCTGAGCCGTAAAATAATAAAAAATCCTACAAATAGGAGATTCTTATCGGGTTTTTTGCATTTCTCTAATTTCTGCAATTAAAACCGAGTATTTAACGCCAAAAAACTAGCCCTATCGGCGAAATTTAAGAATTTCGTTTTTTTACCTACTGATTTTTACTAGCTGCTGATCCGTAAAATAATAAAAAATCGTACAAATAGGAGATTTTTATCGGGTTTTTTGCATTTCTCTAATTTCTGCAATTAAAACCGAGTATTTAACGCCAAAAAACTAGCCCTATCGGCGAAATTTAAGAATTTCGTTTTTTTACCTACTGATTTTTACTAGCTGCTGATCCGTAAAATAATAAAAAATCGTACAAATAGGAGATTTTTATCGGGTTTTTTGCATTTCTCTAATTTCTGTAATTAAAACCGAGTATTTAACGCCAAAAAACTAGCCCTATCGGCGATATTTAAGAATTTCGTTTTTTTACCTACTGATTTTTACTAGCTGCTGAGCCGTAAAATAATAAAAAATCCTACAAATAGGAGATTCTTATCGGGTTTTTTGCATTTCTCTAATTTCTGCAATTAAAACCGAGTATTTAACGCCAAAAAACTAGCCCTATCGGCGAAATTTAAGAATTTCGTTTTTTTACCTACTGATTTTTACTAGCTGCTGATCCGTAAAATAATAAAAAATCGTACAAATAGGAGATTTTTATCGGGTTTTTTGCATTTCTCTAATTTCTGCAATTAAAACCGAGTATTTAACGCCAAAAAACTAGCCCTATCGGCGAAATTTAAGAATTTCGTTTTTTTACCTACTGATTTTTACTAGCTGCTGATCCGTAAAATAATAAAAAATCGTACAAATAGGAGATTTTTATCGGGTTTTTTGCATTTCTCTAATTTCTGCAATTAAAACCGAGTATTTAACGCCAAAAAACTAGCCCTATCGGCGAAATTTAAGAATTTCGTTTTTTTACCTACTGATTTTTACTAGCTGCTGATCCGTAAAATAATAAAAAATCGTACAAATAGGAGATTTTTATCGGGTTTTTTGCATTTCTCTAATTTCTGCAATTAAAACCGAGTATTTAACGCCAAAAAAATTAGCCCTATCGGCGAAATTTAAGAATTTCGTTTTTTTACCTACTGATTTTTACTAGCTGCTGAGCCGTAAAATAATAAAAAATCCTACAAATAGGAGATTTTTATCGGGTTTTTTGCATTTCTCTAATTTCTGCAATTAAAACCGAGTATTTAACGCCAAAAAACTAGCCCTATCGGCGAAATTTAAGAATTTCGTTTTTTTACTTACTGTTTTTTACTAGCTGCTGATCCGTAAAATAATAAAAAATCGTACAAATAGGAGATTTTTATCGGGTTTTTTGCATTTCTCTAATTTCTGCAATTAAAACCGAGTATTTAATGCCAAAAAACTAGCCCTATCGGCGAAATGTAAGAATTTCGTTTTTTTACCTACTGATTTTTACTAGCTGCTGAGCCGTAAAATAATAAAAAATCCTACAAATAGGAGATGTTTATCGGGTTTTTTGCATTTCTCTAATTTCTGCAATTAAAACCGAGTATTTAACGCCAAAAAACTAGCCCTATCGGCGAAATTTAAGAATTTCGTTTTTTTACCTACTGATTTTTACTAGCTGCTGAGCCGTAAAATAATAAAAAATCCTACAAATAGGAGTTTTTTATCGGGTTTTTTGCATTTCTCTAATTTCTGCAATTAAAACCGAGTATTTAACGCCAAAAAACTAGCCCTATCGGCGAAATTTAAGAATTTCGTTTTTTTACCTACTGATTTTTACTAGCTGCTGATCCGTAAAATAATAAAAAATCGTACAAATAGGAGATTTTTATCGGGTTTTTTGCATTTCTCTAATTTCTGCAATTAAAACCGAGTATTTAACGCCAAAAAACTAGCCCTATCGGCGAAATTTAAGAATTTCGTTTTTTTACCTACTGATTTTTACTAGCTGCTGATCCGTAAAATAATAAAAAATCGTACAAATAGGAGATTTTTATCGGGTTTTTTGCATTTCTCTAATTTCTGCAATTAAAACCGAGTATTTAACGCCAAAAAAATTAGCCCTATCGGCGAAATTTAAGAATTTCGTTTTTTTACCTACTGATTTTTACTAGCTGCTGATCCGTAAAATAATAAAAAATCGTACAAATAGGAGATTTTTATCGGGTTTTTTGCATTTCTCTAATTTCTGCAATTAAAACCGAGTATTTAACGCCAAAAAACTAGCCCTATCGGCCAAATTTAAGAATTTCGTTTTTTTACTTACTGTTTTTTACTAGCTGCTGATCCGTAAAATAATAAAAAATCGTACAAATAGGAGATTTTTATCGGGTTTTTTGCATTTCTCTAATTTCTGCAATTAAAACCGAGTATTTAATGCCAAAAAACTAGCCCTATCGGCGAAATTTAAGAATTTCGTTTTTTTACCTACTGATTTTTACTAGCTGCTGAGCCGTAAAATAATAAAAAATCCTACAAATAGGAGATTTTTATCGGGTTTTTTGCATTTCTCTAATTTCTGCAATTAAAACCGAGTATTTAACGCCAAAAAACTAGCCCTATCGGCGAAATTTAAGAATTTCGTTTTTTTACCTACTGATTTTTACTAGCTGCTGAGCCGTAAAATAATAAAAAATCGTACAAATAGGAGATTTTTATCGGGTTTTTTGCATTTCTCTAATTTCTGCAATTAAAACCGAGTATTTAACGCCAAAAAACTAGCCCTATCGGCGAAATTTAAGAATTTCGTTTTTTTACCTACTGATTTTTACTAGCTGCTGATCCGTAAAATAATAAAAAATCGTACAAATAGGAGATTTTCATCGGGTTTTTTGCATTTCTCTAATTTCTGCAATTAAAGCCGAGTATTTAACGCCAAAAAACTAGCCCTATCGGCGAAATTTAAGAATTTCGTTTTTTTACCTACTGATTTTTACTAGCTGCTGATCCGTAAAATAATAAAAAATCGTACAAATAGGAGATTTTTATCGGGTTTTTTGCATTTCTCTAATTTCTGTAATTAAAACCGAGTATTTAACGCCAAACAACTAGCCCTATCGGCGATATTTAAGAATTTCGTTTTTTTACCTACTGATTTTTACTAGCTGCTGAGCCGTAAAATAATAAAAAATCCTACAAATAGGAGATTCTTATCGGGTTTTTTGCATTTCTCTAATTTCTGCAATTAAAACCGGGTATTTAACGCCAAAAAACTAGCCCTATCGGCGAAATTTAAGAATTTCGTTTTTTTACCTACTGATTTTTACTAGCTGCTGATCCGTAAAATAATAAAAAATCGTACAAATAGGAGATTTTTATCGGGTTTTTTGCATTTCTCTAATTTCTGCAATTAAAACCGAGTATTTAACGCCAAAAAACTAGCCCTATCGGCGAAATTTAAGAATTTCGTTTTTTTACCTACTGATTTTTATTAGCTGCTGATCCGTAAAATAATAAAAAATCGTACAAATAGGAGATTTTTATCGGGTTTTTTGCATTTCTCTAATTTCTGCAATTAAAACCGAGTATTTAACGCCAAAAAACTAGCCCTATCGGCGAAATTTAAGAATTTCGTTTTTTTACCTACTGATTTTTACTAGCTGCTGATCCGTAAAATAATAAAAAATCGTACAAATAGGAGATTTTTATCGGGTTTTTTGCATTTCTCTAATTTCTGCAATTAAAACCGAGTATTTAACGCCAAAAAAATTAGCCCTATCGGCGAAATTTAAGCATTTCGTTTTTTTACCTACTGATTTTTACTAGCTGCTGAGCCGTAAAATAATAAAAAATCCTACAAATAGGAGATTTTTATCGGGTTTTTTGCATTTCTCTAATTTCTGCAATTAAAACCGAGTATTTAACGCCAAAAAACTAGCCCTATCGGCGAAATTTAAGAATTTCGTTTTTTTACTTACTGTTTTTTACTAGCTGCTGATCCGTAAAATAATAAAAAATCGTACAAATAGGAGATTTTTATCGGGTTTTTTGCATTTCTCTAATATCTGCAATTAAAACCGAGTATTTAATGCCAAAAAACTAGCCCTATCGGCGAAATTTAAGAATTTCGTTTTTTTACCTACTGATTTTTACTAGCTGCTGAGCCGTAAAATAATAAAAAATCCTACAAATAGGAGATTTTTATCGGGTTTTTTGCATTTCTCTAATTTCTGCAATTAAAACCGAGTATTTAACGCCAAAAAACTAGCCCTATCGGCGAAATTTAAGAATTTCGTTTTTTTACCTACTGATTTTTACTAGCTGCTGATCCGTAAAATAATAAAAAATCGTACAAATAGGAGATTTTTATCGGGTTTTTTGCATTTCTCTAATTTCTGCAATTAAAACCGAGTATTTAACGCCAAAAAACTAGCCCTATCGGCCAAATTTAAGAATTTCGTTTTTTTACCTACTGATTTTTACTAGCTGCTGATCCGTAAAATAATAAAAAATCGTACAAATAGGAGATTTTTATCGGGTTTTTTGCATTTCTCTAATTTCTGCAATTAAAACCGAGTATTTAACGCCAAAAAAATTAGCCCTATCGGCGAAATTTAAGAATTTCGTTTTTTTACCTACTGATTTTTACTAGCTGCTGAGCCGTAAAATAATAAAAAATCCTACAAATAGGAGATTTTTATCGGGTTTTTTGCATTTCTCTAATTTCTGCAATTAAAACCGAGTATTTAACGCCAAAAAACTAGCCCTATCGGCGAAATTTAAGAATTTCGTTTTTTTACTTACTGTTTTTTACTAGCTGCTGATCCGTAAAATAATAAAAAATCGTACAAATAGGAGATTTTTATCGGGTTTTTTGCATTTCTCTAATTTCTGCAATTAAAACCGAGTATTTAATGCCAAAAAACTAGCCCTATCGGCGAAATTTAAGAATTTCGTTTTTTTACCTACTGATTTTTACTAGCTGCTGAGCCGTAAAATAATAAAAAATCCTACAAATAGGAGATTTTTATCGGGTTTTTTGCATTTCTCTAATTTCTGCAATTAAAACCGAGTATTTAACGCCAAAAAACTAGCCCTATCGGCGAAATTTAAGAATTTCGTTTTTTTACCTACTGATTTTTAGTAGCTGCTGATTCGTAAAATAATAAAAAATCGTACAAATAGGAGATTTTTATCGGGTTTTTTGCATTTCTCTAATTTCTGCAATTAAAACCGAGTATTTAACGCCAAAAAACTAGCCCTATCGGCGAAATTTAAGAATTTCGTTTTTTTACCTACTGATTTTTACTAGCTGCTGATCCGTAAAATAATAAAAAATCGTACAAATAGGAGATTTTTATCGGGTTTTTTGCATTTCTCTAATTTCTGCAATTAAAACCGAGTATTTAACGCCAAAAAACTAGCCCTATCGGCCAAATTTAAGAATTTCGTTTTTTTACCTACTGATTTTTACTAGCTGCTGATCCGTAAAATAATAAAAAATCGTACAAATAGGAGATTTTTATCGGGTTTTTTGCATTTCTCTAATTTCTGCAATTAAAACCGAGTATTTAACGCCAAAAAAATTAGCCCTATCGGCGAAATTTAAGAATTTCGTTTTTTTACCTACTGATTTTTACTAGCTGCTGAGCCGTAAAATAATAAAAAATCCTACAAATAGGAGATTTTTATCGGGTTTTTTGCATTTCTCTAATTTCTGCAATTAAAACCGAGTATTTAACGCCAAAAAACTAGCCCTATCGGCGAAATTTAAGAATTTCGTTTTTTTACTTACTGTTTTTTACTAGCTGCTGATCCGTAAAATAATAAAAAATCGTACAAATAGGAGATTTTTATAGGGTTTTTTGCATTTCTCTAATTTCTGCAATTAAAACCGAGTATTTAATGCCAAAAAACTAGCCCTATCGGCGAAATTTAAGAATTTCGTTTTTTTACCTACTGATTTTTACTAGCTGCTGAGCCGTAAAATAATAAAAAATCCTACAAATAGGAGATTTTTATCGGGTTTTTTGCATTTCTCTAATTTCTGCAATTAAAACCGAGTATTTAACGCCAAAAAACTAGCCCTATCGGCGAAATTTAAGAATTTCGTTTTTTTACCTACTGATTTTTAGTAGCTGCTGATTCGTAAAATAATAAAAAATCGTACAAATAGGAGATTTTTATCGGGTTTTTTGCATTTCTCTAATTTCTGCAATTAAAACCGAGTATTTAACGCCAAAAAACTAGCCCTATCGGCGAAATTTAAGAATTTCGTTTTTTTACCTACTGATTTTTACTAGCTGCTGATCCGTAAAATAATAAAAAATCGTACAAATAGGAGATTTTTATCGGGTTTTTTGCATTTCTCTAATTTCTGCAATTAAAACCGAGTATTTAACGCCAAAAAAATTAGCCCTATCGGCGAAATTTAAGAATTTCGTTTTTTTACCTACTGATTTTTACTAGCTGCTGAGCCGTAAAATAATAAAAAATCCTACAAATAGGAGATTTTTATCGGGTTTTTTGCATTTCTCTAATTTCTGCAATTAAAACCGAGTATTTAACGCCAAAAAACTAGCCCTATCGGCGAAATTTAAGAATTTCGTTTTTTTACTTACTGTTTTTTACTAGCTGCTGATCCGTAAAATAATAAAAAATCGTACAAATAGGAGATTTTTATCGGGTTTTTTGCATTTCTCTAATTTCTGCAATTAAAACCGAGTATTTAATGCCAAAAAACTAGCCCTATCGGCGAAATTTAAGAATTTCGTTTTTTTACCTACTGATTTTTACTAGCTGCTGAGCCGTAAAATAATAAAAAATCCTACAAATAGGAGATTTTTATCGGGTTTTTTGCATTTCTCTAATTTCTGCAATTAAAACCGAGTATTTAACGCCAAAAAACTAGCCCTATCGGCGAAATTTAAGAATTTCGTTTTTTTACCTACTGATTTTTAGTAGCTGCTGATTCGTAAAATAATAAAAAATCGTACAAATAGGAGATTTTTATCGGGTTTTTTGCATTTCTCTAATTTCTGCAATTAAAACCGAGTATTTAACGCCAAAAAACTAGCCCTATCGGCGAAATTTAAGAATTTCGTTTTTTTACCTACTGATTTTTACTAGCTGCTGATCCGTAAAATAATAAAAAATCGTACAAATAGGAGATTTTTATCGGGTTTTTTGCATTTCTCTAATTTCTGCAATTAAAACCGAGTATTTAACGCCAAAAAACTAGCCCTATCGGCCAAATTTAAGAATTTCGTTTTTTTACCTACTGATTTTTACTAGCTGCTGATCCGTAAAATAATAAAAAATCGTACAAATAGGAGATTTTTATCGGGTTTTTTGCATTTCTCTAATTTCTGCAATTAAAACCGAGTATTTAACGCCAAAAAAATTAGCCCTATCGGCGAAATTTAAGAATTTCGTTTTTTTACCTACTGATTTTTACTAGCTGCTGAGCCGTAAAATAATAAAAAATCCTACAAATAGGAGATTTTTATCGGGTTTTTTGCATTTCTCTAATTTCTGCAATTAAAACCGAGTATTTAACGCCAAAAAACTAGCCCTATCGGCGAAATTTAAGAATTTCGTTTTTTTACTTACTGTTTTTTACTAGCTGCTGATCCGTAAAATAATAAAAAATCGTACAAATAGGAGATTTTTATCGGGTTTTTTGCATTTCTCTAATTTCTGCAATTAAAACCGAGTATTTAATGCCAAAAAACTAGCCCTATCGGCGAAATTTAAGAATTTCGTTTTTTTACCTACTGATTTTTACTAGCTGCTGAGCCGTAAAATAATAAAAAATCCTACAAATAGGAGATTTTTATCGGGTTTTTTGCATTTCTCTAATTTCTGCAATTAAAACCGAGTATTTAACGCCAAAAAACTAGCCCTATCGGCGAAATTTAAGAATTTCGTTTTTTTACCTACTGATTTTTACTAGCTGCTGAGCCGTAAAATAATAAAAAATCCTACAAATAGGAGATTTTTATCGGGTTTTTTGCATTTCTCTAATTTCTGCAATTAAAACCGAGTATTTAACGCCAAAAAACTAGCCCTATCGGCGAAATTTAAGAATTTCGTTTTTTTACCTACTGATTTTTACTAGCTGCTGATCCGTAAAATAATAAAAAATCGTACAAATAGGAGATTTTTATCGGGTTTTTTGCATTTCTCTAATTTCTGCAATTAAAACCGAGTATTTAACGCCAAAAAACTAGCCCTATCGGCGAAATTTAAGAATTTCGTTTTTTTACCTACTGATTTTTACTAGCTGCTGATCCGTAAAATAATAAAAAATCGTACAAATAGGAGATTTTCATCGGGTTTTTTGCATTTCTCTAATTACTGCAATTAAAGCCGAGTATTTAACGCCAAAAAACTAGCCCTATCGGCGAAATTTAAGAATTTCGTTTTTTTACCTACTGATTTTTACTAGCTGCTGATCCGTAAAATAATAAAAAATCGTACAAATAGGAGATTTTTATCGGGTTTTTTGCATTTCTCTAATTTCTGTAATTAAAACCGAGTATTTAACGCCAAAAAACTAGCCCTATCGGCGATATTTAAGAATTTCGTTTTTTTACCTACTGATTTTTACTAGCTGCTGAGCCGTAAAATAATAAAAAATCCTACAAATAGGAGATTCTTATCGGGTTTTTTGCATTTCTCTAATTTCTGCAATTAAAACCGGGTATTTAACGCCAAAAAACTAGCCCTATCGGCGAAATTTAAGAATTTCGTTTTTTTACCTACTGATTTTTACTAGCTGCTGATCCGTAAAATAATAAAAAATCGTACAAATAGGAGATTTTTATCGGGTTTTTTGCATTTCTCTAATTTCTGCAATTAAAACCGAGTATTTAACGCCAAAAAACTAGCCCTATCGGCGAAATTTAAGAATTTCGTTTTTTTACCTACTGATTTTTATTAGCTGCTGATCCGTAAAATAATAAAAAATCGTACAAATAGGAGATTTTTATCGGGTTTTTTGCATTTCTCTAATTTCTGCAATTAAAACCGAGTATTTAACGCCAAAAAACTAGCCCTATCGGCGAAATTTAAGAATTTCGTTTTTTTACCTACTGATTTTTACTAGCTGCTGATCCGTAAAATAATAAAAAATCGTACAAATAGGAGATTTTTATCGGGTTTTTTGCATTTCTCTAATTTCTGCAATTAAAACCGAGTATTTAACGCCAAAAAAATTAGCCCTATCGGCGAAATTTAAGCATTTCGTTTTTTTACCTACTGATTTTTACTAGCTGCTGAGCCGTAAAATAATAAAAAATCCTACAAATAGGAGATTTTTATCGGGTTTTTTGCATTTCTCTAATTTCTGCAATTAAAACCGAGTATTTAACGCCAAAAAACTAGCCCTATCGGCGAAATTTAAGAATTTCGTTTTTTTACTTACTGTTTTTTACTAGCTGCTGATCCGTAAAATAATAAAAAATCGTACAAATAGGAGATTTTTATCGGGTTTTTTGCATTTCTCTAATTTCTGCAATTAAAACCGAGTATTTAATGCCAAAAAACTAGCCCTATCGGCGAAATTTAAGAATTTCGTTTTTTTACCTACTGATTTTTATTAGCTGCTGAGCCGTAAAATAATAAAAAATCCTACAAATAGGAGATTTTTATCGGGTTTTTTGCATTTCTCTAATTTCTGCAATTAAAACCGAGTATTTAACGCCAAAAAACTAGCCCTATCGGCGAAATTTAAGAATTTCGTTTTTTTACCTACTGATTTTTACTAGCTGCTGAGCCGTAAAATAATAAAAAATCCTACAAATAGGAGATTTTTATCGGGTTTTTTGCATTTCTCTAATTTCTGCAATTAAAACCGAGTATTTAACGCCAAAAAACTAGCCCTATCGGCGAAATTTAAGAATTTCGTTTTTTTACCTACTGATTTTTACTAGCTGCTGATCCGTAAAATAATAAAAAATCGTACAAATAGGAGATTTTTATCGGGTTTTTTGCATTTCTCTAATTTCTGCAATTAAAACCGAGTATTTAACGCCAAAAAACTAGCCCTATCGGCGAAATTTAAGAATTTCGTTTTTTTACCTACTGATTTTTACTAGCTGCTGATCCGTAAAATAATAAAAAATCGTACAAATAGGAGATTTTTATCGGGTTTTTTGCATTTCTCTAATTTCTGCAATTAAAACCGAGTATTTAACGCCAAAAAACTAGCCCTATCGGCGAAATTTAAGAATTTCGTTTTTTTACCTACTGATTTTTACTAGCTGCTGATCCGTAAAATAATAAAAAATCGTACAAATAGGAGATTTTTATCGGGTTTTTTGCATTTCTCTAATTTCTGTAATTAAAACCGAGTATTTAACGCCAAAAAACTAGCCCTATCGGCGATATTTAAGAATTTCGTTTTTTTACCTACTGATTTTTACTAGCTGCTGAGCCGTAAAATAATAAAAAATCCTACAAATAGGAGATTCTTATCGGGTTTTTTGCATTTCTCTAATTTCTGCAATTAAAACCGAGTATTTAACGCCAAAAAACTAGCCCTATCGGCGAAATTTAAGAATTTCGTTTTTTTACCTACTGATTTTTACTAGCTGCTGATCCGTAAAATAATAAAAAATCGTACAAATAGGAGATTTTTATCGGGTTTTTTGCATTTCTCTAATTTCTGCAATTAAAACCGAGTATTTAACGCCAAAAAACTAGCCCTATCGGCGAAATTTAAGAATTTCGTTTTTTTACCTACTGATTTTTACTAGCTGCTGAGCCGTAAAATAATAAAAAATCCTACAAATAGGAGATTTTTATCGGGTTTTTTGCATTTCTCTAATTTCTGCAATTAAAACCGAGTATTTAACGCCAAAAAACTAGCCCTATCGGCGAAATTTAAGAATTTCGTTTTTTTACCTACTGATTTTTACTAGCTGCTGATCCGTAAAATAATAAAAAATCGTACAAATAGGAGATTTTTATCGGGTTTTTTGCATTTCTCTAATTTCTGCAATTAAAACCGAGTATTTAACGCCAAAAAACTAGCCCTATCGGCGAAATTTAAGAATTTCGTTTTTTTACCTACTGATTTTTACTAGCTGCTGATCCGTAAAATAATAAAAAATCGTACAAATAGGAGATTTTTATCGGGTTTTTTGCATTTCTCTAATTTCTGCAATTAAAACCGAGTATTTAACGCCAAAAAACTAGCCCTATCGGCGAAATTTAAGAATTTCGTTTTTTTACCTACTGATTTTTACTAGCTGCTGATCCGTAAAATAATAAAAAATCGTACAAATAGGAGATTTTTATCGGGTTTTTTGCATTTCTCTAATTTCTGTAATTAAAACCGAGTATTTAACGCCAAAAAACTAGCCCTATCGGCGATATTTAAGAATTTCGTTTTTTTACCTACTGATTTTTACTAGCTGCTGAGCCGTAAAATAATAAAAAATCCTACAAATAGGAGATTCTTATCGGGTTTTTTGCATTTCTCTAATTTCTGCAATTAAAACCGAGTATTTAACGCCAAAAAACTAGCCCTATCGGCGAAATTTAAGAATTTCGTTTTTTTACCTACTGATTTTTACTAGCTGCTGATCCGTAAAATAATAAAAAATCGTACAAATAGGAGATTTTTATCGGGTTTTTTGCATTTCTCTAATTTCTGCAATTAAAACCGAGTATTTAACGCCAAAAAACTAGCCCTATCGGCGAAATTTAAGAATTTCGTTTTTTTACCTACTGATTTTTACTAGCTGCTGATCCGTAAAATAATAAAAAATCGTACAAATAGGAGATTTTTATCGGGTTTTTTGCATTTCTCTAATTTCTGCAATTAAAACCGAGTATTTAACGCCAAAAAAATTAGCCCTATCGGCGAAATTTAAGAATTTCGTTTTTTTACCTACTGATTTTTACTAGCTGCTGAGCCGTAAAATAATAAAAAATCCTACAAATAGGAGATTTTTATCGGGTTTTTTGCATTTCTCTAATTTCTGCAATTAAAACCGAGTATTTAACGCCAAAAAACTAGCCCTATCGGCGAAATTTAAGAATTTCGTTTTTTTACCTACTGATTTTTACTAGCTGCTGATCCGTAAAATAATAAAAAATCGTACAAATAGGAGATTTTTATCGGGTTTTTTGCATTTCTCTAATTTCTGCAATTAAAACCGAGTATTTAACGCCAAAAAAATTAGCCCTATCGGCGAAAATTAAGAATTTCGTTTTTTTACCTACTGATTTTTACTAGCTGCTGAGCCGTAAAATAATAAAAAATCCTACAAATAGGAGATTTTTATCGGGTTTTTTGCATTTCTCTAATTTCTGCAATTAAAACCGAGTATTTAACGCCAAAAAACTAGCCCTATCGGCGAAATTTAAGAATTTCGTTTTTTTACCTACTGATTTTTACTAGCTGCTGAGCCGTAAAATAATAAAAAATCCTACAAATAGGAGATTTTTATCGGGTTTTTTGCATTTCTCTAATTTCTGCAATTAAAACCGAGTATTTAACGCCAAAAAACTAGCCCTATCGGCGAAATTTAAGAATTTCGTTTTTTTACCTACTGATTGTTACTAGCTGCTGATCCGTAAAATAATAAAAAATCGTACAAATAGGAGATTTTTATCGGGTTTTTTGCATTTCTCTAATTTCTGCAATTAAAACCGAGTATTTAATGCCAAAAAACTAGCCCTATCGGCGAAATTTAAGAATTTCGTTTTTTTACCTACTGATTTTTACTAGCTGCTGAGCCGTAAAATAATAAAAAATCCTACAAATAGGAGATTTTTATCGGGTTTTTTGCATTTCTCTAATTTCTGCAATTAAAACCGAGTATTTAACGCCAAAAAACTAGCCCTATCGGCGAAATTTAAGAATTTCGTTTTTTTACCTACTGATTTTTACTAGCTGCTGAGCCGTAAAATAATAAAAAATCCTACAAATAGGAGATTTTTATCGGGTTTTTTGCATTTCTCTAATTTCTGCAATTAAAACCGAGTATTTAACGCCAAAAAACTAGCCCTATCGGCGAAATTTAAGAATTTCGTTTTTTTACCTACTGATTTTTACTAGCTGCTGATCCGTAAAATAATAAAAAATCGTACAAATAGGAGATTTTTATCGGGTTTTTTGCATTTCTCTAATTTCTGCAATTAAAACCGAGTATTTAACGCCAAAAAACTAGCCCTATCGGCGAAATTTAAGAATTTCGTTTTTTTACCTACTGATTTTTACTAGCTGCTGATCCGTAAAATAATAAAAAATCGTACAAATAGGAGATTTTCATCGGGTTTTTTGCATTTCTCTAATTTCTGCAATTAAAACCGAGTATTTAACGCCAAAAAACTAGCCCTATCGGCGAAATTTAAGAATTTCGTTTTTTTACCTACTGATTTTTACTAGCTGCTGATCCGTAAAATAATAAAAAATCGTACAAATAGGAGATTTTTATCGGGTTTTTTGCATTTCTCTAATTTCTGTAATTAAAACCGAGTATTTAACGCCAAAAAACTAGCCCTATCGGCGATATTTAAGAATTTCGTTTTTTTACCTACTGATTTTTACTAGCTGCTGAGCCGTAAAATAATAAAAAATCCTACAAATAGGAGATTGTTATCGGGTTTTTTGCATTTCTCTAATTTCTGCAATTAAAACCAAGTATTTAACGCCAAAAAACTAGCCCTATCGGCGAAATTTAAGAATTTCGTTTTTTTACCTACTGATTTTTACTAGCTGCTGAGCCGTAAAATAATAAAAAATCCTACAAATAGGAGATTTTTATCGGGTTTTTTGCATTTCTCTAATTTCTGCAATTAAAACCGAGTATTTAACGCCAAAAAACTAGCCCTATCGGCGAAATTTAAGAATTTCGTTTTTTTACCTACTGATTTTTACTAGCTGCTGAGCCGTAAAATAATAAAAAATCCTACAAATAGGAGATTTTTATCGGGTTTTTGGCATTTCTCGAATTTCTGCATTTAAAACCGAGTATTTAACGCCAAAAAACTAGCCCTATCGGCGATATTTAAGAATTTCGTTTTTTTACCTACTGATTTTTACTAGCTGGTGATCCGTAAAATAATAAAAAATCGTACAAATAGGAGATTTTTATCGGGTTTTTTGCATTTCTCTAATTTCTGCAATTAAAACCGAGTATTTAACGCCAAAAAACTAGCCCTATCGGCGAAATTTATGAATTTCGTTTTTTTACCTACTGATTTTTACTAGCTGCTGAGCCGTAAAATAATAAAAAATCGTACAAATAGGAGATTTTTATCGGGTTTTTTGCATTTCTCTAATTTCTGCAATTAAAACCGAGTATTTAACGCCAAAAAACTAGCCCTATCGGCGAAATTTAAGAATTTCGTTTTTTTACCTACTGATTTTTACTAGCTGCTGAGCCGTTAAATAATAAAAAATCGTACAAATAGGAGATTTTTATCGGGTTTTTTGCATTTCTCTAATTTCTGCATTTAAAACCGAGTATTTAACGCCAAAAAACTAGCCCTATCGGCGATATTTAAGAATTTCGTTTTTTTACCTACTGATTTTTACTAGCTGCTGATCCGTAAAATAATAAAAAATCGTACAAATAGGAGATTTTTATCGGGTTTTTTGCATTTCTCTAATTTCTGCAATTAAAACCGAGTATTTAACGCCAAAAAACTAGCCCTATCGGCGAAATTTAAGAATTTCGTTTTTTTACCTACTGATTTTTACTAGCTGCTGAGCCGTAAAATAATAAAAAATCCTACAAATAGGAGATTTTTATCGGGTTTTTTGCATTTCTCTAATTTCTGCAATTAAAACCGAGTATTTAACGCCAAAAAACTAGCCCTATCGGCGAAATTTAAGAATTTCGTTTTTTTACCTACTGATTTTTACTAGCTGCTGAGCCGTAAAATAATAAAAAATCCTACAAATAGGAGATTTTTATCGGGTTTTTTGCATTTCTCTAATTTCTGCAATTAAAACCGAGTATTTAACGCCAAAAAACTAGCCCCATCGGCGAAATTTAAGAATTTCGTTTTTTTACCTACTGATTTTTACTAGCTGCTGATCCGTAAAATAATAAAAAATCGTACAAATAGGAGATTTTTATCGGGTTTTTTGCATTTCTCTAATTTCTGCAATTAAAACCGAGTATTTAACACCAAAAAACTAGCCCTATCGGCGAAATTTAAGAATTTCGTTTTTTTACCTACTGATTTTTACTAGCTGCTGATCCGTAAAATAATAAAAAATCGTACAAATAGGAGATTTTTATCGGGTTTTTTGCATTTCTCTAATTTCTGCATTTAAAACCGAGTATTTAACGCCAAAAAACGAGCCCTATCGGCGATATTTAAGAATTTCGTTTTTTTACCTACTGATTTTTACTAGCTGCTGATCCGTAAAATAATAAAAAATCGTACAAATAGGAGATTTTTATCGGGTTTTTTGCATTTCTCTAATTTCTGCAATTAAAACCGAGTATTTAACGCCAAAAAACTAGCCCTATCGGCGAAATTTAAGAATTTCGTTTTTTTACCTACTGATTTTTACTAGCTGCTGAGCCGTAAAATAATAAAAAATCCTACAAATAGGAGATTTTTATCGGGTTTTTTGCATTTCTCTAATTTCTGCAATTAAAACCGAGTATTTAACGCCAAAAAACTAGCCCTATCGGCGAAATTTAAGAATTTCGTTTTTTTACCTACTGATTTTTACTAGCTGCTGAGCCGTAAAATAATAAAAAATCCTACAAATAGGAGATTTTTATCGGGTTTTTTGCATTTCTCTAATTTCTGCAATTAAAACCGAGTATTTAACGCCAAAAAACTAGCCCTATCGGCGAAATTTAAGAATTTCGTTTTTTTACCTACTGATTTTTACTAGCTGCTGAGCCGTAAAATAATAAAAAATCGTACAAATAGGAGATTTTTATCGGGTTTTTTGCATTTCTCTAATTTCTGCATTTAAAACCGAGTATTTAACGCCAAAAAACTAGCCCTATCGGCGAAATTTAAGAATTTCGTTTTTTTACCTATACTGATTTTTACTAGCTGCTGAGCCGTAAAATAATAAAAAATCCGACAAATAGGAGATTTTTATCGGGTTTTTTGCATTTCTCTAATTTCTGCAATTAAAACCGAGTATTTAACGCCAAAAAACTAGCCCTATCGGCGAAATTTAAGAATTTCGTTTTTTTACCTACTGATTTTTACTAGCTGCTGAGCCGTAAAATAATAAAAAATCCTACAAATAGGAGATTTTTATCGGGTTTTTTGCATTTCTCTAATTTCTGCAATTAAAACCGAGTATTTAACGCCAAAAAACTAACCCTATCGGCGAAATTTAAGAATTTCGTTTTTTTACCTACTGATTTTTACTAGCTGCTGAGCCGTAAAATAATAAAAAATCCTACAAATAGGAGATTTTTATCGGGTTTTTGGCATTTCTCTAATTTCTGCATTTAAAACCGAGTATTTAACGCCAAAAAACTAGCCCTATCGGCGATATTTAAGAATTTCGTTTTTTTACCTACTGATTTTTACTAGCTGCTGATCCGTAAAATAATAAAAAATCGTACAAATAGGAGATTTTTATCGGGTTTTTTGCATTTCTCTAATTTCTGCAATTAAAACCGAGTATTTAACGCCAAAAAACTAGCCCTATCGGCGAAATTTATGAATTTCGTTTTTTTACCTACTGATTTTTACTAGCTGCTGAGCCGTAAAATAATAAAAAATCGTACAAATAGGAGATTTTTATCGGGTTTTTTGCATTTCTCTAATTTCTGCAATTAAAACCGAGTATTTAACGCCAAAAAACTAGCCCTATCGGCGAAATTTAAGAATTTCGTTTTTTTACCTACTGATTTTTACTAGCTGCTGAGCCGTAAAATAATAAAAAATCCTACAAATAGGAGATTTTTATCGGGTTTTTTGCATTTCTCTAATTTCTGCAATTAAAACCGAGTATTTAACGCCAAAAAACTAGCCCTATCGGCGAAATTTAAGAATTTCGTTTTTTTACCTACTGATTTTTACTAGCTGCTGAGCCGTAAAATAATAAAAAATCGTACAAATAGGAGATTTTTATCGGGTTTTTTGCATTTCTCTAATTTCTGCATTTAAAACCGAGTATTTAACGCCAAAAAACTAGCCCTATCGGCGATATTTAAGAATTTCGTTTTTTTACCTACTGATTTTTACTAGCTGCTGATCCGTAAAATAATAAAAAATCGTACAAATAGGAGATTTTTATCGGGTTTTTGCATTTCTCTAATTTCTGCATTTAAAACCGAGTATTTAACGCCAAAAAACTAGCCCTATCGGCGAAATTTAAGAATTTCGTTTTTTTACCTACTGATTTTTACTAGCTGCTGAGCCGTAAAATAATAAAAAATCCTACAAATAGGAGATTTTTATCGGGTTTTTTGCATTTCTCTAATTTCTGCAATTAAAACCGAGTATTTAACGCCAAAAAACTAGCCCTATCGGCGAAATTTAAGAATTTCGTTTTTTTACCTACTGATTTTTACTAGCTGCTGAGCCGTAAAATAATAAAAAATCGTACAAATAGGAGATTTTTATCGGGTTTTTTGCATTTCTCTAATTTCTGCATTTAAAATCGAGTATTTAACGCCAAAAAACTAGCCCTATCGGCGATATTTAAGAATTTCGTTTTTTTACCTACTGATTTTTACTAGCTGCTGATCCGTAAAATAATAAAAAATCGTACAAATAGGAGATTTTTATCGGGTTTTTTGCATTTCTCTAATTTCTGCAATTAAAACCGAGTATTTAACGCCAAAAAACTAGCCCTATCGGCGAAATTTAAGAATTTCGTTTTTTTACCTACTGATTTTTACGAGCTGCTGAGCCGTAAAATAATAAAAAATCCTACAAATAGGAGATTTTTATCGGGTTTTTTGCATTTCTCTAATTTCTGCAATTAAAACCGAGTATTTAACGCCAAAAAACTAGCCCTATCGGCGAAATTTAAGAATTTCGTTTTTTTACCTACTGATTTTTACTAGCTGCTGATCCGTAAAATAATAAAAAATCGTACAAATAGGAGATTTTTATCGGGTTTTTTGCATTTCTCTAATTTCTGCATTTAAAACCGAGTATTTAACGCCAAAAAACTAGCCCTATCGGCGATATTTAAGAATTTCGTTTTTTTACCTACTGATTTTTACTAGCTGCTGATCCGTAAAATAATAAAAAATCGTACAAATAGGAGATTTTTATCGGGTTTTTTGCATTTCTCTAATTTCTGCAATTAAAACCGAGTATTTAACGCCAAAAAACTAGCTCTATCGGCGAAATTTAAGAATTTCGTTTTTTTACCTACTGATTTTTACTAGCTGCTGATCCGTAAAATAATAAAAAATCGTACAAATAGGAGATTTTTATCGGGTTTTTTGCATTTCTCTAATTTCTGCATTTAAAACCGAGTATTTAACGCCAAAAAACTAGCCCTATCGGCGAAATTTAAGAATTTCGTTTTTTTACCTACTGATTTTTACTAGCTGCTGAGCCGTAAAATAATAAAAAATCCTACAAATAGGAGATTTTTATCGGGTTTTTTGCATTTCTCTAATTTCTACAATTAAAACCGAGTATTTAACGCCAAAAAACTAGCCCTATCGGCGAAAGTTAAGAATTTCGTTTTTTTACCTACTGATTTTTACTAGCTGCTGAGCCGTAAAATAATAAAAAATCGTACAAATAGGAGATTTTTATCGGGTTTTTTGCATTTCTCTAATTTCTGCATTTAAAACCGAGTATTTAACGCCAAAAAACTAGCCCTATCGGCGATATTTAAGAATTTCGTTTTTTTACCTACTGATTTTTACTAGCTGCTGATCCGTAAAATAATAAAAAATCGTACAAATAGGAGATTTTTATCGGGTTTTTTGCATTTCTCTAATTTCTGCAATTAAAACCGAGTATTTAACGCCAAAAAACTAGCCCTATCGGCGAAATTTAAGAATTTCGTTTTTTTACCTACTGATTTTTACTAGCTGCTGAGCCGTAAAATAATAAAAAATCCTACAAATAGGAGATTTTTATCGGGTTTTTTGCATTTCTCTAATTTCTACAATTAAAACCGAGTATTTAACGCCAAAAAACTAGCCCTATCGGCGAAAGTTAAGAATTTCGTTTTTTTACCTACTGATTTTTACTAGCTGCTGAGCCGTAAAATAATAAAAAATCGTACAAATAGGAGATTTTTATCGGGTTTTTTGCATTTCTCTAATTTCTGCATTTAAAACCGAGTATTTAACGCCAAAAAACTAGCCCTATCGGCGATATTTAAGAATTTCGTTTTTTTACCTACTGATTTTTACTAGCTGCTGATCCGTAAAATAATACAAAATCGTACAAATAGGAGATTTTTATCGGGTTTTTTGCATTTCTCTAATTTCTGCAATTAAAACCGAGTATTTAACGCCAAAAAACTAGCCCTATCGGCGAAATTTAAGAATTTCGTTTTTTTACCTACTGATTTTTACTAGCTGCTGAATAATAAAAAATCCTACAAATAGGAGATTTTTATCGGGTTTTTTGCATTTCTCTAATTTCTGCAATTAAAACCGAGTATTTAACGCCAAAAAACTAGCCCTATCGGCGAAATTTAAGAATTTCGTTTTTTTACCTACTGATTTTTACTAGCTGCTGATCCGTAAAATAATAAAAAATCGTACAAATAGGAGATTTTTATCGGGTTTTTTGCATTTCTCTAATTTCTGCATTTAAAACCGAGTATTTAACGCCAAAAAACTAGCCCTATCGGCGATATTTAAGAATTTCGTTTTTTTACCTACTGATTTTTACTAGCTGCTGATCCGTAAAATAATAAAAAATCGTACAAATAGGAGATTTTTATCGGGTTTTTTGCATTTCTCTAATTTCTGCAATTAAAACCGAGTATTTAACGCCAAAAAACTAGCTCTATCGGCGAAATTTAAGAATTTCGTTTTTTTACCTACTGATTTTTACTAGCTGCTGATCCGTAAAATAATAAAAAATCGTACAAATAGGAGATTTTTATCGGGTTTTTTGCATTTCTCTAATTTCTGCATTTAAAACCGAGTATTTAACGCCAAAAAACTAGCCCTATCGGCGAAATTTAAGAATTTCGTTTTTTTACCTACTGATTTTTACTAGCTGCTGAGCCGTAAAATAATAAAAAATCCTACAAATAGGAGATTTTTATCGGGTTTTTTGCATTTCTCTAATTTCTACAATTAAAACCGAGTATTTAACGCCAAAAAACTAGCCCTATCGGCGAAAGTTAAGAATTTCGTTTTTTTACCTACTGATTTTTACTAGCTGCTGAGCCGTAAAATAATAAAAAATCGTACAAATAGGAGATTTTTATCGGGTTTTTTGCATTTCTCTAATTTCTGCATTTAAAACCGAGTATTTAACGCCAAAAAACTAGCCCTATCGGCGATATTTAAGAATTTCGTTTTTTTACCTACTGATTTTTACTAGCTGCTGATCCGTAAAATAATAAAAAATCGTACAAATAGGAGATTTTTATCGGGTTTTTTGCATTTCTCTAATTTCTGCAATTAAAACCGAGTATTTAACGCCAAAAAACTAGCCCTATCGGCGAAATTTAAGAATTTCGTTTTTTTACCTACTGATTTTTACTAGCTGCTGAGCCGTAAAATAATAAAAAATCCTACAAATAGGAGATTTTTATCGGGTTTTTTGCATTTCTCTAATTTCTGCAATTAAAACCGAGTATTTAACGCCAAAAAACTAGCCCTATCGGCGAAATTTAAGAATTTCGTTTTTTTACCTACTGATTTTTACTAGCTGCTGAGCCGTAAAATAATAAAAAATCCTACAAATAGGAGATTTTTATCGGGTTTTTTGCATTTCTCTAATTTCTGCAATTAAAACCGAGTATTTAACGCCAAAAAACTAGCCCTATCGGCGAAATTTAAGAATTTCGTTTTTTTACCTACTGATTTTTACTAGCTGCTGAGCCGTAAAATAATAAAAAATCCTACAAATAGGAGATTTTTATCGGGTTTTTTGCATTTCTCTAATTTCTACAATTAAAACCGAGTATTTAACGCCAAAAAACTAGCCCTATCGGCGAAAGTTAAGAATTTCGTTTTTTTACCTACTGATTTTTACTAGCTGCTGAGCCGTAAAATAATAAAAAATCGTACAAATAGGAGATTTTTATCGGGTTTTTTGCATTTCTCTAATTTCTGCAATTAAAACCGAGTATTTAACGCCAAAAAACTAGCTCTATCGGCGAAATTTAAGAATTTCGTTTTTTTACCTACTGATTTTTACTAGCTGCTGATCCGTAAAATAATAAAAAATCGTACAAATAGGAGATTTTTATCGGGTTTTTTGCATTTCTCTAATTTCTGCATTTAAAACCGAGTATTTAACGCCAAAAAACTAGCCCTATCGGCGAAATTTAAGAATTTCGTTTTTTTACCTACTGATTTTTACTAGCTGCTGAGCCGTAAAATAATAAAAAATCCTACAAATAGGAGATTTTTATCGGGTTTTTTGCATTTCTCTAATTTCTACAATTAAAACCGAGTATTTAACGCCAAAAAACTAGCCCTATCGGCGAAAGTTAAGAATTTCGTTTTTTTACCTACTGATTTTTACTAGCTGCTGAGCCGTAAAATAATAAAAAATCGTACAAATAGGAGATTTTTATCGGGTTTTTTGCATTTCTCTAATTTCTGCATTTAAAACCGAGTATTTAACGCCAAAAAACTAGCCCTATCGGCGATATTTAAGAATTTCGTTTTTTTACCTACTGTTTTTTACTAGCTGCTGAGCCGTAAAATAATAAAAAATCGTACAAATAGGAGATTTTTATCGGGTTTTTTGCATTTCTCTAATTTCTGCAATTAAAACCGAGTATTTAACGCCAAAAAACTAGCCCTATCGGCGAAATTTAAGAATTTCGTTTTTTTACCTACTGATTTTTACTAGCTGCTGAGCCGTAAAATAATAAAAAATCCTACAAATAGGAGATTTTTATCGGGTTTTTTGCATTTCTCTAATTTCTGCAATTAAAACCGAGTATTTAACGCCAAAAAACTAGCCCTATCGGCGAAATTTAAGAATTTCGTTTTTTTACCTACTGATTTTTACTAGCTGCTGAGCCGTAAAATAATAAAAAATCCTACAAATAGGAGATTTTTATCGGGTTTTTTGCATTTCTCTAATTTCTGCAATTAAAACCGAGTATTTAACGCCAAAAAACTAGCCCTATCGGCGAAATTTAAGAATTTCGTTTTTTTACCTACTGATTTTTACTAGCTGCTGAGCCGTAAAATAATAAAAAATCCTACAAATAGGAGATTTTTATCGGGTTTTTTGCATTTCTCTAATTTCTGCAATTAAAACCGAGTATTTAACGCCAAAAAACTAGCCCTATCGGCGAAATTTAAGAATTTCGTTTTTTTACCTACTGATTTTTACTAGCTGCTGAGCCGTAAAATAATAAAAAATCGTATAAATAGGAGATTTTTATCGGGTTTTTTGCATTTCTCTAATTTCTGCATTTAAAACCGAGTATTTAACGCCAAAAAACTAGCCCTATCGGCGATATTTAAGAATTTCGTTTTTTTACCTACTGATTTTTACTAGCTGCTGATCCGTAAAATAATAAAAAATCGTACAAATAGGAGATTTTTATCGGGTTTTTTGCATTTCTCTAATTTCTGCAATTAAAACCGAGTATTTAACGCCAAAAAACTAGCCCTATCGGCGAAATTTAAGAATTTCGTTTTTTTACCTACTGATTTTTACTAGCTGCTGAGCCGTAAAATAAAAAAAAAATCCTACAAATAGGAGGTTTTTATCGGGTTTTTTGCATTTCTCTAATTTCTGCAATTAAAACCGAGTATTTAACGCCAAAAAACTAGCCCTATCGGCGAAATTTAAGAATTTCGTTTTTTTACCTACTGATTTTTACTAGCTGCTGAGCCGTAAAATAATAAAAAATCCTACAAATAGGAGATTTTTATCGGGTTTTTTGCATTTCTCTAATTTCTGCAATTAAAACCGAGTATTTAACGCCAAAAAACTAGCCCTATCGGCGAAATTTAAGAATTTCGTTTTTTTACCTACTGATTTTTACTAGCTGCTGATCCGTAAAATAATAAAAAATCGTACAAATAGGAGATTTTTATCGGGTTTTTTGCATTTCTCTAATTTCTGCATTTAAAACCGAGTATTTAACGCCAAAAAACTAGCCCTATCGGCGAAATTTAAGAATTTCGTTTTTTTACCTACTGATTTTTACTAGCTGCTGAGCCGTAAAATAATAAAAAATCCTACAAATAGGAGATTTTTATCGGGTTTTTTGCATTTCTCTAATTTCTGCAATTAAAACCGAGTATTTAACGCCAAAAAACTAGCACTATCGGCGAAATTTAAGAATTTCGTTTTTTTACCTACTGATTTTTACTAGCTGCTGAGCCGTAAAATAATAAAAAATCCTACAAATAGGAGATTTTTATCGGGTTTTTTGCATTTCTCTAATTTCTGCAATTAAAACCGAGTATTTAACGCCAAAAAACTAGCCCTATCGGCGAAATTTAAGAATTTCGTTTTTTTACCTACTGATTTTTACTAGCTGCTGAACCGTAAAATAATAAAAAATCGTACAAATAGGAGATTTTTATCGGGTTTTTTGCATTTCTCTAATTTCTGCATTTAAAACCGAGTATTTAACGCCAAAAAACTAGCCCTATCGGCGATATTTAAGAATTTCGTTTTTTTACCTACTGATTTTTACTAGCTGCTGATCCGTAAAATAATAAAAAATCGTACAAATAGGAGATTTTTATCGGGTTTTTTGCATTTCTCTAATTTCTGCAATTAAAACCGAGTATTTAACGCCAAAAAACTAGCCCTATCGGCGAAATTTAAGAATTTCGTTTTTTTACCTACTGATTTTTACTAGCTGCTGAGCCGTAAAATAATAAAAAATCGTACAAATAGGAGATTTTTATCGGGTTTTTTGCATTTCTCTAATTTCTGCATTTAAAACCGAGTATTTAACGCCAAAAAACTAGCCCTATCGGCGATATTTAAGAATTTCGTTTTTTTACCTACTGATTTTTACTAGCTGCTGATCCGTAAAATAATAAAAAATCGTACAAATAGGAGATTTTTATCGGGTTTTTTGCATTTCTCTAATTTCTGCAATTAAAACCGAGTATTTAACGCCAAAAAACTAGCCCTATCGGCGAAATTTAAGAATTTCGTTTTTTTACCTACTGATTTTTACTAGCTGCTGATCCGTAAAATAATAAAAAATCGTACAAATAGGAGATTTTTATCGGGTTTTTTGCATTTCTCTAATTTCTGCATTTAAAACCGAGTATTTAACGCCAAAAAACTAGCCCTATCGGCGAAATTTAAGAATTTCGTTTTTTTACCTACTGATTTTTACTAGCTGCTGAGCCGTAAAATAATAAAAAATCCTACAAATAGGAGATTTTTATCGGGTTTTTTGCATTTCTCTAATTTCTGCAATTAAAACCGAGTATTTAACGCCAAAAAACTAGCCGTATCGGCGAAATTTAAGAATTTCGTTTTTTTACCTACTGATTTTTACTAGCTGCTGAGCCGTAAAATAATAAAAAATCGTACAAATAGGAGATTTTTATCGGGTTTTTTGCATTTCTCTAATTTCTGCATTTAAAACCGAGTATTTAACGCCAAAAAACTAGCCCTATCGGCGATATTTAAGAATTTCGTTTTTTTACCTACTGATTTTTACTAGCTGCTGATCCGTAAAATAATAAAAAATCGTACAAACAGGAGATTTTTATCGGGTTTTTTGCATTTCTCTAATTTCTGCAATTAAAACCGAGTATTTAACGCCAAAAAACTAGCCCTATCGGGGAAATTTAAGAATTTCGTTTTTTTACCTACTGATTTTTACTAGCTGCTGAGCCGTAAAATAATAAAAAATCCTACAAATAGGAGATTTTTATCGGGTTTTTTGCATTTCTCTAATTTCTGCAATTAAAACCGAGTATTTAACGCCAAAAAACTAGCCCTATCGGCGAAATTTAAGAATTTCGTTTTTTTACCTACTGATTTTTACTAGCTGCTGAGCCGTAAAATAATAAAAATTCGTACAAATAGATTTTTATCGGGTTTTTTGCATTTCTCTAATTTCTGCATTTAAAACCGAGTATTTAACGCCAAAAAACTAGCCCTATCGGCGAAATTTAAGAATTTCGTTTTTTTACCTACTGATTTTTACTAGCTGCTGAGCCGTAAAATAATAAAAAATCCTACAAATAGGAGATTTTTATCGGGTTTTTTGCATTTCTCTAATTTCTGCAATTAAAACCGAGTATTTAACGCCAAAAAACTAGCCCTATCGGCGAAATTTAAGAATTTCGTTTTTTTACCTACTGATTTTTACTAGCTGCTGATCCGTAAAATAATAAAAAATCGTACAAATAGGAGATTTTTATCGGGTTTTTTGCATTTCTCTAATTTCTGCATTTAAAACCGAGTATTTAACGCCAAAAAACTAGCCCTATCGGCGAAATTTAAGAATTTCGTTTTTTTACCTACTGATTTTTACTAGCTGCTGATCCGTAAAATAATAAAAAATCGTACAAATAGGAGATTTTTATCGGGTTTTTTGCATTTCTCTAATTTCTGCATTTAAAACCGAGTATTTAACGCCAAAAAACTAGCCCTATCGGCGAAATTTAAGAATTTCGTTTTTTTACCTACTGATTTTTACTAGCTGCTGAGCCGTAAAATAATAAAAAATCCTACAAATAGGAGATTTTTATCGGGTTTTTTGCATTTCTCTAATTTCTGCAATTAAAACCGAGTATTTAACGCCAAAAAACTAGCCCTATCGGCGAAATTTAAGAATTTCGTTTTTTTACCTACTGATTTTTACTAGCTGCTGAGCCGTAAAATAATAAAAAATCCTACAAATAGGAGATTTTTATCGGGTTTTTTGCATTTCTCTAATTTCTGCAATTAAAGCCGAGTATTTAACGCCAAAAAACTAGCCCTATCGGCGAAATTTAAGAATTTCGTTTTCTTACCTACTGATTTTTACTAGCTGCTGAGCCGTAAAATAATAAAAAATCGTACAAATAGGAGATTTTTATCGGGTTTTTTGCATTTCTCTAATTTCTGCATTTAAAACCGAGTATTTAACGCCAAAAAACTAGCCCTATCGGCGAAATTTAAGAATTTCGTTTTTTTACCTACTGATTTTTACTAGCTGCTGATCCGTAAAATAATAAAAAATCGTACAAATAGGAGATTTTTATCGGGTTTTTTGCATTTCTCTAATTTCTGCAATTAAAACCGAGTATTTAACGCCAAAAAACTAGCCCTATCGGCGAAATTTAAGAATTTCGTTTTTTTACCTACTGATTTTTACTAGCTGCTGAGCCGTAAAATAATAAAAAATCCTACAAATAGGAGATTTTTATCGGGTTTTTTGCATTTCTCTAATTTCTGCAATTAAAACCGAGTATTTAACGCCAAAAAACTAGCCCTATCGGCGAAATTTAAGAATTTCGTTTTTTTACCTACTGATTTTTACTAGCTGCTGAGCCGTAAAATAATAAAAAATCCTACAAATAGGAGATTTTTATCGGGTTTTTTGCATTTCTCTAATTTCTGCAATTAAAACCGAGTATTTAACGCCAAAAAACTAGCCCTATCGGCGAAATTTAAGAATTTCGTTTTTTTACCTACTGATTTTTACTAGCTGCTGAGCCGTAAAATAATAAAAAATCGTACAAATAGGAGATTTTTATCGGGTTTTTTGCATTTCTCTAATTTCTGCATTTAAAACCGAGTATTTAACGCCAAAAAACTAGCCCTATCGGCGATATTTAAGAATTTCGTTTTTTTACCTACTGATTTTTACTAGCTGCTGATCCGTAAAATAATAAAAAATCGTACAAATAGGAGATTTTTATCGGGTTTTTTGCATTTCTCTAATTTCTGCAATTAAAACCGAGTATTTAACGCCAAAAAACTAGCCCTATCGGGGAAATTTAAGAATTTCGTTTTTTTACCTACTGATTTTTACTAGCTGCTGAGCCGTAAAATAATAAAAAATCCTACAAATAGGAGATTTTTATCGGGTTTTTTGCATTTCTCTAATTTCTGCAATTAAAACCGAGTATTTAACGCCAAAAAACTAGCCCTATCGGCGAAATTTAAGAATTTCGTTTTTTTACCTACTGATTTTTACTAGCTGCTGAGCCGTAAAATAATAAAAATTCGTACAAATAGGAGATTTTTATCGGGTTTTTTGCATTTCTCTAATTTCTGCATTTAAAACCGAGTATTTAACGCCAAAAAACTAGCCCTATCGGCGAAATTTAAGAATTTCGTTTTTTTACCTACTGATTTTTACTAGCTGCTGAGCCGTAAAATAATAAAAAATCCTACAAATAGGAGATTTTTATCGGGTTTTTTGCATTTCTCTAATTTCTGCAATTAAAACCGAGTATTTAACGCCAAAAAACTAGCCCTATCGGCGAAATTTAAGAATTTCGTTTTTTTACCTACTGATTTTTACTAGCTGCTGATCCGTAAAATAATAAAAAATCCTACAAATAGGAGATTTTTATCGGGTTTTTTGCATTTCTCTAATTTCTGCATTTAAAACCGAGTATTTAACGCCAAAAAACTAGCCCTATCGGCGAAATTTAAGAATTTCGTTTTTTTACCTACTGATTTTTACTAGCTGCTGAGCCGTAAAATAATAAAAAATCCTACAAATAGGAGATTTTTATCGGGTTTTTTGCATTTCTCTAATTTCTGCAATTAAAACCGAGTATTTAACGCCAAAAAACTAGCCCTATCGGCGAAATTTAAGAATTTCGTTTTTTTACCTACCGATTTTTACTAGCTGCTGAGCCGTAAAATAATAAAAAATCCTACAAATAGGAGATTTTTATCGGGTTTTTTGCATTTCTCTAATTTCTGCAATTAAAACCGAGTATTTAACGCCAAAAAACTAGCCCTATCGGCGAAATTTAAGAATTTCGTTTTCTTACCTACTGATTTTTACTAGCTGCTGAGCCGTAAAATAATAAAAAATCGTACAAATAGGAGATTTTTATCGGGTTTTTTGCATTTCTCTAATTTCTGCATTTAAAACCGAGTATTTAACGCCAAAAAACTAGCCCTATCGGCGAAATTTAAGAATTTCGTTTTTTTACCTACTGATTTTTACTAGCTGCTGATCCGTAAAATAATAAAAAATCGTACAAATAGGAGATTTTTATCGGGTTTTTTGCATTTCTCTAATTTCTGCAATTAAAACCGAGTATTTAACGCCAAAAAACTAGCCCTATCGGCGAAATTTAAGAATTTCGTTTTTTTACCTACTGATTTTTACTAGCTGCTGAGCCGTAAAATAATAAAAAATCCTACAAATAGGAGATTTTTATCGGGTTTTTTGCATTTCTCTAATTTCTGCAATTAAAACCGAGTATTTAACGCCAAAAAACTAGCCCTATCGGCGAAATTTAAGAATTTCGTTTTTTTACCTACTGATTTTTACTAGCTGCTGAGCCGTAAAATAATAAAAAATCCTACAAATAGGAGATTTTTATCGGGTTTTTTGCATTTCTCTAATTTCTGCAATTAAAACCGAGTATTTAACGCCAAAAAACTAGCCCTATCGGCGAAATTTAAGAATTTCGTTTTCTTACCTACTGATTTTTACTAGCTGCTGAGCCGTAAAATAATAAAAAATCGTACAAATAGGAGATTTTTATCGGGTTTTTTGCATTTCTCTAATTTCTGCATTTAAAACCGAGTATTTAACGCCAAAAAACTAGCCCTATCGGCGAAATTTAAGAATTTCGTTTTTTTACCTACTGATTTTTACTAGCTGCTGAGCCGTAAAATAATAAAAAATCCTACAAATAGGAGATTTTTATCGGGTTTTTTGCATTTCTCTAATTTCTGCAATTAAAACCGAGTATTTAACGCCAAAAAACTAGCCCTATCGGCGAAATTTAAGAATTTCGTTTTTTTACCTACTGATTTTTACTAGCTGCTGAGCCGTAAAATAATAAAAAATCCTACAAATAGGAGATTTTTATCGGGTTTTTTGCATTTCTCTAATTTCTGCAATTAAAACCGAGTATTTAACGCCAAAAAACTAGCCCTATCGGCGAAATTTAAGAATTTCGTTTTTTTACCTACTGATTTTTACTAGCTGCTGAGCCGTAAAATAATAAAAAATCGTACAAATAGGAGATTTTTATCGGGTTTTTTGCATTTCTCTAATTTCTGCATTTAAAACCGAGTATTTAACGCCAAAAAACTAGCCCTATCGGCGATATTTAAGAATTTCGTTTTTTTACCTACTGATTTTTACTAGCTGCTGATCCGTAAAATAATAAAAAATCGTACAAATAGGAGATTTTTATCGGGTTTTTTGCATTTCTCTAATTTCTGCAATTAAAACCGAGTATTTAACGCCAAAAAACTAGCCCTATCGGCGAAATTTAAGAATTTCGTTTTTTTACCTACTGATTTTTACTAGCTGCTGAGCCGTAAAATAATAAAAAATCCTACAAATAGGAGGTTTTTATCGGGTTTTTTGCATTTCTCTAATTTCTGCAATTAAAACCGAGTATTTAACGCCAAAAAACTAGCCCTATCGGCGAAATTTAAGAATTTCGTTTTTTTACCTACTGATTTTTACTAGCTGCTGAGCCGTAAAATAATAAAAAATCCTACAAATAGGAGATTTTTATCGGGTTTTTTGCATTTCTCTAATTTCTGCAATTAAAACCGAGTATTTAACGCCAAAAAACTAGCCCTATCGGCGAAATTTAAGAATTTCGTTTTTTTACCTACTGATTTTTACTAGCTGCTGATCCGTAAAATAATAAAAAATCGTACAAATAGGAGATTTTTATCGGGTTTTTTGCATTTCTCTAATTTCTGCATTTAAAACCGAGTATTTAACGCCAAAAAACTAGCCCTATCGGCGAAATTTAAGAATTTCGTTTTTTTACCTACTGATTTTTACTAGCTGCTGAGCCGTAAAATAATAAAAAATCCTACAAATAGGAGATTTTTATCGGGTTTTTTGCATTTCTCTAATTTCTGCAATTAAAACCGAGTATTTAACGCCAAAAAACTAGCACTATCGGCGAAATTTAAGAATTTCGTTTTTTTACCTACTGATTTTTACTAGCTGCTGAGCCGTAAAATAATAAAAAATCCTACAAATAGGAGATTTTTATCGGGTTTTTTGCATTTCTCTAATTTCTGCAATTAAAACCGAGTATTTAACGCCAAAAAACTAGCCCTATCGGCGAAATTTAAGAATTTCGTTTTTTTACCTACTGATTTTTACTAGCTGCTGAACCGTAAAATAATAAAAAATCGTACAAATAGGAGATTTTTATCGGGTTTTTTGCATTTCTCTAATTTCTGCATTTAAAACCGAGTATTTAACGCCAAAAAACTAGCCCTATCGGCGATATTTAAGAATTTCGTTTTTTTACCTACTGATTTTTACTAGCTGCTGATCCGTAAAATAATAAAAAATCGTACAAATAGGAGATTTTTATCGGGTTTTTTGCATTTCTCTAATTTCTGCAATTAAAACCGAGTATTTAACGCCAAAAAACTAGCCCTATCGGCGAAATTTAAGAATTTCGTTTTTTTACCTACTGATTTTTACTAGCTGCTGAGCCGTAAAATAATAAAAAATCGTACAAATAGGAGATTTTTATCGGGTTTTTTGCATTTCTCTAATTTCTGCATTTAAAACCGAGTATTTAACGCCAAAAAACTAGCCCTATCGGCGATATTTAAGAATTTCGTTTTTTTACCTACTGATTTTTACTAGCTGCTGATCCGTAAAATAATAAAAAATCGTACAAATAGGAGATTTTTATCGGGTTTTTTGCATTTCTCTAATTTCTGCAATTAAAACCGAGTATTTAACGCCAAAAAACTAGCCCTATCGGCGAAATTTAAGAATTTCGTTTTTTTACCTACTGATTTTTACTAGCTGCTGATCCGTAAAATAATAAAAAATCGTACAAATAGGAGATTTTTATCGGGTTTTTTGCATTTCTCTAATTTCTGCATTTAAAACCGAGTATTTAACGCCAAAAAACTAGCCCTATCGGCGAAATTTAAGAATTTCGTTTTTTTACCTACTGATTTTTACTAGCTGCTGAGCCGTAAAATAATAAAAAATCCTACAAATAGGAGATTTTTATCGGGTTTTTTGCATTTCTCTAATTTCTGCAATTAAAACCGAGTATTTAACGCCAAAAAACTAGCCGTATCGGCGAAATTTAAGAATTTCGTTTTTTTACCTACTGATTTTTACTAGCTGCTGATCCGTAAAATAATAAAAAATCGTACAAATAGGAGATTTTTATCGGGTTTTTTGCATTTCTCTAATTTCTGCAATTAAAACCGAGTATTTAACGCCAAAAAACTAGCCCTATCGGGGAAATTTAAGAATTTCGTTTTTTTACCTACTGATTTTTACTAGCTGCTGATCCGTAAAATAATAAAAAATCGTACAAATAGGAGATTTTTATCGGGTTTTTTGCATTTCTCTAATTTCTGCAATTAAAACCGAGTATTTAACGCCAAAAAACTAGCCCTATCGGGGAAATTTAAGAATTTCGTTTTTTTACCTACTGATTTTTACTAGCTGCTGAGCCGTAAAATAATAAAAAATCCTACAAATAGGAGATTTTTATCGGGTTTTTTGCATTTCTCTAATTTCTGCAATTAAAACCGAGTATTTAACGCCAAAAAACTAGCCCTATCGGCGAAATTTAAGAATTTCGTTTTTTTACCTACTGATTTTTACTAGCTGCTGAGCCGTAAAATAATAAAAATTCGTACAAATAGGAGATTTTTATCGGGTTTTTTGCATTTCTCTAATTTCTGCATTTAAAACCGAGTATTTAACGCCAAAAAACTAGCCCTATCGGCGAAATTTAAGAATTTCGTTTTTTTACCTACTGATTTTTACTAGCTGCTGATCCGTAAAATAATAAAAAATCGTACAAATAGGAGATTTTTATCGGGTTTTTTGCATTTCTCTAATTTCTGCATTTAAAACCGAGTATTTAACGCCAAAAAACTAGCCCTATCGGCGAAATTTAAGAATTTCGTTTTTTTACCTACTGATTTTTACTAGCTGCTGATCCGTAAAATAATAAAAAATCGTACAAATAGGAGATTTTTATCGGGTTTTTTGCATTTCTCTAATTTCTGCATTTAAAACCGAGTATTTAACGCCAAAAAACTAGCCCTATCGGCGAAATTTAAGAATTTCGTTTTTTTACCTACTGATTTTTACTAGCTGCTGAGCCGTAAAATAATAAAAAATCCTACAAATAGGAGATTTTTATCGGGTTTTTTGCATTTCTCTAATTTCTGCAATTAAAACCGAGTATTTAACGCCAAAAAACTAGCCCTATCGGCGAAATTTAAGAATTTCGTTTTTTTACCTACTGATTTTTACTAGCTGCTGAGCCGTAAAATAATAAAAAATCCTACAAATAGGAGATTTTTATCGGGTTTTTTGCATTTCTCTAATTTCTGCAATTAAAACCGAGTATTTAACGCCAAAAAACTAGCCCTATCGGCGAAATTTAAGAATTTCGTTTTCTTACCTACTGATTTTTACTAGCTGCTGAGCCGTAAAATAATAAAAAATCGTACAAATAGGAGATTTTTATCGGGTTTTTTGCATTTCTCTAATTTCTGCATTTAAAACCGAGTATTTAACGCCAAAAAACTAGCCCTATCGGCGAAATTTAAGAATTTCGTTTTTTTACCTACTGATTTTTACTAGCTGCTGATCCGTAAAATAATAAAAAATCGTACAAATAGGAGATTTTTATCGGGTTTTTTGCATTTCTCTAATTTCTGCAATTAAAACCGAGTATTTAACGCCAAAAAACTAGCCCTATCGGCGAAATTTAAGAATTTCGTTTTTTTACCTACTGATTTTTACTAGCTGCTGAGCCGTAAAATAATAAAAAATCCTACAAATAGGAGATTTTTATCGGGTTTTTTGCATTTCTCTAATTTCTGCAATTAAAACCGAGTATTTAACGCCAAAAAACTAGCGCTATCGGCGAAATTTAAGAATTTCGTTTTTTTACCTACTGATTTTTACTAGCTGCTGAGCCGTAAAATAATAAAAAATCCTACAAATAGGAGATTTTTATCGGGTTTTTTGCATTTCTCTAATTTCTGCAATTAAAACCGAGTATTTAACGCCAAAAAACTAGCCCTATCGGCGAAATTTAAGAATTTCGTTTTTTTACCTACTGATTTTTACTAGCTGCTGAGCCGTAAAATAATAAAAAATCGTACAAATAGGAGATTTTTATCGGGTTTTTTGCATTTCTCTAATTTCTGCATTTAAAACCGAGTATTTAACGCCAAAAAACTAGCCCTATCGGCGATATTTAAGAATTTCGTTTTTTTACCTACTGATTTTTACTAGCTGCTGATCCGTAAAATAATAAAAAATCGTACAAATAGGAGATTTTTATCGGGTTTTTTGCATTTCTCTAATTTCTGCAATTAAAACCGAGTATTTAACGCCAAAAAACTAGCCCTATCGGCGAAATTTAAGAATTTCGTTTTTTTACCTACTGATTTTTACTAGCTGCTGAGCCGTAAAATAATAAAAAATCCTACAAATAGGAGATTTTTATCGGGTTTTTTGCATTTCTCTAATTTCTGCAATTAAAACCGAGTATTTAACGCCAAAAAACTAGCCCTATCGGCGAAATTTAAGAATTTCGTTTTTTTACCTACTGATTTTTACTAGCTGCTGAGCCGTAAAATAATAAAAAATCCTACAAATAGGAGATTTTTATCGGGTTTTTTGCATTTCTCTAATTTCTGCAATTAAAACCGAGTATTTAACGCCAAAAAACTAGCCCTATCGGCGAAATTTAAGAATTTCGTTTTTTTACCTACTGATTTTTACTAGCTGCTGAGCCGTAAAATAATAAAAAATCCTACAAATAGGAGATTTTTATCGGGTTTTTTGCATTTCTCTAATTTCTGCAATTAAAACCGAGTATTTAACGCCAAAAAACTAGCCCTATCGGCGAAATTTAAGAATTTCGTTTTCTTACCTACTGATTTTTACTAGCTGCTGAGCCGTAAAATAATAAAAAATCGTACAAATAGGAGATTTTTATCGGGTTTTTTGCATTTCTCTAATTTCTGCATTTAAAACCGAGTATTTAACGCCAAAAAACTAGCCCTATCGGCGAAATTTAAGAATTTCGTTTTTTTACCTACTGATTTTTACTAGCTGCTGAGCCGTAAAATAATAAAAAATCCTACAAATAGGAGATTTTTATCGGGTTTTTTGCATTTCTCTAATTTCTGCAATTAAAACCGAGTATTTAACGCCAAAAAACTAGCCCTATCGGCGAAATTTAAGAATTTCGTTTTTTTACCTACTGATTTTTACTAGCTGCTGAGCCGTAAAATAATAAAAAATCCTACAAATAGGAGATTTTTATCGGGTTTTTTGCATTTCTCTAATTTCTGCAATTAAAACCGAGTATTTAACGCCAAAAAACTAGCCCTATCGGCGAAATTTAAGAATTTCGTTTTCTTACCTACTGATTTTTACTAGCTGCTGAGCCGTAAAATAATAAAAAATCGTACAAATAGGAGATTTTTATCGGGTTTTTTGCATTTCTCTAATTTCTGCATTTAAAACCGAGTATTTAACGCCAAAAAACTAGCCCTATCGGCGAAATTTAAGAATTTCGTTTTTTTACCTACTGATTTTTACTAGCTGCTGAGCCGTAAAATAATAAAAAATCCTACAAATAGGAGATTTTTATCGGGTTTTTTGCATTTCTCTAATTTCTGCATTTAAAACCGAGTATTTAACGCCAAAAAACTAGCCCTATCGGCGAAATTTAAGAATTTCGTTTTTTTACCTACTGATTTTTACTAGCTGCTGAGCCGTAAAATAATAAAAAATCCTACAAATAGGAGATTTTTATCGGGTTTTTTGCATTTCTCTAATTTCTGCAATTAAAACCGAGTATTTAACGCCAAAAAACTAGCCCTATCGGCGAAATTTAAGAATTTCGTTTTTTTACCTACTGATTTTTACTAGCTGCTGAGCCGTAAAATAATAAAAAATCCTACAAATAGGAGATTTTTATCGGGTTTTTTGCATTTCTCTAATTTCTGCAATTAAAACCGAGTATTTAACGCCAAAAAACTAGCCCTATCGGCGAAATTTAAGAATTTCGTTTTCTTACCTACTGATTTTTACTAGCTGCTGAGCCGTAAAATAATAAAAAATCGTACAAATAGGAGATTTTTATCGGGTTTTTTGCATTTCTCTAATTTCTGCATTTAAAACCGAGTATTTAACGCCAAAAAACTAGCCCTATCGGCGAAATTTAAGAATTTCGTTTTTTTACCTACTGATTTTTACTAGCTGCTGATCCGTAAAATAATAAAAAATCGTACAAATAGGAGATTTTTATCGGGTTTTTTGCATTTCTCTAATTTCTGCAATTAAAACCGAGTATTTAACGCCAAAAAACTAGCCCTATCGGCGAAATTTAAGAATTTCGTTTTTTTACCTACTGATTTTTACTAGCTGCTGAGCCGTAAAATAATAAAAAATCCTACAAATAGGAGATTGTTATCGGGTTTTTTGCATTTCTCTAATTTCTGCAATTAAAACCGAGTATTTAACGCCAAAAAACTAGCCCTATCGGCGAAATTTAAGAATTTCGTTTTTTTACCTACTGATTTTTACTAGCTGCTGAGCCGCAAAATAATAAAAAATCCTACAAATAGGAGATTTTTATCGGGTTTTTTGCATTTCTCTAATTTCTGCAATTAAAACCGAGTATTTAACGCCAAAAAACTAGCCCTATCGGCGAAATTTAAGAATTTCGTTTTCTTACCTACTGATTTTTACTAGCTGCTGAGCCGTAAAATAATAAAAAATCGTACAAATAGGAGATTTTTATCGGGTTTTTTGCATTTCTCTAATTTCTGCATTTAAAACCGAGTATTTAACGCCAAAAAACTAGCCCTATCGGCGAAATTTAAGAATTTCGTTTTTTTACCTACTGATTTTTACTAGCTGCTGATCCGTAAAATAATAAAAAATCGTACAAATAGGAGATTTTTATCGGGTTTTTTGCATTTCTCTAATTTCTGCAATTAAAACCGAGTATTTAACGCCAAAAAACTAGCCCTATCGGCGAAATTTAAGAATTTCGTTTTTTTACCTACTGATTTTTACTAGCTGCTGAGCCGTAAAATAATAAAAAATCCTACAAATAGGAGATTTTTATCGGGTTTTTTGCATTTCTCTAATTTCTGCAATTAAAACCGAGTATTTAACGCCAAAAAACTAGCCATATCGGCGAAATTTAAGAATTTCGTTTTCTTACCTACTGATTTTTACTAGCTGCTGAGCCGTAAAATAATAAAAAATCGTACAAATAGGAGATTTTTATCGGGTTTTTTGCATTTCTCTAATTTCTGCATTTAAAACCGAGTATTTAACGCCAAAAAACTAGCCCTATCGGCGAAATTTAAGAATTTCGTTTTTTTACCTACTGATTTTTACTAGCTGCTGAGCCGTAAAATAATAAAAAATCCTACAAATAGGAGATTTTTATCGGGTTTTTTGCATTTCTCTAATTTCTGCATTTAAAACCGAGTATTTAACGCCAAAAAACTAGCCCTATCGGCGAAATTTAAGAATTTCGTTTTTTTACCTACTGATTTTTACTAGCTGCTGAGCCGTAAAATAATAAAAAATCCTACAAATAGGAGATTTTTATCGGGTTTTTTGCATTTCTCTAATTTCTGCAATTAAAACCGAGTATTTAACGCCAAAAAACTAGCCCTATCGGCGAAATTTAAGAATTTCGTTTTTTTACCTACTGATTTTTACTAGCTGCTGAGCCGTAAAATAATAAAAAATCCTACAAATAGGAGATTTTTATCGGGTTTTTTGCATTTCTCTAATTTCTGCATTTAAAACCGAGTATTTAACGCCAAAAAACTAGCCCTATCGGCGAAATTTAAGAATTTCGTTTTTTTACCTACTGATTTTTACTAGCTGCTGATCCGTAAAATAATAAAAAATCGTACAAATAGGAGATTTTTATCGGGTTTTTTGCATTTCTCTAATTTCTGCAATTAAAACCGAGTATTTAACGCCAAAAACTAGCCCTATCGGCGAAATTTAAGAATTTCGTTTTTTTACCTACTGATTTTTACTAGCTGCTGAGCCGTAAAATAATAAAAAATCCTACAAATAGTAGATTTTTATCGGGTTTTTTGCATTTCTCTAATTTCTGCAATTAAAACCGAGTATTTAACGCCAAAAACTAGCCCTATCGGCGAAATTTAAGAATTTCGTTTTTTTACCTACTGATTTTTACTAGCTGCTGAGCCGTAAAATAATAAAAAATCCTACAAATAGGAGATTTTTATCGGGTTTTTTGCATTTCTCTAATTTCTGCAATTAAAACCGAGTATTTAACGCCAAAAAACTAGCCCTATCGGCGAAATTTAAGAATTTCGTTTTTTTACCTACTTCTTTTTACTAGCTGCTGATCCGTAAAATAATAAAAAATCGTACAAATAGGAGATTTTTATCGGGCTTTTTGCATTTCTCTAATTTCTGCATTTAAAACCGAGTATTTAACGCCAAAAAACTAGCCCTATCG